>CM032447.1:55570406-55783516 GCA_019049505.1 Pachyrhynchus sulphureomaculatus
TGTGGGCTCATAAATCGCATATGAATAAATTTAGGACAAACAAACATATTCGACGACCTTTATACCATATTACTAGTTGCCCTAATATGTGCATAAAGGACATTGCTTTTTAGTGTTCCGTACGGAACATTTATAAGTTCACTTCGGTGTCTGTCTCTCTGTTTATCCGTTAGTCAAACTCTCCGAAACTATTTGACAAAGAATGTTGAAATTTGAAAGTTCAATTTTGACTTAAGTTTTGGAGGGCAAAAACGGAATGGAATTTTTTTTTTACGAATTCATCGGATGGGGTGTCAAATGAGAGCATATAAAACACGATTTCAAAAATATATATAATGTGATATTTGCGCATACTTTTCCTTGTATTATTTTTAAAAAATTGCAAAAAATCAAAAAATTCTGGAATATTCTCCATAGGGTGTAGATTGAACGAATTATGCCCTACCATCCATTTTATGTCGTCCGTCCACCTAGTCTGTGGTCTTCCTCTACTTCCCTTATTTTCTCTGGGTCTCCATTCTATGATCCTACGCGTCCATCTGTCATCTTGTATTCTCCCTACGTGTACAGCCCAATTCCATCTTAGAGTACACAGTCTTTTTATTACATTTTCCTTTGGATATTCTTCGAATTTCAGTATTTTGTACATGATCTCGTAGTTTCACTTTAGCATCTTTCTTTCCCATTGACTTTTGTGCTACCTGGAGCTTATAAATGATATTTTTTATTGAGGATCCAAGTTTCTGTGCCATACGTTAAAAACTGGCAACATGTATTGGTCAAAGGTCTTTGCTTTCAGCGTGTTTGGTATTTCGCACTGGAGTACGTCTTATAGTTTTTCGAACGCCGACCGTGCTAGTGATATTCTTCTTTGTAGGTCTGTTGTCAGATTGTTCTTTGAAAGTTGGATTTTAACATAAGAATGAATGAGATGGATGAATGAACGACCAAACAAAGAGAGAGGGGGAGATAGAGAGAGAGAAAGATACCATACATGATAAGGCTAATAGTATACACTAGACTGTACCTGACCAGCTTAGAGCAGCGTTTTTTGGAAACATTTTTCTCTTCAAAAACAGTTTAACTATGAACAAATAAAATACTATTTCAACAAAATATCTTCAGATTAAAAACAAATTTTATTTTATCATTAAAAACATATTTGGAAATGATGCTTGTAAAACTACAAACGGTACAGCGAATTACCACCGGACTGACCACCAGCCAGTCGCAAGGCTTCTGTACAGATACAATATACCCAAAGACACCTTATCTTTGGGCATATTGTATCTGTAAGACTAGAAATAAACTGTAATTCAATGTACATTGTAATAATTTTGCAATAATAAAAAGATCTTTAACTTTGACATAGCGAATTCATAGCTTCGTTTCATGGCTTCCGTCTCCATTGTTTTCTTCTGGAAGTAGATCATCAAGAGATTGGCGACTGCTGGTGACAATAATGAACCCATAGCAGTACCTTATATTTGTCGATTTATGTGTTTATGGTACATAAAGGCGTTCTTCAAATAATATCTCGACAGGTTGATTACATATGTTGGAATGTTTTGGATCCGTGCAAGTGGTTGTACGCTTCACCAGTTAGCATCCTGGGATGCTGGGATATATATATATATATATATATATATATATATATATATATATATATATATATATATATATAATTTAATTTTATTCTTAGAACTTCTTTTGTAAATACAATTGAGGGATCAATATACATATTTACGATATTATGGTTTAAAGTAAAATAATTATGAATGTATTTTCTAGTCCTTATTGAGATACATAATTAAGTCTAACCTTTCCTTAAATAACAGTTAAGTATGATATAATAAGATAATAACTTAATAAAGGTTTTGTTAACTCATCAGTGAAAGAATGATAAAACTAAATATAACCATGCTAGGAAAAGACATGGTAATATTAGGAGTATACGGTCCAACAGAAGACAGCACTATAAGAAAAAAAGATAACTTCATGGAAACACTAGAAATAGAAATACAAAAAGTAAAGAAAAACCAAGAATTAATAATAATGGGAGATCTGAATGGGAGAACAGGAAGGAAAACAAAGAACAATACCGTAGGACCATTCGGAAAAGACATTACTAACGACAACGGAGAGAGACTAATAGAGCTGTGTGAACTAAACGGCCTCAAAATAACAAACGGATTCTACAAACACAAAGATATCCACAAATATACTTGGATGCAACAAACACGGAACTTAAAATCAATAATAGTCTACATTATAATTAAAAACGATATCACTATCAAAATAAAAGACGTAAGAGTAAATAGAGGGGCAGAATGTGGAACAGACCATAGACTATTACTAGCAAATATAAAAGTACCGTGGTACAAGACAATAGAGCAAAAAGAAACAATAGATAAAGAAAACAGAAATACTAATGATATAACAGAAAAAGCAGACAAAGAAATAAAATACAAAATACACTTACTGCAAGACGAAACGCTAAGAGACCTATACAAACGACGATTAGATCAAAAATTAAATGAATTTAACTACGACAACCTCCAACAGATGTATGACCACATAAAAGAATGCATGAAACAGGCGGCCCTAGAAGCGTTAGGTAAAGAAGACAACGAGAATAAGAAACATAAAATTAGAATCTGTGAAAAAACCAAAGAATCTATAAAGGAGAAAAAAAGACTATACGAAAAATGGCTGAATTCAAAATCAGAAGAAGATCTACAGAAATATAAAGAGAAAAATGCAGAAACGAGGAGGATGATAAACAAAGAAAAGAACGAGAGATGGGAAAAATCGTGCGAACATGTAGAACAGTTTATAGGAGGAACTAGAAGCATAGAGTCATGGAGAATAATTAAAGCATTTAGGACCAACAATAGAGAGAAGATGTATATAGAGTATATCCCAGAAAGCGAGTGGGAAGGATTTTATAAGAAGCTGCTAACAGAAGACAGACAAGAATTCCAGGAAGAGAACCCTGAAGAAGAACAGAATAAGGAAAAAAAGAGATAGAACTAAGCTATGAAGAAGTAAAGAAGACAATAAAAACACTCAAAAATAATAAATCTGCAGGCCCTGGGGGTGTGATAAATGAAATGATTAAGTACGGGTCTAATAAATTACATCGAATGCTGAGAAACATGTTCCACAGAGCGATAAATGGAGAAAAATACCAAAGGAATGGTCAAAAGCCTATATAGTATCTATATTTAAAAAGGGAGACCGCAGAAAATGCACAAACCATAGAGGCCTAAGCATAATATCGAGTATGGGACGTTTGTATGGAAGAATTATTAAAAATATCATAGAGGAAAATATAAAAGGAAAAATTAGAGAAGACCAAGCAGGCTTTACGGCCGGAAAATCATGTATAGACCACATATACACTATAAAACAAACAATGGAAAAAAAAAACTGCAAAGAATAGAGAAGTTCATTTAGCCTTCATAGACATAAGAAAGACCTATGACTCAGTAAAAAGACAACGATTATGGAACGCAATGAGGGAGATGGGCCTTGACGAGGAACTAATATACGCAGTAAAAGCTCTCTACGAAAACAACACAGTGAACATAAAAATAGGGCATAAAATAGGGAAGAGACTCCAAACATCAAAAGGCCTATTACAAGGATGCTCTACATCCCCCACACTATTCAAAATATACCTCGAACAAACATTAAAAAAAATGGAAGCAAAAATGTAGTGGAATGGGAGTCCCAATACGAGAAGATTACTTATATACTCTAAGCTTCGCAGACGACCAAGTAATCATAGCGCAAGATGAGGAAGACCTCAGTTTATATGGTAAGAAAACTGAAAGAAGAATACATTAAAGCAGGGTTAGCAATAAACTTTGATAAAACGGAATATCTAACCACAAAGGAGGGAAACGTGGAGAATCTAGAAGTCGATAACGAAACAATAATCAAAGGAACCGATAGATTTAAATATTTAGGAACCATCATTTCAAAAAACGCAACATCAGAAGAAGAGATTAAAGCTAGATTAGGACAAACGTGGACATGCATAAGACAATTAAATTCGATCCTCTGGGACAAGCACATTACAAAGAGAAACAAAACCCGAATATACAAATCAATAGTACAAAGCATAATGACATACGGGTCAGAAACATGGACTATCATCAAAAGAAATAAATCTAAAATTAACGCGGTAGAGTTGGAGTATTGGAGAAGATGTTGTAGAGTGATACGTATGGAGAGAATAACAAATGAAGAAATAAGAAGCAAAATGAACATCAAAGAGAACGCAATAAATACCATTGAAGAAAAACGATTAAAATGGTATGGACACATAAGGCGGAGCGAAGATAATAGGTGGATAAAGAAAATAACGGAGTGGAGCCCTATAGGGAGAAGAAAAAGAGGAAGACCCAGACGATCGTGGAGAGACGATGTGGACGAGGCTATGGAGGACAGTGGTCTAACAGATGGAGACTGGGAAGATAGAAGCGGATGGAATCAAAGGCTGAGAGAAGGAAGACAGCGTCAGCTGTAGAAAATCCTTGATATATATATATATATATATATATATATATATATATATATATATATATATATAAAAACAAAACCTTTCAAGTGCAAGTTGGACTTGCGCAATTAGTGTTCTGTACATTGATTGTTTTTAAAATAAAAATTTTTTGTTACGGAGGTATAAAATGGTCGATGACTTCACAAAACACATTCCAAATGAGTTTTCAACAAAGTTTATTCTGATCTTTACTGAAAACTGGTGAGCTTGAAATTTTTGTTTTTTTTTTATATACCATATATATTAAAGGTAATGCAGTCGTGATCATTTTCGCTCAATCTACACCCTGTGGAGAATATGCCAGAATTTTTTTCGAAAGTTTTTTGATCAGTACTTTTGGAGATTTTTCGCAATTTTTTAAAAATAACACGAAGGAAAGTGTGCGCAAATGTTACATTATATATATTTTCGAACTCGTATTTTTACAAGCTTTCATTTGACACCACATTCGGTGACCTGGTACAAAAAAATTTTACCTCCAATTTTACCCTCCAAAACTAATCCGTTAAGTCAAAATTTAACTTTCAAAACTACACGGCTCTGATGAGGATATCAATTCCTATATTACTGCAAATCTCAACTTTCTATGTCAAATAGTTTCGGAGAAAATCAGGTGTGATTGATAGGCGGACAGACACACAGACACCGAAGTGATCTTATGAGTGTTCCGTACGGAACACTTAAAAGATGATGAGGTACTAGGTTTCTTTTAGTTCTGTATTTTAGTCTTCTTTATATCCAAGTATACTTTCAAAGATTTCATAAATATCCCAATATATTGGATATTTCGATTACATTTCCTTTCTAAATTCTCTCTTAAGAGCTACCTTATGTTTAATGGGAGCAAGAGCCAAAACATTTTGTCTGTTTCAAAAACATTTATTAAAATTTTATAATATTGAAATCTAGCAGTCATTTAAACTCAAGGTTGTTTCAATCATTTCTCAGCTTCGAAATAATCTTTTATTAAATTCCTGCAGAGAAATATATTTTATCATCAGAATTTGCGAAAAGCACGCTTTGTGACGCTATTATTGGCATAAAATTTACATACATCAAAGTTTTGCCGTAAAGGTTGCGACGTTCAACGTACCCGAATTAAATTAGGTTGAGGACCGCGATCTGCTAAAATAGCAGTAAAAATGGAAATACATATTCGTGCACTGGTTCAATTTAGGCAAATTTGATTTGGGTTTATTTGATAGCGGAAGATCAATATGTTCGTATCATAAATATGGATCGTGCTCATCAAAACATATTTAGAGGTTTCAAATGTCTTATTAAAGCAGTAAATCTCAAACTTGTAAAGCGTGCATATCGGTTAGGATAAAAAAGTGAGTAAGTCACTGACTGATCGTCCCCTGAACCTACAGGATCATATGGCTTCCATCTGCATGAGTTTGCTGCTAACTCGCTCTTAAAGGTTTTTATTGAATTAAGCGAGGTGTATTTTAGATTATTAGATATATTAGATAGTTAGAATCTTCTCACCTTCTTGAAGTACCATATCCGATACGGACGTAGGTGACTCTCTCGCCTTTGCCTGTAGTTGGTGCCCTTTTAAGTATTTTCACAGACAATGGGGACCTACAGTTTAACGACGGTTCCGAACGGCCAAAGTGAGAAGGCTTTACTAGGCATGATACTACGGGTAGTTTATCATTGCCTTCCCGAGAGAGGCGACCGTCACGTAAATTTTATTTTATTTTAATTACTTATTTATCTTTTTTTATTATTATTTCTCGAGCCGAGATACGAACTCGCATCGCTGGCGTAGAAAATATGCACCTTAACCTGGCTATAGCCGCCTCTTCTCACCAATTAGGGAAAATCTGATTCTTCCTACACAGAGAACATGCTCTAATGATTTATCATCATTCATGTCTTGTCGGAATTTTGCGTTTCAATTTCAAAAGTTTGTTACTTAGCTATGGTATTAATGATATGAATGCTTTTTAGTTCGCTCGACCCATGTATATGCAATCAATATATTGTAGCATAAATAATATCTTAATTCAACGAAAATTTCTTCCCCACAACCCAATTTTTGAGGTTAGGAAACAAGAAAAAATCAGTTGGGGCTAAACCTGGGGAATAAAGTAGGTGGAGAACTTTTTCGAAGCCCAGCTTGTGCACTTTTGCATATTGCAAAAGCACATATCTAAGCAGACGCATTGTGTTGTTAAAGGAGCACTTTTTGTGTGTTAATCTTGATCGCTTCTACTCCAGCTCACTATGCAAACGACCCAATAACGTTGCGCAATAAGAGACTGTGTGTCCCTGAAAACAGCTGCAAGTATGCTAGATATGTTTCTTACAAGTTTAAGTGGATCATCACTGCCTATGGGGACCTGCTGCGAAGACCTAAGCTGCAATCACTTTCAAGACGTAGGAAAGTAGGCTGATATCACTTTCTTATTTCGACTTGTAAATGGTCATGTAGACTGCTGCGATCTTCTGAGTTTGATAAATTTCCGTGTTCCACCAAGATCAACAAGGGACCCTCACTCTTCGCCCCGAAGTACCATGCTAGGGCCTATTCTCGCCGATCATTAATGGCGCTGGTGAAACGAAACTTTTTTAATTCCTCTTTAAAACTTTTAAAAAAAGAACTGTTGACAGTCCGTGTGAGAATAAAATATAATAAAATAAATAAATAAAAGCTTAGGCCAAACGCAAATTTTAACCAAAAGCCCGAATGAAATCTATAATAATTCGGTAAAAGTTTTCCAAACATTACAATCACTTGTACTATACTGGATGTTTCTAAATACAGTGTTAATAGTTAAGGAAGAGATGATGCTCATAAGGAATTAAAAAAAAAAAAAATTATAACCATAGCTCCAAAAATGTTTGGTTGTTGGGATAAATTCTGGTTTAGAAAAAATATTACACTGGCGTAACAGAAAAATGCTCGATGGATTAAAAGGAGATGTGATTCCTAGAAAATGTCGCTCCATATATTATATTGTAAAAAGTATTGTATGTAATACATTTTCTTTATAAGTATCTTAATTATTTAAAAGACAATGGGAAAAATACTAAAAATAATCTTCTTCTAGCTCCGAAATTAATTATTTTCGGACCTGTTTATAGCCACTTTATTTCTTATTTTTGTAAGTAATATGTTCCTTTAAGTATCATCGTCATATTTAGGAAGACCCGAAATAACATATGATATCATAAAACAAGTAACTCATAGCCCCATTAATAGACCCTTTTTATAAAAGTAAGTGGAGTAACTGACAATATAACTGCGTAAGATGCTTTGTTTCCATCTTTTTCTATTGGTTGCCGTTTTCGAAATTTTGCTTATCGAAATAGGTTTTCGGTCAATCTCTAACAAATTATCTTATGCAGCAAAATAGAACTAGTGTTTATTTATGTTTTGTATTGTAAAATTTATCTCTAGCAACTAGATAATTTTTTATAATTTTTTTATTATATCGAATGTAAGCAGGATAAATTAAACTTTATGAATGTAGTTTCAAGACCTCTAGTTGATAGAAAACTATTTCTAGAAACTCATAAAACTTTTGTTTCGAGAACTGTAAGAACTACAGGTTTAACTTTACGGTGGAAAGATAAAGGCTGCTTTCCAACAAACTTCAATAAATGATCATTGTTTGGGAGTAAACACAAAACAGTAACAAAAAAATTTATTGCAGTTTTTAGTTTAAAGAAACTAAATATACAGTGCTTGACCTTGCAGAGAACAGTACCTTAATATTGTGTCACACGTGTATGACTTATTACACTCGATTAGTACTTGTATTCACTGCCCTCTTTTTTAGTGTTCCGTACGGAACACTTATAAGATCACTTCGGATTCGGATCGGATTTTCTCTCCGAAACTATTTGTTATAAAAAGTTGAAATTTGGTAATAATAAAGGAAGTGATGGCCTCATCAAAGCCGTGTAGTTTTGAAAGTCAAATATTTACTTAAGTGGTTAGTTTTGGGAGGTGAAATCGGAAGTGAAAAAAAAATTTTTTTAGTAGGTCATCGAGTGTGTCAAATGAAAGTTTGTGAAAACAGGAGAAATATATATATATATATATATATATATATATATATATATATATATATATATATATATATATATAAATGTAATACTTGCGCACACTTTTCTTTGTATTATTTTTAAAAAATCTCGAAAAGTACTGATCAAAAAATTTTTAAAAAATTCTGGAATATTCTCCAGGGGGTGTAGATTGAACGAAAATTATTACGAGTGCATTACCTTTAATATTTTATCTGGTATATAAAAAAACAAAAATTCCAAGGTCATCAATTTTCAGTAAAGATTGGAAACAAACTTTGTTTTTGGGGTGTGTTTTGTGAAGTCACTGATCAGTTTATACCACCGTAACAACATTTTTTATTTTAAAAGCAATCAACGTACGGAACACTAATTGTGCAAGTTCAACTTTCCCTTGACCGGTTATTTCTATCTGTACAGGGTAATCATTTTTAGAGGCTCTGCTCTGATTTATGGAAAACTGTTGAATATTTATTTATTTTTTTTTAAATGTAGAATGGTATAGTGCATGTCAAGGAGTATACCGACGTATTTTACATTTGGTAGTCAAAACGACGCTGAGCGCCGCGACGCCCAATCGTCGGCAATGGAAATCCCTAATTTTACAAGTAGTGTTCCGTACGTTGATTGCTTTTGAAATAAAAAATTTTGTTACGGTGGTATAAAATGATCAGTGACTTCACAAAACACACCCCAAAGGAGTTTTCAACAAAGTTTGTTTCCAATCTTTACTGAAAACTGATGACCTTGAAATTTTTGTTTCTTTATATACCAAATAAATTATTAAAGGTAATGCACTCGTGATAATTTTCGTTCAATCTACACCCTGTGGAGAGCATTCTAGAATTTTTTTCAAAATTTTTTGATCAGTACTTTTTGAGATAAGGTTGGGGGACAGCGATTTTTCGCGACTTTTTAAAAATAATACAAAGAAAAGTGAGTCCAAGTACTACATTATATATATATATATATTTTTCACTCGTGTTTTCACAAGCTTTCATTTGACACCACACCCGATGACCTAGTAAAAAAATTTTTTTTTTCACTTCCGATTTCAGCCCCCCCCCCCCAAACTAACCCCTTAAGTCAAAATTTAACTTTCAAAACTACACGGCTTTGATGAGGCCATCAATTTCTATATTATTACCAAATTTCAACTTTCTATGACAAATAGTTTCGGAGAAAATCGGGTGTGACAGACAGACAGACTGACGGACAGACAGACAGACAGACAGACAGACCGAAGTTATCTTATAAGTGTTCCGTACGGAACACCAATTGCGTCCGGAACACTAAAAACAAGAATACATTATTTCTATTAAAACCACAAAAAAAAACTATATAACTTTTAACGTTACATAACTTATTATATATTTATAAAATTAAATGTTTGAAACTTCACTACATATTATAAAAACAAAGTCCTCCGCCGCGTCTGTCTGTCTGTCGCGATAGACTCAAAAACTACTGGACGGGTTTTCAAGCGGTTTTCACCAATAGATAAAGTGATTCATGAGGAAGGTTTAGGTATATAATTTGTCAAGGTTTTGTGTAAATTGGTTGAAAGATAACGATAATTGTTCGAAGTGTCGGAAAAAGTCAAGCCGCTTGGGAGCTTTCATCGAAAATAGATCTACAAAAAAGTCCGCGATGGCATATATCTATCTTTTAAGGATAGCTTACTATACCCATTCTATCTTCTAAAAAAATGGTCACGTACAATGCGGTAATTGGAAAGCTGTTTAGACGGATACAGTATTAATCCTTATCAACTTAAATACGTTAGTTACCTTAAGCATTTTATGCACATTATTATAATCTTTTACACCATATCAATACTCGTACATATTATAAAACAAAGTCCCCCTCCACGTCTGTCTCTCTGTCTGTACGCGATTTTCTCAGTACCTACTCAACGGATTTTATTTTGGTTTTCATTAATGGATAGAGTGTTTGTCGAGGAAGGTTTAGATGTATAATTTGTGGATATTTTTTCTAAATTAATCGACTTATGACGATGAAGTCGGAAAAAAAATTAATCGTCTAAGAGATATTTTCGCTTACTCTGTGTAAATAGTTAGAGATACGTAAAAACAATGTAAGGCAATATTATTCGCCTCAAATAGTTCTACAAAAAAGTCCGCGACAGCATATGTCTGCCTACAAAGGTTAACCCAAATTATCGAAGGAAAGATATTAAAAATAGATGTCTTACAATACTTCAAGATAGTAATTTAGGTAGGAAAATATAAATCCTCATTAAATTAAGTGGGGTTAAAACTGTCTTTAAATTGTAACATTTGGATGAATAGTTTAGATTTTACAAGGGTGTTTTTTAACTCGCGCCGCCCACAAACTGATTTTAAAAGCAGGGGCTCCTGTAATATTGATAGGTAATTTAAATCGATCAAAATTATGGTGTTCTGCCGCAAAATCCGATGTATTTTCTTATGGCTCTCAAATCTTAATTTTTTTATGCCATTTTGGAACCACTCCGGTGTATTTGCGCATGCCCAGGGGTGAGACAGTGTTGTCAACTCTGCGTGAAGTTGTTAAAAAGGCATTAGAAGAGGTTTGATGTGTGCAAGTGTAGATGCGAAAAAAGGCATTAATGAAGTTAGTGGGGTTGTTTTTTTGATATAAAGTTGATGAAAGAGGCCTGTCTGTCTGCCTATCTGCCTGTGCACGATATTCTCAGTCACTATTGAACGGATTTTATTCCGGTTTTCACTAATGGATAGAGTGTTTCACGAGGACTGTTTGTTCTTGCATCCGGGGAAGAGACACTTAATGTGTTGTATAAAGAAATATTTTAAACTATCTTAAAAAAAATATTTTAGACTTGCTATTTTTGCCTACCCTAAATTATAAGGAAGAGTTAAACAGTAACATAACCACAACTCCCGTGCGAAGCCGGGACGGGTTGCTAGTAAAAAATAAAAAAAAAAATACCACAAGAAATTTTCTATATGTCTTTCTTCTTCTGTTATGCATTTTTCCATTCTTTTCATTAACGCTTGATGAGTGACTTGGTAAGATATACTATTACTCGCATCTAATATTTTTGCCTTTAAGTGCTCACTATCATTTGTCGCAGTTTTGTATACAATATCTTTAAGAGTTTCCCACAACAAAAATCTAACGGCGTGAGATCTGGTGACTTAGGTGCCCAGTGAATATCTGGGCTGCGAACCCCTATCCATCTTCGTTAAAACCGTTCATTCAAATAGTCGCTAACAGCAGCAGTTGTATAAGGTGGTCCTCCGTCATGTTGATATCACATATGCTTTCTAATAAAACAAGAAATTAAGGTATCTATTTTCAGTTAGTGTTTCTTCAAAAAATATGGTCCAACCAAATATCTCCCAATTGTCCCACACCATACATTAAGGCCATAACGGCTTTGATTCTGAATTTGATTAACGTTGTATGGATTCTCGTCAGCCTAGTAATGAACGTTCTTCGTCATATTTAATCATCATTTCTGCTGTTGTCGTTCCGAATTAAATAGTGTTAATAACTGAGGATTATGCATTTTATAGACATAGTATTTGTTGGCTTTAAGAGATTTTTGAATAGCCCCATAAGATACATTCAATCTCCTCCTTGTTTGTCTGACTGAATTATATGAATGGTTTAATATTAGAAATAGACACTCCGAGTTCTTTTTCTGCATTTAGTTGAGATCTATATTTTGTTTTTCAAAGCAGCCACCGCAGAAAATCCGGTTTCGCAAAGGAAGGATGTTAAAAATGGTAATGTTTTCAGTGAAGAAAACTCATCATTCAGCCCTGCGCAAAATTCAAAGAGTGATTTATTATTAAATTGTCTTTTGATTTCGGCACTTGCCGTGAAGTCTATGAAGATTTTTTATTCGGACGTTGAGAGCCCTTCGGGAGTATTTTGTAATAGATCCCTAACCCACTCCTAACTTGCTACCACGATGTCGTCAGTAAGACAATACTTTTTAAAATTCTTTGTCAACATGGCTAGATGATTTTCAGTGGTTACTAAAACAACTTTTACATGTTGTTCTTTAGCATTGTATGTTTTAATATATTCACCCACATGTGCAATCATTTCTAGGTTTTTTGCTTTAATTTCTGCTCCACAATTCACAATATGGATGGTTTTGAAAATATTGCATAATTTCGGCTACTTTTTATCTGTTAAGTTTTTCGTTTAGAAATACCTTTCTGTCCAAAAAATGCATATTGCTCCTCAAATTTCATTCTAATCGACAAAACATAGTGTGATCCAGGATATATCTGTCTGGGTAACGTTCTCGATACAGTCTAACGACTTCCCGAGAATTTCTAATTGCTTCTCCATAAATAAGAATCATATCTACTTTTTCAGAATGGAAACCGCTTCAACCCGAAGCTATTAACATACTGTTTACTTGGTTTAATTCTATTGAATTGAATAGGTGTGCAAACAAGAGCGGTCAGATTAAAATAAGACAGCCACCTACTAGATAAATTGTTTGAAAACTGTGATGACAAAAAAATAATATTTTAGAGGGTTTTTGCTGCTGTTGATGGAAAAAAATGCTGTTTAGCATCGCGGCGGCGCCTAGCGTCTTTTTCACTACAAAATGTCAAATGCTTCAGTGTACTCCTTGGCATGCAATACATCATTTAAAAATTTAAAAAAATAAATATTTAACAATAAATCGGGGCTGGGCGTCTAAAAATGATCACCCTGTGCACATTGATTTATAGTATTTTTGTAATAAACGGTCCCTCAAAGAAACTAACAATTGATGTCCTTTGTTTAAGAAAAGCCCAGATCAAACTAGTGGTAGGACTGATCATCGACAACTGTAACCTAAGGAGACATTTAAATAGGTATTCATAATGGCTCCACGACATAAAGACTATGGGGTGATAAGGAAGAAACGTCTAGTCCATACATCCTATATAAATGCATAACCTCCTTAAATAATTTCCAAGCGATCTCTTCGGTCATATTCAAAGTTTTTTCATAGTCAGCATTGTCACGGGCAATAAAAATACCTGCTTTTATTTTGGCATCCGATAAATGCTTAAATTCATAAATATTTAAAACAGGGACCCTCTTTAGGTAATTCCTTCACAAATTGGTTCATAATACTTAATTTGATTTGATTGACGATTCAACCAGGGCCTCGCGTTTTTACTTCCAGGACTTAATGATGTATCTGTGGCCATTTAGAAATAACTTGTCTTTTTTATCACATAATTTTCACATGTAGCAAAAGTTATCTGGAGAATGAACACATTTCCTGGAAGCCATTAGTAAGACTTTTCTGTTTTTATCACACAAGAATCACAGAAATCTACACACGTAGCTCTAAATATGCTTGTAATAGCAATAAAAAACAACTAGTGAGGGTAGATAAATATTTAAATATCAATTTAATATATATTGCTAGCACAGAAATTTGAAGCTAACTCTACTAGTACTAAGAAAACTGAAAACAAAAATTTATATTTTTTTTGATAAATTAGTACCTACTACATAATTGCTACTTAGTTTTGTAAGAGGAAAACTATCATAGACCTGGGAAATTATTGGACTGCTACGAAAGTATTGAAATTAAAAACGTAGAAGTAGTATAAATAATGACAGAGGTCCTATTTCTTACAGTTCTCTGTACTAGTACCTAACTGGTTAGCTCCACTCGAGTAAATCACAATTTTAGTGTAGTCTAGTTAGTGTTCCGTACGAAACACTTATAGTGTGATATGATATTCAATCACCTTACCTCTGCAAATTATTTTCAATAAGTCTCTGGACTCTTATGCTTTTCCATCTAGGTGGAAGCACAGCTTCATATCTCCCATCTTCAAATCGGGTGATAGGGAGGATATCAGCAACTATAGAGGTGTGTGTATACAGTCTGCCATGCCCAAACTATTCGATAGTTTAGTGTGCGACCAGTTAAACTGGTCCTGTAGGGGAATGATCAATCCCTACCAGTTTGGCTTCTGTCCTGGGAAATCAAACACAGAAAATTTGGCACTATATGAAGTTGCTCTGCTGGAAGCGTTGGAGAGGGCGATCACGTCGATGTTATCTACACTGACTTCTCCAATGCCTTTGACAGAGTTAACTTTAAGATTTTATTGAGTAAGCTTCTTTCCCTGGGATTCTCTGAGCAGATCATAGCTTGGTTAAAGAGTTTTCTCTTGGGCCGTACCCAGACTGTGAGAATGAATGGTTTGTCATCCAGTGTTATTCATGTTACATCGGGCGTCCCCCAGGGTTCGCACTGTGCTCCTCTGCTCTTTACTTTGTTTGTAAATGATCTATTATCGGCATTGCATCGCTCAACGGGGCTTATGTTTGCAGATGATTTGAAAATCTATCGGCGGGTTGGTAGTGTTGAGGACGTTGTAGCGTTTCAAGATGACCTTGATCTGGTTTGGCAGTGGACCCAGTTCAATCATCTATTTTTAAATGTAAGCAAATGTTTTACCATTAGCTTCTATAGAGGGAAACATAGAGTCCCATCCTCATACTCGATTGACGATGTTCAACTTCCCTACAGGAGTTGAGCAAAGGACCTTGGGATTGTTTTCGATGAAAGACTTACTTTTACAAGGCATATATCTGCCCTTAGCCAGAAAGGGCTAAGCATGCTGGGTTTTGTTTTGAGAAATTGCGGGCAGTTCTCTATGACTGTTTTGAGAGTGTTGTATTGTGCTCTTGTGAGAGCAAACTTGGAATATGCGACGGTAATTTGGTCTCCATTTTATGAGTTGCATAAGGGAACAATCGAAAGAGTTCAAAATAAATTTTTGAGATTTTCCGCACTCAAGTGCAACGGTACACTTGTGATTTATCATAAGACTGTCATGCGGAGGAGCTTAGGGTTACACACTTTGGAAATGAGAAGATCCCTTTATGATGCATGTTTTATCTTCAAACTTATTAATGGAATCACTGACTGCTACTCGCTAAAATAAATTTTAATATACCCAGAGGCAATCTTCGCCATCATGATCTCTTTTGCATCCCCTTCCATCGCACGAATTATGGGAGGCGCTCTCCCATTCATAGATCTTTGAGGACTTGGAATTTATTGGATGGCCGGCTCGATATATTTAACAGCTCTATCTCGGGATTTAGGTCACAGCTGCTGAGGGCTCTGTAGAGGTTCTACTTGATCAGTGTTTACTGTTGTTAATACTATTATTGTTTTTATATTTCTGAGGTTAGTTCTTTTATTACCTGTATCTATTTTATATATTTTGTTATTGAGGATGTTTATGTGTTTGTTGAATATTTTTACTTAGACATAGTCTTTGTCACGTGTTTATCTTTTTAATTTTTTAATATTTTTGTATCTGCATTTGTACCTGTTTTAAAATTGTACTACAATGGGGTTTCCCGTAAAATTTGTATAAATAAATAAATAAATATGATGAATTGATGTTATCTTTTGGAAGACGAATGGGTTTTATTGTTTTGTTATTCGCAGTTTTAAGATTCTTTCATTATTTTTGTAGGCACATTGAAGGTACTTTATCGGTGTCAATAGGTACGAAACACTTATGTGATCACTTCGGTGTGCGTCTCTCACACCTGATTTTCTCCGAAACTTTTTGACATAGAAAGTCGAAATTTGGCACTAATGTAGAAATTGATGGCTTCATTAGAGTCGCGTAGTTTTAAAAGTTAAATTTTGACTAAAGGGGTTAGTTTGGGAGGGGGGGGGGGTGAAATTGGAAGTGAAAAAAAAAAATTACTAGGTCATCGAGTCAAATGAAAGCATGTAAAAACACGAGTTCAAAAATATATATAATGTAATACTTGCGGACACTTTTCTTCGTATTATATTTCAAAAATGCGAAAAAAATCACTGCCCCCCTTATCTCGAAAAGAATTGATCAAAAAATTTTGAAAAAATTCTGGAATATCCTCCACAGAGTATAGATTAAACGAAAATTATCACGAATGCATCACCTTTAATAATTTGTCTGGTATATAAAAAAAAAACAAAAATTTCGAGGTCATCAGTTTTTAGTAAATATCGGAAAAAAACTTTGTTTTGAAAACCCGTTTGGAGTTTCTTTTGTGAAATCATTGATCATTTTATACCTCCGTAACAAAAGTTTTTGTTTTAAAAGCAATCAACGAAGGGAATACTAAGTCCGACTTGGCCGGTTATTTTTTTAATTTTAGATTTAGTCACTCATCGTACCTGATGGTGGTTCTTCTGTAGTGGTGATAACTGTTGTGTTTACAAACTCTACTCACACAATTAATTATGGCAGTTTAACAAGGCCTTTTAAAAAAAATGTATGCATGTAACCGTACAAAATCAATTTGTGGTGAAAACGAAAAATTGCCTAATGTAAAAACGCCAAAAAAGTTTTGCAACACAATGGTTACGCTAAATATTTAATTCAATCACTTGGCAGTTACTGAGAAAAATAATACCAATAAATAATAGAAAATAAATATTCCTCGAAAATAAAAAATATTCATGGATTTTTTTTCTTTTATATGTAGGCGACATATTTTTTTTCTACGAAAGTTACAGGAAGATGTAGGTATTGGTTCGAGGATTTAACAAAAGAAAAATTCAGAAACGCTACCCAAAAGTTTAAAAGTAAATCCGACGGTCCAAAAATAAAGTGGTCTGTCTTAGACGTAATAAAACCCGTATTCAAATCAAAGAGGACGGCTGCCTTTTACATTTTAATATTACTTTATTCCTTCATTCGAAATCTTTTTGGCCCGACTTTTTTTGACATTAACCTACTTGAGAAGGTTCAGTTTAGTACCTTGATATAAAGTATATATGTATGTACATCGACTAATATAATAGATATATGGAAAAAATAGTAGATATTTATTTATTTTTTGCTATTAATTGTAATATAAAGAAAACAGAATACTTATGTATTGCGGGGCAACAAAAAGATCAAATCACGATAAAATACTGCGGCGGCCACAAGTATCTGGGTATAAAAATTTCGGACGACGAAAAACTCGACAGGGCAATAAGAATGAGAAATACGGCAAGAAGAGAGACAATTAAAATGCTAAACATCATTCTATGGGATAAATCTATTATTAAGGCCAACAAAAATAAAATATATGAAACCATCGTGAAAAGTATCACGTTATATATCTGTAAGGTACGATCCCTGAAGGAAAGAGTATTAGCCACGTCGAGAGCAACGAAAATAGCCTTCTGGAGAAGAACAGCAGAAGCAGAAGAGCAAGAGTCACCAACGATCTCATTAAAGAAATCTTGGGAATCAAACACGGTATTACAGACGATATTCTAACAAAACAACTTATCTGGTTTGAGGACGAAGATAGAATCCCAAAACAAATACTAAAATGGCAACCGGAAGGCAGGAAAAAGCTAGGTAGATTGAGAACAAGTTGGAGAGAGGGGACAGACAGGGAAATTGAGGAAGGAAACCTGAAAGATCTATGGAACGACCGAAAAAGATGAAGACTGGAAGTCGGGAAACGTGGAAGAACGTTATAAATCGATATATATATATATATATATATATATATATATATATATATATATATATATATATATATATATATATGTATATATATATGTATGTATATATATATATATATATATATATATATATATATATATATATATATATATATATATATACCATGTTTCTGACCCGTATGTCATTATGCTTTGTATTATTGATTTGTATATGCGTGTTTTGTTTCTCTTTGTAATGTGCTTGTCCCACAGGATCGAATTTAATTGTCTTATGCATGTTCGCGTTTGTCCTAATCTAGCTTTAATCTCTTCTTCTGATGTTGCGTTTTTTGAAAAGATGGTTCCTAGATATTTAAATCTATCGGTTCCTTTGATTATTGTTTCGTTATCTACTTCTAGATTCTCCACGTTTCCCTCCTTTGTTGTTAGATATTCCGTTTTATCAAAGTTTACTGCTAATCCTGCTTTAGTGTATTCTTCTTTCAGTTTTCTTACCATATAACTGAGGTCTTCCTCATCTTGCGCTATGATTACTTGGTCGTCTGCGAAACTTAGAGAATATAAGTAATCTTCTCGTATTGGGACTCCCATTCCACTACATTTTTGCTTCCATTTTTTTAATGTTTGTTCGAGAAATATTTTGAATAGTGTTGGGGATGTAGAGCATCCTTGTAATAGGCCTTTTGATGTTTGGAGTCTCTTCCCTATTTTATGTCCAATTTTTATGTTCACTGTGTTGTTTTCGTAGAGAGCTTTTACTGCGTATATTAGTTCCTTGTCAATGCCTATTTCTTTCATTGCGTTCCATAATCTTTGTCTTGGTACTGAGTCATAGGCCTTTCTTATGTCTATGAAGGCTAGATGAAATATATATATATATATATATATATATATATATATATATATATATATATATATATATATGTATTTATATATATATATATATATATATATATATATATATATATATATATATATATATATATATATATATATATTTATTTATATATATATATATATATATATATATATATATATATATATATATATATATATATATATATATATATATATTATTTGTGGAATATAGTGACAACTATAAATAAATTTAAAAAAAAAACTAAATTGTGTTTATTAATTTCTATACTATTTATCCTGTAACGTAATTTGGATTTAGAAATAACTAAATTCCGTTAAAATTGAATTTCCCACATGATTTCTATACTAATAACATACACTGGATGATAACCACATTTCTTTTATGAGAAAATGTGGTTCTGGGGTTTTTAAAGCAGTAAAACGAATATTTTATGTTGTCAGTGCAATATTTTATTACTTTTTACAGATCTGGTTCCATTAAAAGTTGTAAAATATTGCACTGACCTAAAACTCATCTATTTTAATAAATATTTTAACGCTTTTCTAGATAGAACATGTAATTCTATCCTCTCAAAAAGTACGTATTAAGTATTAAACAACCTCGTTAATTTGTTGTTTTATAGCCTGCAAGCCAATATCTGTTTTTGACCCACTTGTTATTTTAAATCTTGCTTTTTATATTGCGTTGATTTAAATATTATGCCAAAAATGTGAATTTCCTGCCAAGGAAAAATAATAATGAATGTAGATTTGAATTTAATTAAGCTAGGCAATAAATTTATAATTGGCGGAGTTTACAATGCCAAGAATACACTCTGGGGATCTAGATTAACCACAATCAAAGGAAAAGAATTACATGATGCAGCTCGTATGTATTTACCAATCTACAGGAAAACCCACCTACTGGCCTACGCATACGAGTAAAATACCCGATCTACTAAACTTCTTTATTACCAGGGAAATATCCATAAATATATGTCAACCGAAGAAAATTTTTAGTTGGACTCAGATGACTCTCCAGTAATCCTGACAATCTGTGAACATGTCAGCAAAAAGGAACGAACTCCTACCTTGGTAAATAAAAAGACCGACTGGGAGAAATTCCAAGAAAATCTTTCTAATAACATACAATTGGAAGGACGCTCAGAAAATAATGGAACATATCCAACAAGCCGCCTGGAACAATACTCCTGAAATAAAAGGAATGCCTGTAGGAAACAATTACCCTATGGAAATTAGACAATTGGTTGTTGAAAAGAGAAAATTAAGGAAATAATGGCAACAAACAAGAGCACCAGAGGATAAAAACAGGCCAAACAATAGAACACAAAAACTTAAAAGGGAAATATTAACGTGGCAGAACGAAAGGACGAATAAATATTTATCGGAATTGACAGACGACAAAGTAACGGATTATTCTCCTTGGAAGGTCACCAAAAGGATGAAACGACCACGATTACATAAACCACCAATCCGAACCTCAGAAAGAACCTGGGCGAAGGATAACCAATAAAAACCCGAAGCGTTTGCTAATTACCTGGAGCAACCCTTCGAACCAAGTGAAAGCCAAGACGAACCACAGCTACTATAACAAGCAGGTGAGGAAGCGGATATTGCTTTTGTAACCCCAAAGGAAGTTGCTAAAGAGATCAAAACAAACATAAATCTAAAAAAGGCTCCAGGATATAATCTCATAACAGGAGAAATACTGAAAAAACTTCCAAAAAAAGCGATTATAAAACTACACATCTGATAAATGCAGCTTTCCGTCCTAAGCATGTGCCAGATGCTTGGAAGATGGCCGAAGTAATATTGATCCCCAAACATGGCAAAGCTCCAAATGAAGTGACCTTATATAGGCCGATATCATTGCTTCCGATGATATCGAAACTGTTTGAAAAGCTACTTCTGAAGCGAATAAAGCTAATTATTGAAAGTAACAACCTAATTCCCTCCGATCAGTTTAGATTTCGGAACAAGCATGCAACTGATCAGATATATAAAATAACAGATATCATTGAGAACTCCTATGAGGAAAAAAGTTTGTTCAGCTATATTCTTAGATATAGCCCAAGCCTTTGACAAGGTATGGCATGTAGGACTGATGAATAAATTAAAAAACATTCTGCTAAAACAATTCATCCAAATACACAGGAAGAAGATACAATAACTGCCACCTTTGCTGATGACACAGCCATTCTCGCGGCAGGTTATAACACTGAAGACCCGACAGCCCAACTGCAAAAAGCATGTAACAGAATAATAAATGGGATAGAATGTGGAGACTGCGAATCAATGAGAACAAGTCAGTACATATTGACTTTGCTTACTAGAGGAATGTATAGATACCGGTAGCAATAAACAATACCAACATCCCATATAGTAATACAGCAAAATACCTGGAATGAACCTGGACATCCGATTATGATGGAAAAAACATATAAAGAAGAAAAGAAAGGAGCTCGACCTCAAATATAAAAAAATGTGCTGGCTGCTAGGGAGGAAATCTCAGCTTCCCGTGCATAATAAATTGCTGTTATACAATCATGTTCTAAAACCTCGCTGGATATATGGTATGGGATGTGCAGCCAAAAGCAACATAGTCAAAATTTATATTTATTATTATTAAGCGAATATAATATCGTTTGTCATATATGTATGCTTACAAAATAAATTAGTTTTATAAACGTATAGGTGTAATTTAATCAAATATTAGAATTTAACAATAGTGATGTGACTTGGCTACCATTTTGGGAGGCAAAATAAAAATGTTTCTATACTTTCCCGTGTTTGTGTAAAATAATACTTCTTTGTTTAAGTTTACTTTGTCTAGGGAGTCTAGCGTCAATGTACCTGTTAAGGCTATAAAAGTTTTGAAACAAAACAAGCAGAGGGACCAATTGCTTTAGAAAAACTATCAGTTTTAAAACACGGTTGTTGTAAATTACTGTAATTGGGGAATTTCATGTAAAAAACCGATAAATTCTAGTAGTATATGATCCACGTTTTTAATTTAATTAATATTTAATTAACTCGTTAAATCTTTGTTTTTTGCCAAGTCCAACAGTAAAGATCTGGTGGCGGGAATTATCTAGGCGTTTGGCAGAAGTTATTATTTACGATGATCTAACGATTAAATATCATAATTTACCATTACAAGACCTGTACATTGTTAGTTACCAATACCTTAAACTTGTTAAAAAATTTGTTTATATTTTTTATTCAGCTGTGTTATGTTCGGGGGTACAATCGCCTCTTGCTTTACAATATCCAGCCAAGATCAATGGCAACTCTTGTTCTTTTGCTACACATACTCGTGTTTGTATCTTTCTTAGCTTATTCCAGGTTAATTATGGCTGAAGTAGCTAGAGCGGCGAACTTGTGTTTTAGCACAGTCGCACATTGGAACCGAATGTCGAAAAGGTGGCCATAAGTCCCTAAAATGAATGTTCGATTGAGGGACTTTTCAGGCTCTAGGTATGTGGGTTGGTACCTGCGCTATTCGAAACGACTGGTTATAATAATCAAGTGTGCAAACGGTGCTCTTAACTCCTATTGTTGTTAGAGCGTCGAGCAGGCCAGATTCTGAGCTTGTTCTGTTTGAGTTAGACAGGCAGATTCAATTGCGCTCAAATGTTTTGTATTTGAAGTTAATTTAATTTCGTGAAATGGATTCTCCGAATAAAAGTGAGTACATTTAAACGATATAAATTGATTACAATAAAATTTGATTATCATTTAATTATTGTAACTTTTAAAATATCACTTTTTAGAACTTTTAGCTTCAAACGTCAAAATTAAAATATACATAAGTTAAAAGTCCCACGACATCCCACTGTTAAACCAATTTTATCGTGTTTTCTAACTATTTTTTAATAATATAGAAGCAAAATCAGCTGCCCGCACTTGCACATTTTTTTTTAAATAAATTTTATGTAAAAAAGATCAGCCGAAACAGGGATACGGAAGTACAAATGACGGAAATACTGCGCGTCGTTTCTTCGAAAATTCGACAATTACTGCAACAATAACTGGACTAGATGAGACGTTAATTAAGAGATTTTACGTTGTATTATAAGTTATTACTTGTGGCTTCGATATTGATGTTCCGAAATATGAGGAATACTGTCTAGAAGAAACAGCTCGTTTATATGTAAATTTATATCCCTGGTTTTACATGCCAACGACAGTTCCCAAGATTTTGATTCACAGCGGACGCATTATTCAAGCTTCGATTTTACCAATCGGACAAATGTCTGAAGAGGCCCAAGAATCTTTTAATAAATTTATAAAAAAATATCGGCAGGACTTTGCGCGAAAATGTAATCGTGTTAAGAATATGGAAGATGTATTTCAGAGGCTTTTGGTATCATCAGATTCGCTAATATCAAGCCTGCGGAAATTACTAGCGAAAAAATTGAAAACGTTGGACTCTAAAGCTGTACAACTGCTAAAAGCTCCCAGTTCTGAGTTTCAGGGCTGTGATGATGAATCAACACTTTCATCAGATGAAGATTATTGATGTTTTCTTGTAATAACATTTTTATATAGTTTACATTGTCATTATATATTAATAACAAACAGTTTCACTTTAAAACATTAACTAATTTTTTTCAAACCGCCATATTGTTTTTCACTTTTTTAATTTCAAATCCTTATCAGCGACATCGAAAAGCCCTATAGTCAAAATTTCATGAAAATATGACAAAACTTATCATTTTTGTCCTCATATCGGATCCGCCATTTTGTTTTTCACATTTTTAATTTCAGATTCTTCATCAGCAACCTCGAAGAGCCCTATAGTCAAAATTTCATAAAAATATGACAATTTTTATCAATTTTGTCCGCCATATTGGAATCGCCATTTTGTTATTTACATTTTTTTATGTCAGATTCTCGATCAGCGACCTCAAAAAACTAGATATGCAAATGTTCGTATAATTCGAATAACACCTTCATATTTTGGCCACCTTCTCGGGTTTTGGTCCCAATGTGAGCCGGTACGAAAAATCCATGTCTGTGGGCTTGGTTTAGAGTTTATAAGGTATGGTATACAATTTATAGAGGCATTCTTGCATGCTTGGGATGGTTGTTTTTCAATGGGCCCTGCACATCACATTAAAACAGTCTTTTGGAATCCAACGGAGCAAGCACGTGTTCTTTCGACGCCTCGGACTGTGCCGCGTGGGTTCGTGTTTGGTACTTGATTCAACGTATTTATATAAACAAAACCGGTCACATGAGTTTTCAAAAATTAAGGTCTCGGATTCGGACACAAATTTGTTTGTGATGGCTAAAAAAACTTTCTACAACATGAACGTCTATAGCATTAGGAAAATTGCAAAACACATTTTCTATCAAGGTTCTGTCTGTAGTCAAATGTAAAATAAATATTTACCAACTATTTGTTTAATTATAAACAAATAAAATAAAATTATTTTGTCTTGATACCAATGGATATTTTTTAAAAATAATATAAAGAAAAGTTTGTGGGAGTATTACATCATTTATATTGTGATCTCGTGTTTTTACAAGCTTTCACTCGATGACCTTGCAAAAAAAATTTCTTTTCACTTTCGATTTTACCCTTCAAAACTAACCCCTTAAGTTAAAATTTAACTTTTAAAACTACACAGCTCTGATAAATATTTGTTTTAAATTTTTACTACAAATATTTCTCGCTTCTTATATATTCTTGGTAATTCTTATATTGAAGATGACCATGTGACTGAATTTCATAGAATACTTTCGCAATCCAATCACGATACGGGACACTAATTTAGTACAAATAACCGGCCAAGTGCAAGTCGGACTTGCGCAATTAGTGTTCCAAACATTGGTTGCTTTTAAAATAAAATTTATGGAGGTAAACAATGATCAGTGATTTCACAAAACACACCTCAAATGAGTTTTCTACAAAGTTTTTTCCGATCTTTACTGAAAACTGATGACCCTGAATTTTTTTTTTTTTTTTAATATATACTGGATAAATATTAAAGGTAATGCATTCGTGATAATTTTCGTTCAATCTATACCCTGTGGAGAATATTCCAGAATTTTTTAAAATTTTTTGATCAGTATTTTTTGAGATAAGGAGGGGCCAGCGATTTTCGCAATTTTTTAAAAATAATACAAAGATAAGTGTGCGCAAGTATTACATTATATATATTTTTGAACTTGTGTTTTTACACGCTTCCATTTGATATTCCACTAGACCTGGTAAAAAAATGTTTGTTTCATTTTCGATTTCACCTTCCAAACCCAACCCCTTAAGTCAAAATTTAAATTTCAAAACTACACGGCTATGATGAGGCCATCGATTCCTATATTAGTGCCAAATTTCAACTTTCTATGTCAAATACTTTCGGAGAAAATCGCGTGTGACAGACGGACAGACAGACATCAAAGTGATCTTATAAGTGTTCCGTACGAAACAGTAAAAATGATAATGAAAAAAAGACGATAATCGTATGTGATAGAAATTTTTACCTCTTTATCTAACTACCCACATTAAAAGCCTCCAGGCAAGACAATGTTGAATTGTGTTGCATCTTTAGTGTTCCGTACGGAACACTTATAAGATCACTTCGGTGTCTGTCTGTCCGTCTGTCACGCCCGATTTTCTCCGAAACTATTTGTCATAGAAAGTTGAAATTTGGTAATAATATAGGAATTGATGGCCTCATCAGAGCCATGTAGTTTTGAAAGTTAAATTTTGACTTAAGGGTTAGTTTTGGGGGGTGAAATCGGAAGTGAAAAAAAAATTTTTTTACTAGGTAATCAAGTGTGGTGTCAAATGAAAGCTTGTGAAAACACGAGTAAAAAATGTATATATATAATGTAATACTTGCGCGCACTTTTCTTTGTATTATTTTAAAAAAAAATCGCCTTATCTCGAAAAGTACTTATCAAAAAATTTTGAAAAAATTTTGGAATACTCTCCACGGGGTGTATATTCAACGAAAATTATCACGAGTGCATTACCTGTAATAATTTATCTGGTATATAAAAAAACAGAAATTTCAAGGTCATCAATTTTCAGTAAAGATTGGAAATCAACTTTGCTGAAAACTCATTTGGGGTGTGTTTTGTGAAGTCACTGATCATTTTATACTTCCGTTACAACATTTTTTATTTTAAAAGCAATCAACGTACGGAACACTAATTGCGCAAGTTCAACTTGCACTTGACCGGTTATTTAATCATTTTTTGTTTTTTTTTTTTAAATTACATTGAAACATTATAATAAAGAATAAATATGATGATTTCTCAGGTATATAAAAGTTATTTCGCTTGACATATTCAAGTTAGTCTATACCTGTTAATCTACCAATTGGTTAGGAATATTACTAGAGGTGGGAACAGGTTAAAGATAGCACTAACAAAAATATTTCTTGAATTAGTATTTTTTATAACAAGATTTAATTGGTATCGTGAAACTACGTCCTAATATTTAAAAAATCTAACAAATTTGACAAAAAAAATATCAAATATTGTTTACAGAAAAATTGTATTGATTAATTATATCGTCTAACTTGTTGGAGTTTCTGAATTTTAGAACTTAATTTTTCGACACTAATTAAATACATACACCTCGAATTTTCAAAAATTCCACTTTGTTTTACGGATTTTTATTCTCTATACGTGTAAGAATTATTGAAAGAAAAAATTTTAAGAAAATTCTATTCCATTATAAAGTTATAGCATTAAATGTGACCTGGCCTCGGATTGGGGCTGCTACCTATCTCAATGTTCTGTCTGCAATATTATTCAGTCAATTTTTAATATTTTCTAACTTTTTTTTTAAATTTCAATCATTACTTTTTCTACAAAATGTCGAGAGGGTCTTTTAATTTTCTTAATAGACAATTTTTTATAGATAATTAAACATAAATTTTTTGGTCGAAAATTGTATACTAACGTTTGAAACAGGATAAATTTAAAAAAAAAATCCTTGCGACAATTTTTAACTACTATATTGTTTTACAAGATTAACTTTTATTTTTGCGGACTGGTTTCTTTTTTGTGAAGTTATCCGGCAGACAAGGAGGCGCCATAGTTTTCATCAGTGGTCCGTTTTACCTGATAAAAAATGATATTAAAACATACTTCCGTTTGACAGTTCGAGGCACGACGACGTGTGTTTTCGGTTGAGGCTTCTGAGGGCCGCACGTTTTTTGGAGCCCCGGAGTGTGGAACGGTGGGCCACAAACTGCTTGGTAGGGGTTTTAATCGTAGAGGGTTGTTAAGCGCTGTGCAGAGTGATTCCTAAAACGTCGGTTCGAGGATATGTGATTTGAGCAGGTGATCGAGCAGGTGTGGCCGTGCTTTTTGTGAAAGTTGCATGATCGGGCTGAAGGGCTGACAGACAATGGTTATATCCAAAACCAGTGGTAGTTTCGCGAGGAGAACCTCTATGAAATATATGAAAATCTTAAGCTAAATATTTAAAATATAAAATCCCTACAAGGTTATGGACATAGAATCCAAACTCACTTTGTTGTGGACCTTGTTAGAAATCATTTAATATAACAGAAAAATAAGGGTTTGGAAACATAAACCGACACTCGGCCGAATAGTCCTGGCAGCTGTGGTCGTAAAACGTATAAAGAGAGAGAGAGAGAGAATGTTAAAACATATTTAAAATATTTTTTCTCTTATAATTTAAAGTACAATAAAAATATATAAACAAATCATGCTGAGCAGATTTGGATAAGGTTTGAAATTAAAAAAGTAAAAATGATTGTTGGTACACTATATAGACGCCCTGGGTATAGTAATATGCACGATTTCTTTGGCGAGTTTGAGGAGAATATATGTGGACGATTGGTGATTTCAATATAGATGTTTCGAATATGGACTGTATTTATACACAGCGCATTTTGATGCTTTTGTCTGCATACGGTCTATCTCAGCTAATTGATGAACCCTCCAGGTATGGAGCTGGTGGTGCGAAGCTTATTGATTTAATGTTGTGCTCCAACAAGAATCTGACAGTGGAGTCTGGTGTCGATCCAACTTTCGATGCTTCTGATCACGTCCTAATAAAATGTCAGTTAAAGCTTGAAATTCTTAAACTTAGGCCTTTCTTGACAACATATCGCCATTACAGGAATTTTGATCATGTGGCTTTCTATCGCGATCTTCAGGCGATACCGTTCGATGATATCTATTATTTACCTAATATTGACCTGAAGGTTGAGACTTTTATTTTCTTTCTGTTGGAGATATTTAATGTACATGCACCAATAAGAACTTTAAGTATTACAAAACTGAAGGCACCGTGGTTAACGCAAAATATAAAATTTTGTATGTCTCTCCGAGATAAAGCTCTGTCCAAATATAAAAAAAGAAAAACTCCAGACAGTTGGGAGTCTTATAGGCAGCTTAGAAATTTTGTCAGCTCTGCCATTGTTAGGGAAAAAAGAGCAAATAATATTCGAGATAATGGACCAAGAAATAATTGGAAACTTATGAACGAAATGGATATTTACTCAAAAAATAAAAAGGTGATTCCTGAGTTCTTCGGTAGTGCTGATGATATTACAAGGTTCTTCGCAGGTGCAGCACAATCCGGCCAACCGAATCCTCACATTTTAAATTTTTATAATAATAACAGAAAACTCGGCGTGGGTAATTTTTGATGCAGACTGGCAACGGTTGAGGATGTAGAGAAAGCCTTATCTTCCATTAAATCAAAGGCCATTGGCTGTGATCAGATCGGGTTGGCAATGATAATGCGCTGCTGTCCTCACATTATTCCAGTAATTATCCATTTGGTAAATTTTTGTATTGAAACTTGTACTTTTCCTGAAATCTGGAAAACATCATTTGTTCTACCGCTCTCCAAGGTCAATTGTCCAAGTGAACTAAAAGATCTAAGACCTATTAGCATTCTGCCCACTCTTTCCAAAATAACTGAAAGACTGATGGACGGACAAATCAGACAGCATGTCGCCAGTTTTAAAATTTTGTCCACTGTACAATCGGGCTTATGTAAGGATCATAGCTGTAGTAGTGCTCTGTTGAGGGTAATGGACGATATCCTGGAGGCTGCGGATCGTGACGAATTGACAGCACTGGTATTTTTAAAGTATTCAAAGGCCTTTGACCGGCTAAATCATGATCTTTTTCTGAGCATTCTGAATTATATCGGCTTTGATTACAGCGCACGGCGTCTTGTTGATGCATACCTTACTGGTAGGAAGCAGATGGTCAGAGTTGGTGATGCGCTGTCGAGCATCGCGTTATTTTTCACTATTTATACGTCACAACGTATTTCATACTTAAAATATTCCTCAGCGCATTTCTACGCTGATGACATGCAATTATACATTTCTTTTAAGCCAGGTCAAATACTGGAGGCTAATGATAAACTGACGCTTGATCTGGATGCCCTTATGAAGGCCTCGAGTGCACACTGCTTGGAAATAAATCCAACTAAATTACAGATTCTGTAATTTGGACGGACACTTAATCTGGATTTAAGGCATAAATTCACCTTGCCCTCCACTTGACTTCATTGTTCAGCGTTCTTTCAGTTACCAAATAGCTAAATTGTACAATAAAGTGCCTGTTGATCTGAGGGATGTGTCAGGTCACAGGTTTAAAACAGCAGTAAAAACCATTGCTGACTCCTTCCTCCGGCAGCTCGTACAATGGTCACCTCAATCGACCTCTCTAATGTTACATATATAGCAGTAGCCATACCTTTAGCCACCCACAGTATTAATATTAACTTCTATCATCGTGGAACATTGTGAATTGATTACTATATTTCGTATTTTATATGCAATTGACCTCTCTAATGTCACATATATAGCAGTAGCCATATCCTTAGCCACCCACAGTATTAATATTAACTTCTGTCATGATATTATATTGTGTATTGATTATTATATTTTGTATTTTATATGCAATACTAGTTTCTAAATGTTGCTGTATACAATATGTATTCGCATTTCATGGTAGAGATAGGAAGTGTAACTTCAACTCCGCCAATTGTAATCCTACCATTTAATTACAATAAAGACATTTTATTATTATTATTATTATTATAATCGCCATTCGTTTGTATTATTCACTTAATAACCTTTAAAATATATTTTTTTAAAATATACATACTTTTTGCAGCGATAAGGTGTATGTAACCCCTTAACAGAGAAGAACCAACCTTGCCACACTAATTTTAATTTTAATAAACGATGCTATAAAAGCGTCCTGGTTAAAAGTAGTTTAAACTGAAAATTAAATTTCCTCTCAGGGGGTATTATTCTAAAGCTACCACCAATCAACAACTCAATATTGCATTTTCGTGATCTGGTATTATAAATTTAAAGGTCATGCTTACGGCATTGCAGAGTTATCATTTCTTATAAGCTAGACGGTAGTAATAAAACAAAATTATCACGCAATTATTTAACATGTATTTTGTGTAACTCTTTATTAAATTTAGTTTTTTCTTTAAATACTTTGCTCTTTTTACTTCACACGGTTAAAGTTTAATTTAATTAATACTCGGCTGAGACAAGAACAAAAAGGGCTGGTCTATTTATTTACATATACGTGAGTCACGATAGTCGGAAAACTAAATTGAACAACTGAAAAACGTTGAGCGGTGGAAGAACCACAAATAATTTTCTTTGGTAACTTGGAATCCAACATGACACCAAAGTAAATTCTAATAACAGAGTGAAATCATTGATCTGAAGCAATTAAAGTATTGTTACTCTTTATTACCATATTTGAAAACAAGGTTTGACAATACCACAGTAAACATAAAACACAGTAGCGATAGGCCGACTCGGCACTTTTGATCTCAAGGGGTTTGTAATGATCACATGACCTGTCGCCATAATGCTGGTATGATGTAAGCGAGTTTTTTAAAGTATTTAAATTCCTTCTTACAAGAAAAATTCTGTTCTGTAGAATAAAAATTAATTTTGCTGATTGAAAGGAGGAAAAAAACGAGAAAAGTTTTTTTTTTAGAAACATTTTTCTATCAAGTTCTACTTTATATGTGTTATATGGTGTTTCAATATTTAAACTGACACCTGGTCGGTCACGTGCTGATAACCATAATTCTACCCTAAATTCCGAAAAAAAAAAGCAATGGAACAACATATATTGCATAATAGAAATAACGAATTATGAAAAACTAACTCCTTTGGAAATACCACATATACATTTTACATCGGAAGAAAATTTGTTGAAAACTAATTTGAGCTGTGTTTTGTGAAGTCATTCATGATTTTATACCTCCGTAACAAAAATTTTTATTCTAAATGCAATCAACGTAAGAAACACTAATTACGCAAGCAAGTCCGACTTGCACTTGGCCGGTTTTTTATAATTATTTTCAGTTATAACGTCAAATGAGTCGTTTCCTTATTGGAAAATTATTAATAATGAATTTCGAAGCACGTTATAAAAAGATTTTTCTTGAAATCCACACAACGCGCGGCCGCACTGGCAGTCATGTTGTTGGTGTGATAGGGGACGCATGCGTGATTAAAAACAGGACCTGAAAATTTTCTTGAGCGTCGCTACTGTGTTTTATGTTTACTGTGACAATACTGTCAGATTGCTTTCGATTATTAAATGCTTAATGCCATAGAATCTGAAAACATAAGTTTAATTTATAATGTTAAAAATAATATATATATATAATAATTGTAAAACAAAATTTCGTATAATTTTTTTGAGTAAAAAATAGGAATATAAGAAGAATTTAAGAGAGATTTGTTTAAAGTTCCTTATACATATAAGAGATACTTACTTGCAAAAAAAGTAAAGAAAACTAAAGGGCACATATTAAACAATTAAAATTACGTTAGTAAAATTTAACAATTAGTATCTCTAGCGGATGTGAGTAAAAGATTGATATCAAACCTGCCCTCTGCCAAGGATCATTTAAATCTTAGATCGACAGAAGACCTTATGACAAGACTACAGCCGTAGTTTGCTAAGAATCAACGCTAGGTAGCGCAATTAGTAAGGACAGATCAACTTACGGATATATTAATCGTCATTAACTAATAAAATTGGACATCTCTGGACTTATTTAGTCGTAGCACAAATCATTAGTCAACCTGTAAGGAAATAAAAGATAAGAACTACCAAAATGTGGACTTGGTAGCTTATTTCGAATATTTATCATTAGGTCCTTGAAAAGGTTCATATGGTACGAGTACGTCAAAGAATTTAGAATTTTTATTAATAGTTTAGGCTAGTATACGTTATTAATGTTTCGTACGGAACACTTATAAGATCACTCGGTGCCCGTCTGTCTGTCCGTCTGTCTGTCACACGGATTTTCTCCCAAAAAAAAATTTGATATACCATAGAAAGTTGAAATTTGTCACTAATATAGGAATTGATGGCCTCATCAGAGCCGTGCAGTCTTGAAAGTTAAATTTTGACTTAAGGGGTTAGTTTTGGGGGATGAAATCGGAAGTGGAAAATGTTTTTTTCAGGTCATCGAGTGGGGTGTCAAATGAAAGCTTGTAAAAACACCAGTTCAAAAGTATCTCTTCTTCTTCTTCTTCCTTTAGCCGCTTTCTACCCACTGTCGGGTATAGGCCTCTCTCAAATCTTTCCATTTTTATCTATGTTGTGCTTGTTGATACCAGTTAAGCCCTCCGATTCTCTTCAGATCGTCGTTCCATCTCTGTTGGGGTCTTCCTATGCTTCGCTTTTCACCCCATGGTCTCCACCTAGTGTCTTGCCACTCCACTTATACGTCGCTCTCGCTACATGGCCTGCCCAGTTCCATTTCAGAGATGTTATCCGTTTGGTGATATCATCCACGTTTGTTTGTTGTCTAATCCATTTATTAGTTTTCTTGTCCTTCAAAGTAACACCCAACATCTTCTTTTCCATTGCTCGTTGGTGAACTTGTAGTTTTTCTATTGTTCTTTTAGTTAAAACCCATGTCTCGGCTCCATACGTTGTAGCTGGTAAGATACATTGATTATAAATTTGGGTTTTTGATCTTTGAGGAATGTTCATATTCAGTACATATTTCAATTTTCCATATGCTGCCCATCCCATACGTATTCTTCTTTCTATTTCAAGCTGCTGGTTTTCCTTTCTCATCGTTATTATTTTGCCCAGATAGATGTACGTGTTTACTATTTCTATTGTTGAATGTTCAATCACTACATTTTCATCATTGGTGTTTTCGTTACTCATGTACTTTGGTTTGGAGAAATTTATGTCAAGTCCCACTTTTCTTGCTTGGTGGTGGAGATCTGTGATCATCTGGATCATTTCATTCTTATTGTTTGCTATAATTACAATGCCATCTGCGAATCTCAGGTTGTTTAGCCGATCACCAGCTATCGGAAGGCCATTTTCGTCCCAATTCAGTTCTTTGAATACATCTTCTAAGATTATTGTAAATAACATCGCCCTGCCTTACTCCTCTGTTCACTGGGACCTTGTTTGTCGGTTCTTGGTTTACCATAATTTTGAGTGTTGCTCGTTCATATATTCTGGCTATCAGTTCGCTGTATTTGTGGCTTTTACGAGCATTTCTAAGAGCTCTTATAAGCGCCCATTTTTCTACTGTGTCGAAAGCCTTGCGCAAATCTACAAATGTGAGCCACATTGGTATATTATATTCGGTGGCCTTCTCGTAGTATAGTATAATGTAATATTTGGGCACACTTTTCTTTGTATTATTTTTAAAAAATTGCGAAAAATCACTGTCCCTTCCCTTATCTCGAAAAGTACACAGGGTGTAGATCGAACGAAATTTATCACGAGTGAATGACCTTTAATAATTTATCTCGTATATAAAAAAACAAAAATTTCAAGGTCATCAGTTTTCAGTAAAGATCGGAAAAAAAACTTTGTTGAAAGCTCATTTGGGATGTGTTTTGTGACGTCATTGATCATTATACCTCCGTAACCAAAATTTTTATTTTAAAAGCAATCAACGTACGGAACACTAATTGCGTAAGTCCACCTTGCACTTGACCACTTACTTGTTTAGGTTTAGTTTCGATTAGTTTAGATTGGCTCTTATCAGTTTAGATTAGCTTTTGTCAGTTTTAAGTTTCTAATTTTGGGTAATTCAGCTAGTTCTGTGCTTAATTCAGAATTTACATTAAAAGTTTGAGTTATTAATGCTTATCTTATGTTAGCTTATGTTAAATCTAGTTAATCAGGGCTATTTCCAGATAGTTCAGGTTTATTTAAATATAGTGGTAAAATGAAAAAAGTTTACAAGGTGTTCACGAATAGTGTCCCACATGTTAACAATTCTCGAAAAGAAAAGGCAATTTTAGTTTACTTCTGTAATGATTTAGGAAATCGGCGCGTTTAGTGCGAAGTTATAAAATAATATTGAAATTTAGTACGCTTTTTTTTAAAATCGCCTTTCTTTCAAAACGTTGTTTCTATATCTAATAGTCATTTTTCATATTCTTACCGTTTCACTCACGTAATATATAAAATCGTTACACGACAGAGTAATCTTGTCTCCTGTCCTTTGCTGAAAGTAGATTATGGCCTAGTACGGTTTATTACGGACCGCATTGCTGTAGGAATACAAATCAATATAATACTAAAGAAGAGACTAACTTTTTCTAACTTTAAAGTTTTCATCTGTTTATTGTACCTGCAGCAATCCACCGATTATTAATAAGAATTTCTTGTCTAAGAATTTTGCGATTATTATTGCTAAATTAGTTAAGAAGTTAAGCCTTCCAGTACATGTACACAAGTATTGCTAAATTAGTTAAGAAGTTAAGCCTTCCAGTACATGTACACAAATTCAAATTCAAAAATCTCTTTATTATTAATGGTAAATTATTACAGGTTTTACATTAACACGTAGGCTGAAAAGTTTTTGGTCTAGCTACTTAAAACACATTTTTTTTTTGCCAAATTCGACTTTATTTATCGATATAGTCTCCTTTAAGAGCAATACCATCAGTCCAACATTTTTTTAACATTTCTATACCTTTCTTGTAGAAGGATTTGTCTTTGCCTTCAAAATAGGCCTTAGTTTTGGAGATAACTTCTTCACTGAAGCCAAATCTCTTTCCCGCGAGTATTTTTTTGAAGTCTGCGAATAGATAATAGTCGCTGGAAACCAAGTCTGGAGAATATGGTGGATGAGGGAGCAATTCGAACTACAATTCATGCAATTGCATGCAATGCCATCGTAACCACTGACTTGTGACACGGTGCATTGACTTAATGAAAGAGCACCTTTTGTTCATTTGAGGCCGTGTCTTTGCGATTTCTGCCCTTAAACGAACCAATAATTTTATATGATATTCGCTATTGATGGTTGTTCTCAGCATAGTCGATGAAAATTATTCCATGCGCATCTCAAAAACCGAGGCCAAAACCTTCCCAGCTGACTGTTATGTCTTTGGTCGTTTCGGGCGGCTTTCACCGGCTGCGGTCCACTCGGCTGACTGCCGATTTGATTCCGGTGTGTAGTGATGGATCCATGTTTCATCCATTGTCACATATCGCATGCAAAAATCCTTTTTATTGGGCTTAAACAGGTAAAAACAGCGCTCAGAATCACCAACACGTTGTTCTTCTTGGTCCACTGTGGAGCAAACGCGGTACCCATTTTGAACAGAGTTTTCTCATGCCCAAATGTTCATGCAAAATATAGCTAACATGTTCTTTTGATATCTTTAAGGTGTCAGCTATCTTAAGCAACTGCACTTTACGGTCATCCAAAACAATTTTGTGGATTTTATTGATGTTTTCCGGTGTAACCACCGCGTTTAAATTCAGCATACCAGTAAATGATGAGTGATTTTCTAGGGGCAGAGTCCCCGCATCACTTATCAAGCCATTGCTTTGCTTGAATGGTACTTTTTCCCATTAAAAAATAGTGTTTAATCAACACACGAAATTCGATTTTTCCCATTGTTTTGAAAATATCAAAAGTAGCGTCACTAAAACCACTGTAATTTGTAAACTAATCGTCGAAATGTCAAGAAGTTTTGACACGTATCGTTTGAAGGTTGGTACTTCCTAAAAATCATATGGATTTTTTGAAAAGGGCGACATCTATGTGTTAGACCAAAAACTTTTCAGCCTACGTTTTATGTTCAAGTTCTGCGGATACAGAATGCTTTACTGCAATCTCAACTTGGTATATAGATATTTATAGATCTTAACCTAATTTATATATATATATATATATATATATATATATATATATATATATATATATATATATATATATATATATATATATATATATATATATATATATATTACACGTTTATGATTTTTATTTAGCATTTTTCACTATACTATTGCACTTTGTTTAAAACTTTCTACATTTTTACAAGAATTACATTATTTACATAATAGTTAGTTTGCCAATTGCTACTCTTTTTGCTTTGTGATCCATTTTTAAGTTGTTTACTTTACTTCCATACCCGACGCTCACCAGCTTTCGGTCAGCGCATCGAGGCGTACTTTCACCATGCTTTAGGCGCGCTTTAGATACTTTATCAGCTGGGCCTCGAATCCCTGTACGTAAGTTTTTTTATTTGGCTTCTCCCAATTCTTCCAATTTATACTTGTCGCGAAGCAGTTATGGAGCTTCGAAAACTGGGTAACCTGGGTATTTTCCAGTGTTTCTGACATTATGGACATCCTGTATATTTAACAATAATAATTTATATTGTTTTACACGACGATTTATTTTCGCTCGTAAATACTTTTGTGTCAACTCGGATATTGTTTACTAAGCCAAAAATTGTCACACAAAGGTCGTTCATTAAATCATTCTTTGTTGATTAACTAAATCCCGGTGTCCCAGTGGTTTTATTATTACGAAACTGGGGTGATTGAACTGAACGCAATAAATACCATTTATAATATGATTTATTAAAATATTAGACTTGTAAATCCACATTAAATTTTAAATACTGCTGGACAAATCTGTGAAAAATTAAATTTTCGTGAGCAACTTTTACCATGCTTTAAACAAAAAATTATAATTCAATTTCAAAATCTGTTTAAATAAAACCGTAACCTCTCATTAATTGCTAACTCTTTTTTCGTATAGACAATAAACGTTTGTAATTAAGAAAAAACGCCATTTTACAACACTGTAAACAAAAGAGTCCGGAGAAGATGTTTATAGCAATGAGAATTTGGCGGGATTAACAATACCAATCGAAGCAGGCAATAGAATTTAACGGGTAGTAGTAATATTCTGTTTTCATTGATATTGTTAATACTGCCAAATTCTCGCAGTTATAAACATCTAGCCCGCGTTCTTTTATTTACAGTGTCGTATCATGATCTTTTTTCCTTAATTACAAACACCCATAAGCAAAGGTCCTTCGCAGTTCCAAAAATCGGTTGCTATCAACTGCCCAGAAGACAACTTAATCTACGCCGTTTTTGGAGATGAAAATCCCTTATGGACCCATTGCATCGACTCCTGCTTCGTGAAAGCATCCCGTAGCCTGTAACAATTCGAAAAAAAAAACATCTTCGCATCGTTCTCTAAAACGGTCAAATATTCTTGAGAAATTCCTTTCATGGCCATTTCTGCTCTAGTGTTAAGGAGTTTTAGGATGCATGGTACAGAAACGTTTCTCGGTGCCGCTGTAGCGTGCGGTCTACCAAAAAATTTGAGAATTACCTGCTATAACATTGCTATACAATAATAATTGATAAGACGAACAATTTGTTGTTAATATTGATTTTATTACGAATATATTTACAACTAATATCTATAAACAGAGGCAATATCTTTAAAAAGCTGACAAATTGGTCGTCTTCATCCTTCCTTAATATCTTCCAGGATAAACGGTCCAGATTTGATTAAAGATGGTTTAATGGTACTCCCTTCATTTTCTTTAAGATGTAAATTTTGGCATATAGCCACGACCTTTCAATACCTTGTGTATGACATCCTGTGAGAGAATAAACGTAGTTTTGCTGGTGATTAACGGATTGAAGGAGGAGAAGGCATTCAGTTCCGGTCGAGTAACCAGTAGAGGGGGACTATAAAGAATAGGCCCTCGGCCTAAATTTAAACTAATTTTAAATTTTATAATTTCCATACTTTCTTATGCGTTCAACAATCTCCTATCAAATACATTTTTAATTAATCTTAAATTAAATAGTGTAACAGTATGATCAGCTTCAAGGGCATGTTCGGCAATGCTAGACTTTTCTGTTTTACTGTATTTTAGATGCGCTAAATGTTCTTTAAATCGGGTTTTAATTGATTTTTTAGTTTGCCCAACGTACTTTTTGTCGCAATCATTACAACTAATTTCATAAATTCCACTTTTCTCACAATTAGGAGTCTTATATTTCTTTCCTTCTTAAGATATTGCTCAGATTGTCTGATGACTTATAGACTAAGGTGAGGTCTACCTTATTAAATACCTTATTGAGCTCTCTACTATATTTCGGATTCTATGATATGGAGGCATGCTTGGTCTTATTTTCTTCGCGTGTACAAAAAATGGAATTCTAAATTTTTAACCTGAACGTATGTCTATTTATTAACTTGTTTACTAAGTCATCGTCATAACCATTAACTCTAGTTATATTTTAAATATGATTCCTTTCATTATTGAAGTTTATTCTATTCAGAGGAAGTGACCAAACGAGGAACTAAAAAATGTAATGTGGCTAATTTGTGTTGCTTGCAATGAAATGAATCATTAGGAATATATTTATCTGTTACTTTGTCTTTTCTATAGATATTAAATTCTAACCTATTATTATTTTTAATAATTAAAATGTCTAGAAAAGGCAGTCGTCCTTTGTTCTCAATTTCTTAAGCGAATTTAATGGAATCATATCGGCTATTTAATTTAGAAAGAAAATCATCTATATTTGCTTTCTTAGTATCAATAATCGCGAAAACATCATCTACATACCTATACCATACCCATGGGAAGTACTTAAATTCTTGACTGGCTTCGGTTTTAAACTTACTCATGAATAAATTGGCTGTGAAAGGTGACAAGCAATTACCTATAGCTGTTCCTTCTTTCTGAACATAAAATTGACTGTTATATTGAATTATCAATGGTTATCAAAAGAACTTGAGAATTTACCATTAAATACTTTCGCAGTGAAGAATTCTTTAGAATTCGTTAATAAAACAAAAGATCTAGTTCTTAATGAAGGTGAAATCTTAATTTCTTTTGATGTCAGTTCTTTGTTTTAAGTGTGCCAATACCACAAACTTTACAATATCTCGAAGGATTACTTAGGATGAACGACTTGAGGACGAAATTATTCATGAATACTTAACATTTTCTAAACTTTGTATGGAACAAAATTATTTTCAATATAACAGTCAATTTTATGTTCAAAAAGAAGGAACAGCTATGGGTAACTATTTATCACCTTTCATAGCCCATTTATTTATGAGTGAGTTTGAAACTGAAGCCAGTCAAGAATTTGAGTATTTCCCAAGGGTTTAGGTATGTTGATGTTTTCGCGATTTTTTATACAAAGAAAAATGATTTTGTTTCGAAATTAAATAGCCGAGATGATTCCATTAAATTCGCTTACGAAATTAAGAACAAAGGACAACCGCCTTTTCTAGATATTTTTAATTATTAAAAGTAATAATAGGTTAGAATTTGATATCTATAGAAAAGACACAGTAACAGATAGATATATTCCTAATGATTGATTTCATTGCAAGCAATACAAATTAGCCACATTACATTTTTTAGTTCATCGTTTGGTCACTTTTCCTTTATAGAGTAAGATTCAGTAATGAATGGAATCGTATTTGAAATATAACTAGAGTTAATAGTTATGACGATGACTTAGTAAACAAGTTAATAAATAGACATAAGTCAGGTTAAATATTCAGAATTCAACCTTTTTTAGACGCGAAGAAAATAAGACCAAGTATGTCTCCATACCACATAATCTGAAATAAAGCAGTAATCAGTAATCAATAAAATATCGTACTTCTCGTTTTGCTTTCAAACCAAAAACCCACGGTCCATCTATTCGTGTACCATGGTTTCGATTGTTTTTTTCACTGGTGCATCGCTATATTCAGATTCAGGTTGTTGATCACCTGGTAAGGGTCTTCCCCTGTTATATGTTATGCGACTCGCTAATCGCGCTTCATCAATTTGTATAGGATCGTCGTTGCTGCCGATTAATTGTCCTCTGCGATTGACTGACACAATTGAGGAGCACACTTCGCGGCACATGTTATACCATTCACTTATGGTATATGACGACCTTCCAGTCAGTTTTTCACATGTTGTACTTGGAATGTCGTGCATGAACATAAACACAAATGTCAAAATTTGACATAAGATTAAATTACAATGTAACTTGCCGTTCAAATCTGTATAATAGAAGAATTCATTTCCGCTTCTAAACGATTTTGTTGTTTCGCAGGTTTTTCTAGGACAAAAGACTGGACGAAACGCTCCGCCACGATCTTGTTTCCTTTTTCTTTGCATATCCGCACCACACCTATCACAGATGTTATTTTCGTCATTGTGTGTGTAGATTATGCGTTTGCAAAAAAGTCACAGCTGCATCTTCGTTAAAAGTGATATTAATTTAAAATTTCGTAAAAGCATGGCTTCTTTTGAAATATACGTATTAGCAACTTGTCATTGTCATTAATAACGAAATTTGTTTTATTTCTTTGCTTAGAAATCGATTTATTGAACAACAATTAAGATTTGCAGGTAGAACGCATACTACAGTGGCACACTTCTTTCATTCCTAAATCTTTTTGCACAATTTTAAAAACTGTAGTTTCATATACTCTGTTTTTTTAGGAGGCACTGGAATACGCATTCGTTGATCTAACCGGGGCAACCTGTTTGATGGTTTCCTCACCACTTACCTCAACTAGTCTTTCTGATCTCGGGTCATTCTGAATTGAATTTCGATCTCATCGAAAGTGTCTAAACCAAAATTTTACTTGAAAATAAAATGGGTGACTACCGTACACCTTGAACATTTCATGAACAACTTTTGCTTTATTTTTCTGTTAAGTGAGAAACTATATCACTATGTTACGCTCCAAATTACTCGTCTCATTATTCGGAAGAAAAGAAATCGTAGAAACTACTAAACGCAACGAACTTATACACAATTTCGCCGACGTACCTTAAACAGCGACAACCTACAAATTTTTTGTTGGATGTCATTTTCATGTCTAGATAGGTAATTTTATAAAACACCCTCCTATTATTGAGATAAGTAACACGTAGGCTGAAAAGTTTTTGGTCTCTCATAGATGTCGGCCTTTTCAAAAAAATCCATATGATTTTTAGGAAGTACCAACCTACAAAATGATACGTGTCAAAATTTCTTCACATTTTGATGATTAGTTTTCAAGTTACAGTGGTTTTAGTGACGCTACTTTTGATATTTTCAAAACAATGGAAAAATCGACAACAATCAATTATTGTTTGGGTTACGTTGAGATTTTTGAATCTTTAGCACACCACTTTATTTTTATACCCGACAAGCGACTCTCTAACCAAGATAGCATTATTAGGAGCGATAACTGACCGTTGGCTCACTAATCGCTCCTGATGATGCTAAGGTGGTTAGCATAACCCGTGGGGAGTTCGAAAATAAAGTGTTTGGTGTAGTTGTGATAACTATTGTGTAGTGTTGGCATCTTATTACTTTTAACTGCATAAATGATTTTGGAAGTGAACTAAAATGAATCCGTGGTTGTGGTAGAATAAAGCATCATTTGTCCAATTTGAGCCTTTACCTTTAACACAAACGTAATGAAATACTGTTATGTAAAATTAGACATATGTTTATAGACGTTTCATACAAAATATGCTATTTTCAGTTTATATTTTATCGTCACCCATTCGTATTAACTTGAAAATATTGAAGAAAGTAATAGAATCCTGCTAGATACAACTTTAATTTAAAAAATTTTTGCGTTGACCCATCAAATACACGTAACCGGAGTGATCGGCGGGTAACGTGGTAGATTAATTTAAATTTATTATAAAAGAGATCCACTAACCTAACCTAATTTTCTGTGATCCTGTCACATACTTTTAAAGTTTTAATTTAAGATATTTTACATAGTTTTGATGATAAGTATAAGGGGTGGGAATTAATTTTGAGGGATTTCTAAGAAAAGGCATAACTTGTATTATATCACGTCGGGGCATACTGTTGCTATATTCTTGATGAAGCCAGTCATTAGACTTTAATTTTTAGTATATGTTATTTGGTCGACGTGTAAACAACATATTTTTTTGAGCATTGAATATGTCGAATTACGTGCTAACAAAACACCATTTGTGGGAAGCGTTACTTTTCTTGTTTAATTCGAAGAAAAGCGCTGCTGAAAGTCATCGATTGCTATCGGAAACCTATGGTCATTATAGTCGATCAATAAAACATGTAAGTACTGGTTTCGATGCTTTAAAAGTGGTGATTTCGACAGGGAAGACAAAGAACGTCCAGCCGAAAAAGTTTAAAAATGAAGAATTTTAGTCATTACTCGATGAAGACCCGTGCCAAATGGAAAACGAACTTGTAGAATCATTAGAAGTTGATCGCACAACCATTTCCAGGCACTTACATGCAGTGGAAATGATTCAATAATGGGTACGAATTGAAACCGAGAGACGTTGAAAGGCGATTTTTCACCCGTGAACAACTGTTTCAATGGCACAATCGGAAAGGCTTTTTGTATCGTATCATAACTATTCAGGAAAAATGGACACGCTACGACAATCCAAAGCGCAGCCGAGCCGAATATTCATGGCTCTATGCTTATGCTGTGTATCTGGTGTAATCAGTTGGGTGTAGTGTATTATGAGCTGCTCCAATCTAACGAAACTATTGCTGGGGAATGTTACCGATAAAAACTAATGCAATTGAGCCGAGCGTTGAAGGAAAAAAAAAAAAAAAAAACGACCGCAATATGCGAAAAGACACGACAAAGTGATTTTTCAACATGATAACGCTCGGCCACATGTTGAAAAGCGCTAGAAGCGTTTAGATTGGATGTCCTACCGCACCTGCCGTACTCCTCAAATATTGCTCCTTCTGATTATCACTTGTTACAATCGATGACGCACAGCCTGTCTGAACAGCGCTTCCATTTTTATGAGGATACCAAAAAATGGGTCGATTCGTGAATAGCCTCAAAAAATGAGTCGTTCTTTCAACGTGCTATTCAGATGATGTTATAAAGATCGGAGAAAGTAATGCGGTTAGCGATGGACAATAGTTTGAATAATCAATCTGTAACCGTTTTGTTACAATAAACCGATATTTTTACACAAAAATTCCTCAAAATTAATTCACACGCCCAATATAAGTAAATTTTTTAATTATATCATCTAAATAATTCTTGTCATCCTTAATGGCAGGTGTGTAGGTCATTGCGTAAAAGTTCTTATTTCACTGTACGGCTTATTAAATTCTGATCCAACTCACTATGGCTTACTTAATACATTTTCGATGAATCGATTCATTTTTAAAGCAAAAAAGAAAGATAATAAATCACAAAAATAACATAAAAAACGAAACTAGAAAAAAAAAAAAACGAATTTATCTTCACCTTTCCACTTCGTTAATATAAACTCATATAATAAGGAAGTGCTTATTTTAAGAGTTACAAAATCTTTTTTATCTGCAATTCCTCCACGTTTAGACTACACATGCTTTTAATAAAGACAACAATAAAGGTATACCGAAAATAAGGGTTGCTCTACTATTTATTAGATTATACCTTATTTATTTCTTACCAGCTGTGTCCGCGTAAATCGGATAAGTGGTTCTCGAGTGCTAAGCGCACTAATGGACAGACAGGCAGACAGACAGACGTTGAATTTTATATATATTTTATTCTTTGCTATATGATATTGTTCCATATTTAATGGTTTAGGCAGCGTATTGCAAGAGAATGCGCTAGCTGCAAACTTTTTTCCGACTGGATTCACTATTATCGTTAAGGCTTATGTTACCTAACGTAATAAAATATATCCTATAACCTGGACAGAGAACATATATATGTTTTAAAAAAAGCACGTAAATCGGATAAGTGGTTCTCGAATGATAAGCGCACTAACGGATAGACAGACAGACAGAGAGACTTTGCATTTTATATATTATAGATATTCTTTGCTACATGATATTGTTCCATATTTAAGGGTTGAGGTGGTGTATTGCATGAAAACGCGCCACCGGCAAACTTTTTTTCGACTTGATTCACTATTATCGTCACTACTTATTTCTTATGTTACCTAACGTAATAAAATATGGCCTATAACCTTGCTAGAGAACATATGTATGTTTAGAAAAAAGCACGTAAATCGGATAAGTAGTTCTCAAGTGATAAGCGCACTAACGGACAGACAGACAGAGAGACGTTGCATTTTATATGTATTATATTCTTTGCTACAAAATATTGTTCCATATTTAATGGTTTAGGAAGTGTATTGCAAGAGAACGCGCTAGCGGCAAGCTTTTTTCCGACTTGATTTACTATTATTGTCACTGCTTATTTCTTATGTTACCTAACGTAATAAAATATATCCTATAACCTGGACAGAGAACATATGTATGTTTAAAAAAAAGCACGTTAATCGGATAAGTAGTTCTCCAGTGATAAGCGCACTAACGAACCGACAGACAGACAGAGAGACGTTGCATTTTATATATATTATAGATAACCTGGCCAGAGAATATATGTATGTTTTTAAAAAAAAAGCACGTAAATCGGATAAGTGGTTCTCCAGTGATAAGTGCACTAACGGACAGACTGTCAGGGAGAGAGACGTTGCATTATATATATATATATATATATATATATATATATATATATATATATATATATATATTACAGAAGATTATAGATAACCTGGCCAGAGAACAAATGTATGAATTAAAAAAAAACACGTAAATCGGATAAGCACAGTAACGGACAGACAGGCAGACAGAGAGACGTTGCATTTTATATACATTATAGATATTCTTTGCTACATAATATCGTTCCATATTGAATGGTTTAGGCAGTGTATTGCAAGAGAACGCGACAGCGGCAAACTTTTTTTCTACTTGATTCACTATTATTGTCACTACTTATTTCTTATGTTACCTAACGTAATAAAATATAGCCTATAACCTGGTCGGAAGAACATATGTATGTTTTTAAAAAAAAGCACATAAATCTGATAAGTGGTTCTCCACTAACGGACAGACAGACATACAGACAGACTGACAGACATTGCATTTTATATATATTATAGAAGCAGTCGCCTATTGTACTGATCAAACAAGATACCAGAAAGACAGGATTTTAGATTAAAAATGGGTTTCTTAAAATTGTATAATTAATTGTTGTGTTACACTCATTTGAAATTAGATTAAAATAAAAATTTTATATTTCTTTAATTTTTTCGATTTTATCCGATTCGATATTTAGAAATTAATCTATAATCTACCAATTTTCTTACAAATATAAAGTATTTCATTACACTCGGTTTCCTTGTATTATGGTTTATTTATTAATAACAATTTTATGACGATGGCAAATTTTATAGTCAAATTGATTATTGATTAAACGTTTAAAATATATATCATTTTTATAGCCATCTAGATTACGAGAAAATTAAGACTCATGAGACCTATAAAACGAAATATCAACGTTATGCTCTAAAGCGGTGAGTAGGTTTTAAAACCGAATATTTAATTAGAAATATTATGACCTATTCTATTATATATTCTTATATAAAAGGTTTGCTACCTAAATTCCCTGTAACAATTTTCGAATATTATTGAAAGTTATATGCTTAGCAATTTTACGAATGTCATTGCTAAGTGACTTCATAAATTAATAGAACAAGTAGCTAAGAGATAACGATAATATCTCGGGAATAATATAGAGTACCATAAATTCAATGAAATACTTGCATCTGACAGTTAAAATTTACGGGCAGTATGGAGCTGTTAAGAGATTTTCGCTCAGTTGATGTCACATGTCTTCAGAATCACCCTTGTATAGTTACAATAGACTAGAAGGATACCAGGTTGTCGATCTTCTGGTCAAGAAAGGAAATACATAGAATGCCAACAGTTCAGAAATCGATGCTTAGTAAATTCAAGAAAACCATCACAGTATGATTTCAGCCTGATAATGAATGATTTTATTATCAGTTGGAGCTACCATAGTTAGTACACTCAAAGGCATTCCTAAATAAGTTCAATAATCACAATGAATGGCAAACCTTGGGCTTTAATAAATTACGCTTTTAAAATACTATTAGGTTTGCTCACCAGGAACTACAAAGTACATCACCAATGGGCAAGCATCAGAGAAAGAGGAAACATATTCCCCGCCTTTATGGATATAGAAAATAACGCTCATTTCCCTCTAGAAACTAGACCTTTTGGTTTTTATAGTTTTTTTTTTATAGAAGGTTATAAACTTTGAAAACTCCATTGCAAGAGAGAATGCCCCCCCATCCCGTAATAGATTTTTTTCACGGGTGTTCAGAACGGTCTAGATTTTTGATGGTTTGACTATAGAAAAGGTTTTTTTAAAAGATTTTCCCAGCAGTATGCAGTACCGGTTTTAATATTATTTATTTCTTAGAAAATGTCTTCATCTGCTCACCTCCGTGATTCTGGCCACGGCACTGGATATTACGCAGTAACGTAGAGTAAATCGTCAAATTACATTCTATAAATCTCTCCTACGATCTGAAAAATAAGGCCGCTCCCTGATTTGTCGCTGCAGTATCGTTTTTCTCAGTGTGCCTGATTTGCGCGCGATGCGCGGGCGCGGAGCAAGTGAGGTGGGTTTCATTATGTTCGGCATGTTTTCGATACCGAATCGGTACTGAGCATACCGAGAAAAAACGATACCGCGCAGACAAATCAGGGAGCGGCCTAAAACTTCGCTATTTAGCGAGGAGACGCTTCATTCACGGGTAAGGAACAGATCGTACAGGTGGCAGTGGAGGATCAGTTAGTGCTCCGTTTCCAACCTAAGTATATTAAACGGGTTGGATTTGATCCAACTGATTTCATGAATTATCTCGTGTTATACGTTTATCTTATAGTACAGTTGTGAGTAATGTCTGAAAAAAATGATTTAAACTATGCCTATCAATTGCCGTTTCAGCGTGTTAATAGAGTGTGTCCCAAAAAGTTTTATACAAATCCAGAAAAAGTTTATTTCAATAATTATAAAAAATGTATTCTTGATAAAAAGTTTTGCATGACATGGAAATCCATAATCAAGTATCAAAAGTTTAAAATATTTGATGGTATACAGGGAAAATAAAAAATAATGATTTATAATGAAGAGTAAAGTGTCTTTAAATTTAAATACAGAGCAAAATATCAATTGAAAATGTTAATAGGAACTAAAAAATTATGCTCACGTTAAGATTTGTGGCCTTTCTAGTTGAAAATTCAAAAACACTCCAGTAAACAAGTCAGTAATTGTTGGATTATTTATTGAATAAAAGAAAACGAAATCACTACAAATTTTAGGCTGAAAATACATGAACATATCTTTGGAAAACCTGACAACTGTCAATAAACTTCAAACCTAACGTCAGTCTGTATTTGCAATAATTAGAAATGAGTGTTGAAGACAAAATTGAATTTGTTCTCATAGTTGGAGATAAGAATAAATTTGTTTGTAATATGTAAGATAAACTTTTTCTTCATTTGTATAAAACTTTTTGGGACACACTGTATTAAGAAACTCTATTAACTAATGGTAAAATAAACATGATGTTGCACTTAAAAAAGTAAAATTATCTCACGTCCAGATTTTTTACCTCACTTTGTTTAAACTAAGATACTTCTAAAATATATAATGAAATAAAATAAAATTAAATTGACGAATACAAACGTTTTTGATAAAAATCGGTGATTCTCGAAGGTATCTCTATTGTTGGTGATTTTATCAACAGCCGTATATTTTTAAATAACGATGTATTTGTTTTTTGACTGTAAATGCATTCTAGTCAGTTTAGATTTCATTTACTAAGTAAAAAAAAAATGTACATGATTATCAACTTTATCAATCATAAGAATAGGTTTTCGAGCTGGAAAATCCACCATTGATAATATCTTCTCTATTACCCAACACACACTTAGTTTTTATTGATTTGGCACAGCCGTACGATACAGTACCAATTAATAGATTACTTGAAGTACTGCAGCAGACCAACATGAATGTCACTGTAGTCAAAGCCATACAAGATTTATATAAAAGAGCAGGATCTTAAGTAAAGTCAGGTAAAAACCTTAGTTTTACTCTTCAATATTTATTTAGATGCCATACTTGAACACTGGAAAAAACAGTTGTAAATTCATGGGAATACTCCTTAACAATGAGATGCTGCTTACACTTCACTACGCAGATGAGCATGTCGTCATAGCACAAAATCAAAAAACAGAAAATCTTTGTAGCTGGAGTAGCACAGGACGGTAGGCTTGATAAAACAATCCAAAGCTCAGTAACTAGTGCAAAGAAGATAATCAGAATGCTTTACTCAGTTCTATTGCAAAATAATATATCAAAGAAAACATAATTAAGAATATATGATACCATTGTGAAAAGAAATTTAGCTTACGGAAGTGAAGTCTGGCAAACCAACAAAACCATGGCTAGAAAACTTTTATATACAGAAATGGACTACCTTCGAAGAGCAGCTTTACTTTCTAGATGGGAAAGAAAACAGAATCAGGAAATAAGACGAGATATGAACAGATATAATACTATTCTAGAACACATACAACAAAAACAATTAATATGGTATGGGCCCATGGAATGGGTGAGAGTACTAAACCACCGAAAGTTATGCAGTGGACAACAGCAGACCCCGAAATACTTGGATCATGGGATGAAAAGAGCTATGCTAGAAAGAAACGAGAATCGAATAATCGAAAGGCTTGGAGATTGGACGTTGGAAGGCGTCCTCACTCGTTGTGAAACCGGTTATATATATATATATATATATATATATATATATATATACATATATATATAAGTTGGGTTGAATTCTTTCTTGAACCTTGGAATAATGAATATATATTTTTTCAATTTCTTGGGCTTTATGGTTCTTTTGTTTTAAGGATAGAGAAATTACATCACGTTCTAGTTAGAAGTTTATTGAAAACGTTTCACCTAATTTTTGGGCTTCTTCAGTTCGTATGTGTGGGTTGAAACGAAGACACACTTAACATTTTTTAAAAAGGTGTTACTAAGACGGTCACATTTAAAAAAAAAAAAAAAAAAAAAAAAAAAATGTGACCGTCTTAGTAACACCTTTTAAAGAATGTTAAGTGTGTCTTCATTTCAACCCACACATACGAACTGAAGAAGCCTAAAAATTAGGTGAAACGTTTTCAATAAACTTCTAACTAGAACGTGATGTAATTTCTCTATCCTTAAAACAAAAGAACCATAAAGCCCAAGAAATTGAAAATATTTATATATATATATACATATGTATATATATATATATATATATATATATATATATATATATATATATATATATATATATATATATATCATCATCATCATCATCATCATCATTAGCTTATTCCATCCATAGCCGGATGTAACCCTCCCCAATTTGTCTCCAATGAGCTTTGTTGTTTGCTTTTTGTATCCAATCATGTCTTGCTAATCTTTTTATGTCATCCGTCAATCTTGTCTGTGGTCTATACCTCTGCATCTTTTGTGTTCTCTAGGCCTCCATTCAACTATATGGTGTGTCCATTTGTTATCATTCAGCCTTGCGATATGCCCTGCCCAATGCTACCTTAATATACATATTCGTTGCGTTACGAGGCTGGTTTGAAAAGTCCGTGCAAAAATAAAAACTACTTATGTGTTTGGGGTAAACCTTTTTTATTTTTCGACATAGTCTCCTTTTAGGCTTATACACTTCGTCCAACGATGTTCTAGTTTGTTGATCCCTTCCGAATAATAGGATTTGTCCAAGTCTGCAAAATATCCATTAGTGTCTGCAATCACCTCCTCGTTTGAATAAAATCTTTGTCCCGCCAGCCATTTCTTCAAATTGGGGAACAAATAGTAGTCCGAGGAAGCCAAGTCTGGAGAATAGGGGGGATGTGAAACGAGTTGGAATCCTATTTCCATTAATTTTGCGACCACAACTGGTGAGGTGTGTGCTGGTGCGTTGTCGTGATGGAAAAGGACTTTCTTGTGGGCCAATCGCGGGCATTTTTCTTGCAGCTCGGTTTTCAAACGGTCCAATAACGATGAATAATATTCACCTGTAATAGTTTTACCCTTTTCCAGATAGTCGTTGAGGATTATCTCTTGCGAATCCCAAAAGACAGTCGCCATAACCTTTCCGGCCGAAGGAACGGTCTTCACCTTTTTTGGTGCAGATTCCCCCTTGGTAACCCATTGTTTAGATTGTTGTTTGGTCTCAGGAGTATAGTAATGTATCCATGTTTCATCCACAGTGACGAAACGACGCTTAAAGTCCTCCGGATTCTTCTGGAACAGCTGCAAACCATCCTTGCAACACTTCACACGATTCGGTTTTTGGTCAAGCGTGAGCAATCGTGGCACCCATCTTGCAGATAGCTTTCTCATGTCCAAATGTTTATGCAAAATATTATGTACCCGTTCAGTCGAGATGTCCACAGCACTAGCAATCTCACGCACCTTAACTCTTCCGTCATCCATCACCATATCATGGATTTGATCAATGATTTCTGGAGTCGTAACCTCCACAGGCCGTCCAGAACGTTCAGCGTCACTTGTGCCCATATGGCCAGTCCGAAAATTTTGAAACCACTTATAAATTGTTCTAATCGAAGGTGCAGAGTCACCATAATGTTTATCAAGCTTCTCTTTAGTCTCCTGAGGCGTTTTGCCTTTCATAAAGTAATGTTTAATCACCACACGAAATTCTTTTTCGTCCATTTCTTGAAAATCACTCGACTTCCTTGATTCACACGAATGCCAAACACAAAGAAATAAACCAATATGGCTGGAACTTGGTGTGCGTTCATTCAAGAGATGCTACTAACTAAACATGACCTCGATACGCGCCGGTGGTGCCATCTCTAGGACTTTGCACGGACTTTTCAAACCAGCCTCGTACATCTGTCACTTTTGATCTTCTTTGTATCTAGATGTTAGGAATACGATCTTGGAGTCCAATATTTAGCATTCTCCTCTCCAATGCTCTTTGGGTTACCTAGAGTTTATTTATTATACTGTTATTTAAAGCCCACGTTTCAGTGCCATATGTTAATATTGGCAGTACATACTGATCGAATCCTCTGGCTTTTATTGTATTAGAGATGTACAATTTGAACGTAGAATGTAACCTTCCGAACGTAAACCAAGCTATATATGAATGTTTGTACCTTTTCTATTCTTTCACCTTCTATTAATAGTTCCTGGCTGTTAACTTCAATTTCGTTGTTAAAATATTTTGTTTGGGGTGAACTTTATTTCTAGACCTATTTCTTGAGACTTGGTTTTTAATTCCATCAGCATTTTTTGTAATTCTTCTTTTGTGTTGGCGATCAGAGTGATATCATCTACGAACCTTAAGTAATTTAATCGTTTACTGTCCATTAGTATTCCTTTATTTTCCCACTTTAACGATTTGAACATGTCTTCTAGAGTCAAAGTGAACAGCTTTGGGGATATCGAGTCGCCTTGTCTAATTCCTCTTTTAATTTTAATTTTATTTGTTTTTTCTTCAACCATTATTTGTGATGTGGTATTTTATATATCTATTCAAGAAGAGTTGTGTACCTTCCATCGACTCTGCTGTTACTTAAGGCAGTATGGACTGCCCATATCTCTACCGAATCAAATGCTTTCTCGTAGTCAGTCAATGCTATCCACAAGGTGACCTTATATTCATTTGCTTTTTCCACTAGTAATCTAATTGTTTGAAGATGGTCCCAAGTGCTGTATCCTCGTCTAAATTCCGCTTGTTCACGTGGTTGATAACTGTCTAATTTTTTCATTAATATATATGTTATGATTCTAGTGAGAATTTTGTATAGTATCGATAACAGACTGATGAGTCTGTAATTCTCCAATTTAAATTTATTCCCCTTTTTAAATATAAGCACACTCAAGGCGTTTACCAAAGGTGTTCGTATTTTACTTTCTACGAGGCACCTGTTAAATAGAGCTTGAAGAGATTGTATTATCGATGCCCCTCCATACTTTATCATTTCTGTAATTATCTGATTGTCCCTTCGTTCTTCGTTGTTGTGCATATGTTGTAGGGCGTTCATTATTTCATCCGGTGTTACATCGGGAATTTCTTCAGATCTCACATTTCTTCCTATCACTCTATTTCCTTCTTCTTTTCCGGGCGGTGGCGCTATTTTCGTGTCATATAGTGTTTGATAACATTTTTCTGTAGCATCTTTTATCTCTTTGATTTGTGCGATCTCTTGGTTATCGTTATTTATAAGTTTTATTATTTGATGCCTCTCTTCATTCATTTGTTTGTTTAGGTGTTTCAGACTTTTTCCCTCTTTCAAAGTTTCTACTATTTTCGAGTTTCGGTACTGTTTGACATCTTCTCTGATCTTTTTCTTTGTTTTTTGTCTATTTCTGCCAATTATAATCTACAATTGTAGGATCATTTCTTAATAGTCGTGTCTGTTCCATGAGATTTTGTTTAATTAATTTTTGTGTTTTTTCTTTTTTTAATGTTACTATTTGTTTTGTAGTCATGAGTAGGTATATATATATATATATATATATATATATATATATATATATATATATATATATCAGGTGTACAAGTATGAAATGCGGATTTCAGACAACAAATGGTGCACCAATGCAGTTTGTGCTATAAAAATTTGACCCTGCGCCATTTTGTTGTGTTATCAACAAGTGTCAGACGCGCACGAGTGACAAATTGGAAAAGTGTGTGCACAGTGTTGTGTTCAATATGTCGAAATGTATACCGAACAAAAAGCATTCGCGGACAGCATTAATTTTTTGTTTTCATTTGAAGAAAACTGCTGTTGAATCACACCGATTACTTCGAGAAGCTTATGGTGAACATGCTCCATCGCGTGTGAACGATGGTTTCGGCGTTTCAAAAGTGGTGACTTCGATGTTGCAGACAAGGAACGTGGAAAACCGCCAAAAAAATACGCAGATGTGGAATGCAAGCATTGTTGGACGAAGATGATTCGCAAACACAAAAACAACTCGCCGAGCAATTGGGCATTAGTCAACAAGCTGTTTCTAATCGGCTACGAGAGATGGGAAAGATTCAGAACACCAGTAGATGGGTACCACATGAGTTGAACGACAGGCAAATGGAAAAGCGCAAAAATACGTGTGACATTTTGCTCGCTCGGTACAAAAGAAAGTCGCATCGTATAGTTACAGGGGATGAAAAGTGGATTTATTTTGAGAATCCTAAGAGCAAAAAATCATGGGTAGACCCAGGCGCTCCATCTACATCGACCGCAAGACCGAATCGCTTTGGCAGAAAAACAATGCTCTGTGTTTGGTGGGGTGAGCTGTTAAAACCTGGGGGAAACCGTTAATACTAAACGTTACCGACAACAATTGACCGATTTGATCCGTTCGCTGCTTGAAAAAAGGCCAGAATACCGAAAGAGGCAACACAAAGTCATTTTTCTTCATGACAATGCTCCATCAAGTACGGCAAAACCAGTTCGCGACACGTTGGAAACACTCAGCTGGGAAGTTCTACCCCATGCGGCTTACTCACCAGACTTGGCTCCTTCCGATTACCACTTGTTTGCATCGATAGGTCACGTACTTGCTGAGCAGAGCTTTGGTTCTTTCGAAGATGTAAAAAATGGCTCGATGAATGGTTCTCAGCAAAAGGGGAAGATTTTTACTGGCGTGGTATTCACAAATTGCCCGAAAGATGGGAAAAATGGAGCGATGGAGCATATTTTGAATAAAGCACTTTTTATCATTCTTCCGAATTTAACATGTTTTTTTAGAAAAAAAAATCCGCATTTTATACTTGTACACCTGGTCTATATGGTATACATATATATATATATATATATATATATATATATATATATATATATATATATATATATATATATATATATATATATAAACGCTCAATAAATGCCGTTTATTAAAAAAATTGTTGAATTACTGAACCCCGGGGTATCCAGTTGGATTTCAAAATTGAGGTGATTGAACTGGAAGCATTAAATACCATTTAACATACATTATGAATTATTAAAATGTTACGTTGATAAAACTGAAGTCAATTTTAAATTCAAATACGTTTTACACTACTTTATATTCAGAAATAATCCATATTGCATGTGTTGTTTTAAACCAAGTGCGCCCTTTTTTGAATTCAAAGTAATTTATCTGCATATCAATAAATTTCATCGTAAAGATAAAAAACAGTTTTTTCAAGTAATAACATGTCCGCGATAATTCATTTTTGTTAGATGCGATTCTAGCGATTCAACAACAAATCGGTAGAGGGAACCTTTATCTAGGGTGCATTTTAGTAAAAGTATCAGTCGATTCGAAATCACGTAAAATTTAAAATGAGTAACTTGTTTGCGCCTTGGTTCGAGGCAGTCTTTGTTCCTATCCAAAGGGGGTCTAAAATGACACATTCCGACTCCATTAAACATGGTGTCATTTATGAAGAAGTGGATAAATCATTTTAACGAAACGAAAAATGTCGACGACTTGCCAAAACGTGGCTCGGTAGGCAAAGTCACTCTGAAAACCAAAATACGAATTGTGTCTTTATTTTCACGTCACCCGAAATTTTATATATGTACTCTTCATAATTTTTTCAATGCACAGAAAGATTTAATAGCCTGAAGTAAATATTTAACTGGCAGCGAGTGATTAAATTCGTACAAACCTCCATTACAAATTTAATTCAGACAAATCTTATCATTTTTCTGTTTATATATTTAAAGTCTCCTTTGTAGGAAGATATCAATAGAATACCTAGGTTTCATTGTCGGTGACAATTCGCAAAAATAACTCTCATCGTTCTCTAGACTGGCAAAAGTCTTTTAGATTTGAAGATATTTGGGGATTTATCCTGCAGAAATTTTGTTCACCCCTAAATTTTCATACACAATCTTGAAAACAATAGTTTCAGCTACTCCAACTTCTTAAGCAAGCATTGGGATCTTCATTCCTCGATTTGATAGCGGCAAGTTCTCAACAGACTTAATGGTTTCTTCAATTCTTGCCAAAACGTTCCGATCTGGGGGTGAACTTGAGTCATTGCCCCGCCTGTTTAAACAAAAAAAATTACTTGAAAATAAGTTGCGTCTCCATTTGGTGAAAAAACTGTATTATTGCATGATGCGCCAAATTACTTTACTTATTTTTCGACTGACAAAAAATCGTAAACGTAACGAACTCATACAAAATGCCGCCAAAGTACTAGAAAAAATACCGTCGTAAATACTGATCATGATTTTCTTACTCTTAAAATAATTTATAACTCCATGTTTTAAATAATCGATAATCCCAAAAATCATTTAAGCAAAGGCGGCCTCTGTTAAAATCAAAAATAGTAAAAAAAGCATAATTTTCAGAGTTGTCGCATCCAAGAATCCTGAAAAGAAGCTACAACTTGATACATATAACCTTTAATACCCTTATATATTTAACTACAAATAATTATGCTTAAGAAATGTTTATCGCAAGTAAGACTCAGAAAATATTTTTATAATACAATTGAAAATATAAAAAATTTACACCCGCAATCCTAGCACCCTCGTCCTTTGAAGCAATATCCCTCAAAAACTGTAGGTCCCCCTTTTAAGTCAATACGTGTATAACATTTTAAATCCCACTTCGTTCGAGTCATCGTACCAGAAGGTAGATAGTCCGATCAACAGATAAATCGACAGAAATTGGAAACTAAGTTTTTCGTGAATAGAATGATACCTCAACAAACGCAACAATCTCGGAGAGCGATTTTGAAAAAATGACTGAAAAAAAGTCCGAATAAATGGTCAAGAAGTTTCACTATAATCTGTTTATAAACTGTCTGATAGCATAAAATCATCATTATACAGAAATAATACATTTATTTCTGATGGAATGAGGGTATTACATTCATGAAGAACTTCTTATACTCGTATTTTAATACAATTTAGGTGGACTTTATTTATTGTCCTGTATTTTACGAAATAGAAGATAATTGTAAAATTATAACAATAATTAACCGTGCCCGCGGCTCCGCTTGCGTGGACTGCAGAATTATTGTTTAGGTTTTTTTTGCGAAACAGCGCGCAGGCGTTCAATTTCCAATCTGGCGGTCATTTTGAATCCGCCATTTTCATTCATGCAGAGTATTATATGACATCAAATATAGACATTTCAACGAAAATTTTGAGCCCTTTAGAAAAATCTTATTTCAAAACAAAAAGTGTGCTTTTTGGCAGAGAAACACCTATCTATATATATGTATATATATATATATATATATATATATATATATATATATATATATATATATATACATATATACATATATATATATATATATATATATATATATATATATATATATATATATATATATATATATATATATATATATATATATACGTAGATTATTTTGAAACAAATATTTTACTAATTGCTGGGCGGGTTGAAATTTCTTTTCGGATCTATATCTGTAGTGTTATCTACTTCATTGTTAAATTAATAATCTGTAGTAAGGGTTTCTCTTAGCTAAGATGGGAATATCAATTGAGCCTTGCATAAATTTAATTTAGTATTTTCGTTAGATGGGTTTAAAGTCGTCTATCTATTATAATACTAATCAGATCTGGTCATACTGTTATGTGTTTAAAAAGTGAAATTTCAGACAATAATAGAAAATTCTTCTATTAATTGATTCCGGTCAAAATTATAAAGTATTTGACTATCATATAGGGGAAATGTTGCACAGGCTAGTAAAGTAATGTGTGTTTTCGTTCTGGCAATTTCGACGACAAAGATGCACCTCGCTTTGATAGGCCAATAACCGAAAAAGTTGATATCTTGGATAATGTTGAGCAAGTCCCTCACATAAGTAGTTAAGACTTCGGAAGGAAATCAAACATCCATCACCAAATAGTTTTAAATTATTTGGCGAAGGTTGGATACAAACAGAAACTCAATATGTGGAAGCAACATAATTTATCAGTGAACAATTTAATTAATAGAATTCCCATCTGCGAAGCATTGTTGAAACGGAATGAAATCGATCCATTTTTGAACTGTCCCATCACGAGTGACCAATAATGGATCACATACGACAATAATTTGTCAAGTAGTTACCGCTGCGCAAACGGTGACATAGCCAGAATTAACGCCAAAGAAGAAAATTCTCAGTGTTTGGTAGGATTGGAAGAGAATTATCTACCATGAGCTGCTACAACCTGATTAAACGATCAGGCTGATTTCGACTTTTAATAATCAACAAAATTGCATCTAGCAATTGAGAGAAAGCAGCGAAATAAAATGTGCGCCATCATGTTTATACCAAACCACACATATCTTTGACGACACGGCAAAACTTAAAAGAGCTTGGCTGGGAAGTTTTGTTTATGAAAATCACGTAGCTCTGTTCTTTACTTATCTGTTTGATTCACTGAACTGAGTCAATTTTATCGCAAATAATTTAAACTAAAATTGACTGGCCGTGCTGGTGTCAAATGTATCAATAAATTATCTTGATTGGTTCATGTTTTCAAAATAGTAAAACTTGAAGATTTGTAAAGGTGTACTTGAAGTGGTTCCGTCGTTGTGATGATTCAGATAGATTTTGTCATGTATGTAGTAAAGTGATCACTATATCCCATTAATAACGAAAGTCTACCTCTTGTATTTTAGTTTTAACATTATATTTCGTGTATTTATATTTTGAGAAACTGTCCTAATTAATGGAAAACGTAAATATATGCCTTTTTCTGTTTGGATGAAGTGGCATGTGCAAACGAATCACTTAAATGATTATTATTTATTAAGGTACAAACACTTGGATAGGATTTAAGAATAACTAAAAAGAAGAAATTTGCTACCAACGATGCCTACATTCCCCCTGCAACACTTTCAAAACTCCATAGTGAAGAATATTCAATTCCAGTACTTCCAATTGACATTCATCCGACAACGAAGATGGATATATGTCATTTACATCAGAAGATTTGGATTATGTACCAAGTATATCTCAACGGAAGTAATATTTAATAAGGCAAACGGTGTAGAATGAAGTACAAGCTTAATCAAAATTTGAAGCTGAGCTACTTAGATAGCGACGGCAATACTGGAATCTTTCAGAAGAAAGGTTGTTCTATTTTTGTTTGTAGGGTAATGGGTCTGATGGAAGCTCTAAACATAGAATACACACCAGATGAAAGGAATTTGTTCATATACAGGTTGAAATTTACAAGTCGTTCTTTGACGCATTGATCATAAACAACCATCACTTCCGATTGGTTATGCAGTCCATATAAAGAAATACAAAAATATGGAGTATTATAAATAACTTTTGCTAAATCTAACTAGCAGCTCGGGCGAGTCACTCGGTAATGTCAGAAAATGGGGTTTTCGCAGATGATTGAAAAATCCTTTGCACCGCACTAGGCTGGTCCCTTCTACGTAGGACACGTTTATATAAATGTATTGTTTTGATCTTATTGCCCGCACCGCGGCGCACGCGACTTTCGCGTTTAGACTATCATGTATGATACATAGTTGCTAATGATAACTATATGAATGCAAGTGGGATTAATTGAAATAACCGGTCAAGTGCAAGTTGAACTTGCACAATTAGTGTTCCGTACGTTGATTGTTTTTAAAATAAAAATTTTTGTTAGGGTCGTATAAAATGATCAGTGACTTCACAAAACACACCCCAAATGAGTTTTCAACAAAGTTTGTTTTCAATCTTTACTGAAAAACTGGTGACCTTGAATTTTTTTTTTTCTATGCCAGATAAATTGTAATGATAATTTTCGTTCAATCTATACCCCGTGGAGAATATTCCAGGATTTTTTCAAAATTTTTTGATCAGTACTTTTCGAGATAAGGTAGGGGACAGTGATTTTTCTCGATTTTTTAAAAGTAATACGAAGAAAAGTGTGCGCAAGTATTATATTATATATATATTTTTTACTCGTGTTTTCACAAGCTTTCATTTGACACCATACTCGATGACCTAGTAAAAAATTTTTTTTTTCACTTCCGATTTCACCCCTCAAAACGAATCTCTTAAGTCAAAATTTATTTTACGGTGATATAAAATGATCAGTGACTTCACAAAACACACCCCAAATAAGTTTTCAAGAAAGTTTATTTCCAATCTTTACTGAAAATTCATGACCTTGAAATTTCTGTTTTTTTTTTATATACCAGATAAATTATTACAGGTAATGCACTCGTGATAATTTTCCTTCAATCTACACCCCGTGGAGAATATTCCAGAATTTTTTCAAAATTTTTTGATAAGTACTTTCCGAGATAAGGCGATTTTTCGCGATTTTTTAAAAATAATACAAAGAAAAGTGCCCGCAAGTATTACATTATATATATTTTTTACTCATGTTTTCACAAGCTTTCATTTGACACCACACTCGATTACCTAGTAAAAAATATTTTTTTTCACTTCCGATTTCACCCCCCAAAGCTAACCCCTTAAGTCAAAATTTAACTTACAAAACTACATGGCTCTGATGAGGCCATCAATTCCTATATTACTACCAAATTTCAACTTTCTATGACAAATAGTTTCGGAGAAAATCGGGTGTGACAGACGGACAGACAGACGGACAGACACCGAAGTGATCTTATAAGTGTTCCGTACGGAACACTAATAAGTCAAATACACAATATATTTTAAATAATGTAGAATTGAGTGATAATTTTATTTTAGTTTAAAATAAAGACCTTTTACCACCGTCTTGCCTATAAGAAATAATAACTCTGCATTGGCGTAAGCATGACCTTTAAATTCATAATACTATATCACGAAAATGCAATATTAAGCTGCTGATTGGTAGCTTCTAAATTATATCTTTTCAGGGAAAATTATATTTCATTTCGATCTACTTTTAACAAAGTCGCTTTTAAACCGCCCATTATTAAAATGAAAATAAATTTTATATATGTATTCTCCATAATTTTTTCAATGCACAAAAAGATTTAATTGCCTGAAGTAAATATTTAATTGGTAGCGAGTGATTAAATCCTTACAAAAACCCATTAAAAATTTAATTCGGACAAATCTTGTCATTTTTCTGTTTATATATTTAAAGTCCAAACCAGAAAAAATAAAATTTTATGGTTTAATTACTCGACATTAATTAAATATTGGTTTTAGATAATTAAATGTTTTTTTTTTTTAAATTTGACTTAATCAACGATTATTTGGTAGAAATCCATAATTAAGTAAACGAAAGGAAATACCATATATAACTAATTTTACTTGAAATTTTCACTATATTTTAATAAAATGTCCGTGACCAGTTTCAATATACAGTGTAAATTGTGTTATAATCAAGGGGAAGACAGTGGTGTCATAGCACCCCGTCCTTAGAAATACAGTGAAGTCCGTTTATAATGAACTCCAAAAAATCATTAAAAATCGTTCGCTATATCCGAAGTTCGTTACAAATAGTAAACAAACTCTAATATCATTTTTCACTATTTTCTTATTTAGATTAGGCGCTAATGCTTAGAAAAATAAATAATAATAATTATTAATTTTTTGAAAAAAAAAACGTTCAAAGGAAAATAAAACAAGTCACACTGAAGTTATTATTATGTGTGTTGGTACATATACGAATATAAACGAAAACATTAAAATACGTAGTTTATACAATAAAATCAGTAATTTTCGTTTCTACAATTTTATTTGAAAAAGAAATGATGTTTATATAATTGTCAAGGTCACAAAAGGTACTCAATATACTTCACGAGATTCCAAAAAATTGCGAGTTTCAGTCACTGTCTTAGTTATTTCTGAAATGGATGGAACATAAATATTATCTCCTTCTCCAAGCTCGCCTTCGTCGTCATTATCGCTTAAAATCTTTCCAGAAGCCACTGATGTCACAATTTGATCATCAGTTAATATTTCTCTCGTCTTTAATTCATTATCAGTACATACATATTCTTCAAAATTAAAGTGATTAAACATCTTTTTACTCTCGATTTCCACTGTACTTTGTTGCATGTCAGCATCGTAAACAAATTCTAGACAATCAGTAGGATGTTCTCGATGTTTTTCAGTCCACTGAGTCAACGGTAGTTCATCACCTGAGTCATATCTACATTTCTTCCCTAAAAATCCACCATGCTTAAAAGAGTTTAAAATGGTTTCTCTATTAACTCTTTCCTAAACCATATTGATAAAGTTTATAGCGTCCAAGAGAGTTACAGAAAAAATGTTACCTTCATCGATCGTCTCTAACATTTTCCATAATGACATTTTAAAAAATGAATCACATTTTGATCCATAGGCTGATGTTTTGCACTTGTATTTGGAGGCATAAAAACCAATTTTATTTGCTGTAGATCAACTTCAGGGTGCGCTGGACAGTTGTCAATCAAAAGTAATATTTTTCTGTTTGTGAATTTTAATTCTTTGTCCCATTCGATCAGTTCGTTTTTAAAAATTTCTGATGTCATCAAAGCTTTACTGTTTGATCTGTACTTTCCTGGTAAATGTTTGTTTTTAAAACACCTGGGATTGGCGGACTTTCTTATCACCAACAATTTTCTTTTCTCTGTTCCAGACATATTTGCAGTTAACAACACAGTAATCCTTACTTTTGATAATTTTGAACCAGCACAATTCTCTCCGACAAACTTTAATGTCTTATCAGGCGTCATCTTGTAAAACAAACCCGTTTCATCCGCATTAAAAATGTTCACATATTCATAACTTTCTCGAAGGAAGGCCATACATTGGCCAACCACTGATCGACAATAGTCATATTCAGTTTCTCCTACTATCTTACCCCCACTAATATTATGTCGCTTTTCAAGTCGTTCAATCCAACTTCTAGAACAGTTAAACTCGGTGTTCTCCTTCCTTCCCAATTCACTAGCTTTCTCTTGTAAAGTATAGCCGGTAATAGAAACATGTTCATGTCGTTTTTGACTAAACCATTTAAAGAGTCCTTTATCGACTTGGTCATGTGTTGATTTTCTAACAACTAAAGTTTCTTTTATCACAGATTGATAAGATTTCTTACCTCTTCTTCCATATGGTAGAAACCGTAGATTCAGTTAAATTCAACTGTTTGCAAACATCACTTTGTTTAACTCCATTTTCTATTTTCTTTATAATATCGTATTTGTTTTTTTAAAATAAACGCTTTACGTTTTTGTGTACTCATTTTAAAATAAAAACTTAAACATTCACTTTGCGACTTTGATCAAATATGCATTAGAACCGCATAACACAACAAGTGCTATACTGCTTGAACTAGCGACGCGGCGGAAACAAGTAGAATAGGGGTTCCCAGCGAGTTTCGGTGAATTCTCTAGATCAAGTCGCGCGACATCGAGCACAGGGAGTGGCAAGTTCGTTTTAAACAGATACAAAACATTCAAATTTGGTTCGCTTTATCCGGAAGTTCTTATAACCGAGTTCGTTATAACCGATAAAAATTTACATTGGTCTTATGGAAGTTTTTTCATGCATTGTAAAATAGTTCGTTTTATCCGGAAATTCGCTATAAACGGGTTCGTTATAAGCAGACTTCACTGTATAGGGGAAAAGTAGCGTTTCGACGAGATACTGTGAATGATGTAGTTAAATGAGAAAAAAAAATGAGGGTCATGAGAAGGACAAAGACTGTCAATCTTCTTATTATTGATAGAATTGCCAGACGATTTCTGTGAACTCAGTAAAAAAAATATGGCAAATTAAAAGTTTTCTGTGTTGTATAAACTAGTGATTAAAGTAGCAGAAATTAACACCTACATATGTTTAAACATTTCACATTGTTGCATTGTTATTATTAATTAAATAAGGTAAGTAAATACAAATATTGTCTTTTGTTTACAATGTTTAATAATATTTACCATTGATGCAATTGTAATCAGAATTTCAACCCTCCAAGCAATTAATAAAATATTTGTTTCGAAATATAGATTTCAATCTATATATATATATATATATATATATATATATATATATATATATATATATATATATATATATATCTATATATATATATATATATATATATATATATATATATATATATATATATATATATATATATATATATGTATGATTTTGTTATTTTTCTGTGACCTTGTATATATTTTTTTTATTTTATTTTTCAATTTTCTTAGGTTTGGAGGTCAGTTATACGAGTAAAATGAAACTTCCTAAATTTTATTGTGATCTTTTCCTTTTATTGACGTTTCGGCACAGTTTGCCTTTCTCAAATTTTTTTTTTCGGGTTTGGCTAAAACTAAAATAATTAACTTTATGAGTGTTGTTACCTTGGACGTAAATGTTTAGGTTAATATTTATCTTTGCCCATTTAACTGAATCATAACGTACTCTTTTTTCATTTTTCATTACACGAACCATATGTTAGTTAGTTTTCATTGTCATTTATTTTATTTTAATTTAAAAATTGGGGCAAACACAACATATAGATTGCATTTAAAGCACTGCCATATATATTTGGCTCAGGTTATTTGTTTCTTTTTTTGTTGTTGAAAGCGGTTGGTATTTTTTGTATCATAATAGATTCCAATATTTCTCTTTTTTTTTCCTATTGTTCTCAGTGATTAAAATCTTGGTTTCTTTATAATTAAATGTGTGTTTCTTTTCCTTTTCGTGCTTTGTTAGTGCTGTTCTAATATTTTTGTCATACTTGTATCCCTTTATCCTATTTTCCAAATATTGGCTAGTTTGCCCTATACAACCACCTTCACAATTATTGCAAGGAATCTGGTATACAACATTGCTCTTTTTATTTTTTGGGATCTTGGTTTTTAATTTTGAAAATGTTGGTTGCCAATAGGTTATGGGCTCTATAAGCGATATTCATATTAAGCTTTCTAATATATAAAAATTGATAAATATTAACCTAAACGTCCACGTCCAAGGTAAGAACACTCATAAAGTTAATTATTTTTGTTTCAATAAATTAATAAGATATGCATTTTAAAATAGCATTTTACTGATAAAATATGTACAAACCCCCGACAAAAAAAAATTGAGAAAGGCAAACTGTGCAGAAACGTCAATAAAAGAAAAGGATCACAATAAAATTTAGGAAGTTTCATTCTATAATTGACCTCCAAACCCAAATATATATATATATATATATATATATATATATATATATATATATATATATATATATATATATATATATACATATACATATATATATATATATATATATATATATATATATATATATATATATATATATATATATATATATATATATATATATATATATATATGAATATATAATTATATATATATTATATTATATATATGGTTGCAGGGAAAGTCGTCCTAGATAATTAAGGACGTTATAGTTTAGGTCGTTTCTGACCAATTTGACTCTATGACATGATGTCCTAAACTTAACCGTTTTCGAGATATTGAAGTTTAAAGATTTTCTAAAAAAAACATGTTTTTTTTGCTTTTATATCGATTTTTTTTTTAGAGTTCTCGAGTGCGATTTTTTTGGTTATTTTTAGTTAGTCTCTATGTCAAGTATCAAAAATCATAATTTGAATAAAAATTTGAACTAGTTACTAACAGTTTCAAATGGCGGCTTGTTAATGTTTCTAAATTAAGAATTTTTACCAAGTGTTTCCTACTTTAAATCAATAAAGAGAAAAAAAAATGTATGGAAGTTATTCTGCAAATTATTTTAAAAACTTTTACGTCTTTTTTAGCTATCTAAAACGGTATAATATCTACTGGATCTATTGAAAATTCTAAGAAAATGAGATTTCAATAGGCCCAAATGTAGAGTAACATAATAATAGAATTTAGATACTACCAATTACCGGTTTACTACCTACACCTTCAAACAATAAAAAAGGGTTGGGTAAGCATTTTTTCCGGTCGGGGTACTCTCTGTGCGAGTGACATTTTCTATTCACTAAACATTATTGAATGATTTTTAGTCTGCTCATGCGATTCGTCCGTGGTAGATGTGCTATACCGTGCTTTTTAAAAATATCTGTGTTTCATCTTCTGACTGTGTGAATTGGCTCGTAACTGGATTCTGATCTCTGCTTGTGAATATGGCAACGTATACCAACGAGGAATATGCTGACATCCTAATGTGTTACGGATTTTGCGAAGGAGTGTCGTCGCGTGCACGTGATGTATACATACTCCGATATCCTACTCGTCGTGTACCTGATGTTAGCGTATTTGATGGAACTTATCGAAGACTACAACTGGTTCCGTACAAAGACGGCGGACTGACATGGGACGACCACGTATCTTTGACGAAGACGAAGAAAACGAAATACGACGTCTCTTTGAGGTGGACCCAACCACATCTACAAATGTTGTCGCACAACAGCTTGGTATTTCGCAGTGGAAGGTATGGTTTGTAATGCATACTGTTGCGCAACACCCTTACCACTATACGCCCGTGCAAGTCATTGAAGAAGGGGATCCGTTGCGACGATTAGAATTCTGCAGATTTATGCTCAATACCGATGTCGAAGATGCATCTTTTTTTAAGAAAATACTATGGACTGACGAGTCGAAATTCGACAAAGACGGTCTTACAAACCACAATGCCCACTATTGGGCTTCTAAAGAGGAAGGCAACCCACAAACAAAAAAAGAACGAAAGGATCACAAACAAGATACAGCTTAAATGTGTGGATGGGTATAATTTCAAATTATTTGGTTGGGCCATTCTTCCTGCCAGATAATTTGAATGGCGAGGAATACGACAATTTTTTGCGGAATGATTTACCTAATTTGATGGAAGACCTACCTATTGGTTTGAGACAAAACATGTACTTTCAACACGATGGCTGCCCAGCTCATTACAGAGGAAGTGTTCGTGCATGGCTCAATGACAATTATCCCAACAAATGGATTGGAAGAGGCGGACCCATACCTTGGCCGGCGAGAAGCCCAGACCTAACACCGATGGATTTTTATGTGTGGGGTCACATGAAAAGTCTCGTATACGACCAGATGACTCCTATCGAAAACGTGGATGTCCTAAGACAAAAAATAATTGATGCGGCTGACGAAATGAGGCGGCACCTCACAACCAGCGTTGTGAAAAGTAATTTAAGAAAAAGAATGAGAATTTGTGTTAGAAATAGGGGCGACCATATGGAACATGAATTATAATTAATAAAAAATATTAAATTGCAAGGTTTTTTGTTTTATTTGTGTATTTTTCGTATTTTCATCTAGAACTAAAAATTTACCTTTTGCTACCCGAGCCCGATTTAGGTGTCATTCTGTGTACAGTTTTTCTATTAAACTCCTAGTATTATACCTTTTTTGATAGCTAAAAAGACGTAAAAGTTTTCAAAATAATTTGCAGAATAACTTCCATACATTTTTTTTTTCTCTTTATTGATTTAAAGTAGGAAACACTTGGTAAAAATTCGTAATTTAGAAACACTAACAAGCCGCTATTTGAAACTGTTAGTAACTAGTTCAAATTTTTTTGATGATTTTTGTTACTTGACATACAGACTAACTAAAAATAACCAAAAAATCGCACTCGAGAAACTCTAATAGAAAAAAATCGATATAAAAGCAAAGAAACATGTTTTTTTTTAGAAAATCTTTAAACTTCAATATCTCGAAAACGGTTAAGTTTAGGACATCATGTCATAGAGTCAAATCGGTCAGAAACGACCTAAACTATAACGTCCTTAATTATCTAGGACGACTTTCCCTGTTACCCTGTATATATACATATACACACACATATATATATATATATATATATATATATATATATATATATATATATATATAAATTATAATATTATAATAGATAAATGACTTTAAACCCATCTAACGAAAATATTAAATTAATTTTATTCAAGGCTCAATTGATATTCCCATCTTAGCTAAGAGTAACCCTTACTACAGATTATTAATTAATTTAACAATAAATCAAGATGACAAGTACTTCATTAATTTTCAGCTTCCACTTCAGATACAGATCCGAAAAGAAATTCGGCAATAGCGTGCCAAAGCGTACAGCTATATCAGCGCTAGATGTATGACCTTTCTATTAAGACCCACTTAAGCGAGCGTAACTTCCTGACAAGATTAATTAATTTGCATTGTCAGTCGGACATATTTTCTTACCTAAATATGCTGTTCCGTATATTACGATGCTCTTACGCTATCCATTGTGCGACGATATAAAGTTCATGGGTTATTAAAATTATTATATAACACGGATTTGTCGTTGTACAACCTAATAATAATTATAATAATAATAATAATGACAGGAAACTGGTTTCTATTTGACTTTATTTGATTGTTATAGATTTTATCTTTTACTTTTAACTAAATGGATACAGCCAATATAACGAGAACCAAGGCAATTAATTATTAGATAGATAGATAGATATTTATTCATGCTAAATCGCAAAAAAAAATGTCTTACACACGTCAGTAAATAATATAGAAAAAATAATATATTAAAAAATATAGCCACTATACTAATCAAACCAATACTACACAAATGTTAATACATAAAATACCTATGTCTATGCCATTTACACTCAAGAAAGAAACAACAAGTCTGGGAACAAACTCCCCAAAAACAAAACTCAGAACCTAAAAGTTGTAACAAATGTACTCGTTTATAGAGTAAAAGGCATTTTCCACCAGAATTTTTTTAACTCTTTTTTCAAATCCTTTGACTGGCAGATCTCTAATATTTTGTGGTAACACATTAAAAAATTTCATGGCCCAGTAGCCAGGACCCGTTTGACATCTCTTCAGCCTCCAATATGTTGGAATTTGATTCCTCTTATGCCTGGTGTTATGGCAATGCACATCACCATAGCATTTGTAGGACTGATCATATTGCTTTAAGAACCGAAGATTCTCAAGAATGTACTGGGAAGGAACCGTTAAAATTCTGAGCGACACAAACGACTCCAGTATTCTCAGTGCCCTACGCTGCAAGCTGAACACTCGATAGGTCTGTGAAGAGTGTCCCCAGATGAGAATGGAATAAGCAAGACGAGAGTGAAATACTGATAGACATTTCGCAATACTTGCTGAGAAACACAGTGTGCAAGATTCCGGAGTACAAAAAGATTTTTGCTCAATTCTTTAAACAGCCGGTCTATGTGTGCACCCCAATGCAGCTTTGGATCCAAATATACACCCAAAAATCTCACCTCATCCACCCCCACATTCAAGTCATACACCTCTCTTAAGGAAAAAACAACCCGTTTGGTTTTATCGCTGTTCAAAGCCAGCCTGTTTACATTAAACCACTGTTTAGCACCCTCTTGTGCCGTCAAGGAACCTTCAAGGGATTCGTCAATTGTATCAGCTGCGAATGCCACCGTATTAAGAGAGCAGAAAAAATGGACGACAAAAAATAAGGACGAAAAAAGAGTATGTTAACAATACGTTTTAGTCTGTATCAGTATTAAGGGAGATATTTATAAATTTAGGAGTTTAACCACCGAAGAAAACATTTTAAAAGTGATGGTGTCTTAAATAAAGCGTTCAGGACTACTGATATCTCACTATGAAAGAAATCAAGCAAGGAACAGTTTAAAAATTAAACCTGGATATATTTGCTATGGAATCTAAAATTCCTAGTTAGCTAATTATCTCTCAAAAGATTGTTTAAAAAAGGTTGTAGGAAGAGTGATAAACTGGACTTCATATGGATGTGAAGCATTAGCGCGATATGTATTCCTAGCATGCACCGCTTTGGAAGGAATCAAGTGGGCTACATCCCTCGAATTCTTTTCATGAAAATACTTGCAGAATAAACTCAAGTCGCCAACCGTTCAGGAATCAAGGTTGCTGGTGAGTTATGGGTCTTTAATCAAACGAATAGAGCTCTCTTCTACATAGAATCCAACAAATGCAGTGTATGTTTGGGAGCAGAGCCCCAAACTTGAGATCAGTATTCTATTGTTGGTCGAATTTGTGTTTTGGACAAAATTATCAATTGTTGTGGAGTGTAAAGCTTTCAAGATCGAAGTAATATTCTCAGCTTTTGAGAAGCTCCCTTTACTATGCTTGCAACATATTTATGCCAAGACATATTTGCTCCCAAATTAACGACCAGCAAATTGAGTGACATTGCTAGAGGAAATGGAGGGCCCCGACATTACCATGTCGGATTCAATAACGTTAAAAAATCTGCCGTCTGGGTTTTTGTAGCGTTAAATTCTACTTGGTTAGTCTCACCCAAAGATAGAATTTCTTCCAGGTCTTTATTAAACGACTTCCTGCTCTCTAAAGATATTTACATTAGTAGCCGATGTTCGAGAGTTGAAAGTAAACGAAGAAGCTGTAGATTGGATTCCTGGTCTTGGGGCACACTGGCGTTGCTAGTGCAGATAATAGAAAAAATCCGTTGAATGCTACGCGTAAAGAATGTTCTCTGAGGAAACATGAGAGACATAAATAGAACTTTTTAGACCTACTATAAAAGCATAGCTTAGACAACAATCCATCGTGCCAAACACCTTACCTTGGATACCTTGGATATATCAACTGTAATCACTCAAGATTCGCCAAAGTGTTCAATTGCATTTGTCCAAACATATCTTACTTAATTTAGAAGATCTCCATTTGGTCTTTGCTTACGCCCTATTGATCGCTAATAATATTCAATCCTGAATATACTGCCACCTGCTCATATGGAAACACACTATACCGTCCCAAAATCTTTGGAAAGAGATGTAGTTGGAGACGATCAACTAGCCCAAAACCCTATTGACTTTTAATGTCATTTTAACTCCGCCAAATGCTTTTGCGCGCCATTTTGCTTCATTTATAAAAATGGATCAATAAGCTAGAGTGTCCGCTTTTAGGCTGTCTTTTTGGAAGTGTTTTAAACGACTATACATTTTTAAAATCCCTTTAAGCAATTTTACTTAAAACTGATTAAAACTAGAGAATTGTAAAACTAATCTAAAATTAAATATGTTTTTAGGCTGAGCGACAAAACCTTTTGCACCACATGGACCAAACTCACACAAGCAAAAACGTAATGTTCATATGTTGGTACATTATGGACATGAATTTTGAAATGAAATGTCAGCTATTCTTTGAAGGAATTGGCCTTACATAAAATATTACTTTTTCATCAAAATAGTCAAATATAATCTATAAGAAATAAACATCTAAGAAAGCATGTACAAACTTATATCATTCATAAAGTGAATACTATTTTAGAATCGTAAATAAACAGGTTTATTCTTGGGAACTACCTAGAACTTCGAAAGAAATGAACACTGAAAAACAAAGTGAATGTAAACTGGCAGTTTTAGTCCATTCAAGAATTGACTATAGATATTTGATTACAAACGACCACTAGATGGCGCTATTGAGATGTGACATTAACATTGTTATAAAATTTGACATTTATTGCTGTTAAAACAGTGGCAGCTCAGAAATTGGCCGAGTGGTTTGTTTACAGTGAGTGTTTAAAAAAAAAAAATAGTTTTATGTACAAATGGTTTCACGTGAAAGTTTTCATCAGATGGTTTTTACGATTTTAGTAAAAGTCTAACTCAACAACGATGCCGCGAATCGTTTCGTTCAACTTTTGATAATGAATTAATATCAGAAAAGACTTACAATTGGTATGTCATGGTCGTGCGACGAATTTCGTGAAGGTCGATCAAAATCGGTCGTTTTTTTATTACAAAAAACATGATTGAAGCGTATCCGCATTTGACTTACCGTGAGATAGAGGCATCCTTGGGTATCTCGAAGATCGCAGTACATTTTATTTTGCATCAACATTTAGCAGTGAAAAAGATTTGTTCTCGATGGATCCCGCATAATTTGACCGAAACTCAAAAATAGGTCATGTCAATCGGTGTAAGGAAATGTTCAAAAAATTCGATCGAGGACAAGCAAAAACCTGATACAATATCGGAACAGGAAGCGAAACTTGGATATCTTCGTACGAGCCGAAAACTAAGCAACAATCTACTGTTTGGGTGTTCCAAGATGAACCGCATCCAACAAAAGTGGTAAGGTTCGCGAAGCACTGTTAGGAAAATGATCGCTTGTTTCTTTGGTTATACTGGACATGTTGCAACCATTGCTTTAGTAGATCGAAGAACAGTTATTGCAGAATAGTATACAACAACTTGTTTGCCAGAAGTCATCGATGAAATTAGGAAAAACTGCCGAAAACGTCGCATCATTCTTCATCATGACAATGTCAGCTCTCATACACCATTATTTGACGGAGAAAAACATCGAATTAATGTCTCATTGGCCATATTCACCTGATTTATCGCCTAGCGATATCTTTTTTGAGGTACCAACTTCAGAGTGGAAAAAATGTTTCAAGAATTGGTTCTAACGCATGCAAAAGTGTATAAATCTAAAGGCGAATATTTTGAGAAACAATGAAATGATTTGTACCAAAAATTTTTTTTCTTTCATTATTTTTGTAAAAACTTAAAATGTAGCCCTCGTATTAGAAAATGCAATATCAAACGTAAAACTTGATTGTACGCCAAATGAGATTGAAGCAATTTTTCTTGATATAACTTAAACTATAAGTTAACTTATTTAAAATTCAAATCATGGTATGTTTTGTCCTGAGACAAATTATTACTTCCAAGAGTGGTGACAAATTGCCTAATATAATAAATATTTCGGACATGAATTACGAATATAATACGTGACAACCAACTTGTAAACTTGGCCGACGCGTGATATATAAGCTTGATGTAGACGATCTCTGGAAAATCGGGAATTGCTTTCAAAGCAAAAAACCCCAATTTGTCCTCCAAAAATAACAGTACGGGGTTGAACTCACAAAACTACGATGAATAAATAATTTTTGTGTCTTGTCAACAAACATTTGGACTACTTGATCGTTTTGGGATTCTCACGTATAGGCACTCGAAAGCACACCACATTTGTTGATACTCTTCGTTTATATAAAGTAAAACCAGTTTCTCAAAATTTCTTCACCCACTTTTATTAATTTGAACACTCGGGATTTCTTACGCTGTGTAAATGATACCCTTCCTTATTATAAAAAAATATTTGTTTTTTTTTCACTGGGTTGACAGTATAAAAAATTGATTCCTGACCACCAACTCAATTCAATTGATTAACAACACGTCAGATTTCATAAAGAAAAGGTTTTATTAGTTAATTCAAAAATACTCTAAATTATACTTATATTTTTTTGATCGATTAACTTTTCTCTTGTAGTCAGTCCTCGCACTATCCCTCTGAAGATACCAACAGAAGTTTGCAAGCATGGCTGGTTCCCATTTACGTTGATAACGCTTCTCAAATTCAGCTATTTCTTGGTGAAAGCATTTTCTATATTGATCGCTAACTGAGCCCATGTTTTCCCGAAAGAAACTCATATGGGAGCGTAGAAAATACATTTTTAATGACATATTGCATCCTAGTTCATGATAGGCATCCAGCATTAATTTTATTTTTTCATAGAAATCTGGTGATTTGTGGTTGCCGAGGAAATTTTTCGTGACATCAATGGGTTTTTTTTTTTTCTGTGAAACTTAGACTGATAGAAAAGAGAGATCATCAATTAATTTTTTAAAATTATATAAAAAACAACATTATGTTTTAATTTCCAATATATTTAAAGTCACTTGACAATTGTTTCACCATACAATGGCTTCTTCAGAAGTAAATAAGAAGAAGAATTTCTTATTTACTTCTGAAGAAGCCATTGTATGGTGAAACAATTGTCAAGTGACTTTAAATATATTGGAAATTAAAACATAGTGTTGTTTTTTATATAATTTTATTATGAATTTCAACAAGTATCGGCTAACACAATCAAAGAAATTAATTTTTTTATATCAGGCACTACAAAAATTTCTTTTATTTTAGCATCACTAAGCCCAGGAAATTTATTTTTGAGAAACTAAAATCTTGGTCTATCCTTACGTAACTCTTTGACAAAATGCTTGATTAAACCAAGTTTGATGTGCAATGGTGGTAAAATGATTTCCTCAGATGATACTAATGGTTCATTTTTAATATTTTTCTGACCAAGAACGTACCCAATTCTTAAAGGCTGGTTTTGTTTTACGTATTATTCTGAACCCGCTCTGCTATCCCGTTCACCTAAGAAACAACAATATTTCGTATAACCGGTTTGTCATCCTAAAATCAGAGCCACTACTTTTCAATCTGCACATATTTGCCATTTGAACGTTGCGTATTTGATTTTTTCTAAAATAAGTTTTAAATGAGCACCGTACTCTAGAGGAAAAGATGAAAATATGTTGCCCTTATGGAGTAAAATTGCCTTTAGACTTTGTTTTGATCTTTCAATAAATAGTATCCACTCTTCTGGTGAATGATCGGTCTAGTGCCGATATTAAACCATCAATATCATTACAAAAAACTAAACTATCCTCTTTTGAATAAAAGGTAGTTGAGGAGCTGTGACGATTTCTGATAAGCTATAATTTTAACGTCAGCCTGTAAAAGATTTTACTATTTTAATCTCGATCTTAATATTTCAGATTTTTCTTTGGTCAAATCTTAATCTCTAACAAGGTCGTTTAGTTCTGATTGACTAATCAAATGTGGTCCTAACGTAATAGTTGAATCTTGAAATAGCTCTCCGCTAGAAGGAATGGGTTCGCTGTTTTCTTCTATACAATTTGATGAAGTTGATGGGCGCAAAGATCGTTTCGGTGCAGGAATTTCAGGAGAATAAGGTAGCGACATTAACGCTGATGGTGCATTAAGATATTTCACGGAAGTTTTTGTTTTTTTTTTAGGAAAACACCTCACACTCAAGACAGAAGAAGTGTGTGGTTCTTGGGTTCACGCCACTGCATTGATACGCCAAAAGACACTTGTTTTATAGTACCCTTGTACCAACCTGTCAAATATTTATAACATTTCAAACAACACACTCGGGGCACCCACGATTTATCTTGATTTTCAATTGCGGTCTTAAAAAATCACACATAAAAAAACAAATAACAAATAAGCTTCATAACACTTTTTAAGGAGCGGGGAAATTGGCTTTTTCACTTTTAGGGGTAAATTAGCAAAAATAAACTGGGCGAGTTTACACAAGCGCGTAGCATTTTGTATATTTAGCACTAATCTGAATGTTTTGATCACATTTATACACGAGAAAGTAATATTTTTAGGACTAACCTCAAATAAGTGATACGAGAAATAAATACCACAAATTACTAGTTTTCTAGGTTATGAGATGTGATGTCGATATTAAACCTTTTTTTTGTATACTAGATGTACCTAATACGAGTCACTTTAGTGTTGCACAGTGTAATGAATACGAAATTCTCTCAGGAACAAATTTATTGTTTGCATAAAACTTTAGCATACGTAACACGTAGGATGAAAAGTTTTTGGTCTGACACATAGATGTCGTTCTTTCAAAAAATCCATATGATTTTTAGGAAGTACCAACCTTCAAACAATACATGTCAAAATTTCATGACATTTCGATGATTAGTTTACAAGTTACAGTGGTTTTAGTAACGCTGCTCTCGATATTTTCAAAACAATGGAAAAATAGAAATTTGTGTATTGATTAAACACTGTTTTTTGATGGGAAAAAATACCGTTCAAGCAAAGCAATGGCTTGATAAGTGTCACGGGGACTCTGCCCCTGGAAAATCACTCATCATTTATTGGTATGCTGAATTTAAACGCGGTCGTACAGACACAAATGTTGCTGAACGCTCTGGACACCCAAATGAGGTGGTTACACCGGAATATATAAAAAAATCCACAAAATTGTTTTGGATGACCGTAAAGTGAAATTGCGTGAGATAACTTACACTCGTAAAGATATCAAGAGAACGTGTTGGTCATATTTTGCATGAACATTTGGGCATGGGAAAGCTCTGTTCGAAATGAATACCGCGTTTGCTCACAGTGGACTAAAAACAACAATGTGTTGATGATTCTGAGTGCTGTTTGGACTTGTTTTAACCGCAATTAAAAGGATTTTTTTTATGCGATATGTGACAATGGATGAAACATGGATCCACCACTACACACCAGAATTAAATCGGTAGTCAGCTCAGTGGACAGCAGCCGGTGAAAGCCACCCGAAGCGACCAAAGATGCAACAGACGGCTGGGTACGTTTTGGCCTCCGTATTTTGGGATGCGCATGGAATAATTTTCATCGATTATGCTGAGAAGGGAAAAACCATCAATAGCGAACATTATAGAAAGTTATTGGTGCGTTTGAAGGTAGAAATCGCAAAAAGGGCCCCAAATGAATTGAAGTTCGAATTTCTTCCTCATCCACCGCCCCCAGCGACTATTATCTATTCGCAGACCTCAAAAAAATGCTCGCGGGTAAAAGATTTATCTCCAATGAAGAAGTTATCGCCAAAACTGAGGTCTATTTTGAAGGCAAAGACAAATCCTTCTACAAGAAAGGTATAAAAATGTTACAAAAGCGTTGGACTGCTTATATCGCTCTTGAAGGAGACTATATTGATGAATAAAGTCGTATTTTGCAAAAAAATGTGTTTTAAGTAGTTAGACCAAAAATCTTTCTCAGCCTACGTGTTAGCAGCTAAATTTTGAAAGACACTTTGCTTTCTCACTTTGTTTTTGCCACCCATTGCGTTCAGGCAATAATTCAAGCAAATTCGAACCTCTTAATGGAACCCTCTCGTACTTCACTAGACCCTGTATACCTTAAAAAACCAAAGGCAAAACATTATTAAATCGTTTTCTGCTAAATTAGCCGTCCATTTAAAATTTTAACGATTACGGTAAGGGCAAGTAGAAAATACTGAACTAAATTACAACCTTGTCCTATACAAAGAGTGACACTAAGCTATATCCAAGAAACGCGGCAAAAGAAAAACTGGAATGCCGAATGACACCAGGTTTCTTGTAGTACAAACCCATTTTGATACCGTAGCGGTGTTGCCAATTCTATTTATTAATTTTAATAACCTGTTATACACGTTCAAGGTAATATTCAACCTATTAAAACAGAAATATAAAAATTGTTCAACTGGATCTTATTTTATTAGTAGAAACTATGCACTTCATCAAGTTAGAATTTTAGTGATACTGTGAAAACCGACGAATCAAGGAATATTTTAGATTTTGGATTCTGGTATTTTACATTTGGCTGATTCGATGGTGTTTGATGCAGTCAACTAATTTCGAGACCACGTTAGATGATTTTGACGATCATATTTTAATATAAATATGCGGAGGCTTGTCTGAAACTATTTGGTTATGGAATAGGTTACAAGCAGACTTCACAAAACGTCTCCTAATCTGGAAAGGGCAACCGTATAAGTTTGTTAACAATCCTTGCGTTTCCGACCCTTTCATTTTTAACAGATTGTTGTGAGGTTTATTTCATTTTTTAATAATGACTCTTAACAACTGGTAATGAATAAAAAAGATACTAAGGTACTAATATTCTAAAAAAATAAATCTCATTGTGAATACCAAACTAGATGTATTAAGGCTTCGCTACTATAATTCAGTTAACTTTTGAACAGAATAACTAAACAACTTAGTGAGTTAAAATGTAGTCCAGGAGAAATTAAACAGATTGTTGGAACGCCTTTAAACTGATACTAACAACTGACTAAGCGACGGGTTACAACGGTTTCTACACAACACTATGTTAAGGCTTAGGGCTAGTTTGTGGCAAATAGGAATAAATACCCTTTCTTAGTGTTAAATTAGCAGATTAAGAAGTAAGGAATAGTATCTGCAAACATAAGAGTTACTTGAGATAAATGAATTTTATGAATCTATGCGAGAAGTTCGAGAGTCATACAAAATAAAAATAAAACACGCCAGCGGGTGGATACATATTAGAGGGTTGTACGAGTAAATAAAAATGTAGTAGATTAATAATCACCGCCGATTACCTTACGCAACGACGCTAGTATATAATCAAAGACAATATCGAAGGCATCGTCGCATCGCAGCCTCGTGACGATGTGACTAATTAGTAATCGCATCGGATGAATCGATACATATTAATAATGAAGTTAGAACGGAATATTTTTAAACCAATTAAAATCGGTGAGGAAAACAAAGAGAAGTTGTACAAGTGATGTATCTTGATAAAATTGTGAAGATAGATAATCAAACAGTTCAGTTATTTGTAATACAAAATTTTTGGTTTGGGGTCGGTTCTAGGTGAGACACCTTAATATTTACTTTCTTTGTTATTAACTAGATATCGGACTATATTGTTTTTATTAACACTTATACAGTTTATTTCTAGCATATTAAGGCTATTGTTGATTTTGTTACCAATACCACCGGCATAGTTGATAGCAAACCATTTTCCGCTTTCGTGTTTTATGTCTAATGAGTAAAATTGTTTAAGTTTATTTTTATGTTTTTTTTATTTTTTCCTGTTTATCTATAATAATTGGATTATATCCGTTGTTTTTGGCTATTCTTTTGATTATGTTCAGTTCTTTTAGATAATTGTGATGACTGTGTCGCTGTCTATGTGGGACAAACGGGACGGAGCCTACAAAAAGAATTAAAAGAATACAGGCACTCTATTTTAAATAAACAAAAATTAACAGGCTTTGAGGAACACTGCATAGACATTAATCACCTTTTTAATAACGAGAGGATGACGTTGCTATATAGTGCTCAAAAAGGAAAACATATGGATTCATTAGAAATTCTTAGCATAAAAAAAGCCATTAAAAATAATATAAAAATAACAAACACCCAAATAGAATTTGGAAATATCCCCATATTAGACGCCGTGTTAAGGTAGACTACCTGTAATTAACCCAATTTTATTACCTCTTAATTTAAATTTAGTACCAACTAACCATCCAAATTAATATCTTCTAGAACTTAAGTTTAGTTTTATTGTAAATCTCTTTGAAAATGAGCCCGATACCGAAAACATGTGTCAGAGTGATCTGAATAAATTCAGTGAAACATTTATACTGTATTTTATTTCAAAAGTGTAAATATTTGTAATATGTAAAACATATGAAAAAATATTTATGTATGGAATGGATCAAATTTAAAAACTCCTCGATGCTACAAATATTTAAAGTCTCCAAATTATCGTTCGTCGTATGAACATCGTTTACTTCTGTCAATACATCTTCTATTATATCTCCAATTTGTTGTTCTTCTATATCGGTTCTATGCTTTTCTGTTATTCAAACAATATTTTCTCGAGCATCTTTTACATTTTCTTTTCAGTTGCCTGTATCGATGGCATTTAAAACCTCTTCTAAAATTTGTACACGTATCATAGAAGGGTGGTACAGTCTAAATTTAACATTCTACCGTGTTGTCTTTACATTAGTACCATTCTCATTCCAATGCAATACGGTACAATCCAAATCGAAGACGTTTTGCTGTATTTATAGACCGAGGGACAATATTTGAACCAATGTTCCTTTATAACCTTTTTATATTCTTTTCTATTGAGCACTGAATTTTCGTTTATTGTTATTAACAATGCCGTTTAACACTTGCCACATACAGAATTTTTCAATTTGGAATAAGTATCGTTGTAATCATCAAATGAGTATTTTTACCTTTAATTAGACGATTCCATATCCAGACCTCTAATACTTATTACAATCCTGACCAATTTGCATTGTTTACTTTGCCTTGGTACTCCAGCAGCTGTTGAACAGAAATATAGAAGTGTGTTAGGCAAACTAGAAGACCGATTCAAACAAGATTTAAAGAACATTTAGCCTATTTGGGATACTGTAAACTAGAAAAATTAAGCATTGTCGAACATACGTTGAACAGATTATATAAATAGTTGAAAAAATGAGGCAGGACCTATTTCTTCCAGTTTTCTGTACTGGATAATTGAATAAAATTAAGCCATTATATTGATTGATCGGTTGCTGCTTCAGTAATGAACACTTTATATATACAGTAATACCCCGCTTAGCGCGACCCCGTTATGCGCGGTTTCACTATAACGCGAATTTCAAATTTCGCGCTCATGTAGTCATTAACTTCTCTATGGTCGCGGGGGGATCCCCGCTTTCTCTGAATATTCTCTTTGAAGAATTGGGAATTCCCTGTCCTTCGACTTTGTTCTATGGGGATTTCCTCGTTCGTTTCGTGTGTTCATTTGTTCCGTAATGTTAGTTCGGTCGGCTGGCAGTTTTGTTTTAATATTTATTGGAGATACATACATACATAATTTAACCCTACGTTAAAAATGCCGCCTGTAAAGAAAAAAGAGCGTAAAAGCGTCACTTTGGAATTGAAGATGAAAGTGTTAAGAAGAATGGAAAATGGAGGCAAAGCAACAATTGTTGGGAGAGATTTTGGACTCTCAGAATCGACTGTGAGAACGATTTATAAAAATCGGGAAAAAATTAAAATCTCCAGCGAAGGTTCAACACCTATAAGTGCAACAAAACTTTCTCGTTCGAGATCATCTATCTTAGAAAGAATGGAGAAATTACTGTCAGTCTGGATCGAAGATTTGAATAAGAAGAACACACCACTAAGTCAAGATCTCATATGCACAAAAGCAAAATCTTTGTATGAGATGCTGAAAACAAAAGAAGGAGAAGGGAGTGCCACTCCGACTTTTGCTGCCAGCAGAGGCTGGTTCCATCGGTTCAAGCAGCGTTCTAATCTTCACAATATCCACATAACAGGCGAGGCGGCCAGCGCGGACATTCAAGCTGCAGCTGAGTTTCCAGACAAGTTTCAAGACTTCGTTAGACGAGAGAAAATTCCTGCTTGTCTCATCTTCAATGTTGATGAGACCGCACTTTACTGGAAAAAAATGCCATCTCGAACATTCATTTCTAAGGAAGAACGTCAAGCCAGTGGTTTCAAAGCTGCGAAAGATTGACTAACACTTCTGCTGGGTGGTAATGCCACTGGTGATTTCAAACTGAAACCTTTACTAGTGTACCATTCAGAAACACCCCGTGCAATGCGAGGCACAGACAAGACAAGTCTACCAGTTGTGTGGCGATCAAACAGAAAGGCGTGGGTTACACGGGAAATTTTTCAAGAATGGTATTCTAATAGTTTTTGCCCATCAGTCAAATCATACTGTGACAGAAATGGGCTTGAACCTAAAGTTATATTACTCTTAGACAATGCCCCAGGACATCCAACCTCACTTGATACGCCCAGAGACTTAAAAGTGTACGTAAAGTTCCTTCCACCAAACACTACGTCAATATTACAACCTATGGACCAGGGAGCAATAGCAAACTTCAAAGCTTATTACCATCGCCGCACTTTTAGCCAACTAATTCATGAAACTGACGGGGAAGGAAGACAGTCTATGCGAGAGTGGTGGAAGTCATACAACATTATGAAGTCTATTCACAACATAGAAGAGGCTTGGAAGGAAGTTAAAATGAGTTGTATGAATGGGGTGTGGCGTAATCTTTGGCCAGATGTAGTGGAAGCACCTAGAAGAATTGTCCAGATGCAGAGACAAGTGCTTGAAGACATTGCTGCAATGATTGAGGGGTCTGAACTTGAAGATGTCACGGTAGAAGATCTCGTAGAACTTGTAGCAACGCACGACGATCCTATTAGCAATGAAGATCTGATCGAGTTACAGAATAATCCTATCTACGATGAGGAAGAACAAGTAGAAGAGAAAGTTTTATCTTCAGGGGAAATACAAAATGCACTTTCAAAAATTAATTCAGGTTTGGACATATTGCAGAGTATAGACAATAATGATGACCGTGTCTTGACCGTGTGTCAAACAATTAAAAACAGTGTTGGGTGTTATGAACGTATTTTACAAGAACGTAAACAAAACGTTACCCAAAAGACAATAGATGTATTTTTCCGTAAAAAATAAGAGTATGTATTGCATAAAGTGTTCTTAGAATTAAAGTGATTGATTAAAATGATTTGTATTTTTTTGTATTAAATTTTGACTATGTTTAATCATAAACCTCGATATACGCGAATTTCAGTTAACGCGATTTTTTTCGGAACGTATCCCTCGCGTAAAGCGGGGGTATTACTGTATATATATATATATATATATATATATATATATATATATATATATATATATATATATATATATTTATGTAGTAGTTAAAATAGTGTAGTTTATACTAAAAAACCTAAAAACTGTAAAATATACCTTCAGTTTTCTCAAATTGGTGAGCATTACTTAAAATTTTTCTAGTAAGCTTGGTAAAAGTGAGCTAACCCGAATAAAGTACCCAGACCATCTTGCACCAAAATTCGAAAAGTAATGTGAACAGAAGAATATCATTTTTACATCGGAGAAGATAACTCATAAAATTATTATATCCTTCTTAAAATTTGTTAATTTTTAACTAAAAACCACAAAAATTCAAATGTTGATGACAAGGTATGCGATATTGTTTAGAAATGGCGAGTCTGCGCAATGGAACAATGTCATGTAGCAAAGAATATCTGGCCGGGTTATCTATAATTTTCTGTAATATATATAAAATTCAACGTCTCTCTGTCTGTTTGTCCGTTAGTGGGCTTATCACTTGAGAACCACTTATCCGATTTACGTGTTTTTTTTTCTTATTTCATTCATTTTTTCTCTGGCCAGGTTACCTGTAATCTTCTATAATTTATATAAAATTCAACGTCTTTTTGTCCGTTAGTGTTCCCTGGGCAGATTATAGAATATACTTCATTACGTTAGATAACATAAGAAATAAGCAGTGACGATAATAGTGAATCAGGTCGGAAAAAAGTTTGTCACTAGCACGTTCTCTTGCAATACACTGCCTAAACCATTAAATATGGAGCAATATCATGTAGCAAAGAATATTATATATATATATATATATATATATATATATATATATATATATATATATATATATATATATATATATATAAAATGCAACGTCTCTATGTCTGTCTGTCTGTTCGTTAGTGCGCGTATCGCTCGAAAACCATTTATCCGATTTACGTTTTTTTTTTATTCATACATATATTCTCTTTCCAGGTTATATAATAATAATAATAATCTATATATATATATATATATATATATATATATATATATATATATATATATATATGTATATAAAATGCAACGTATCTCTGTCTGTCTGTCTATCTGTCTGTCCGTTAGGGCGCCAGTCACTCAAGAATCACTTATTCGATTTAGGTTTTTTTTTTTAATCATACATATGTTCTCTGACCAGGTTATATAATAATGATAATAATAATCTACATAATATATATAAAACGCAACGTCTGTCTATCCGTTAGTGTGATTATCATTCGAGAACCACTTATCCGATTTACGTGTTTTTTTTAGTTCTTAACTTAATATTTATCAAAAAAAAATCTATAACATATATAAAACGCAACGTCTCTCTGTATGTCTCTTTGTCCGTTAGTGTGCCTAGCACTCAACAACTACTTATCCGGTTTACGTGTTTTTTTATAAAATACATGTGTTTTCTGGCCAGGTTATAGGACATATTTTATTACGTTAGGTGACGTAAGGAATAAAACAGTGCCGATAAATAGTGAATCAAGTCCATGCAAGCGGAGCAGCGGTCATGACTATATATATATATATATATATATATATATATATATATATATATATATATATATATGTATATATATATAAATATATATGTATATATATATATATATATATATATATATATATATATTTATTTATATATTTATATATATATATTTTATATATATATACATGTATATATATATATATATATATATATATATATATATATATATATATATATATATATATATATATATATATTACACTTATTATCTATAGTGTTCCGTATGAAACACTTATGGGATCACTTCAATGTCGGTCAGTCACACCCGATTTTCTTTTAAACTATTTGACATATAATATTGAAATTTGGCACAAATATAAGAACTGATGACCCAATCAAAGCTGTGTAATTATGAAAGTTAAATTTTGACTTAAGGGATTAGCTTGTTAGTTTTTTTTTCTAAAGGTCTTCGAGTGGAATGTCAAATGAAAGCTTGTAAAAACACGAGTTCAAAAATATACATGATATAATCATTATGCACACTGTGTGTGTACTGTACAAAAATTCTGAAATATTCTTTATACAGTATAGATTGAGCGAAAATTATCACGAGCTCATTAGGTTTGACAATTTCTCTGGTATAAAAAAACTCTGTGCCTTTACAATATCGACGAGGTTTCCTGAGAGTATGGTGGAGATAAATATATTTGCAGTACCGCGCGTCGTTCCTCTAACAAAATAATTTTATTTATTTATTCATAATTAAGCAAATATTTAGGTAGTAAATGATGACAATGATATTATTTGGCAATAAATTACGAAACAGTAAGAACCAATAGGTGTAAAAATTTTTTCAGGTATCTACTGCATATTTACAAGATTAATCTTTTCCGATGATCTTTTTCACCGATATTTTTTAATTTAACTTATCCTCAAAAAATTGAGCGTTTGTTTTACGATAAACAGCCGAGGCTTTGGCAACCATAATGACTTGCTAAAAATATTTTTACCGTTAAATCTAGGAGCGATTCTTTTTTAAAAGGTGTTTTTTTTTTACATATTTTAAAACAGAATGTGGAAAAAAAATTTACGTTTATTTTTAAAAGTACAGTTACTTCACCTTTACTTAACAATGTGCTGCTAAATAGTTTCGCTATGAAATGTAAGGCCTTATTCCTAATTAAAATCAAGTAAACATGCCTCTCTGACAAATAGAGATTAATTAATGTAGATGGCCATTTAAACGGTTTCAAAAGGAGGCACTTTACATGACCCTTAAGATGAATAGGCAAAATGTACAACAGTTTTTACACCACTTAGGCTTGAATTTACGACTGGATTGCTCGTTCATTTGATTTCTTGTCTACGTATCTGTAACTGCAAATTTTTAAAATGATGGCATAGTATATTTTTTTGGTCTATTTTTAAAGGATGTTAAATTCATACTTCGATTATAATTATTTCTGGCTACGTGTCACACGTTTCTCCCCTGGGAATATTGGGGTTACGATTCTTCTTAAAGTTACAATAACGCAACTATGCGCTACTATCATCATCATCATGATCATTAGCTTATTCCATCCATAGTCCGATGTAAGCCTCCCCAAGTTGCCTCCAATGAGCTGTGTCGTTTGCTTTTTGCATCCAATCGTGTCCTGCTAATCTTTTTATGTCGTCCGTCCATCTTGTCTGCGATCTACCCCTGCATATTTAGTGTCCTTTAGGCCTCCATTCAACTATACGGCGTGTCCATTTATTATCGTTCATACCTGCGACATGCCCCGCAAAATTCCTTAATATACATATTCGTTGTATCAGATCTGCCACTTTTAATTTTCGTATCTAGATGTTAGTAATACGATCTTGGAGTCTAATATTTAGCATTCTCCTCTCCATTACTTTTTGAGTTACCTGGAGTTTACTTATTATATTTTTATTTAAAGCCAACGTTTCAGTGCCATATGTACCGGTAGTACATATTGATCGGTTACTCTGGCTTTTATTGTGTTTGGGATTCTAATTTAAATGTAGATGTAACCTTCCGATCGCAGACGAAGCTCAAGCCAAGTCAGTCTTTAAATTATTTTTTGATATTGCAATTTTTTGTCTTTAATATATGAATGTTTGTACCTTTCTTATTATTTCACCTTCTATTGATAGTTCCTGGCTGTTATTTTCATTTTCATTGTTCAAATATTTGATTTTGGTGAAGTTTATTTTATTTGGTTTTTCTTCAAGCATTATTTGTAATGTGGCATTTTTATATATGTATTCAAGAAAAGTTGTGTATTCTTCATCGACTCATTGTTCATATCTCTACCAAATCAAATACTTTTTCGTAGTCAACCACTGTTATTCACAAGATGACCTTGTATTCATTTGCTTTTTCCACTAGTAATCTAATTGTTTGAAGATGCTCCAAAGTTCTGTATCCCCATTTAAATCCCGCTTGTTCACGTGATTGATAACTGTCTAATTTGTTCGTTAATCTATATTTTGTAATTTTAGTGAAGATTTTGTATAGTATCGATTACAGGCTGATGGGTCTGTAATTCTCCAATTTAAATTTGTTCCTCTTTTTAAAAATGAGCACAATCAAGGCGTTTACCCAAGGTGTTGATAATTTACTTTCTATTAGCCACCTGTTAAATATAACTTGAAGAGATTGTATTATCGATGCCTCTAAATACTTTATCATTCCTATAGATATTTCATCGTCCTCTGGTTCTTTGTTGTTGTGCATATGTTGTAGGGCGTTCATTAATTCATCCGTTGTTACATAGGGAATTTCTTCTGATCTCACATTTCTTACTATCACCTTCTTCTTTCCCGGACGGTGACAATAATTTCGTGTCATATAGTGTTTGTTTATAGTTCTTTGTAGCTTCCTTTATCTCTTTGATTTGTGCGATCTCTTGGTTATCATTATTTATAAGCTTTATTATCTGATATCTCCCTTCATTCATTTGTTTGTTTAGGTGTTTCAAACTTTTTTCCTCTTTCAAAGTTTCTTTTATTTTCGAATTTTTGTTGTACTGTCTGACGTCTTCTCTGATCTCTTTCTTTATTTTTTTCTCTATTTCTGCCAATTCTAATCTGCCATTTGTAGGATCACTTCTTAATAGTCTTCTCTGTTTCATAAGATTTTGTGTCTCTACTTAATTTTTGTGTTTTTTTCGATACTGTTATTTGTTTTGTCATGAATAGGCTGTTGGTTATTTGTGCGTTTAGTTCATCAAGTTCTGTTTGGTAGTTTATTTGTTTTATATGATTTTCTAGTGCTTGTCGATATTCGTCTGTGTTCTGCTTTATTATTTCTGTTAGTACATTTATCTTTATTTGTGTTATTAATTTACGTCTCTCCCGCTTCAGATTTATTCTTGTTTTTGCTCTGAGCATCCGATGGTCACTGCCAATGCTTATTCTGTTCAGGCTGTCGTGTGGATTACAATATTCTTGTTAATACTATAGTCGGTATATATTCCGGGCTCAACAGTGTTCTCATTTAAACTATTCTATTTGTTTTTAAAGCAACTGTTAAAATTTCAATGACGGTAATGGTACCCTATTTGCCTATGAATATAGTAGTACGAAATTTTATTTTTGGTCTGTAAGTAAGGACATTAGCCAGTTTAACTAAAGAAAGAAGACGATACGATTAGATGATAATTAGTTGAACTTCTTACTCCTTACTCCACACTCCACTTTTAATTTCACACCAACATTATTTGTCATGTGCAATCAAAGATTCCCGATATTGTCATCAGATAGCGTGTTATAAAAGATATTTTAACGAAGCTAGACAACACCAGTTATTGTAAATTTTTCAACTTAACCTGCAGGAAAGGAATATTTTTTTTCTGCTGGAAATGCGCAGGTGTTCAGTGGATCCCTAAAAATTGCTTAAAAATACCTTATTCGGGATTATAGAGACTATTCGCAGTAATATCGAAAGTTATGGCAACATCTTTTCAGATCTTTAAAACAGAATAAAATATTATTATCAACCATCATAAGCGGAACAACAGGAGATGTATTAACATAAATACTTGGAACAACGCAATAGAAGATTTTGAAGAATTTCGAGCGGTTTTACTTGAGATATTCGAGACATTCGAATATGTTTGACATGACAGATGTGCCTCAAAGCTTCATACCGCCTGCTACTTTACCTTAGCAGTCAGCTGGAAAGGACCAAATATCCAATTTACAGTTTTGCCAATAGTGGAACCCTTGTTTCTTTATTCATCTTAAGTGCTCGAAGAACAGCTATTCATCCAAATATCAGCAGAGGGCAGAAAATTGTATAACTTAACTCCTGAAAGAAGTTCTATCATGGACAGAAATCAAGTAAAATTTAACGGTACAAAAACCCAAGAGTCAGTTTTTCTGAAAAATTTTACGTAGCAGAAGTACAATTTAACGCTACAAAACCCCAGCGGCAGTTTTTTCTAAAAAAGTTAATGTTGCAGAAGTAAAATCTAACTCTATGAAAACCCAAGTTGCAGATCCCATATAGTTATGTATTCCACTAGTATCATCACTTACTTTGCTGAAAATTGACGACTTGGAAGTAAATCTATCTGGCTACGATCATGTTGCATGTATAGCAAAGAGAGCTTCTCAAAAGCTAGGAATATTATTCGCAAATGTAATGATTATTAGTAGATGTGACGCTGAACATAGAAAATTTAATATTTAATAATTTCTTTTAAAACATTAAACTTTAGAAGTGGTTTGTCTCGTGAGCAGTTACTTTTTGTTTAACTGTTAATGTTAAACCTTGGCAATAATGTAACAATCCAGGTTATTAAAATTGGTGTTAATTTTTTGTAATGTGTCTACTGGCTCTATCGGCGTTCATGCTAGAACACCATAAATATTCAAGGTAGTTTTCCCATTAGTTACAGCGAAGCTCCTTTTTGTACAGGGTGAGTCAACAATAGAGTAAAGTTCATTATCTCCTTTGTTTCGGGAATGCCGAAAAAATGTAGAATAGTTTAAATTCTGCCTAAAATTTTATAACTTTTTTATTAATAATGTTATATATCTAAACCTAGTAGTTTTTTTAATATTTAAAATTTTTTAAAAAAAAAAACTAGTTTTCAGTTTTGTAAAAAATTGCCAGTAGCGCCATTGTTTCTGAAAGTGGAATACTCATAATTGGTACGAGCTTTCTATAGAGGCGAAAAAAACATATATGTAAAGAAATTTGAGTTAGATGCTACAGGGTGTTCAAAATAAATTCATGCTTTCGACTATTTTAAATTGAAAAATCACAATTTTTTTAAGCGGCACACCCTATATATTATTATTTTTTCTGATAGATTTTACAAAACCCTCCAACTTTTATCAAGTATGTCATATACCTATTTCTAATAGTTTTCGATTTCTTTTGAATTTTTCAATTCAGAAAATGAAATATTAGAAAAACTACTAGGTTTAGGTTATTAATAAAAAGTTATAAAATTTTATGCAGAATGTAAAAATAAATTAGAAAATAGGATGTTCCATTTTAAAAAAAAAAACGTATGTTATATCGGCCACACTTTTTTGAAGTACCCTGTATACTCAAAAATAATTTTAAACTATGCATCTTAACATTTTCTAAAACTACTGTATTTAACATTTTTTCGTTATTCCCGAAACAAATGAGATAATGAACTTTACTCTATCGTTGACTCACCCTGTACTATTTTAAAACAGTTTGTCATGATACACGCGTGGGGCGCGCACGCGTGTGTGTGTGTGTGTGTGTGTGTGTGTGCGTGTGCGTGTGCGTGTGCGTGTGCGTGTGCCTGAGCGTGAGCGTGAGCTTGTGCGTGTGCGTGTGCGTGTGCGTGTGCGTGTGCGTGCGTGCGTGATGCGTACGTGCCTGTGTGTGTGTGCGCGCGCGAATTTTTTTTTAATAACCTAATTATGAATGACATTTTAACGAAAAAATATTATTGGCCGATTATTATATGAATTTTGATTTGGAAATAAATATAAAATTTGTTCAAATTACATATCTATGTATAACATGTAACGTTTCCATCAAAATTTTAATATACAAATGAAATTCAAATCGCATAAAATATATTTTATAATATTTCCTGAACCAGGTTTATTGTTTTTGTTATACCAATACATAAATTGTTGAAAAGGTAAAAGCTTCGAAATTTATAGCAATAGCGAATTATTATAATAAATTACAACAGCAATATTAACGTTTAAATATTATTGTGTAACTTTATGAATAAACCAAAAAAAAAAAAACACGTAGAAACTCTCAAAATACTATTGAAACTGTACAATATTTAATGGCTCCCACCCCTTTCACTACCTTCTTGGGTTAAAATTGAAGGTAATGAAAAAATAACCTAATTTTTGAATTCTTCGTCCAAAAGCTCTAAAAAGGACATGCAATGCTCTATACAGAAAACAATTCTCTTAATCTCCTCCCCCACCTCTTTGACCCCTTTTATGTTTCACTATAAATATTTGTACAGGATGAGTCAACGATAGAGTAAAGTTGATTATCTCATTTGTTTCGGGAATGACGAAAAAAATGTCAAATACAATAGTTTTAGGGCATGTTAAGGGGCACAGTTCAAAATTATTTTTGAGTATACAGGGTACTTTAAAAAAGTGTGGCCAATATAACATATGTTTTTTTTTTTAAATGAAACATCATATTTTCTAATTTATTTTTAAATTCTGCATAAAATTTTATAACTTTATTATTTAATTATATGTTATATATCTAAACCTAGTAGTTTTGTAAAAAAATTGCCAGTAGTGCCAGTGTTTCTGAAGGTGGAATACTCATAATTGGTACAGAGATGAAAAAAAAGATATATGTAAAGAAATTTGAGTTAGATACTACAGGGTGTTCAAAATAAATTTATGCATTTCGACTATTTTAAATTGAAAAATCTTAAATTTTTTAAATGGCAGACCCTGTATATTATTATTTTTTCTGATAGATTTTACAAAACCCTCCAACTTTTACTAAGTATATCATATACCTATTTCTAATAGTTTTCGATTTATTTTGAATTCTTCAATTTTTACCCTTGTTTTTAATACACTTACGCTATAAACATCATAGTTGCCAACACAAAACAAAAATGTAGGCATTGTCAATTTTTGACATGTCTATTGAGCAAGTAAAAATAGTTTAATTTGTTGTAGTAAGTGACGTATAAAGGTAATAGTTATAGATTTTCCTAAAAATGAATTAATTGATTTGGGGTTGGGCCAGGCGGGAAAAAATTGTCTTTTGGCAGTAAGGCTTTACGGAGCGAAGTAGCCTAAAAGACGTATACCATCTAGAAAATCTTTTCAGTGCTTAATGGAATGGTTTAATGGTAGTGGTAGCGTTGAGTATACGAAACGGAAAATAGTAAACCAGAATGCTACCAATGAGGAAAAAGAAATGGAGAGTTTACTTCATGTTGAAGATAATCCCCAGGTCAGCAACCGACAACTAGCTGACTTATCTGACACATAGGTTAATCGCACTACGAGAAAATACAAGTATCATCCCTTTCATATGAAACTACACCAAGAACTTTAAGACCGTGATTTTGAACGACGAATAAACTTTTGTATCATAAAGAATGAAGCAATAGAGGTCGATCCAAATTTTTTATCCAAAATAATATTTTCTGATGAAGCTACTTTTCGCAGTAATCGAGCAGTTAACAGCCATAACATGCATTATTATTCAACAGTTAATCCATTTTAGGTTCGGGAAGTTCAAAATCAAAACAATTGGTCACTTAATGTATGGTGTGGAATATTAAATTTTCGAATTATTGGTCCATATTTTTTCCGCGAACCGCTTAACGGGTCTAGATATCTATTGCAAAACGAATTACCCCAGCTTTTTGAAGAAGTTGATAACTTTGAAAGGGAACAAATGTGGATTCAACAAGACGGAGCTCCTGCTCATTACCACCGGGAAGTTCATGAATTTTTAAACTTTTTGTGGCGCTACATTAAAGATCATATTTATGTGGATCCCCCTACAAGACCAGTATATATGGAAAATAGGATAGGGGATGCGTGCAGGACAATAACGCCTTTCATGCTAAGGAAAATGAAGGAAAATATAGTAAAACGACTAAACATGTGTATTCAAGTAGACGGGAATATTTTTGAACATTTATTACATCGTTAGATAATTTAAACTATATTAAAATTATTATTAACTATTTGTTTATGTTTTCACAATAGCGTAAGTGTATTAAAAACAAGAGTAAAAATTGAAAAATTCAAAATAAATCGAAAATTACTAGAAATAGGTATATGACATATTTAATAAAAATTGAAGGTTTTTGTAAAATCTATCAGAAAAACTAATAATATACAGGATGTGCCATTTAAAAAATTTGAGATTTTTCAATTTGAAATAGTCGAAATGTATAAATTTATTTTGAACACCCTGTAGCATCTAACTCAAATTTCTTTACTTATATCTTTTTTTTCATCTCTATATAACTCTACCAACCAATTATGAGTATCCCACCTTCAGAAACAATGGCGCTGCAGGCAATTTTTTACAAAACTTAAAACTAGTATTTTTTTTTAAAAAATTGAAATATTAGAAAAACTACTAGGTTTAGGTATATAACATTATTAATAAAAAAGTTATAAAATTTTACGCAGAATTTAAAAATAAATTAGAAAATAGAATGTTCCATTTAAAGAAACATAAGTTATATAGGTCACACTTTTTTGAAGTACCCTGTATACTCAAAAATAATTTTAAACTGTGCACCTTAACATTCACTAAAACTATTGTATTTAACATTTTTTTCGTCATTCCCGAAACAAATGAGATAATGAACTTGACTCACCCGCACATAATATTTGTTTATTACCTGAACAAAAAATCAGAAAAAATATTATAAAACCATGCAAAACTTATCGACTTCCAACCCCTTTACTTCCCCTTCACATTAAACAATATCGTTCAAAAACTATAGGCTTCATTCTTTTATTAGGTATTATATATAGTATGTAACAAGTTTGGAATTGATATCTAATTTCGTTAGAGAGTTAACGTGCCAACAGACCGACAGACCGATATACAAACAGATCGACAGACAGCTAGACCGACGGAAATGAGTGACTATGTTTTTCGTGATGCAGGAATCCTAAAACGTGAGGAAAGGCAAAAATCTCAGATTGTGATTTTTTTCCCGAATATAATATTTTCCTTTAGCAAGGAAAGTAAAAATTAGTTAGTTATCCAGACTATAGGAGCGTTATCATGCATATAACTATCAGAAAGATACAGCCCCATGTTTTACCTTTTCTTTCCTTAATATTACTGCGGTAGCAGGTAGCACTGTTCTACACTACCAGTAGAGAACAATCTACTACAGGGTTTGGAGGCCCAAAGCTAGCTACTGTTTTCTCCTAACTCCCACCTTTGAGGGAATTTGGGACCCGAACTCATATCCCTACCACTTACCACTTATACTTGCTAATATATCCTTGCCCTGGCGCAGGGTAGCAGATGTGTTCGAACCGGGTTAAGGTCATCGAAGAATTACTTCCCTTAGGGCTTAATATTGGATATTCACAGGTGGTAATCAAGTTTTGGTTTCAACGGCTGTGATACTGCGATAGCAAAGATATTCGCATCATAGCAAATCTGTATTGGGGACAATCGGCTGACATAAAAATAGATAAATCCTACTCTGACAAAGTTGAGATCAAAAAAGGCAGAGTTGTGTCTTATCTCCCTTCCCCTTTAACCTATACTCCGAGGAAATATTTAACAAGGCACTAGAGAGGGTTAACAAAGGCATCAAAATAAACGGCGAGATGAGTAACAATATAAGATACACCGATGATACGGTCTTGCTGGCCAGTAACATCGATGAACTAAGTGGATCATAATAAGCAAATGTCAACAAGCAGCATGAGAGCTTTAGCTTTATATACCTACTTGGAGACTGCAGGTTAATGCAAAGTGAGACCAATCTGTCGAAATAAAGTCATGAATCGAAAAAACTCGAGCATCTTTTGATGGTATGGGAAGACTATTTGCATACAGTGAATTGTCACTCCGACTAAAAGTTAGATTAGCCAAACGCTACGTAATCCCTGTTTTGCCAAACGGATGTCAATCGTGGACGATAACGAAAACACTAATGAAAGCGTTTGAGATGTGGGTGTACCGCCGGATTCTGAAGATTTCGTGGACCGAACATATCAGCAACTTAGAAGTTCTGCGCCGAATAGGCAATGACAAAGAAATTGCACTCACCATTAAAGGGCGAAACCTTGAAAATCTTGGGCTCGTAATGAGACATAATAAATACCATCTCTTACAGCTGGTAATACAGGGAAAGATAGATAGCAAACGAGGTATAGGGAGAAGAAGACATTCTTGGCTATATAACTTAAGACAATGGTTCGGACTTACGTCTGTTTAGCTGTTGCGAAGCGCCGTCAATAAGGTCAGAATTGCCATGTTAATAGCCAACGTCCCAAACGGATAAGGCATTGGAAGAAGAAGAATATTACATGACGCCCATGATCATATGTAGAAAGTAGACATAACGTACTCCTATTAAAAAAACAAAATAAAAGAATGGCTTCAACTATAAATATCAAATTTAAATTCGGTGAAAATAAATTTCCATCCATTTAAACAGTTGGCAGAGTATTTGAACTTCCTATTAAACTGGAATGATACCAATATTTAACATGCAAAAAGAATAATTATAATTCAGTGCCGAAAACAACTACCAAGTTTTAAGTTTGCCAATTTAAATTCAGTTTTAGAATAATGGTTTTATTGCCCTGACTACAGCCCAATAAAATATTTTACTTTATATATAACTTCACACCCTTCAGCTAAAAGTCACAGACTTATAATATTCGTTAATAAAGACATGAAAAATAACATGGAAAATGATGGTTTTCCATGATATTTTTATGATCAAGATTTAAATAAAGTCGAATCTTTATGTCAATTGATGGAGGATAGCCTCACAACGTATAGCTTTTTCCAAACTAACCTGAACTACTTTTTTGAAATAATGAAGACTGAAAAACTGAACTCGATGTTGTCATCTTGAAGAAGTCTCGTTCAATCGTAAAATAAATATTGGAATTTTATTTCTATTTCACTTACTCTACTCGGAAGAACCTTGGTACTTCTCAATAAGTTTTATATTATTTTTATTTGACTAATCAGTTTAGTCAATCTAAAGTAATCATATATATGGTAGAATGTAAAGTGGGTGCTTTTGAATATGACCTTCAGGTCCGGAAGCAGTCATTATTGTCTTACGTATGAGAGTTAAATTGGTCACATAACTTTATTTTATATCTTTATAGCGTTGTTTTAAAGGCAAACCACAATATTTATTACTAAAACAAACATAAAATACTTCAGAACTTTTTTATTTTAACTGAGACTATAAATTCTGATTTTAGTTTCTAATCTGCAAATCTGAAATCGTGAGTGAAGTACTAAACCCTCATAAAACCAGTTAACCTTATTACAAAATATTTATGATATTGCCTTGCCACGAATGATTTACCATCCATTTTAGAGCTGTTTGGGATTTGCAGTCCGATAAACACAAATTAAATGGCTAGGGTAATGCAGTCGATGATTCGAGCCATACAATTATTAACCATAAACAGAATATTATTCTCAAATTATAAACTTAGATCATTGGTTTTCTTATAGCTTTAATACTATTGATATATAACCGGTCAAGTGCAAGTTAGACTTGCGCAATTACTGTTCCGTACGTTGATCGCATTTAAAATAAAAATTTTTTTTACGGAGGTATATATGATCAATGACTTCACAAAATACACCCCAAAATGAGTTTTCAACAAAGTTTCTTTCCGATAATGAAAACTGATGACCTTGAAAGTTTTGTTTTTCTGTATACCAGATCAATTATTAAAGATGCACTTGTGATATTTTTCGTTCAATCTACACCCTGTGGAGAATTTTTTCAAAATTTTTTGAGCAGTATTTTTGGAAATAAGGAGGGGGGGCAGCGATTTTTCGCGATTTTTTGAAAATTTATACAAGGAAAAGTGGGTGCAAATATTACATTATATATATTTCTGAACTCGTGTTTTTACGAGCTTTTATTAGATATCACATACGATGACCTGGTGATTTTTTTATCACTTCCGATTTTACCCGCCAAAACTAACCCCTTAAGTCAAATTTTAACTTTTAAAACTACGTGGCTCTGATGAGGCCATCAGTTCCTATATTACTACCAAATTTCAACAATCTATGTCAAATAGGAGAAAATTGGGTATGGCAGACAGACAGATCGACGGACAGGCACCTAAGTGATCTTATAAGTATTCCGTATGGAACACTAAAAAATGACGTATCCTTAAAAATTTTTAGTTTTGGCCATATGTGACAACTGAGTCAACTTTAGGTAAATTGTATAACAAGTTTTGCTGTCACCTACGTTGTATAAGCATCCCCTAAGACCGAGGAGGGGAAATATATATATATATATATATATATATATATATATATATATATATATATATATATATATATATATATATATATATATATATATATATGTATGTATGTATATATATATATATATATATATATATATATATATATATATATATATATATATATATATATATATATATATGGTAAGACATAATTATCATTATTGGGCGTTAGTACTGGCTTAAGTACCAGTACCTATTCTCTTGTTTGTCGCTCCTAGCCTAACTGATGAGCCGTAATACGGTGAAACCTGTTTCGGGACGGATTGGACAAATAAGAGAACACTGGTCAGATTACTTAGATATGGACTTTAGTTCATTTTCAGTTGGTCTTATATTAAAACCATATACAGGGTGCCTCATATGTATGGAATAATTATTACACAGCATTTATTAATCAGTGTATCAGAAAAATGTTTAAATAAAAGTTATAAGGTGTTACATGGCGCACATGCTGACGTTGACAGTAAAATGTTTTGAACTGTCAGTTCGAGGAAATTACGCCATCTTAAATTTTTTTAAATGGAAAGTCCTATATATTATTTTATTTTTGAGTCCTACTAAAAACTCTAGATATTATTTATTTAACATACCATATGTCTAAGTTGAACTATTTTGGAATTATTGATATTTGAAATTAAGGCGATCAAATCAAAAAAAAAAAAATTAAGCTGGCTGGTGTCAAACATTTATTGTCAGGTAACGACTTAACGCGTCAAAAAATGATTTATTGACGAAAACGTTTATTGCTGCATTTTGTGAAACTGCAATTTGAGCGTAATATCATAATGGTACATTTAACAGAAACTGAAAGAATTACTTTGTTAATGGTGGTTGGTTGCAGAGACCGAAGGAGAACACAACAGGAGGTGTGTGATCTTTTTAACGCAGAATATCCGAATCGAGAATCTATTACCCAATCCCTAGCTAGCAAAACATTAAAACGATTTAGACAATTAGGACATGTTAAGGATCGTTCTAAATCTGAACCTCCAAAAGTTAAAACAAGCGATGATAAAAACTTAGATTTTTTTATTGGAAATTACGACATAAGTAAAGGTACCTTAAGTCATGTACTGAATGAAGAGAAATTGTATCCATACAAACTCATTCTATTGCAAGAATTATCTGAAGAATGATGCAATGCGTTGAATTTTGCGAGGTCGTGGTGAAACGAATCAATAATGATCCTAACCTAATTCATAATATTCATCATAATAGTTTTTTCTTACGAGGCCACATTTTGCCTTAACGGAAGAGTTGACAGACATAACTGCCGGTATTGGTCTACTGAGAATCCCCACTGGATAATCGATAATCTTTCTCAAAGACCACAAAAGATAAACTTGTGGGCAGGGATTTGTGGAAGTCATTTCATTGGACCCTTTTTTATCGATGGAAATCTTACAGGACAACGGTATTTACAGTTATTCAAAGAGCAAGTTATTCCAACTGGTGAAAGTCTTTTTCCCGATGAAAATAATTTGGATAGCCCTAACAGGAATCTGTAGTATCAACAAGACGGAGCACCTCCTCACTATGAAATTAATGTTCGTAGATATTTGGATGTGATTTTTCCTAATTGATGGATAGGCAGAAGAGGTGCCGTAGAATGACCGGCAAGGAGTCCCGACCTAACGCCACTCAATTTTTTTTTATGGGGTCATTTGAAAACCAAAGTTTACCGAAGTCGACCTGAAACTGTAGAAGATTTACAACAAAGAATTCAATATGAAATAGAACAGATCACCCCGGATTCTCTGCAAAACTCTGTTCAGGCTGTTTATGACAGATTGGGTCATTGCCTCGCTATTAACGGAAGATATTTTGAGCAAAATAAACCTAGAGTATTTATTAATAGTTTTTTTGCCTTTTTTATTTTCAATTTCAAATGACAATAATACCAAAACAGTTCAATTTAGACATATGGTATGTTAGACAAATAATATCTAGATTTTTTAGTAGAACTCAAAAATAAAATAATAAATAGGGCTTTCCATTAAAAAAAAAGTCAAGATGGCGTAATTTCTTCGAACTGACAGTTCAAAAAATTTTATTGTCGACGTCAGCCTATGCGCTGTATAACACCCTATAACTTTTATTTAAATACTTTTTTGATACACTGCTTAATAAATGCTGTGGAATCATTATTCCATACATATATATGTATATATAGATATACATATATATATATATATATATATATATATATATATATATATATATATATATATATATATATATATATATATACTAGCAGTGCCCGCGGCTCCGCTCGCGTGGACTTGGTTCACTACTATCGTCACTGCTCATTCCTTATGTTACCTAACGTAATAACATATCTGCCATTATTTCCCCTTATCTCCCATTATTTCTCCTTATCTCCCATTATCTCACCATAACTCCCATTATCTAGACTTATCTCTGCTTATCTCCCATTATTTGTCCTTATCTCCCATTATTTATACTTATCTCCTATTATCCCACCTTATCTCCCATTATCTAGGCTTATATCGAATTATATAGAACATATGAATTTATAAAAACACGTAAATCGGATAAGTGGTTCTTGAGTGATAAGCGCACTAACGGACAGACAGACAGACAGAGAAACGTTGCATTTTATATATATTATTATATTCTTTGCTACATGATATTGTTCCATATTTAGTGGTTTAGGCAGTGTATTGCAAGAGAACGCGCTATCGGCAAACTTTTTTTCCGATTTGATTCACGATTATCTTCACTGCTTATTCCTCACATTACCTAACGTTATAAAATATAGCCTATAACCTGGTCAGAGAACATATGTATGTTTTAAAAAAAAGCACGTAAATCAGATAAGTGGTTCTCCAGTGATAAGCGCACTAACGGACAGACAGACAGACAGACAGAGATATATTATAGATATAGATTTATATTATTATATAACCTAGCCAAAGAACATATGAATGAATTTAAAAAAAAAACACGTAAATCGGATAAGTGGTTCTCGCATGATAAACACACTAATGGACAGACAGACACACAGAGAGACATTGCATTTTATATATATTATAGAGTATAGATATTCTCTGCTACATAATATTGTTCCATATTTAATGGTTTAGGCTGTGTATTGCAAAAGAAAGCGCCACAAACTTTTTTCCGACTTCATTCACTATTATCGTCACTGCTCATTCCTTATGCTACCTATCGTAATAAAATATAGCCTGTAACTTGGCCAGGGAACATATGTATGTTTTTAAAGAAAAAAGTACGTAAATCGGATAAGTGGTTCTTGAGGGATAAGCGCACTAACGGACAGACAGACAGACAGAGAGATGTTGCATTTTATATATATTATAGATATAGATTATTATTATTATTATTATATAACCTGGCCAAAGAATATATGTATAAATTTAAAAAAATACACGTAAATCGGATAAGTGATTCTTGCGTGATAAACGCACTAATGGACAGACAGACAGAGACACATTGCATTTTATATGTATTATAGATTATAGATTATAGATATTTTCTGCTACATAATATTGTTCAATATTTGATGGTTTAGGCTGTGTATTGCAAGGGAACGCGCTGGCGGCAAACTTTATTCCGACTTCATTCACTATTATTGTCACTGCTCATTCCTTATGCTACCTATCGTAATAAAATATAGCCTATAACCTGGCCAGAGAACATATGTATGTTTAAAAAAAAAAGTACATAAATCGGATAAGTGGTTCTCCAGTAATAAGCGCACTAACGGACAGACAGACAGACAGACAGAGAGACGTTGCATTTTATATATATTATAGATTATTATTATATAACCTGGCCAAAGAATATATGTATAAATTTAAAAAATACACGTAAATCGGATAAGTGATTCTTGCGTGATAAACGCACTAATGGACAGACAGACAGAGACACATTGCATTTTATATATATTATAGATTATAGATATTCTCTGCTACATAATATTGTTCCATATTTAATGGTTTAGGCTGTGTATTGCAAGGGAACGCGCTGGCGGCAAACTTTCTTCCGACTTCATTCACTATTATCGCCACTGCTCATTCCTTATGCTACCTATCGTAATAAAATATAGCCTAAAACCTGGCCAGAGAACATATGTATGTTTAAAAAAAAAAAGTACATAAATCGGATAAGTGGTTCTCCAGTGATAAGCGCACTAACGGACAGACAGACAGACAGAGAGACGTTGCATTTTATATATATATATGTATATATAGCCAACACTTTATGACCTACTTAGAATGACAGACGATAAACTAAGTTGTTCTACAAAAAATTGTTGGAGTTTGGTACGTCAATGACATACTCATCTGAAGCACAGAGTCTTCGGAACGCCGATGCTCACCTATACATATTTGCATGATAATTCTCATGACAGCCCGTCACAATTAGAAATAATAGCCAAAACTTTGATCTTAACATCTTTCCGCCTAACAGATCATACTAAGCAAGGGATGATAAGCAGTACCACAAAATAATCAAATAAAAGGAATACAGCATACAGGCAACCGAAGAAATAATATCACAACAAAAAAACACAAAAAAATAAGACATCAGAAAGCACGTGAAACTTACCCTAGAATCAAGCTTCCCTACCTCAAACGAACACCATACCAGACAAATCACATAGACCAATAGGATCATCACTCAGAAATCCCCAGTTCAAAATTAAGCTTAAAATTTAAGGCTTATGCGGCATTCTAGGTGACAATTGCAATAAAGCCTAGATAGGTCAAACCAACAGAAGAATATCTGCAAGGCTCAAAGAATATATACTTAGCTTCCTTGACAAATGAACTACACCAGCTCTCCTTCAGCATCCAGCTAGAGATAGGCCACAAAATCGATTTTAATAATTACAAACAAATAGCAACGGTACAACTATAAAATAAGAATTATTCGAAAAGTCATCCAAATTGAGAAAATTAGCACCTTAAACAAAAGTCACAAAACAATCGTCTAGCCACTTAAAACACGTAATTACATAAGGTACCTTCGCATCATCAGCCAAAACCAACTAAACAATGCCGAAACTATGTAGGACAGTTTAGGGAGGGTAGTATCGTCCAACCAGCGCTACAACCTCTGATCTGGATGGATTGCGCTGGTATTTTGATGGAGTATTGTCGTATCAACCTCTGAAAACGTTGAAGTTCACACATTCTTGGATCATCTAATACTTTTACTTCACAGCACAAAATCCAAATCGCGTTGGAATTAGAAGAGAATAATCAAGTACCCTTTTTAGACGTGCTGGTGCAGAAGACAGCAGGTCACTCGACGCACACATTCTATGGAAAGCAACAGAAACTCCTAAATTATACTAACCAAGCTGAAACGTAGATCCTTAGCCATCTAACGAAAAAAGACGTAAAAAACACGACATCCCCGATATCGAGATCGATATTAGTAAGTTATCCCCCGTTTCCCAAATTTTCAAATTTAAAATGGATTGTACCCACTATCTCCTCCGGAAACATGTAATATGTTAGATCGCCATTAGTATATTTAATAAATAACCTGCCAAGTGCAAGTCGGATTTGCGCAATTAGTGTTTCGTACGTTGATTGCTTTTAAAATAAAAATTTTTGTTACGGAGGTATAAAATGATCAATGACTTCGCACCCTAAATAATTTTCATAAAGTTTGTTTCCGATCTTTGTTGAAAACTGATGACCTTGAAATTTTTGTTTTCTTAATATATCAGATAAATTATTAAAGGCAATGCATTCGTGATAATTCTCATTTAATCTACACTCTGTGTAGAATCTTCTAGAATTTTTTCAGGGGGGGACAGCGATTTTTCGAAATTTTTTAAAAATAATACGAAGAAAAGTGTGCGCAAATATTACATTATATATATTTTTTAACTCGTATTTTTACAAGCTTTCATTTGACACTCCACTCGATAACCTCGTAATTTTTTTTTTCATTTCTGATTTCACCCTCCTAAAACAGTTAAGTCAAAATTTAACGTTCAAAACTACGCGACTCTGATGAGGCCATAAATTCCTATATTAGTGCCAAATTTTAACTTTCTATGTCTAATAGTTTCGGAGAAAATGCGGTGTGACAGACAGGCGGACAGACGGACAGACACCGGAGTGATCTTATAAGTGTTCCATACGGAACACTAAAAAACGAAAGTGTTTAACATCACTTAAATTAATCAAAAGGGGAAAAATTCGACGACGAGTTTCAGCCATATTTTTCACAATAATAAACATTTTAATTTATAGCATTTATTGTAGAATTGACTCTTTCCGATGTTTTACATGGCAATATAACTTCTGTCACAACAGCTAATTAACTGGCAGCAGTTTGCCCATCCTTTATCTAATTAACATTTTCTGTATCAATTATCCCTGCAATCAATTCGACAGAACAAAAAGCTTCCAATAACAATTTATCTGAAATGGCTTTGTCGGATTCGGTCAGGACAAAATGAGATATTGACAAATCGATTTTCTTAAAATGAGTTATCGTTTCTTTCGACTAAACTTAAGAGATATATTGCAAGAACTAATTCATTGCCAATGTTTCCAGATAGATATTTTAAAGTTTATAGCGTAGACAGTTTAACATAAAAATATTAAAATTAAAACTATAAAAATTTTAATTTTAGATTGGAATAAAAATGGGGTGTACGAAGATATGTATGGTGATCTTTTATGGCTGTTATCTTGAAATGTAAACAAATACACGTCTCTGAGGATGCAACTGATTGACCGTGGGGAGTTAGATGATGCTATCATGTACAGAAACACTCTGAGACGAAGAACTATTGAACAACTAAATAGTGTACTGCAGGATCAAAATCTATCAAAAGTAAACAAATATATAACACCATTATTAAAAGTAATATAACGTACAGTAGCCATGTATGGCTCAGTTAAATATATCAACCGAAAGGACATTGGACCCTACAGAAATGGACTATTGCTGGATAGCAACCAGAAAGTCAAGGTTTGAGTATGTAACTAACAAAATCAGAGAGATAATAAAAGTTTCCCACAGCATAACAGAAGACATAAAAATAGAACAACCTAAATGGTTCGTAAACATACAAAAAATGCCAAAAAAGCGACTCCCAAAGAAAAAATAAAAGAAAAAATTGCATCCATACAAACCCATTCGTTGAATTTTGCGAGGTCATGACGGAACGAATCAATAATGATCCTAATTCTTAATATTGTTTTTACTGACGAGGCCACATTTTGTCTTAACGGAAGAGTTAACAGGCATAACTGCCAGTACTAATCTACTAAGAATCCCCACTGGATAATCGACAGTTATTTTTAAAGATCACAAAAGATAAACGTGTGGGCAAGGGTTTGTGGGCATCATATCATTGTTCCCTTTTTTAGGGATGGAAAACAACAGTGTTTACAGTTACTCCAAGAGCAAGTTATCCAATTTGTGCGGGTCTTTTTCCCGATGAAATTAATTTGGATACCCCTAACAGGAATCTGGTATCAACAGGACGGAGCACATCCTCACTATGAAATCAATGTTTGCATATATTTGGATGCGATTTTGCCTAATCGATCGATGAAGTAGCTTAGATCACCCCGGATTGTCTGCAAAACTCTGTTCAGGCTGTTTGTGACAGATTGGGTCATTACCTCGCTGTTAACGGTAGGCATTTTAAGCAATTGTTACCTTAAAAAAAACCTAGAGTATTTATCACTATATATATATATATATATATATATATATATATATATATATATATATATATATATATATATATATATATAGTCAGTCTATACACCACCTGTTTTCTATACTATTTTTCTGTTATGTTTAACTAATTAATTGGAACTAAGTTGGGAATGTGGAATCTTTGGCACAATGATACTACTCAGTATATATCACCACTACACCAAACACTTTATTTTTGCACTCGACGCGCGTTTCGCTAACCAAGTTAGCTTCATCAGGAGCGATGATTGACTAAAGCTAAACTACAAATCTACCCTATTTATACTTAGCCTAACCCTTGAATTACTCAAGCGGAACTAATGACATAGGCAAGGCCATCAGTTCCGGTCAAGTAACCAGTAGAGGGGACTATAAGGAATAGGCCCTCTGTCTTTATTTAAACTACTTTTACATTTTATGATTTCCATACTTTCGTATGCGTTCAACAATCTCCTATCAGATACATTTTTTATCAATCTTAGATTATCTAATGTTACAGTATGATCAGCTTCAAGGGCATGTTCGGCAATGCTAGACTTTTCTGTTCTATTGTGTTTTCAGTGTGCTAAGTGTTCTTTAAATCTTGTTTTAATTGACCTTTTAGTTTGCCCAACATACTTTTTGTCACAATCATTACAACTAATTTCATAAATTCCACTTTTCTCACAATTAGGAATCTTATCTTTGGGATTTCCTAAGATATTCCTCAGATTATCTGATGACTTATAGACTAAGGTGAGGCCTACTTTATTAAATACCTTATCGAGTCCCTTGCTATATTTCGGATTATATGGTATGGAGACATACTTGGTGTTATTTTCTTCGCGTGTAAAAAAGGTGGAATTTTGAATATTAAACCTAAACTTATGTCTATTTATTAGCTTATTTACTAAGTCATTGTCATAACCATTAACTCTAGTTATATTTCTAATACGATTCCTTTCTTTATTAAAGTTTACTCTATTCAGAGGGAAAGTGACCAAACGATGAACTAAAAAATGTAATGAGGCTAATTTATGTTGTTTGCAATGAAATGAATCATTAGGAATATATCTATCTGTTACTGTGTCCTTCCTATAGATATCAAATTCTAATCTATTATTATTTTTAATAATTAAAATATCTAGAAAAGGCAATTGTCCTTTGTTCTCAACTTCGTAAGTGAATTTAATGGAATCATACCGGCTATTTAATTTAGAAACAAAATCATCAATATTTGCTTTCTTTGTATCAAAAATCGCGAAAATATCATCCACATACCTATACCATACCCTTGGGAAATATTAGAATTCTTGACTGGCTTCGATTTCAAACTTACTCATGAATAAATTGGCTATGAAAGGTGATAAGCAATTACCCATAGCTTGGTTAGCGAAACGCGCGTCGAGTGCAAAAATAAAGTGTTTGGTGTAGTGGTGATATATACTGAGTAGTAATTAATTGGAACTATAAGAAAACATGTTTAACTTAATATTTGAAACTTAAATAACGAGGATTAGTATCAACCTGAACTAAAGTTTGGAGAAAGAAGAATACCGCATTCGATATTAAAAACATTTGTTCCACGGTGAGACAAGGGGGTAGTAGTGTTCGGCTTTGGGGAGGCATGTCCATTAATGGTACCATGGATCAGCATGTTTATCTGAACATTTTGAGAGACAATTGAAGAGAAAGTCTCAAAAAATTAACATTCGAAAAAAGATACATTTTATAACAGGACAATGATTCGAAACATACCGCAAACTTGGCGCGAGAATGGATGATCCATAATGTGCGACAGCAGCTTCATGCACTTTCGCAATCACCCAATGTCAACCCCATCGAGCATTTATGGGAGGAAGTTAAACAGCGCATTCGCAAATATAGTGTTTGAAATAGAGAAGGACTAAAGAACAGCATATTGAACGAATGGGAGAACATGCCAGCAGAACTTACTAGAAGGCTGCTTGCAAGCATGACAAAAATGTTACAGGAGATTAATAAAGTCAACGGCGGTCCCAGTAAATATTAGTTGAAACGAAATTAATATTTTCCGTTAAACTCCGTCAAACTATTATTAGTAATTATTAAGTGTATTGAGACTTTTTTGACCTTAATTTTGTTACAGTGATGTAATTTCTAAATAAAATTTTCCGTAGTTGTTGGTTAAGTTTCAAATATTAATTTAAACGTGTTTTCTCATAGTTCCAATTAATTAGTTAAACATAACAGAAAAATAGTATAGAAAGCAGGTGGTGTATGGAGATCTTTTGGACCGAATGTATGTATATATATATATATATATATATATATATATATATATATATATATATATATATATATATATATATGTATATACATATATATATATATATATATATATATATATATATATATATATATATATATATATATATATATATATATTTATATATTTATATTTATTGATTCATGTATTTTTTTTCTGTAAATTTTAGGAAATTAAAGCAGCTTGAAAATGTTTTTTTGCATCATTTAAATAAATTAAAAATAGAATTCTTTACCACCATATATTGGAAAATATTTGAGGATTTTCCCGTCAAAAATTCAAAGTGACTGGAATTAAATAATGATTATATAATTATTAAGAAATTCAATGACTCTTACAATTCCATTTTACATATACTTCATCTACCAAATTTTAGCTTGGATAAAGGGATATCTAATTTAAAGGTTCATGTTTACAACTTACTTAAGATATCTACGATTCTGAGCCATTCCAAAATGCAGTTTCAAACGCGATTAAAAATAAAAGATGCGTCCGCACAACCTTCGATTAATTAATTAGAATATCTGGACGATTCTAAATCAGATTAAATTTTATTTATGTTGGAACAGAGCTTTGAACTTTGGTATTAAAGATGTTTGCTCAATGTTAATTAAATCTACGATATAACATATATTATTTTTTATAATGGTACATTTCAAATTTTTTTCTTAAAACAGGTTATCTCAAATATTACGCCTTTATAGAATATATATTCGTGTTACAGCTCCATGCCTGGCACATTATTAAAATTTATGTGTTGTGAACAAATCCCGCAATTTTACGAGAAAAGCAGCAACAAATTATGCATAACCTACTTAAATTCATTATGATTCACGTTACCAGACAAAGATAATTCATCTTTTCGCTTCATTTCGTACATCTGGCAAAAATACATTGTTTTCAATGAGCTCACTAATTTGTAAAATGATAATGAGCTTACCATTTTTTATATGGTTTTGATTTTTTGAATTCTGATTAAATTGAAATTAATAAAATTATTTACAGACATTCTGTATGTACTGTAAAGTGAAAAGTAAGCCGACGAAACAGGTATTAAGATGCCGCACCAAGGGTCAGTAGAAAAAATGAAAGATTGCTTTTCTTGCTTGCAATTCTTGAAAACTACCTACACAAGTTATACTGAGCACTGCACAGATCAAGTATTCATTCACGACAGATTACACATTGTCTTAGTAGATAAATCTAGGAAGATAGTGGAAAATAAACAGTGTCCAACATCCATAATCCCTCCAAGAGGAGAAGATGTAATACCAAAGGATCATATATAAATATCAACATGTCACTTAGGCCAATAACAAGTTAGATCTTATGATATCTAAGCATATCAGTGATAAGTAAGTTTTCTTAATAGAGAGAATGCAAAAGCGTGTGGTTTAATCAAAATAATATTAATAATATGAATAATAGCCATAATAATACAACTCCGGTTAACTATGGAAGTAATAATAGTAACAATAGACGCGATGTCGCCTATTTGCTTGATTACATCCTATTTATCATCAACTCTTATTTCCTAAGAGGTTGCCTATATCGTTGATTTCTCACTGCAGGAGGTTTACGTTTTTGAGTTTATTTATTTAATTATGGGTAAGGTCGATTTCTATTTTTTTTCATATAATAAATTAAATTATCTACAGATTGAGTGACTATGCTCACAAGGTAGTAAGAATCTCGGCTGAAAAGCAAAATAGAAGACAAACTTTTGTTAAAGATGATAGAAGCAATGAGCGGGTCACTGCGAACAGACCCGATATAGGAAGGTCTTGGACTGTAACTATGGCATCACGTAAAAAGTTGGAAGCATTCGAAATGTGGCTCTACAGGCGCATGCTTAGGATATCTTGGACAGAGCACACTACCAACAAGAGAACTCTTGAACAAAGATATGGAAATTGTTAATACAATTAAAAGAAGAAAACTCAAATATTTGGACCACATCATGAGAAACGAGGAAAGATATAGTCTACTCCAATTGATACTGCAGGGCAAGGTGGACGGAAGAAGAGGACCAGGCAGGAGACATGTTTCGTCGGTGGAAAACCTGCGAACATGGTTCTCAACAACAACAATGCGACTACTTTGGGCAGTTGTAAACAAAGCCCTAATAGCCAGCTAATATCCGATAACCGGTGGGAATAAGAAGAAGAAGATTATATATATATATATATATATATATATATATATATATATATATATATATATATATATATATATATATATATATATATATATATATATATATATATATATATATATATATATATATATATGTGCCATGGTTCAGCCGATACCTAAAAAAGGCAAGAAGACCTTGCCAAATAACTACCGACCAGTTGCACTGCTTTCAATAATATCAAAAGTCATGGAAAAGGTTATCAATGAGCATCTTTTAAAATATCTTGAACGATTCAATATTATTAGCGATCACCAATATGGTTTTCGTAAACATAGATCAACAGGAGATCTCCTGACTTATGTAACACATGTTTGGAACAACGCAATTGAACACTTTGGAGAATCTCGAGCGGTTGCTCTTGACATATCCAAGGCATTCGACCGTGTTTGGCACGATGGACTGTTGGCTAAGTTACGCTCTTATGGTTTGTCTGAAAGGTTCTGTTTGTGGCTCTCATGTTTCCTCAGAGAGCGTTCTTTACGAGTGGCGGTCCACGGATTTCTTTCTAACACCCTCACTATCAACGCCGGTGTGCCCCAGGGCTCCATACTGTCTCCTACTCTCTTTCTCATTTACATTAACGATCTGCTGGAAAAGACCGGGAATCCAATCTACAGCTTTGCAGATGACAGTACGCTTGTCTCTTCATTCGCCTTGAGCGCTCGGACATCGGCTGCTCAGGCGAATGTCCGCAGACAGCAGGAGGTCGTTCAACTTAACAAAGACCTAGAAGAAATTCTATCTTGGGGTGACAGTAACTAAGTGGAATTTAACGCTACAAAAACCAAGGCGGCAGTTTTTTCTAAAAAAGTTAACGTTGCTGAACCCGACATAGTTATGTCGGGGCACTCCATTCCCCTAGCATCGTCGCTCAATTTGTGGGGCGTTGGTTTGGGAGCAAATATGTACTGGCATGAACATGTTGCAGGCATAGCAAGGAGAGCTTCTCAAAAGTTGGGAATATTATTTAGAACCAGAAAGCTTTACACCTCACAACAACTGTTAATTCTTTACAAAGCCCAAATTCGACCAACTATGGAATACTGCTCCCACGTTTGGGGCTCCGCTCCCAAACATACACTGCATTTGTTGGATTCTGTTCAGAGAAGAGCGGTCCATCTGATTGGGGACCCGGAATTGACCGGCGGCCTTGATTCGCTGGAACATCGAAGAACGGTTGGCGACTTGAGTCTGTTCTACAAGTATTTTCTTGGAAAGTATTCGAAGGATGTAGCCCGCTTAATTCCTCCCAAAGCGGTGCATGTTAGAAATACACGTCACGCTGGTGCTTCACATCCGTATGAGGTTCAGCTTGTTACTCCGCGTACAACGCTTTTCAAGCAATCTTTTATATGGAAAACGTCATCCCTTTGGAATAATTTGTCCAGCGCTGTGTTTCCCACGAGTACAATTTACAGCGATTCAAGAACAACGTGAATCGCTTTTTCCGCACTCGTGCCGCTCCTGGAGCGCTTTAGGGACTTCCCTGCAGCACATGTGCTAGACCCATAAAAAAAAAAAAAATGTCTGTCTCTCCGTCCGTTAGTTCGCTTATCACTCGAGAGCCAATTATCCGATTTACGTGCTTTTTTTAAAACATACATACGTTCTCTGGCCAGGTTATAGGATATATTTTATTACGGTAGGTAACATAAGGAATAAGCAGTGACGATAATAGTGAATGAAGTTGGAAAAAAGTTTGTGGCTAGAGCGTTCTCTTGCAATACACTGCCTAAACGATTAAATATAGAACAATATCATGTAGCAAAGAATATAATATATGTAAAATGGAACGTCTCTCTGTCTGTCTGTCCGTTAGTGTGCTTATGGCTTGAGAACTACTTATCCGATTTACGTGTTTTTTTCTTTTAATTTATACATTTGTTCTCTGGCTAGGCTATCTATAATCTTCTATAATATATATAAAATGCAACGTCTCTCTGTCTGTCTGTCTGTTTGTTTGTCCGTTAGTGTGCTTATCACTCCAGAGCCACTTATCCGATTTACGTGTTTTTATTTAATTCTGAACTTACGTAATAATTATCAGAAAAAATCTAATATATATATATAAAACGTAATGTCTCTCTGTGTGTCTGCCCGTTAGTGCGCTTAACACTCAAGAACCACTTATCCGATTTAAGTGTTTTTTTATAAAATACAAATGTTCTCTGGCCAGGTTACAGAATATATTATATTACGAAATAAGCAGTGACGATAATAGTGAATCAAATCCACGCGAGCGCATATATATATATATATATATATATATATATATATATATATATATATATGTATGTATATGTATGTATATGTATATATATATATATATATATATATATATATATATATATATATATATATATATATATATATATATATATTATATATATATATATATATATATATATATATATATATATATCATCTACTAAAATGAATAAAGTCCATATTTCAGTAGTTAGTTCTCTCATTTGTCAATTTATCTCGGAACACGTTTCGCCGTGTCACGGGCTATCAATTTAGCCAGGATCAACAGAAAAACAGATACAATTAAAGATACAATAATTTGCATCCTAGTTTTGAAGAGACACCTACTCTTTGTCGAGGGTGTTTAAGGCCTTATACCGGTACAGGAATTGTTCAGCAAGTTGCTCACAATTACCACTAGGCAACGCTTATGTTGAAGTTCTACTCACGTTTATAAGAGTCAATATCAATTACTAAAATTGAACAAAGTTCATATTTCAGCAGATATTCACTGTTCTTGCATCTGTAAATCTATCTAGGGACGCGTTTTACTGACAGAGGGCAGTTAAGTCTCTAAAATTAGGTTTGCAGCAGTTACAGATTCTAATGATTGTTTCATTCAAATGATGAATTTTGAGCTTTGTTCGCTCTTACTGTCTATTCTAGCTCGGCTGATAAGCAGTCATACGATGCAACGCGTCCCGAGATGGATTGACAGATCAGAGAACAGTGAATAATCGCTAACCTTTGTTTAATCTTAGTAGTTAATATTGATTTTATAATATATAACAATTAATAAGGAAATAGCTGCAGTTAATCTGTAAAACGAATTAATTGTGTCCAACTATGTTAGTAATATATAATAATTAATAAGGAAATAGCTGCAGTTAATCTGTAAAACGAATTAATTGTGTCCAACTATGTTAGTAAACAAAATTGGATGGAATAATTTATCCACTATTTTTAGCTCCAATCCCGCGGGGGGTCACATTTAAACTTTACCCCACAGCCTTTTAATTATTTTGCCTACATTTTTCTCCGCGTATCTGTGACCTAAAAAATAACTTACAACGTAACATTTACCACGAAAATTACCTTGTGGATTACGACATTAAAACTGTAATTAGAATCTTCCAGGAGTATTTATTTTAAAAATTACAGCTTCAGTTTCAGAGACCCTAAAGAAGTTTTGAGAATATTCCTTCTTTTAACATTTCGTTTATTTATGCATACTTCGGAATTTTAAATTAAATCTATTTTTTCACTCTTAACATTAAAACGCCTTTTTGTGTAAATTAAATGGGAAATTAAAATTGAATTTTAGAAAAAAAATGGCCCTTTATTAAAAGTGTTCGATGAATTGGCAACGCTTTTGATCTTTCTTCAGTAATTTATTTAAAAAAGAAACGAATCAATCGTTCATTTTATGTTTTTTTTTTCATCTGCTTATGTGTACTTTCGAGTTTTAAATCTAATTTTTAGTGTTCCGTACGGAACACTTATAAGATGACTTCGGTGTCTGTCTGTCTGTCTGTCTGTCACACCCGATTTTCTCCGAAACTATTTGTCATAGAAAGTTGGAATTCGGTAATAATATAGGAATTGATGGCCTCATCAGAGCCATGTAGTATTGAAAGTTAAATTTTGACTTAAGGGGTTAGTTTTGGGGGGTGAAATCGGAAGTGAAAAAACATTTTTTTTACTAGGTAATCGAGTATGGTGTCAAATGAAAGCTTGTGAAAACACGAGTAATATATATATATATATATATATATATATATATATATATATATATATATATATATATATATATATATAATGTATACTTGCGCGCACTTTTCTTTGTATTATTTTTAAAAAATCGTGAAAAATTGCTGTCCACCCGCCTTATCTCGAAAAGTACTTATCAAAAAATTTTGAAAAAATTCTGAAATATTCTCTACGGGGTGTAGATTGAACGAAAATTATCACGAGTGCATTACCTATAATAATTTATCTGGTATATAAAAAAAAAACAGAAATTTCAAGGTCATCAATTTTCGGTAAAGATTGGAAACAAACTTTGTTGAAAACTTATTTGGGGTGTGTTTTGTGAAGTCACTGATCATTTTATACTTCCGTTAGAACATTTTTTATTTTAAAAGCAATCAAAGTACGGAACACTAATTGCGCAAGTTCAACTTGCACTTGACCGGTTATTTTATTTTAAAAGCAATCAACATACGGAACACTAATTGCGCATGTTTAACTTGCACTTGACCGATTATTTTATTTTAAAAGCATTCAACATACGGAACACTAATTGTACAAGTTGCAACTTGCTATTTAGTTTTAGACGGGCATTACACTATAAAAGTTCTTTTACAAAAGATCTTTTATAAAAGAACTTTTACGATAAATGTGATAGTGTAATAGCTCTAGTTTCATAAAATTTGTCTTTTATAAAAATTCTTTTATCATAGTTTGCATTTTCATTCAATATTTGATTAAAGTAGTTTCTCCCACACCTACACTCGACTAGCCGGTAGGTTGGCTTCTCTTTTCTTTGTACGCATGCGCATATCTCACACCTCGCGATAAAATCCAATTATACGTATCAGTTATCAACTTATCAATTGTATATTTAATTTTATTTGCGTTTTTAAAATATTATTTTTTTACACTGTAATTTAAAAACAAAAGCTTTGAAAGTAACTGAAGAATGGCCGAGTCGAGGATTGAGTGCAGGTGGTCTATGGCGGCTACTAAAATTTTGATTTGTGAATATGAAAGAATAGATTATCTGTATGACGCTTGAAATATATATATATATATATATATATATATATATATATATATATATATATATATATATATATTAATATATATATATATATATATATATATATATATATATATATATATATATATATATATATATATATATATATATATATATATATATACATATATATATATATATATATATATATATATATATATATATATATATATATATATATATATATAATCGTATATCCCTTCTACCATATGGTGTAGGGCAGTTATACATTCTCCTTTTTTTCCCTCTCAGTCTCCACTTATAAACTTCTTCCATCTGTCTCTATTCTTTGCCATTTTCACTGCTTCTTTCCAGGATTTTCCCTTCTCCTCAAGCATACTTCTAATATTTCCATTCCAGGTTTGTCTAGGTCTTCCTCGCTTCTGTTTTCGCTGTATTCGGGCTTCATACACTTATTTCATCTGTCTATCATCCTCCATTCTCTGTACATGTCCCCACCATGCCAGCTGTCTTTGTTGTATATATTCCATAATTGCTTGTACTCTCAGCCTTCTCCTTATTTCTGTATTCCTTATTCTGTCCTTCCGTGTAACTCCCTGTACTGCTCTCAAGTATTTCATTTCGACGGCTTGTATCTTGTTTTTCTGCCTGTCTGTTAGAGTCCATGATTCACATCCATATGTCAGGATTGTCCTAAAAATTGTCTTGAACACTTTTATTTTTGTTTGTTTCGTCACCTCCTTCTTTCTAATGAATTTATTATTTATTGCATAGTAAAGTTTATTCGTTTTTTCGATTCTTTCATAAATTTCTTTATCTTGTTTTCCAGTTTCATCCATTATCACTCCCAAATACTTATATTGTTCCAATTGTTGTATTTTATTCCCTCCTATGTAAATGTTTGTTTGTTGGTTTTCCATTGTCATTACCCTTGTTTTATCTATATTAATTTTCATACCTTCTTCCTTAAACGCTTTATTCCAAATATCGAGGTTTCCTTGTAATTGTCTCTCATTTTCCGCCACCAGCACAATATCATGAGCAAAAGCCGCTTCAGATACTTCTATTCTTTTCAGCTTCCAGTATCCTATTGTCATTCTTTTCACTTTTATTTCGCATTTCTTGATTATTTCATCCATGTATACAGTGAACAATGTTGGGCTCAAGCTTCCTCCTTGCCTCAAACCTTCCTGTGTTGTAAAATGACGTTTGCCAAACAGAGTATAAAAATTGAAATAAACAGTTGAATGCTTATAAAGGTATTGTTTGTGTATTAAAAGAACACGTATGAAGTTGACGACGAAAAAAAAAAAAGGTAAATGGGTTGAAAGTGTATACCGAGGTATGCGACTACTGTATTGAAGACTTGTGTAGCTCTCGCCTGTGGCAAGAAATCGCAGAGTAACCATAAGCCGTTCCTCAGGGGGTATTGGGTTACGCAAATGTGTCGTTTCCCGACATATAGGTCCCACCTTCCGAAGCAAGTAATCGAAGGTTTTTTCATCCATCCTCAAATAGTTCATGTAACTTTTTGTATCTTCAAATTTTGTAGTCATAAAATATATTTTATAAAAGCAATTGTAAGACAATTTCTATCCAACTTTTATAATACATCTTTGTCAAAGAACTTTTATAGTGTAATGCCGGCCTTATACCATTGAAAGGAGTTTTTAAGTAAATTAAAGCATAAAAATTAAAGAAATGGCACCTTTATCAAAAGTGGCTGATAATTGCTAATATAATTTAATTTTTGTTTGGCCTTCAAAGAAAGTAGAAAGTTTTGAAAAATGAAAATAAGTTTTTTATTAGTGTTCCGTACGGAACACTTATAAGATCACTTCGGTGTCTGTCTGTCTGTCTGTTTGTCTGTCTGTCTGTCTGTCTGTCTGTCTGTCACACCCGATTTTCTCGGAAACTATTTGACATAAAAAGGTGAAATTTGGTAATAATATAGGAATTGATGGCCTCATCAGAGCCATGTAGTTTTGAGAACTAAATTTTGACTTAAGGGGTTAGTTTTGGGGGGTGAAGTCGGAAGTGAAAAAAAAATTTTTTTACTAGGTCATCGAGTGTGGTGTCAAATGAAAGCTTGTGAAAACACGAGTAAAAAATATATATATAATATTATACTTGCGCGCACTTTTCTTTGTATTATTTTTAAAAATTCGCGAAAAATCGCTGTCCCGGGCCTTATCTCGAAAAGTACTTATCAAAAAATTTCGAAAAAATTCTGGAATATTCTCCACGGGGTGTAGATTGAATGAAAATTATCACGAGTGCATTACCTTTAATAATTTATATGGTATACAAAAAAAACAAAAATTTCAAGGTCATCAGATTTCAGTAAAGATTGGAAACAAACTTTGTTGAAAACTCATTTGGGGTGTGTTTTATGAAGTCACTGATCATTTTATACCACCGTAACATAAATTTTGACTTAAGAGGTTCGTTTTGAGGGGTGAAATCGGAAGTCAAAAAAAATTTTTTTTTACTAGGTCATCGAGTGTGGTGTCAAATGAAAGCTTGTGAAAACACGATTAAATATATATATATATATATATATATATATATATATATAATATATATATATATATATATATATATATATATATATATATATATATATATATATATATATATAATGTAATACTTGTAATAATTTATTTGGTATATAAAAAAAACAAAATTTCAAGGTCACCAGTTTTCAGTAAAGATTGGAAACAAACTTTGTTGAAAATTCATTTGGGGTGTGTTTTGTGAAGTCACTGATCATTTTTGCCCACCCTAACAAAAATTTTTATTTTAAAAACAATCAACGTACGGAACACTAATTGTGCAAGTTCAACTTGCACTTGACCGGTTTTTTTATATTTTAATATTTATAGGAGCATTTATAAAAGGATCATTCAGGTGACAGAGAAGGGTGCACTTTGCTTATAGTGTACACTAGTTTTGTAACACGAAATAGACACTGATGTTAAAACATGTTCAGGTATCCTTATTACTAAATTGTAATAATTTTTATTTGGTTACCCTCAGTTTTATTTTTTTTTTTACGGGCATAACCACCAATCCGGAGATTTACACGGTCACCATAAATCCGCCGTTAGGTTCTTCCGACCATAAATTGCTTTCGACATCAAGTATCCTGCCAATCAGTGACTGAGAGGCGCCTAGGCCGCGCAAGATTTGGCACTACAAATCTGCTAAATGGGAAGAGCTCATGGAATCCCGTGGACGGACGTTTGTTTTCGATCCGACAACCCATCTGACTGCGCCAGGGAGGTCTCCCATGTTATTTTGGCTGGTATGGAAGCGTACATCCCTTTTTCGAAGAAATGCCCTTCCAACGGCAAGCCTTGGTTTGACCGAAAATGCAAAGAAGCTATTGCTTCTAAACATATTGCCTATCGACAATGGCGTGAAAATCCTAACACCATAAATCGTAACACCTTTGTTCGTGTCCGGAACAGAGAATCATCGACGAGGCCAACTTCTCGCTTGTCCCAATAATTCCAGGTCATTTTGGACAGTCGCTAAGGCAGTTAGTCAAAATTTCACCAAATCCACCATATCACCACTCACACAGCCAGATAATTCCATTGCAAACACACCTGTTGAGAGAGCGAACTTGTTGGCTGAACTCTTTGTTTCACGTTCTACTGTCGATTTCCAAGGAAAAACACCTCCTACTATTCCCATATTGCAGTCAAAGGTGCCCGATGTTATCTTCAGACAGCGTATCGTAAAGCGTATTTTAATGAAGCTAGACACCAAAAAGGCTTCTGGCGCTGACGGAATACCTGCCAGAGTTCCCAAAAACTGTGCAAGGGAAGTAACACCAGTTTTCTGTAGACTTTTCAACCTATCCTACAGAAAGGGAATATTTCCGTCCTGCTGGAAATGTGCCATGGTTCAGCCGATACCTAAAAAAGGCAAGACCTTGCCAAATAACTACCGACCAGTCGCACTGCTTTCAATAATATCGAAAGTCATGGAAAAGGTTATCAATCAGCATCTTCTAAAATATCTTGAACGATTCAATATTATCAGCGATCACCAATATGGCTTTCGTAAACATAGATCAACAGGAGATCTTCTGACAACACATGTTTGGAACAACGCAATTGTACACTTTGGAGAATCTCGAGCGGTTGCTCTTGATATATCCAAGGCATTCGACCGTGTTTAGCACGATGGACTGTTGGCTAAGCTACGCTCTTGTGGTGTGTTTGAAAAGTTCTGGTTGTGGCTCTCATGTTTCCTCAGAGAGCGTTCTGTACGAGTAGCGGTCGTCGGATTTCTTTCTAACATCTTCACTATCAGCGCCGGTGTACCCCAAGGCTCCATACTGTCTCCTTTACATAAACGATCTGCTGGAAAGGACCGGGAATCCAATCTACAGCTTTGCAGATGACAGTACGCTTGTCTCTTCATTCACTTTGAATGCTCGGACATCGTCTGCTCAGGCGAATATCCGCAGACAGCAGGAGGTCGTTCAACTTAACAAAGACCTGGAAGAAATTCTATCTTGGGGTGACAGTAACCAAGTGGAATTTAACGCTACAAAAACACAGGCGGCAGTTTTTTCTAAAAAAGTTAACGTTGCTGAACCCGACATAGTTATGTCGCGACACTCCATTCCCCTAGCATCGTCACTCAATTTGTTGGGCGTTAGTTTGGGAGCAAATATGTCCTGGCATGAACATGTTGCAGGCATAGCAAGGAGAGCTTCTAAAAAGCTGGGCATATTATTTCGAACCAGAAAGCTTTACACTCCACAACAACTGTTACTTCTTTACAAAGCCTAAATTCGACCAACTATGGAATACTGCTCCCATGTTTGGGGCTCCGCTCCTAAACATACACTGCATTTGTTGGATTCTGTTCAGAGAAGAGCTGTTCGTCTGATTGGAGACCCGGAACTGACCGGCGGCCTTGATTCGCTGAAACATCGAAGAACAGTTGGCGACTTGAGTCTGTTCTACAAGTATTTTCATGAAAAGTGCTCGAAGGATGTAGCCCGCTTAATTCCTCCCAAAGCAGTGCATGTTAGAAATATACGTCACGCTGGTGCTTCACAACCGTATGAGGTTCAGCTTGTTACTCCGCGTACAACGCTTTTCAAGCAGTCTTTTATATGGAAAGCATCATCCCTTTGGAATAATTTGCCCAGAGCTGTGTTTCCCACCGAGTACAACTTACAGCGATACAAGAATAACGTGAATCGCTTTTTCCGCACACATGCCGCTCCTAGAGCGCTTTAGGGATTTCCCTGCAGCACGTTTGCTAGACCCAAAAAAAAAAGCACACGCACTACCGGGAAATCTCTAAAGCGCTTCAGGATGGAAGCGACTGCTTGAAAATGGTTGTACGAGGAGTGACGAGCGGAACCTCATACGGATGTCAAGTATTAGCGCAACGTAGCATATATTCCTAGCATACACCGCTCTAAGAGGAGTTAAGCTAGCCACATCCATCGAACACTTTCCATGAAAATACTTGTAAAATAGACTCAAGTCGCCAACTATTCTTCTGTGTTCCAAGGAATAAGGTTGCTGGTGACTTCTGGGCGTCCAATCAGGCAAACAGCTCTCTTCTTAATATAATCCAAGAAGTGCAGAGTATGTTTGGGAGCACAGTAGTATTCCAGCATAGGTCGGATTTGTGTTTCGTACAGAATTATCAGTTGTTGTGAAGTGTAAAACTTTCTACTTAGAAATAATATTCCCGCTATAAAGAGGCATTTTTTTGCTATGCATGAAACATGTTCATGCCAAGACATATTTGCTCTCAAATTAACGCAGAGCAAATTGAGTGATAATCCCAGAGGAATTGAGTGTTCCGATATAACTATGTCGGGTTCAGCAACGTTAACTTTTTTAGCAAAAACTGCCGCTTGGGTTTTTATAGCGTTAAACTTTGGTTACTGTTACCTCAAGATAGAATTTTTTCCAGGTCTTTGTTAAGTTGAATGACTTGTTGTTTGCGGATATTGGCATGAATAGCCGATGTTCGAGCATTTAAAACAGAGCCTCCCAACTTTCTGGACCACCACCCCCTTTCCAAGGAAAAAAAATCCCAATTGTTGCATATTATCTATACCTATTTTATCTGACTATTTATTAAGAATTACAAAGTAAAAATTTAAAAATAAAGACAAAATCAATAAGAAAAAAAAATTAATGAAATAGTTTAGGCTACTGGAGTTTTAACAATTTGTTAATGTCGGGTTCCAATTTCGGTCGCAAATTGCCACGTTTAGTGATGTGGAGGCTGTTCTTTTTCTTAGACAGTAAATTAGCTACTGCACTGAACCCACGCTCAGCCAAATACGATGAAGGAAAAGGGTAGAGAGCTGGTATTGATTTTTAGAGTCAGAACTCTTCGTATCCATTTCTAAATTTTTCTTTTAGTTTTTCGTTAGTCGTGAGTTCTACGAGTTCCTCTTCTAAATTTGATGATTCTGCTGTTGCGCAAGGATCTAAAACTCAACTCGGTATATTCATGTTTAAAATATAATGGAATCTCTCCGTAAAATCAGCATGAAGAACGTCCAAGTGTTGGAAGTAAGTAAGTAAATCTTCCTGTTTTGCAGAGACTGCTGATAATGTGGGAAAGTGGCTGTATTCACCTTTATCTAGATAGTACAAGTTTTCCCACAAAAGCAGCTATGACGTTTTGTTTTCGTTTTAATTAAATTTAACTCATCACCTTGTAATTGTAAATTGACTTCATTAAATGTTTTAAACAGGCCTGCCAAATAAGCGATGCCATTTTTGGATGTAACCAGGTTTTCGCGCAGTTTTTCGTCTCTGTTTTTAAAGAAGTCCAGTACTGAGTCAAATAGATTGAGAAAACTATTCAGATAAATACCTTTTGAGAGCCAACGAACTTCAGTGTGCAGCAGCAAGCGATTGTAATTTTCGTCATTTTGCAATGAATTGCTTCTAGTCTTATTGACTACTCTAATAACGTAAAGAAGCGACATATGCAGGCGTTCATTCGGATTTTTCGCAAACAAATGTTGCGTTAAATACCACAGTGTACAGCGAGTACATTTGGTACTGCTTGTTTCAAATGCGCTCATCTTCTTGTTTAGAAGACGACGCAAGAAGTTTGATAAAGTTGGCTGTTTTAAATATTTCTTTTCCAGTCCTTGAAAATAGGATAGATTTTGGTCCTTTTTATCAGCATGCATTTTATTCAAATGCTCTTGTAGTCTAGAATGGCTTCATTTGAAAAACCTTTTTTAAACACACGCACAGAGTGCGTAAATCCATATTTTAATTACTCAGTACTGTACTGTCGGCATTTCTTCTTAGATTCAGATATTTTGAAATACAAAATTTGCCACGGTTTAAATAAATTTATAGATAGTTATAAAAATAATGGCAATTTTATCACTTTCACTCACAAATATGGATTTGCTTGTTTGCGATGCCGTTGCACTTGCTTTGAAACAAGTCATTACAAGCTTTTATATTTTTGTCGGAACATCCTTGATTGGGTGAATCGCGTCTTTGCTTACCAACTTGTAAAGACTTGTCACCGACAATACTAAGCTGATTTAGGTATACGTATACCTAATGCTAATTTAAATTTTGTAATGCTTATTTACGCGATAACAATAAGAAATAATTTTTAGATAGCTAGATAAAATATTTATTATTATTTAAGTGAATAAAGAAATAAGCGTAATGCCATCTGCCAAGCTGTAGATTGAATTCCTGGTCCTTTCCAGCAGATCGTTAATGTAAATGAGAAAGAGAGTAGGAGACAGCATGGAGGCTTAGGGCATACCAGGGTTGATAGTGAAGATATTAGAAAGAAATCCGTCGACTGCCGCTCGAAAAGAACGCTCTCTGAGGAAACACAAGGGCCATAAACAAAACTTTTCAGACATACCATAAGAGCGTAACTTAGCCAACAATCTATCGTGCCAAACATGGTCGAATACCTTAGATATATCAAGTGCAACCATTCGAGATTCTCCAAAGTGTTCAATTGCGTTGTATTAAACAAGTGTTATATTGAATCTTCCTAAATATTGTAAAAGATGCTGGTTGATAGTTTTTTCCATAACTGTCGATGTTACTGAAAGCAGTGAGACTAATCAGTAGTTGCTTGGCAAGGTCTTCTTGCCTATTTACCGCAGGAAGAAAATATTCCTTTTCTGTAGGATAGATTGAAAAGCCTACGCAAAACTGCTGTTTGTTCGTTCATACATTTGAGCACTATGGCAAGTATTACCGAAGTACATTCAGTTCAACATTTTTTTTTTAAATTAATTTTATCCTATATCTCTGTAATTATAATATGTCAAGAAAGTGTTTAAATTACTCAAGTAGTTTTAGTTGCATATTTGGATTATAAACTTTTCAAAATCAACGGCGAAATTTTATATCTTTAATTGACCGGTACTATGACTATAAAGTTTTCTTGTTAGGCAACAGGAAAAATCTTCGATCTCTTATGTGCTGTATAATCTGTGTTAGATTTCTTACAGGATGTACAGAACCTAAAGATCACGTAAGTACTTTTGCTCTTACCACGTAGACCGATATCTTCTAAATCTATAGAACCGAAAAATATTTCTCATAACTAGCCAAGAGGATGACACGGACTGCGAACAAGCAAAGGAGCCTTGGTTAATGTGACTGAATTAAGGGTAAATGACAAACCACAAACTACTACTGGTGTAACGCCTTGTAATTTAAGTACAAATAACTTAATACGAGTAGATATAAACTTAGCAAACAATTTACATAATGAACTTTCCTTGAGTTCTGGAATATCTTGTACACTAACAAAACTTTCTTTTTTTTATATTTAGTCTCCATTAAATGAAAAGATATTTTTCTCCTCACAAAGGTTGCGGTCCGTATAGCTAAACGAACTTTAGAAACTGTTGCGCGAAAAATATCACTGGAGGCACATCCAAACCACCTTCTTATGTCCTTCAGTCAAGAATCTGTCGTCTTCCGATCGATCGTTTGCCCTTTATTTTGCCTTCAATAATTAGACGTAGCAATTCGTACTTTGGGCCTCTCATTTTATGTCCAAAGTATTGAGTTTTTCTTATTTTTATAGTTGTTGGTAATTCCTTCATTTTGTTTATTCCTTCCAGTACTTCTGTGTTTTTTATTTTCTTTACCCAGGAGATGCGAAGAAGGCGTTCTCTGAGTCGGGGACAAGGGTCCAATACTCAGTATGAGATAGATTATGCGATGGAAGAATTTATTCATATTGATGTATGTTACTGAGGCCTGTTCAATTCGGGAATATATTTCCTTTCTTGGGTCCCACTTGTCAGTTATATTGGTTCCCAAATATTTAAATGTGGAGAGCTGTTCTACGGTGTTGTCCCTGATTTCGAGGAATTCTGATGGTACATTTTTCTTTGTTGTTACCATCCATTTGATTTTTCTTATATTCATAGTTAATCCAAATCTTTCGCTGGCTGTTACGACCCGATTAATCAGTTGTTGGAGTTGCTCTGATATTATTTGCCAATAGAACAGTATCATCAGCATATTACGTCTTTAGCCATTTCATCTATTCTTCTTTGCACCAAATTTTTCTAATGATATCTGACGGTGTCTTAAGACGAAGAATAGTTTGTATTACCTCTTTGACTGCCGGCAAGAATAATTCCTTGCCAAGTTTTTCGTCTCTGTTTTTTAAAGAAGTCCAGTACTGAGTTAAACAGATTGAGAAAACTATTCAGATAAATACCTTTTGAGAGCCAACGAACTTCAGTGTGCAGCAGCAAGCGATTGTAATCTTCGTCATTTTGCAATGAATTGCTTCTAGTCTTATTGACTACTCTAATAACGTAAAGAAGCGACATATGCAGGCGTTCATTCAGATTTTTTGCAAACAAATGTTGCGTTAAATACCACAGTGTACAGCGAGTACATTTGGTACTGCTTGTTTCAAATGCGCTCATCTTCTTGTTTAGAAGACGACGCAAGAAGGTTTGATAAAGTTGGCTGTTTTAAATATTTCTTTTCCAGTCCTTGAAAATAGGATAGATTTTGGTCCTTTTTATCAGCATGCATTTTATTCAAATGCTCTTGTAGTCTAGAAGATTCATGGCTTCATTTGAAAAACCTTTTTTAAACACACGCACAGAGTGCGTAAATCCATATTTTAATTACTCAGTACTGTACTGTCGGCATTTCTTCTTAGATTCAGACATTTTGAAATACAAAATTTGCCACGGTTTAAATAAATTAACTTTTCAACAGATTTATAGATAGTTATAAAAATAATGGGAATTTTATCACTTTCACTCACAAATATGGATTTGCTTGTTTGCGATGCCGTTGCACTTGCTTTGAAACAAGTCATTACAAGCTTTTATATTTTTGTCGGAACATCCTTGATTGGGTGAATCGCGCCTTTGCTTACCAACTTGTAAAGACTTGTCACCGACAATACTAAGCTGATTTAGGTATACGTATACCTAATGCTAATTTAAATTTTGTAATGCTTATTTACGCGATAACAATAAGAAATAATTTTTAGATAGCTAGATAAAATATTTATTATTATTTAAGTGAATAAAGAAATAAGCGTAATGCCATCTGCCAAGCTGTAGATTGAATTCCTGGTCCTTTCCAGCAGATCATTAATGTAAATGAGAAAGAGAGTAGGAGACAGCATGGAGGCTTAGGGCATACCAGGGTTGATAGTGAAGATATTAGAAAGAAATCCGTCGACTGCCGCTCGAAAAGAACGCTCTCTGAGGAAACACAAGGGCCATAAACAAAACTTTTCAGACATACCATAAGAGCGTAACTTAGCCAACAATCTATCGTGCCAAACATGGTCGAATACCTTAGATATATCAAGTGCAACCATTCGAGATTCTCCAAAGTGTTCAATTGCGTTGTATTAAACAAGTGTTACTTAAGTTAGAAGATCTTCTGATTAGCTTTGCTTACGAAAGCTATATTGATAGTCACCAATAATATTGAATCTTCCTAGATATTGTAAAAGATGCTGGTTGATAGTTTTTTCCATAACTGTCGATGTTACTGAAAGCAGTGGGACTAATCAGTAGGTGTTTGGCAAGGTCTTCTTGTCTTTTTTGAGTATCGGCAGAATTGGGGCATATTTCCCGCAGGAAGAAAATATTCCTTTTCTGTAGGATAGATTGAAAAGCCTACGCAAAACTGCTGTTTGTTCGTTCGCACATTTGAGCACTATGGCAAGTATTACCGAAGTACATTCAGTTCAACATTTTTTTTTTAAAAGTAATTTTATCCTATATCTCTGTAATTATAATATGTCAAGAAAGTGTTTAAATTACTCAAGTAGTTTTAGTTGCATATTTGGATTATAAACTTTTCAAAATCAACGGCGAAATTTTATATCTTTAATTGACCGGTACTATCTTGACTATAAAGGTTTTCTTGTTAGGCAACAGGAAAAAATCTTCGATCTCTTATGTGCTGTATAATTAAAGTGACCATACGTCCCGTTTTGAACGGGACTGTCCCTTTTCTCGGTCACCTGTCCCGTTGTCCCCAAACAAAGCGCCGGGACGGTAAATAGTCCCATTTTCCGAAACCGCGCGAAAATTTTAAATTACGATGCTCGTGAGACACGCGCGGGCGGGGAATCACAGACCGTCGCGACGTCGACGATTGGCGATTCCCCGCCCGCGCGCGCTGTCGGTTACCTAGTAACGCGGGGAGAAGAGGGAGCATTTATTTGGTTATTAGGCTAATCACGCGCATGCACACAGACTGGTCGCTATTGTTTTGTTTTTGCGTAATGTTCGTGAAGTAGTTTAGTGGTAAACTGGTAACTAATTTGAAGTTTTCTGCTGTTTTGGAATTTTACCTATAGTTATGCCGAAACGCAAGTGTTCATTTAATGTCAACTTACAAGCAAAATACCCATTTATTAAGCAAATTAATACTTCCTCGGACGTCAGATGCGAAAAGTGTCGTACAGAGTTTAGTGTTTCCCATAGTGGTGCTGGTGATATTGAACAGCATTTGAAGTCTGAAAAACATAAAAATGCCGACCGTGCCGCTGCTTCCAGTTCTTCAGTGTTGAACTTTTTCAAGAATTCAAACGCGCCAACTTCAAAGGATTTGGATTTTGCTGCTGCAGAAGGCGTCTGGACTTATCACTTATACAAGAAAACCACAGTTTTCGCTCCAATGATTGTGCGTCGAAATTAATCCGATCATGTTTTGATCCAAAATTCACATGTGCGCATACAAAAACAGAAGCTATTATAGTAAATGTTTTGGCGCATACAGCGATCGATAATTTAAAAGATGATCTCAATAAGTCCAATTGTAATACAATTTTAAACGACGCTTCAAACCACGGTAACAAGAAAATATATCCTTGTGTAGTGCGCTTTTTTCAACCTTATGAAGGTGTGCAAGTAAAAATTTTAGACCTCCAAGAGCAACCAGGTGAAACTTCTGATATCATAGTCGACTATTACACCAAGTATTGACAGATAATAATTTGTCAAATAAAGTCGTGGCATTTTGTGGCGACAATGCTAATGTCAATTTTGGGGGTGTAGCTAGGCGAGGAACTAATAATGTATTAGCAAAATTACAATCATCTCTGAAAAAAACCGTTGATAGGTATTGGATGTGGAGCCCATATAATTCACAATGCAATAAAATCTGCTGCAGATGGTCTACCTTTAGATTACGAAAGCATTATAGTAAAAATATATTCATTTTTTTATATTTACACGGTTCGAGTTGAAGCTCTAAAGGAGTTTTGCGCTGAAGCTGAAATAGAACATCATCAAATGCTCGGCTACAGTAAAACCAGGTGGCTTGCGCTTATGCCTGCCTTGGAGAGAGTTTTAAAAATGTACCAGCCGTTAAAAGACTATTTTTTGACCATTGAAAAATATCCCAAATTGTTAAAAAACTTTTTTGATGATCCCATATCAGAATTATGGCTTCATTTTTTACACGCTCAGTCAGCAAGTTTTCACCAAGCTGTATTGAAGGTTAAAGGTCAGACTGTGTCGGCAATTGAGGCTGCAAAAGAAATCAATCATCTCAAAGACAATTTGGCTCAGAAACAGATCAACCAGTTTCTTCCATTTACTGTTCGTAGTTTAATTGTGAAATTAAAAGATAATGGCACTAATATTGATGAAGAGTTTGTGAAAAATACGGCCACAGAATTTTATAAAACAAGCCGTGAATATCTGGAACAGTGGACTTGCTTTCTTACTAAAGAAATGGAGATATTTCATTGGGCAGGTACTGCATGGGAAGATATTCAAAAAGCGCTGGATGTATTGATTGAAAAGGGATATTTTCCCTGTAACAAAGATGCAGAAGTATTTGACGAATTTACATTAATTTCAAGCTACGTCACTTCCCAAAAAATTACCGAATGGGATAATTTAAAAGTCTCCACAGAAACTCGTTGGGTGGAAGTATTCAAACACTTTCGCACCAACAATCTACAACATGAAAATTTTTGTATTTTAATTGAATATATTTTATGTCTACCTGGTACAAATGCTCCAGTAGAAAGAGTCTTTTCTCTTATGAATAAATTGTGGACGTCTGAAAAAAATCACTTACAGGTACCAGTTCTGAAAGCGATGTTGATAACTAAGGTCAATATAAAAAAAAAACGTGCCAAGAATTTTATTCTTATTTAAAATCATCACCAACTTTATTAAAGCAAATTTGTTCCTCTGATAAATATAAATACAATTAAAAAAAATATGGTGCATATAATTTAATAATTTCTGTCAGAGGAACTTTGCTTCAATAAAGCTGGTTAACTGGTGATTGATTTTTATTTTTCACAACTTGTTATAATAAAAATAATTATAATTAATATGAATATAATAACAGTCAATACTAATTGCATTAAGTTACACTTTTTCTAAATAAAGAAAATTAAGAAGTTGTGTTTATTTTCATTGTTAACCTGCTAACTTGGGTATAAAAACTTATGTCCCGTTTTGAGTTCAAAAAAATAAATGGTGAGTTTATGTATAATCTGTGTTAGATTTCTTACAGGATGTACAGAACCTAAAGATCACGTAAGTACTTTTGCTCTTACCACGTGGACCGATATCTTCTAAATCTATAGAACCGAAAAATATTTCTCATAACTAGCCAAGAGGATGACACGGACTGCGAACAAGCAAAGGAGCCTTGGTTAATGTGACTGAATTAAGGGTAAATGACAAACCACAAAATACTACTGGTGTAACGCCTTGGAATTTAAATACAAATAACTTAATACGAGTAGATATAAACTTAGCAAACAATTTACATAATGAACTTTCCTTGAGTTCTGGAATATCTTGTACACTAACCAAACTTTCTTTTTTTATATTTAGTCTCCATTAAATGAAAAGATATTTTTCTCCTCACAAGGGTTGCGGTCCGTATAGCTAAACGAATTTTAGAAACTGTTGCGCGAAAAATATCACTGGAGGCACATCCAAACCACCTTCTTATGTCCTTCAGTCAAGAATCTGTCGTCTTCCGATCGATCGTTTGCCCTTTATTTTGCCTCCAATAATTAGACGTAGCAATTCGTACTTTGGGCCTCTCATTTTATGTCCAAAGTATTGAGTGTTTCTTATTTTTATAGTTGTTGCTAATTCCTTCATTTTGTTTATTCCTTCCAGTACTTCTGTGTTTTTTATTTTCTTTACCCAGGAGATGCGAAGAAGGCGTTCTCTGAGTCGGGGACAAGGGTCCAATACTCAGTATGAGACAGATTATGCGATGGAAGAATTTATTCATATTGATGTATGTTACTGAGGCCTGTTCAATTCGGGAATATATTTCCTTTCTTGGGTCCCACTTGTCAGTTATATTGGTTCCCAAATATTTAAATGTGGAGAGCTGTTCTACGGTGTTGTCCATGATTTCGAGGAATTTTGATGGTAGATTTTTCTTTGTTATTACCATCCATTTCATTTTTCTTATATTCAGAGTTAATCCAAATCTTTCGCTGGCTGTTACGACCCGATTCAACAGTTGCTTGTGTTGCTCTGATATTATTTGCCAATAGAACAGTATCATCAGCATATAACGTCTTTAGCCATTTCATCTATTCTTCTTTGCACCAAATTTTTCTAATGATATCTGACGGTGTCTTAAGACGAAGAATAGTTTGTATTACCTCTTTGACTGCCGGCAAGAATAATTCCTCGCCAATCGTCTATAGTTTTCCCACTTTTGCGATTAACAATAAAATATTATTAGGCTCATCTTCTTGTTTAGACGACGCAAAAAGGTTTGATATAGTTGGCTGTTTTAAATATTTTTTTTCCAGTCCTTGAAAATAGGATAAATTTTTATCTTTTTTATCAGCATGCATTTTATTCGAATGCTCTTGTAGCCTAGAAGAGTTCATGGCTTCATTTGAAACACCTTTTTGGCAAATTAAACACATATTTAATGCGTAAGGAGAGTGCGTAAATCCATATTTTAAATACTCAGTACTGTACTGTCGGCATTTCTTCTTAGATTCAGACATTTTGAAATACAAAATTTGCCACGGTTTAAATAAATTAACTTCTCAACAGATTTATAGATAGTTATACAAATAATGGCAATTTTATCACTGTCACTTACAAATACGGATTTGCTTGTTTGCGATGCCGGTGCACTTGCTCTGAAACAGGTCATTACAAGCTTTTATATTTTTGTCGAAACATGTTTGATTGGGTGGATCGCGTCTTTGCTTACCAACTTGTAAAGACTTGTCACCGACACGATACTAAGCTGATTTAGGTATACGTATACCTAATGCTAATTTAAATTTTGTAATGCTTATTTACGCGATAACAATAAGATAAAAATTTTAGATAGCTATATAAAATATTTATTATTATTTAAGTGAATGAAAAAATAAGCATAGTGTCATCTGCAAAGCTGTAGATTGAATTCCTGGTCCTTTCCAGCAGATCGTTAATGTAAATGAGAAAGAGAGTAGGAGACAGCATGGAGGCTTGGGGTATTCCAGCGTTGATAGTGAAGGTATTAGAAAGAAACCCGTCGACTGCCGCTCGTAAAGAACGCTCTCTGAGGAAACACAAGGGCCATAAACAAAACTTTTCAGACATACCATAAGAGCGTAACTTAGCCAACAATCTATCGTGCCAAGCATGGTCGAATACCTTGGATATATCAAGTGCAACCATTCGAGATTCTCCAAAGTGTTCAATTGCGTTGATTTAAACAAGCGTTACATAAGTTAGAAGATCTTCTGATTAGCTTTGCTTAGGAAAGCTATATTGATGGTCACCAGTAATACTGAATCTTCCTAGATATTTTAGAAGATACTGGTTGATAGCTTTTTCCATAACTGTCGATGTTATTGAAAGCAGAGGGACTGGTCAGTAATTGTTTGGCAAGGTCTTCTTGCCTTTTTTGGGTATCGGCAGAACTGGAGCATATTTCCAGCAGGAAGGAAATACTCCCTTTCTGTAGTATAGGTTGAAAAGCCTACGCAAAACTGGTGTTTGTTCGTTCGCGTATTTGAGTACTATGCAAGTATTACCGAAATATATTCAGTCCAACGATTTTTTTTAAAGTTAATTTTATCCTATATCTCTGTAATTATAATATGTCAAGAAAGTGTTTAAATTACTCGAGTAGTTTTAGTTACATATTTGGATTATAAACTTTTCAAAATTAACGGTGACATTTTATACCTTTAATTGACCAGTACTATCTTGGAACAGCAGGAAAAATCTTCGGTGTATAACCTGTGTTAGACTTCTTACAGGATGTACAGAACCTAAAGATCACATAAGTACTTTTGCTCTTACCACCTAGACCGATGTCTTCTAAACCTATAGAACCGAAAAATACTTCTCATAACTAGCCAAGAGGATGACACGGAAGCAAAGGAGTCTTGGTCAGTGCGACTGAATTAAGGGTAAATGACAAACCTCAAACTACTACTTGTGTAACGCCTTTAATTTAAATACAAATAACTTAACAACAATTTACATAATAATGAACTTTCCTTCAGTTCTGGAATATCTTGTATGCTAAGAAAACTTTCTTTTTTTTATATTTAGTCTCCATTAAATGAAAAGATATTCTTCTCCTTACAATGGTTGGCGATCCATATAGCTAAACGAACTTTAGAAACTGTTGTTCGAAAAAATATCACTGGAAGCACATCCAAACCACCTTCTCAGGTCCTTCAGTCGTCTTCCGATCGATCATTTGCTCTTTATTTTGTCTTCAATAATTACAGGGAGCAATTCGTACTCTGGGCCCTTCATTATATGTCCAAAGGATTGAGTTTTTCTTATTTTTATGGTTGTTAGTAATTCCTTCATTTCGTTCATTCATTCCAGTGTTTTTTATTTTCTTTACCCAGGAGATGCGAAGAAGGCGTCTCTAAATGTACATTTCAAAAGGTTCCAGTCGTTTCTCTGAATCGGGGACAAGGGTTCAGTACTCAGTTCAAGACTGAGACTTGTGCGATGGAAGAATTTTTTCATATTCATGTATGTTACTCGGGCCTGTTCAATTCGGGAATATATTTCCCTTCTTCTGTCCCACTTGTCAGTTATATTGGTTCCTAAATATTTAAATGTGGAGACCAGTTCTACGGTATTGTCCCTGATTTGGAGGAATTGTGGTGGTAGATTTTTCTTTGATATTACCCTCCACTTGGTTTTTCTTATATTCATAGTTAATCCAAATCTGTCGCTGGCCGTTACTACTCGATTGATCAGTTGCTGGAGAACTTTAATATTATTTGCTAATTGAACAGTATCATCAGCATACCGTTCAGTGTACTTCCATTAACTGTTATTCCTTCAATGGATTCATAGATTGCCTCATTAAACACAGCATCAGAGTAAAGATTGACCAAAAGTGGTGAGAGAGTGCATCCCTGTCTTACACCTTGGGTTATTTTTATGCTTTCGGACTTTTCCAGCTCAATTTTAACTTCGGCTGATTGATTCCAGTACAGATTTAAAATAATATTTAGATCTCTTTTCTCTATATTTGTTGCTTCTAAATTTTTTATTAATTTCTCCTGCATCATATAGTCGAAAGCTTTATTGTAATCTATAAAACATGTATGTATATCTACATTCATATCTTTATAACGCTGGACCAGTACATTTAATGAGAATAAAGCAATGCCTTTTCGGAATCCAAATTGTGTGTTATCTATTTCTGCTTCACATTTTCTATATATTCTACTATGGATGATAATGATGATGATATATTATGTTCGTTAAAATATTATTATAATTCCCTGAAACTGTACAGGGTGAGTCAACGATAAAGTAAAGTTCATTATCTCATTTGTTTCGGGAATAACGAAAAAATGTTAATTATAATAGTTTTAGGGCATGTTAAGGTGCACAGTTTAAAAAATTATTTTTGAGTATACAGGGTACTTCAAAAAAGTGTGTCCGATATAACATATGTTTTTTTAAATGGAACATCCCATTTTCCTAATTTATTTTTAAATTCTGCGTAAAATTTTATAACGTTTTATTATTAATGTTATATACCTAAATCTAGTCGTTTTTCTAATATTTCAGTTATTTTAACAAATATTAGTTTTCCGTTTTGTAAAAAATTGCCAGTAGCGCCATTGTTTCTGAAGGTGGAATACTCATAATTGGTACGAGCGTTCTATAGAGATGAAACAAAAAAAAGATATATGTAAAGAAATTTAAGTTAGATGCTACAGGGTGTTCAAAATAAATTTATGCATTTCGACTGTTTTATATTGAAAAATTTAAAATTTTTTAAACGGCACATCCTGTATTTTATTATTTTTTCTTTATTTTGAATTTTTCAATTTTTACCCTTGTTTTTAATACACTTACGCTATAACATCATAGTTGCCAAGACAAAACAAAAATGTAGGCTTTGTCAAATTTTAAGATGTCTATTAAGCAAGTAAAAATAGTTTAATTTGTTGTAGTAGGTAACGTATAAAGGATTTTCCTAAAAGCTATATACTGGGCGAAGCGGGAAAAAATTGTCTTTTGACAGAAAGGCTTTACGGAGCGAAGTACCCTAATAGACGTATACTATCTAGAAAATCTTTTCAGTGCTTAATGGAACGGTTTGATGGTAGTGGTAGTATTGAGTATACGAAACGGAAAGTAGTAAACCAGAATGCTACCAATGAGGAAAAAGAATTAGAGATTTTACTTCATGTTAAAGATAATCGCCAGGTCAGTAGCCGTCAACTAGTTGACTTATCTGACACATCCCAATCTACAGCTGATCGCACCACGAGAAAATACACATAAGTATCATCCGTTTCATATGGAACTACATCAAGAACTTCAAGACCGTGATTTTGAACGACGTGTTAACTTTTGTACCAGCATGAATGGAGCAATAGAGGGCGATCCAAAGTTTTTAACCAAAATAATGTTTTCTGATGAAGCTATTTTTCGCAGTAATGAAGCATTTAACAGCCATAACATGCATTTTTATTCAACAGTTCCATTTTGGGCCCGGGAAGTTCAAAACCAAAACCACTGGTCGCTTAATGTATGGTGTGGAATATTAAATTTTCGCTTAACGGGCCTAGATATCTAAATTTTTTGCAAAACGAATTACCCCAGCTTCTTGAAGAAGTTGATAACTTTGAAAGGGAACAAATGTAGATTCAACAAGACGGAGCTCCTGCTCATTACCACCGGGAACTTTGGGAATTTTTAAAGGAACGTTATCCACAAAAATGGATCAGTAGGGATGGATTCATTCAGTGTCCCCCTCAATCATGTGACTTAACACCTTCAGATTTCTTTTTGTGAGGCTACATTAAAGATCGTGTTTATGTGAATTCCCCTACAACACCAGTAGATATGGAAAATATAATACGGGATGCGTGCAGGACAATAACACCCTTTATGCTAAGGAAAGTGAAGGAAAATATAGCAAAACGACTAAACATGTGTCCTCTAGTAGACGGGCATATTTTGAACATTTATTACGTCACAATAGTTAATCATTAGATAAGTTACTATATTAAAATTATTATTAATTATTTTTTTTTGGTTTTCACAATATTGTGTGATTAAAGTGTATTAAAAACAAGGGTAAAAATTGAAAAATTCAAAATAAATCGAAAACTATTAGGAATATGATATACTTAATAAAAGTTGGAGGGTTTTGTAAAAACTATCAGAAAAAATAATAATAGACAGGGTGTACCATTTAAAAAATTTGAGAAATTAGTCGAAATGCATAAATTTATTTTGAACACCCTGTAGCATCTAACTCAAATTTCTTTACATATATCTTTTTTTTCATTTCTATAGAACGCTTGTACCAATTATGAGTATTCTACCTTCAGAAGCAATGGAGCTACTAGCAATTTTTTACAAAACTGAAAGCTAGTATTTAGTATATAGTAATATTAAAAAAACTACTAGGTTTACGTATAAAACATTATTAGTAAAAATTTTAGGTAGAATTCAAAAATAAATTAGAAAATAGGATGTTCCATTCAAAAAACATATGTTATATCGGCCACACTTTTTGAAGTACCCTGTATACTCAAAAATAATTTTAAACTGTGCACCTTAACATTCCCTAAAACTATTGTACGAGGCTGGTTTGGAAAGTCCGTGCAAAGTCCGAGAGATGGCACCACCGGCGCGTATCGAGGTCATGTTTAGTTAGTAGCATCTCTTGAATGAACGCACACAGTTTCAGCCATATTGGTCTATTTCTTTGTGTTTGGCATTCGTGTGAATCAAGGAAGTCGAGTGATTTTCAAGAAATGGACGAAAAAGAATTTCGTGTGGTGATTAAACATTACTTTATGAAAGGCAAAACGCCTCAGGAGACTAAAGAGAAGCTTGATAAACATTATGGTGACTCTGCACCTTCGATTAGAGCAGTTGATAAGTGGTTTCAAAATTTTCGGACTAGCCATATGGGCACAAGTGACGCAGAAAGTTCTGGACGGCCTGTGGAGGTTACGACTCCAGAAATCATTGATCAAATCCATGATATGGTGATGGATGACAGAAGAGTTAAGGTGCGTGAGATTGCTAGTGCTGTGGGCATCTCGACTGAACGGGTACATAATATATTGCATAAACATTTGGACATGAGAAAGCTATCCGCAAGATGGGTGCCGCGATTGCTCACGCTTGACCAAAAACGGAATCGTGTGAAGTGTTGCAAGGATGGTTTGCAGCTGTTCCAGAAGAACCCGGAGGACTTTAAGCGTCGTTTCGTCACTGTGGATGAAACATGGATACATTACTATACTCCTGAGACCAAACAACAATCTAAACAATGGGTTACCAAGGGGGAATCTGCACCAAAAAAGGCGAAGACCGTTCCTTCGGCCGGAAAGGTTATGGTGACTGTCTTTTGGGATTCCCAAGGGACAATCCTCATCGACTATCTGGAAAAGGGTAAAAACTATTACAGGTGAATATTATTCATCGTTATTGGACCGTTTGAAAACCGAGCTGCAAGAAAAACGCCCGCGATTGGCCCACAAGAAAGTCCTTTTCCATCACGACAACGCACCAGCACACACCTCAGCAGTTGTGGTCGCAAAATTAATGGAAATAGGATTCCAACTCGTTTCACATCCCCCTATTCTCCAGACTTGGCTCCCTCGGACTACTATTTGTTCCCCAATTTGAAGAAATGGCTGGCGGGACAAAGATTTTATTCAAACGAGGAGGTGATTGCAGACACTAATGGATATTTTGCAGACTTGGACAAATCCTATTATTCGGAAGGGATCAACAAACTAGAACATCGTTGGACGAAGTGTATAAGCCTAAAAGGAGACTATGTCGAAAAATAAAAAAGGTTTACCCCAAACATATAAGTAGTTTTTATTTTTGCACGGACTTTTCAAACCAGCCTCGTATTTAACATTTTTTTGTCTTTCCCTAAATAAATGCGATAATGAACTTTACTCTATCGTTGACTCACCCTGTACAATCTGACGGTTTCTTGTGGGATTTACATGAACGACTTTGGAACCCTTGACATTAAAACTGAAATTACGACGATCTTTTGTAATGGAAATGGCGTGACTGAAACGTATTAACTTCTAACCAACCTTCAGTCTTTTAAACATAATATGCCTGAAATAAATTCAATTATGGGACCTCAAAAACTATTTTCCATAGATATTCTCACTACGTGTTTACTTTCTTTGAACTAAGTATCACTTGTAATGATTTTTTTTAATGAAAACAAAAATAGCACTAAAATTATGTATCATTCGATGCTAAATTGACGTGACGTCAACAATTTACTATCTAAGTATACGTACACTGTCCATCCAAAAAGTTCCCAGACTGATTTTTTCCCCGGCCTTTACGCAGTGCCATCTCCTGGACAACAGTCAAAGCTTGAACTTACATCTGTGTGCATTCACGAGCCAGTTGCCTGAACTGTATGTGTCGTAGTCGTTGTGTCACAAAAGTGTGATGAAGTAGGGAGCAGTGATTAAATTTGATGTGAAATTGGGTAAAACAGCTACGGAGACATTTACAGTTGGTCAAGTAAGAACGTGTCCGCGATAATTCATTTTTGGTAAATGCGATTCTAGCGATTCAACAAAAAATCGGTATCGGGAACCTTTGTCTACGACACATTTTACTAAAAGTATCAGTCGATTCCGAACTTTCCTCGAAATCACGTAAAATTCAAAATGAGGGGGGAGGGGGCTCACTTGTTTGCCCTCCCATCCAAAGGGGCTAAAATGACACATTCCGCGTCCTCTAGTATATTAAAAAGTCGGTATCGTTTGTGACGAAGTGGGTAAATCGTTTCAATGAGACGAAAAATGTCGACGACTTGCCAAAACGTGGCTCGGTAGGCAAAATTATTCCGAAAATTAAAAAACGAGTCGTATGTTTGTTTCCACGGGACCCGAAATTGACGCTGTGTCAAAGGGCGGCAAAATTAAGAAAATCGCGTTTGAATGTGTCCCAAGAGACAATTCGACAACATCTTCGTGCTCATGATGTCAAATTCCGAAGCACGTTGAAGAAACTGGGCGAAAATCTCACTGCGAGCGGCTCGTGCACGATCTCACTTGACAGACTGTAAATCTTTGAAAAAACTTATGGTGATGATTGTTTATCACATTCTTAAATGTTTGAGAGGTTAAAAGGCTTTAAGCAAGGACGGAAGTCGTTTGAGAATAAGGTGAGTTTAGGGCGTCCTAGCAAAAGTTCGGCCGATACACCTACTGCAAACCGACCATCATTTTTTATTCAGATTGATGGCAGAAAAGCTAAACATCTCTATATTAAGAGATCAAGACATCGTTCGGAATCTTTTGAGCAAGAGAAAAATATGTGCCAAATTTGTTCTCCAGAGCCTGATACCCGAGCGAAAACAGCAACGGATGGACGCCAGCTGAAACTTTATCGAAATCAAAAATGTGTCTTTGCTACAGAAAATGGTTACGGGCCATGAGACGTGGTATTACCAATACGAACTTACCACAAAACGGCAAAACGTGCGATGGCTAGTCGAGACCGAAGAAAGTGCTACTGACAAAGTCAAGACCAAAGGCAATACTCGTCGCATTTCTTTATATATGTATATATATGTATATATATATATATATATATATATATATATATATATATATATATATATAAATATATATATATATATATATATATATATATATATATATATATAATATATATATATATAAATATATATACATATATATATATATATATATATATATATATATATATATATATATATATATCTATAATATATATAAAATGCAACGTCTCTCTGTCTGTCTGTCTGTCCGTTAGTTACCTTATCACTGGAGAACCACTTATCCGATTTACGTACTTTTTTTTTTAAAACATACATATGTTCTCTGGCCAGGTTATAGGCTATATTTTATTACGATAGGTAGCATAAGGAATGAGCAGTGACGTAAAATAGTGAGTAAAGTTGGAAAAAAGTTTGCCGCTAGCGCGTTCCTTTGCAATACACAGCCTAAACCGTTAATTATGGAACAATATTATGTAGCAGAGAATATCTATAATCTATAATCTACAATATATATAAAATGCAATGTCTCTCTGTCTGTCTGTCTGTCCATTAGTACGTTTATCACGAGAGAGCCACTTATCCGATTTACGTGTCTTTTTTTAAATTCTTACATATGTTCTTTGGCCAGGTTATATAAAATAATAATAATAATCTATATAAAATGCAACGTTTCTCTGTCGGTCTGTCTGTCCGTTAGTGCGTTTATCCCTCGAGAACCACTTATCCGATTTACGTGATCTTTTAAATTCATACATATGTTCTCTGACCAGGTTATAGATATACATTTTATTACATCTATAATATATATAAAATGCAACGTATCTCTGTCTGTCTGTTTGTCTGTACTATCTGTCTGTATGTCCGTTAGTGCGCTTATCACTGGAGAACCACTCATCCGATTTTCGTACTTTTTTTTTTAAAACATACATATGTACTCCGGCCAGGTTATAGGCTATATGTTATTACGATAGGTAGCATAAGGAATGAGCAGTGACAATAATAGTGAATGAAGTCGGAAAAAAGTTTGCCACTAGCGCGTTCTCTTGCAATACACAATCTAAACCATTAAATATGGAACAATATTATGTAGCAGAGAATATCTATAATCTATAATATATATAAAATGCAATGTCTCTCTGTCTGCCTGTCTGTCCATTAGTGCGTTTTATATCATGCGAGAACCACTTATCCGATTTACGTGTCTTTTTTCAAATTCATACATGTATTCTTTGGCCAGGTTATATGCAAATGCAACGTCTCTCCTTCTGTCTGTCTGTCTGTTCGCCCGTTAATGCGCTTATGACTGGAGAACCACTTATCCGATTTACGTGCTTTTTTTTAAATATACATCTGTTCTCTGGCCAGGTTATAGACTATATTTTATTACGTTAGGTAACATGAGGAATAAGCAGTGACGATAATAGTGAATCAAATCGGAAAAAAAGTTTGCCGCTAGCGCGTTCTCTTGCAATACACTGCCTAAACCACTAAATATGGAACAATATCATGTAGCAAAGGATATCTATAATATATATAAAATGCAACGTCTCTCTGTCTGTTTGTCCGTTTGTGCGCTTATCACTGGAGAACCACTTATCCGATTTACGTGCTTTTTTTTTAAACATACGTATGTTCTCTGGCCAGGTTATAGGATATATTTTATTACGTTAGGTGACATAAGGAATAAGCAGTGACGATAATAGTGAAGCAAGTCGGAGAAAAATTTGCCGCTAACGCGTTCTCTTGCAATACACTGCCTAAAGCATGAAATATGGAACAATATCATGTAGCAAGGAATATAATATATATAAAATGCAACGTCTCTCTGTCTGCCTGTCCGTTAGTGCGCTTATCACTCGAGAAACCACTTATCCGATTTACGTGTTTTTATAAATTTATATATATGTTCTATATAATTCGATATAAGCCTAGATAATGGGAGATAAGGTGAGATAATGGGAGATAAGGAGAAATAATGGGAGATAAGTCGAGATAAGCCTCGATAATGGGAGGTAAGGTGAGTTATGAGAGATAAGTATAAATAATAGGAGATAAGGAGAAATAATGGGAGATAACCAGAAATAAATCTAGATAATGGGAGTTATGGTGAGATAATGGGAGATAAGGAGAAATAATGGAAGATAAGGAGAAATATTGCGCGCTAAGTCGAGATAAGCCTAGATAATGGGAAATGAGGTGAGATAATGGGAGATAAGGAGAAATAATGGGAGATAAGGAGAAAAATGGGAGACGAACAGAGATAAGCCGAGATAATGGAAATTATGTAGAGATAATGGGAGATAAGGAGAAATATTGGGAAATAAGAGGAAATAATGGGAGATATTTTATTACGTTGGGTAACATAAGGAATAAGCAGTGAGGATAGTAGTGACTCAAGTCCACGCGAGCGGAGCCGCGGGCCCGGCTAGTATATATATATATATATATATATATATATATATATATATATTATATATATATATATATATATATATATATATATATATATATATATATCTGGTTTATAGTGTCACTCTGCGCCTTCCGGTTCCTAGCTTCCATTCTCGCAGATCATCCCAGTCACCTGGTCATAGATTTCTTTCGGACATTGCCTTTGTTATGCCCATAGACCAGGTTATTTTCGGCCTTCCCTTTTTCTTTCTTTCTGTGGGTGTCCACGGTAGGATTTGTTTGCGGTGGTGGTGTTGCATCCTTTGGACATGGGCGTACCACTTTAATTGTCTCTCCTGTACATACTCTATCAGTGTTCTTTCCATTTTCATTTTTGACCGGACCCTTTCATTTGATATCCTATCGAGTTGGAATTGCCGATCTTCGCCAAAAATCTATTTATAGAGCATTTAACCTTCTTTCAAGAGTTTTGTTTAGTTACCATGTTTCGCATCCATATAGAACTATACTTTTGAAGATGACGTTGTAAATCTGTTGCTTTCTTTGCCTATTGACATTTTTTGACCATAGAATGGAATTCATGGCACCGATCAGTCCTTTCCCCTTTGCTATCCTCTCTTCCACTTCATTTTCTGTTCCTCCAGTGCTGTCTATTCTAGTTTCCAGGTAAGTATATTGGTCGCATGCTTCAATTTCGATGATATTGTCCAGTTTCAGGTCCTGCCTATCCCCATCGATCCGGCAGTACTTTGTTTTGCTCATGTTTACTGTGAGTCCCCAATTGTTATATTGGTCTATGAGCTTCCTTGTCATATATTCCAGATCTTCTGGATTTTGAGCGATAACCACCTGATCAGCGGCAAAATGTAGCGTATAGAGTGTTGTCTCATCGTCTATTTCGATACCTATTCCTCGACAACTCTTCCTCCAATGATCGAGGGCCGCATCAATATATACTTTGAATAACGTTGGGACACGCAACACCCTTGTCTAAGACCTTTTGTGACGTGAAAGATTTCAGATATTTCTTTACCAATCTTTATTCTTGATTGACAATTTGAATATAGTTGTTTTATCGCTTGATGGCGGTAACGTTAATAGATGTTCTTTCCAATACCTGCCACAGTTTTTTTATTGCATTGCATTTCTTGATGCTCAAGGAATTATCCACAAAGAATTTGTTCCTGAGGGTGCTACGGTTAATACCTGGTACTACTTGGTTTTCATGGAGTGACTTTGCAAGAGAATTCAGTAGGTTCGACCGCAACACAAAGGATTTTTTCTTGCATCATGACAACGTGCCCGCTCACATGACTGGGATTGTGGTGCAGTTTTTAGCGTAAAAATAAGTATCTGTACTCAACTACCCTCCTGATCTACCTGACAACTACTAGTAACTTTTTTATTCCCAAAAATCAAGTTCTACTTGAAGGGTCAATGCTATGACGATTTGGAGTATATTAAAGCCACTATGACACACAAGTTAAACATGATATCAAAAGAAGATTTTTCTAACAATTTCACGTGGTTGTATGAACGTTCTGAATGTTGTATTGAGGTCGGAGAGGATTAAGTAGACTGTATGAAGTAATCGAATGTTCACTTTTAATTTTCCTACTTTTTCATTAGGGTTGTCCGGGAATTTTATGGACAGAAGGTATATTTATTATGCGTATCTAGGTGTGCTGTTATTAATTTTTTCATTTTACATTGCAAGTGAAATAAATATTTATTATAAAAGCGATATGAATATTTTTGAAAAAAGAAGCTGAAAGTCTCGCAGAAATTAAACAACGCTTAGATTCTTCTTCATCATATTCGATGGTGATAGAATGGGGTCAGTACTTTGGGGTAAGGAGGGATTTGACTGAATTGATGTCAAGGCAAACCTGCAAAACAACTAACCCCAGAAAAATTACGCTAGTACAAGTAGTGCTGAAGGATATTTGACTGAAAATTAAACAAATTGTGTACTTTCGAATTCTAGACGACCATCTCGGTATGGAAAAAAGATGTGTCCCCAAACTTTTGAGTGACTACTAAAAACGAAGACGCAGCGTAACGCTGTACTGAATTGTCAGCACTCTGTAAGCGGCAAGAATAAGACATGATTGATGCAATTATGACGGGAGATGAAACCATGGTTTACACTATGATTTACGAGAATCTATGGAGAGTCGTCATCCTAAATCCACAAGGCCAATAAAGACAATAGTGACACAGTTGCAAAAGAAGATCATGGCTACCCTCTTCTGGTGTTTTCTAAGGTGTTTTCCCAGTCGGCTATAAAAAACGAAATAATTCCTTCCATTGCTAGTTGATGGTGTGTGTCAATAATGCTTAGAGTAAAAAAAAATGGAAATTTTTACTGTCAAAGATTAAACTGATTTAATAAGGTGTGAGACGTTTATTAATATTAAGTTAATTTTAAATCATTACGTGTGCAAAATAAATAATTATTTATTAATGTAAATATTGATATTATTGTAACTAAAAATTTAATTTTCTTCCCCAAAAATCAAAACTCCATTTTAAAATTTATTTAGGATTTATTAGCATAAAGGTCAGACAGAATATTTGTCCAATGAGAAAACCCTATAGCATCTGTCGAGTAAAATGGATATTTTCGGAGAATCCCTTTTTGCGTAGTTTTTCTCCTGGGCAGAGGAAATTTCGACATAAAACTAGTGTAGCACGATGACGTCCGGAAATTTCGACATGGGAAGTATTCATTTTCAGACAATAAATGTTCCTACTTTTTATAACTGTAATAAAGTTTTTTTTTTAATTTATTAAAAATAATAATATCGAGTAAAAAGACATTAATACATTTTTAACTATAACACAAATTACAATTTTATTAGACAACACTATTAAACATTATTGGGGGGTTGCGCCTGAGAGTATCCAGTTAACTTAGTGGAGGACAAATTGTCGAAGGATCATTTGACAGAGGAGAGTTAGTGCACAGAATAATTTTTAAAATTTCCCTTTCTTGTTTTCGACCTTTTTGGGATTGTAATGCATTGTTGTAACTAGATCATCACAACAAGTCCATAATAAATAATATAACACTTTGGAAGTTTTGCTCATTTCTTTTTCGCCAGTTAAAAGCACCCTTTGTCGAGAATGCGCTCCTCCTTTTGTTCTTATATTAAATACAGATTCACTCAAGCGTATTTTGTCAGATGACATTGTTTTAGACCCAGAAATAATTATATCCTTTGTTGGTTTTTGCTTTAATTCTTGAAGTGTCTTAATAAAGAAGGGCAGAGTACTATAAATTTATTTTGGAATGTATAGGATGTTATAAAAAAGGTAAAATAACATATTTATATTTTTAAAGTGATTCTCATACTGTATATTTTTAAATATTGGTTTTTCTTAAAAATATTACATTTTTAGCAATTTCGTACTTGCATTTTAGAGCAAAATAACTTTTATTTCTCCCCCTTTACGTTTTATGGAGTGTCCATGGTTACTTGTTATATGGTGATGTTTTAATCTTGTCACTGTAGTGGATTGCGTGATCAGACCGATAAGATTAAAAAAATACGTTTCAATGAGTTGTTGTGACGGTGTCGCTTTAATCAAGTCGCTGATATATGTAACTATCATCAAAGCCCCTAGTAAATAGAAAGTATTAATTTTGGGACCTGAGGCAATTTTCAGATGGTGATATCGGAAAAACTAGTAGAATAGTAACTTTGTAATATTTTTTTTTTGTTTCAGGTACTGTGATCATTTCGAAGTTAAAAAAATAAATTTGTAAGTATGTAGTGTAAATTTAGTTGTAGATATGGGCTAATGCCTTGATATTTATTCAATATTCATTTTGAAGAAAATCTATATCAAATATTTAAGATCAAGTTCATGTGAAAATACTTGTATTATCGAAAATGAAACTTTCAATATTAGGCAATTGGAAGATCTATGGGTTTACCTATTTATTTACGCTTGAGGTTAGTTCGTGGTTACATCTGAATTCTCGTAATTTATACGTATAGCTTTATTACATAAAAGTTAATTGAGCATAAAACTAAACGAAATTCTTATGAAAGTCGCGGTTAATATTAAAAAGAGACAAAGAACTGAAAAACATATTACCTGACAAATCAAAATATAATAGTATTTATTGGTGCTTTTGCTTTTTTAGATATTTGAGAAACAAGAAATTGCAGGGAACTAAATTACAGTTACAGGTTAATCGCTTTCGGTAAGACTTTGAAACGTATACGGTTTGTGAAAACTGTATGTGGTGTGCAACAGCAAAGTCCCTCTGTAAACATGTCCATTAATTATGGATCCTTCATAAGAAAAATTTCTGTGTTATCTCAAAAAAAAAAACGCCTGAAGCCAACTAAGTGTTCACCTTCTTTGAAGATTCTTCCACAAGCACTGGGATCTCAACAAGCCTAACTGATTCTTTTATGAATCACATTTGGTCGTTTTTCCCTTTTAGTCAGAAATTTTATTTTTGTGTGATGTTTCAAAACACACATTCAACACACATTCCTTTTCGGAAAAAAAAATTCAAAAAACTGAAAAACACAATGAATTCATATAAAATTTCATTAAAAACCTTAGAATAACTACAGATAATTGACAACAATAATCTTTTTTGTATGAAGTTTTGCTACACATCAGGTTCCTTTTTTGTGCTGTATCGCCTTTCGAACATCATTTTTGAATTTAATATATTGGGAAAGATCTAAGCTATTAGAGCTCTATTGCAAAAGAGTATTCTGTTCGACGAGCTCCATCCACGGTTATCTATTCTATTTTTTCCTTCCAAAAACGTGTATATATATATATATATATATATATATATATATATATATATATATATATATATATATATATACATATATATATATATATATATATATATATATATATATATATATATATATATATATATATATATATCCCTTTGGAATAATTTGCCCAGGCTATGTTTCCCACCTAGTACAATTTATAACGATTCAAGGACAACGTGATTCGCTTTTTCCGCACACATGCCGCTCCTGAAGCCCTTTAGGAACTTCCCTGTAGTACGTATGCTAGACCCATAAAAAAAGAAAGCCTATATTTTTATGTGAATATATATGTAAATTCAATGAGATATTAAAAACAGTGAATATATTGTGCAGTAAATCGCATCTGTGTGTGCTTTAGTGCACAAAAAATACACGTATATATATATATATATATATATATATATATATATATATATATATATATATATATATATATATATATATATATATATATATATATATATGTATATATATATATATATATATATATATTGGTCATTCTATACGAAACGCAAATGGCTGCCGTCAGAACTAGTTTCGGAAAGTATAAGGGCTCAAATTTTAGCTTTTTTTTATGTAGAATCGAATGCCGTGTGGTACTTTTTGAAATTCTCAATTCTTTGACAGTGACAGTGTCAAACAAGTGAAGGTCGAAAAATTTTTCAAATATTTTAAAACCATATTAAATAAAAAAATACTTCTAAATACATAAGTTGGGGTTTTTGAGGTTGCTGAACCCGATTCTGATAAAAAAAAATATTTAAGTAATTGATAGCTGTCAAACGACCTGTCAATTTACTCAAAATGCTATTTAATCATTATTTCATCACACTAAAACACTCCGAACTTATGTTTTCGAGGTCGCTGAATATGATCCTGATGAGAAAAAAATATTTTAGTAGTTGACAGCTGTCGAACGAGCTGTCAATTTACTCAAAATGCCGTTTAATCATTATTTCATCCGATTAAAACACTATTCAAACATTGGCCCTTATGTTTTCGAGATCGCTGAATACGATCCTAATACAAAAACGATATTTTAGTAGTTGACAGCTGTCAAACGAACTGTCATTTTACTCAAACTGCCATTTAATCATTATTTCATCATAATAAAACACTATTCAAACATTGGCCCTTATGTTTTCGTGGTCGCTGAATACAATTCTGATGCCAAAAAAATGTTTAGACAATTTTGTAGCTGTCAAACCAAATTACAAAAAATCACATTAAATTATTATTCAGCATATTTAACCATATAATTGACAGAGTCATTTTCAAATGATCCTCGTTTTAAATGAATGGAAAATAAATCCTGTACACGTCAAATAAAATTGTGTAAGTTATCAGACTATTATATCGTAAATCTGTAGACATTCTTTCCACTTTGAGGTAGATAAAATTATACTTAAGCCTTTAAAATTAAAATTTTTATAAATTTTCGGTCATAATTTAGACATTGGTGAAAAAATTATTTTAATTTTTGAAAAAATTTAAATTACACAGGTATACAAAATAACAAAAATCTCTGTTTTTCAAATGAGACAGGTGTTTCCTTAAGTATTTTTTTTATGCTAAGTCCAAAAAATCATAAAAGAAGACATCCACCGTGAGGTTTTTTTCAAAAAACACTTAAAGTTGCCAGAAAACTATAAAATGAAAAAAAATACATTTTAATAAATAATGTAAAACTGTATAATTATTAAAATTATGGAACAAACTATTATTTTGATCATCTTTAAATGTTATGAATGTACATTTATAATAAAAACTTAAAAATATTAGGTTTTAGTATTCATGTTTAACAAAATACACGCATGCGTCATCTTTAACTAAGCTACGTAGCAAAATGCTGTTTAAAATAAAGATGTGCAACCGCTAAATTAAAAAATTGTTTTTAATTTTTATTAATATTAACTCGCTCACTTACTCATTCATACGATCAGTTACTCAGTCACTTACTTCTACACTCACTCACTCGTTCACTCACTCACTCGTTCACTCACTCACTCGCTCGTTCACTCACTCGCTCAGTAACCCACTCACATTCCCCCATATTCACTCAATCAATCTGTCCACAAAACTAACCTCTAAAACTGTCAAGTTTAGACTGAATTTTGCAACCTTTTGTTCCTAAATAGTAAACGGACCACTATTCCTGAGATTTTGATATCAAATTCTACTAGAAGTGATAGTCTTGTTGGAAAAAAATTCTTGTTTAACTGTTGTATTTATTTACTTAAAAAAGCATTTTACCAATTACATAGTAGCCTTGTAAGTGTTAAAAGCGAGGTTCTTGTTGAAACTGAACATAAAGTTTTGTTCAATATTAATAAAAATTAAAAACAATTTTATAATTTAGCTGTTGCACATATTTATTTTAAACAGCATTTTGCTACGTAGCGTGTCTTTTTTATGATTTTTTGGATTCAGCATAAAAAAAATGCTTAAGAAGACACATGTCCCATTTAAAAGAGAGAGAATTTTTTTATTTTGTATATCGTGTTATCAGCCTAATTTAAACTTAAAATATGTGTGTTTAATTTTTAATGTGTGGGAGAAAAATCACTAAAGGAAAAAATATTTATTCTTTGCAATATGTTATAACCTAACTTTTTCAAGAAGCTTATAAGGTATAAACAGAACTGCAGGATTTAGATACAGATATATGCAAAATTTTATAGAAAAAATTTTAGGCAGTTTTATTGGCATATTGCGTCGTCTTTATCTAAAACCAGCTGTATACTTAATAAAAATAACATTTGATTAAGTTTCTTTGAACCATAACGGTATTAACAAAATTAAAAAAACTAATTTTTAATCGTTGTGCCTACTACAACTTGGCCTCATCCGGAACTATTTCCTCCTTTTTTTAGGCTAGACACTGTTACTGTCAAAGAATTGAGAATTTCAAAAAAGTACCACACGGCATTCGATTCTACATAAAAAGAGCTAAAATTTGAGCCCTTATACTTTACGAAATCATTTAACCAGCTCTGACGGCAGCCATTTGCGTTTTCGTATGGAATGACCCATATATATATATATATATATATATATATATATATATATATATATATATATATATATATATATATATATATATATATATATGTACGGGTTTCAATCCGTTCGTCTAACAACGAATTTGCACTACGTTTCGCCAAAATCTCATCTAGCATTTTCAAATGCTCTTGCTGCTGCTGCTACTCGATACTGTGATTTTGCTGCTGCTTCGAGTGGCAGCAGCAGCAATATCACAGTATCGAGTAGCAGTAGCAGCAAGAGCACTTGAAAATGCCAGATGAATTCATTGTTAGACGAACGGATTGAAACCCAGAATTTTAATGTATTATATTCCACCATTCGTGAATATCTCTATTGTAACATATACGAGGCTGGTTTGAAAAGTCCGTGCAAAAATAAAAACTACTTATGTGTTGGGGTAAACCTTTTTTATTTTTCGACATAGTCTCCTTTTAGGCTTATACACTTCGTCCAACGATGTTCTAGTTTGTTGATCCCTTCCGAATAATAGGATTTGTCCAAGTCTGCAAAATATCCATTAGTGTCTGCAATCACCTCCTCGTTTGAATAAAATCTTTGTCCCGCCAGCCATTTCTTCAAATTAGGGAACAAATAGTAGTCCGAGGGAGCCAAGTCTGGAGAATAGGGGGGATGTGAAACGAGTTGGAATCCTATTTTCATTAATTTTGCGACCACAACTGCTGAGGTGTGTGCTGGTGCGTTGTCGTGATGGAAAAGGACTTTCTTGTGGGCCAATCGCGGGCGTTTTTTTTTTTTTTATTGCAGCTCGGTTTTCAAACGGTCCAATAACGATGAATAATATTCACCTGTAATAGTTTTACCCTTTTCCAGATAGTCGATGAGGATTATCCCTTGCGAATCCCAAAAGACAGTCGCCATAACCTTTCCGGCCGAAGAAACGGTCTTCGCATTTTTTGGTGCAGATTCCCCCTTGGTAACCCATTGTTTAGATTGTTGTTTGGTCTCAGGAGTATAGTAATGTATCCATGTTTCATCCACAGTGACGAAACGACGCTTAAAGTCCTCCGGATTATTCTGGAATAGCTGCAAACCATCCTTGCAACACTTCACACGATTCCGTTTTTGGGCAAGCGTGAGCAATCGCGGCACCCATCTTGCGGATAGCTTTCTCATGTCCAAATGTTTATGCAAAATATTATGTACCCGTTCAGTCGAGATGCCCACAGCACTAGCAATCTCACGCACCTTAACTCTTTTGTCATCCATCACCATATCATGGATTTGATCAATGATTTCTGGAGTCGTAACCTCCACAGGCCGTCCAGAACGTTCAGCGTCACTTGTGCCCATATGTGCAGTCCGAAAATTTTGAAACCACTTATAAACTGTTCTAATCGAAGGTGCAGAGTCACCATAATGTTTATCAAGCTTCTCTTTAGTCTCTTGAAGCGTTTTGCCTTTCATAAAGTAATGTTTAATCACCACACGAAATTCTTTTTCGTCCATTTCTTGAAAATCACTCGACTTCCTTGATTCACACGAATGCCAAACACAAAGAAATAGACCAATATGGCTGTAACTTGGTGTGCGTTCATTCAAGAGATGCTACTAACTAAACATGACCTCGATACGCGCCGGTGGTACCATGTCTCGGACTTTGCACGGACTTTTCAAACCAGCGTCGTATATATATATATATATATATATATATATATATATATATATATATATATATATATATATTACTCAGTATATATCACCACTACACCAAACACTTTATTTTTGCACTCGACGCGCGTTTCGCTAACCATGTTAGCTTCATCAGCAGCGATGATTGACAATCATCGCTCCTGATGAAGCTAACATGGTTAGCGAAACGCGCGCCGAGTGCAAAAATAAAGTGTTTGATGTAGTGGTGATATATACTGAGTAGTATCATTGTGCCAAAGATTCCACATTTCCAACTTAATATATATATATATATATATATATATATATATATATATATATATATATATATATATATATATATATATATATATATAGGAAGGGCGATACCCCTAAAAAATCGTGAAGTATGGGGGAGAAAAAAGATCTCTGTACCGAGTTCCACAGTATTCCCGTTTATATTGATCCTTATCCTTAGAGTTACCGCTAAATATCCATTAGTACTCTAGTGGTCTTAGTTTTCTATTTTTACAACTACTACTGTTCGCTCAATGGTGGTATTAGTACTCTATTCGCTTATAATAACGAAGGAACTAAATCTTATTTCCCAATGTATTTTGCTTCTAAATTAAAAGAGGCTTCACACCAGATGGCGCTGAAGTTTGTTGACTACCGAGATTTTTGTGTGTATGCTTCTTAAAGCTTCCTTTCTGCTACTGTGTATTTGTAGTTTGCCTTCTCACTCAGGCTGGCTGACAAGTTCTGATATGAAGAAAAAAATCCATGTGTAGAACATGGATTGCATGGTGAGCAAAAAAATCGACTCAAATTAACACGAATCCTAAAATTTAGTGTTTATAAATTGTCACGGATTTTAGTATCATTTGAAAGCCCATTCTATTCTCTTTCTAATGATACCAAATTCCATAGTATACTTCATGCTTTTTACTGATCAAAATGATAGAAAGGGGAAACAAGGAGAATAAGGATTGAAAATAGGGATAAGAGGAAGGAAAAATTAAACGAATTTGAAGTTTAACAATTAAATTTATTGATAAAAATTAAAATCAATATTTTGTATTACCCCTCCTATCCCTTATTACTGCTTCCAGCCAGTTTTCCATGGAACGAGTGAGCTTTTTCACCACTCTTCCGCCATCGCAACCTTTAAGTCCCTCTGAGATGCAAGATCTGGATTACTGGTTCGAACCCTTCTTTTGAGATCATCCCCAATGTGTTCCATTGGATTGAGGTCAGGACTCCGCGTAGGCTAGTCTAATGTGGGTATTCCGACCTCCGCCAGTTATTGCAGCACCGACACAGCAGCATGTCGCCTCGCATTGTCATGCATCAGCACGAAACTATCGCCAACAAACCCAGCGTAAGAAACGACGTGTTCCTGCACGATCTCCTCGATATACCGGTGAGCAGTTAATCCACCGCTACGAGTCTCATCAGTCATGAAAATCAAATCGGTTTTCACATCCAGTGAGCCTCCACACACCGTGACAGAACCTCCTCCGTAGGCGACCGTATCAGTAAAGCCGCACTGTGCATAGCGCTCCCCAGGCCTCCTATAGACTTGTCTTCTTCCATCATTGCTCTGTTGGCACATTCGGGACTCGTCGAAGAATAGGACGGAGTGCTATTGCTCTAAAGTCCAGTCGACATATTCTCGGGCAAATCTGAGTCGCGCTTGTCGATGGGCTACTGTCAATTTTCGTCCGTTAGCTGGTCTCTTCCGAGTTACTTTAGCTTCTTTAAGTCTTCTTCTGACTGTCCAATAACTGACAGTCCAACAACGAACTCGTCGGAGCTCCTACTGGACCTCGACGTCGGTCAAGTGACGATTGTTTAGAGTTGTGTGGACAGTGAAGCCGTCGTCTCGCTCCTAGATATGCCTTCTTCCTGATCCTGGTCTCCGTGTAAAGGCGCTAGTCTCTTGGTAACGTCTGTAGACTCTAGAGGCAGCTGACTAGCTCAGGTGCAGTTGCGCAGTTGGCTATACCCTTATTGAAATAGGACAATGCCTTGTGCTGTTTTTTCTGGGGGTGATATCCATTTTCTCTAAATCTTTTTGGAAATTCAAATGCTTTTGATATTATGGGAAAAGTGGAAAATCAGCATTCTAATGATACCAAAAATAATACCACTATTTGAAAACTAAATTCAAGGATCGGTGTTAAATGAAGAAAAATCGTTTGAGTCGATTTATTGCTTACCAGTGTAGTTGGATGATTCATAGATAGATGGCACATCTGGATAGTCCGTAATTATGGACGCCCGTACTTTTGATGCAAAAGCACAGTACTTACTCGACGGTCTTTGTCTGTTAAGCCGATAAATATCATTTCTTTTTTGTATATCTTCAGGGACGTTAAATATTTACTTTGCTCCAAATAATAATATTAATAAATTCTACTAAAATCCGGCTTATCTATAATTGGATGAAAAACATATTTCTTACCTCTTAGCGGAAACTTACTTATCACATCGAGTTTCTCTTATACATCAAGCTTAGAGAACTTTCTCGAAAATAAATTATTATTTTTATCACGAATACAGTAAAACTACGAAAGGCTTTTCCGGCTTGCTTACTTAAAAGAATACTTTATTCTAATTTTGCTTTGTATCTAACTTTGCAGCAATTTTAGACTAGCATTTCTCACTTTAAATCAATAGTTAAGCTTTTCCGTAACATTCTAAGACTATAAATTTCTTAAGTTTTATATCTTATAATGCGAAAATGAAATTAATGGAGATTTTAGGCTTTAAGATAAAATTTAAATTTTAGGTAACACCAAGTAAACTTTAATAAACAGACACTTTGGTGTTTATTACAAAAGATATTATAAAACTAACAAGCAACTGCGTGTACAAAAAAGCGAGACATTGTACGTGGTGCGATCAAAAAATTTCCGATCTAAAGCTAGATAGCGGCAACACAAAATAGTATCGGTTCACGCCGATAGGCGGCGATAGATCCATCCTTAGCAATCAAACCTTCGCATATTTACATTAAAATATGATCACATATCTAACCTGCCCTAAAAATTGACTGGCTAGGTAGACTGCTAACGAATCAGTCTAAATTATTTGGCTTTTACCATACCTTCCTTGGAATAACTTTTTATAAGTTTAACGTAAAAATTTAAAAAAATGTAGTTCTAATTAACTCCAGGAAACATCACATAAAATCGAAATAAAAATATTAAAATATTAAAACCGCATTTATTCCCACAAATCAGTAGCTGGAATTCCTTAATACTTAATATTCTCTAACCAGTAAATGGCTTCATTGAAACTTGAGAACTTATTGGAATACACACTCTTTAATGGATTGTCGGAAACCTTACTAAAACCAACGCATTTATAATTTTATGTGAGTTTAAATGAAAATATATATATATATATATATATATATATATATATATATATATATATATATATATATATATATAGGGTGTTATGGAGATCACCTAACATATTGAAACGGGTAACTCGTGAGGTTATGTAGACGAATACTTTTTTTAAATTCAATCATTTTTGAAAAATTAAAACTGGGCAAAACTGAATTTTACTACCAAACAAACCCGCACCTGACAGGTTGCCATTTTACGAAATAGCTCAGGCACAGGCGAATTGTTGCTGTATTGCCTACCACATGATTTTAGATTATAGATTTTTAAATTTTAGGTACAACCAAGGACCGAAATATTAGTTTAATGAACATTGTGTGAACATTTATCACGCCCTTGGCCGAGTTCCCCAACAAATTTTATATTTAAGAATTATATATATATATATATATATATATATATATATATATATATATATATATATATATATATATACATATATATATATATATATATATATATATATATATATAAAAATATATATATATATATATATATATATAATATATATATATATATATATATATAGTGAAAGACCAAAATGTTGACCAAAATTTCACTATAGAAAGTTTTTCACTATATAGAGTTTCACCACAAACAGTGTATATATATATATATATATATATATATATATATATATATATATATATATATATATATATATATATATATGTATATATATATATATATATATATATATATATATATATATATATATATATATATATATATATATATATATATATATATATATATATATATATATATATATATATATATATATATATATATATGCCGTATATGCCGTATCTACCCAAAATTCTTAAATATAAAATCTTAGTTGGGGAACTCGGCAAAAAGGGGGCGTGATAAGAGATCACACAATTTTCATCAAGCCAATATTTCAGTCCTAGATTGGGAACTTCTTCAGGGCAAGAACTAAAAAAAAGAACAAGACATATTCACTGATCGTGTTTGGGACAAATTTAAATTAATGATGTTATCATTAAGTTGTTATAATAAATAAAATTAGTGTAGAACCAGAATAAAATATTAGTCATAATAAAGTCAAAAAACTGACATGAGAAGTGCGAAGTTACGTTAGCCTGAATGGCCGTAGGTAGCTTATACATAAAAAAGTTGGTTAATCCATAAAATATATAAAATACACACTATAACACTGTAGACAAAATTATAAAAACCAAATTTAAAACATGGATGTAATTGAGAACCTTGGATGTTGAAAACATTGTTAATTATTTCACCTGTGACCACCACACATGGCCACCGCCATATAGGAAAGATGACAAGGACGACAGGAGACAGCTGACCGACCGATACAAGGGGTTTTAGTTAAGAAAACTCAATTAACCAGAATACGGGGTCGACACCCGGAACGAACCGATCAAAATTGGGAAGTGCATGTATTGGAACTTTAAGCAAGAAAGAGATAGCCAACTGAGCGACCAAAAGCCAGTATGGAACCGAGGAAGGATAAATCATCACCTAATTATAGATAAAGGAAGCGAGAGAGAGAGAGAAAATAATGGGAGCCACAAAGAGGAAGATTGTCTATTATATTAATTATTAATTTATTAATTTCTTGTTGAAATATGGAGGAAGAGATTGTTTGCAGAAAGAAGTGAAGATTAAAAGCAAGAGGAAGTAATGAAGGGGTGACGCTAGATACTGTCAATGGAAGGACGACAGTAATCGATAAGTGCAAAAGATGGCCCAGATAAAGTGGAAGGAATCTGTGGAACCCAGGATCACCCCAGTCGAAATAAATTGGTCGCTGCTTTCTTTACCGTTCATTCCTGGCCTTACCAACAAATTGGTCCATATTTTGCGTGTCATTTCTAACATTAAAATTGCTAAATATTACTTCTTCAAAAACAGACGAGTTTTCAGCAAGCTGAAGGCCCCGTTGCCAGTTCTTTCCATGTCAGACTTAGTGTACTCAATTTCCTGCCTCAATTGTCCATCAATCTATATTGGCCAGACTTCTCAATCCTTGAATCGTCGTATTGCACTCCTTAAAAGTGATACTAGATGCCATCCACACAGATGTGCTTTGGCGACCCATTCTGTTGACAATGGTCATTCTTTTAATTTCAGGGAACCCAAAATTCTTCATTTCTCTAAAAATCTTTCCAAGAGAGAATTCCTTCAAATGTGTTACATCCAGGAGAATCACCTTAATATCAATAAAAGAACCGATCTAGATGGTCTCAGTAACATATATAGTTTCCTCCTTTCTTGTGATAAATCAACTCCACACACGATAATTCGCTGTCTTCAAGTGTTTTATGATCCATCTGAATTGAAATGGTAGTCTTCTCTCTCTTAGCTGTGTAACTTCCAGGGTTTTTTTTCCTCCTTCCTCTCTTTGTTTACGGGTCTCGGTGATCCTGGGTTCCACAGATTCCTTTCACTTTATCTGGGCCATCTTTTGCACTTATCGATTACTGTCTTCCTTCCATTGACAGTATCTAGCGTCGCGCCTCTTCATTACCTCCTGTTGCTTTTAATCTTCACTTGTTTCTGCAAACAATCTCTTCCTCCAATCATATTTCAACAAGAAATTAATAAATTAATAATTAATATAATAGACAATCTTCCTCTTTGTTGCTCCCATTATTTTCTCTCTCTCGCTCCCTCGCTTACCCTTTACCTATAATTAGGTGATGATTTATCCTTCCTCGGTTCCATACCGGTTTTTGGTCGCTCAATTGGCTATCTCTTTCGTGCTTAAAGGTCCAATACATGCACTTCCCAATTTTGATCAGTTCCTTCCGGGTGTCGACCCAGTATTCTGGTTAATTGAGTTTTCTTAACTAAAACCCCTTGTCTCGGTCTGTTAGCTGTTTCCTGTCGTCCTTGTCATCTTTCCTATATGGCGGTGGCCATGCGTGGTGGTCACAGGTGAAATCATTAACAATGTTTTCAACATCCAAGGTTCTCAATTACATCCATGTTTTAAATTTGGTTTTTATAATTTTGTCTACAGTGTTATAGTGTGTATTTTATATATTTTATGGATTAACCAACTTTTTTATGTATAAGCTACCTACGGCCATTCAGGCTAACGTAACTTCGCACTTCTCATGTGAGTTTTTTGACTTTATTATGACACATAACACAACTTAAACCAAACTTGCAGAATCAAAGTCAAAAGAAATACTGGAAACAACAAAAACTAAAATAATGCACAAAATAGCTGGAAAGATCTTATAGGGCAGAGGGGGGAATGACAGCATTAGCCGGATATGTAAAATAGATAAACGTATAACTGGGTGTTAAGTAGAAAGATAAAAGGGAATATATGTTTGTTCCAGATAGAATGAGAGAAGCTAGAATGGTCCAGGTTACATTACTACAGGACATAAGTTAACAGTAGAAAGGACAGTTTAAGTTAGATAAAGATGATAATAAACAGATAATCATACCTAAGGCAGGAGAAGAAGAAAGATCTTAATAATGGCTTGAGCTGTAATCAAAATATTGCATAGTTATTATCAATATTGTTTGTTTTGAAGAAAAGATTTCCCTTAACTGTCAAACTTGGTCTTGTAGGTGACCTTTAGTGTATCGTTTTCTTTGTTCGTTTCGTTGACATTCCAATGGACCTAAACTAAGTTAACTAATATACGTCACCCCTTTACTAAGTTTTATTTGCAATAAAATTACATGATTTCAACTCCAAAAATTTTCCCCGCACCAAATAAATCTTCCAAATAAAATACGAAAAAATAAATTATGAAACTAACTTTTTTCTAGAATAAATAAAAGGAAAGCAAACTTTTGTGGAAACAAAAATAACTTTAACGTAAACTTAAATGACTTTATTATTCTGAACAGTTTTCTTTCCTTTATATTACAAAATATAAATCTATGCTATAAAAAATACAGATTAAAGAAATGTTTGGAGATATCATACCATATAACTGCCATGGTTTAAATTATGAAAAAATAACTTTGGTTATCAGTGAAATAATACTATTTAAGGTGGATTAAATTTAGTGTTACGAGTTATACGCCTTCTTGGGGAGATCGGAAGTCCGATACTTTCTGAAATCGCAAAATCGTGAGGAGAGAGAGTGAAGTACTAATAGCAGTCTCTATACTTGGCTCAGTAGTGTTCCCGTTTAAATTAATATTCACCGTTAAACATGCAAAATGCTAAGCATTAAATAACGATATTAGTACCTTATTCGCTTTTGATGATAATGGTATAAAATCTCATTTACTCTAGAGTGCTTTACTCTTAGATAAAAAGTTTTGGCGTTAACCCGGATGGCGCTGAGCTTCATTGGTTACCGGCACCTTTGAGTGTATTCTTTTTAAATATCCCTGCTGTTATGGTTGTGTTGTAGTTGTTTCTTTATCTCGGCTAGCTTACGAGCTCTAATAAGGAGCGAAACACGACATGTTCTACCTTGGTGTTTTATATATAGCACGCCCGTACTTGTGATGCAGAGGCAAAATCTTACTTTGCCTTTATGTATCATTTGACAAATGTTTTACAAATGATTTATTTTCGTCAAAGTTATGCTTACATATTTGAACGACTGACTTGTTTTGTTGCTTTCTGCTATCGCCGATGTGTTGCAAATTTTATAAACGACTTAATCCAAGTATCTGGCAGGTCAGTATATTTATTTATTAGTGTATTTGGTTTAGCGACATACTATTCAAATTCTCTTAGCTAAACTTTTGATAAGAACGAGATAATCAAACGAAAAGAATGGTAATAGGCACATGAAGATGTATAAGTACCGTATAAGTAGTGTTTATTCGATCAGTATCAACATCGGTGTGCCTCAAGGCTCCATACTATCTCCTATCTTTCTCATCTACATCAACAATGTGCTGGAAAAGACTAGAAATACAATCTGTAGCTTTGCAGATGACATTACGCTTATTTCGTCATTCACACGAACAATCGAACATCGGCTACTCATGTCATTATTCGCCTACAGCAGTAAGTCGTTCAACTTAACAAAGACCTGGCAGGAATTCAATCTTGAGGTGACAGTAACTTAGGAGAATTTCACGGTACAAAAAGCCAGGCGGCATTTGATGATGTGATTCTACTAAAAAGAGAGCTATTCGCTTGATTGGAGACCCAAAACTGACTAGCAACCTTGATCCCTTGAAGCATCGAATAACGGTGGCCCGCCTAATTCCTTCTAAAGCGGTACATACCAGAAATACAGGTCACGCTAACACATCCGTATGAAGTTCAGCTCGCTACTCCTCGTCCAACTTTTGCCAAGCAGTCTTGTATATGGACAACCTCATCCCTTTGGAATGATTTGCCCAGGACTATTTTCCACCGAATACAATTTATAGCGATTCAAGATCGACGTAAATCGCTTTTTCCACACACGCGCCGCTTCTGTAGCACTTTAAGGATTTCCCAGCAGCACCTGTGCTATTTCCATAAAAAAATTTCAGCCTTCGCCATACTTTCATTTTTTTCATAAAAACTGTGTTTTTCGTTTTATTAATTTATATAAAAAGTTAAAATTACTGTCTTCATCATGTTATTAACAAATTATATCTAATTTCCTTTTATTTTGTACAAGCAAACCGATAATTATTTATTTCCTGACAAGAAAATGCCAGAAGTTTTAAAAAACTTTAAACTAATTTACATCCCCATGATTATATTCAGAGTTTAACAGGATAAGACTCTTGGATGATGATGGATTGTATAACGTAGATTAGTTTACAAAATACAATGTATATATATATATATATATATATATATATATATATATATATATATATATATATATATATATACCATATATATATAGATGGCTATATAGGATGTTATGGAAGTCACTGCATATATTGCAAGGTCAATACTTTTTGTTTTTAAATTGGAGAGGTTTTGAAATGTTAAGGAAAGGGTAAAATTGAATTTTACCATTAAACCAACCCGCACCTAAGAGGCCGTCATTGGACGAACTAGGTCGGCGCTGTTAAAATTGCCTAAAACAGTGATATTTTTATGCATTTTTTACTATGAAATTTGTGTTATAGAGCTCTTTGTTACTTATTTTAAAGCTAACTAATTGCCATAGTAGAATAAGTATCGGTGAATAGTTTTCAATTTACTGTCAGAGAGGTAAAGGCGGCGATATATTTTGGATTGCAAAGCTAAAGCTTCTTTAAATTAGTTTTACTTGCTGTTATCGAGAAGAGTTATTTATTAATATTTTTCTTCAATTGATTTTGAATTATATAAGTATAAATTTCTTTATATAAATTTCTCGATACTCTAGGAACAGGTACCATTCGAAATTACTGAGGCCAACAGATCATAGCAGTTTCCATGTTTGAAAAGAATTTGCATCCAGGTGTATGTAAGCCATTAAGTAAAACCCTTCACTTAATTATAAAATCATTAATTGCATCATATTACATTAAATATTTTGACTCATCACCAGATGGCTGAGGCGTTTGCAAATGTTCTGCAAAAACATCTAGGATGACAAGTCCTAAGATAATAATGCTTGTAGTATTTCTATTTTCTGCTTTACTGATAATTGCACTCCCATTCTGGGAGATAGAAATATCTATTATTTATGTCATAGTATCAAATATTTGTCGAGACCAAAATAGTCGTCTATAATCAGAACAGGAAATTATATCTCAATTCATATTATATACGACGACCAGGGCCAAATATTCCCATTGCCTGAACTGTAATTAATTTTAAACGTCGAAATATATAGCAACAAATTATTCTACATAATTCAAAACTTCCCAAAGGCAACCACAATAACCTAACCTCTATGCTTAATTAGAGTTTCTATGTTTACACTCTCAGTAATTATAATTGCAATTTGATCGAGTATTAGCTACAGTCTGTCAAGTAAGAACGTGACCGCTAGTATTCTTGAAAAAATGTGTGTTGACAACATTTTTTGCCATCAGTGTATTCTTTGGTGAGCTAACAATGGCACAATTACCTTAGTAAGTTGTCCAATCGCCTACTGCATCAATAATCGTCTGACATCTTCGAGGCACGCTGTCGACGAGATTTTCTGCATACTACGGCAATGATCTCCAAATTTTTCGAATCTCACGAGACAAGTCTTTCCTCCGAGCTTTCTCTTTACAAGGGACCAGACGTTTTCAATAGGGTTGTCGTTCGGCGATTGTGAGGGCCACTCTAGTATCTTATTGGGGGGCCACGCGAGCTGTTTCGAGACGTGATTTTCGCCCAGCAAAGGTTTCTCCAACGAGCTTCAGAATTTGATATCATGAGTACGAAGAGACACATTCATGAGACACATTCAAACCCAATTTTCTTCATTTTGCCGCTCCTTGATGCAGGGTCAATTTCGTGTCCCTTCAAAACAAAAACACGATTCTTCTTTCGACTTTCCGAGTGACTTTGGCTACCGAGTCACGTTTTGACATGTCGACATTTTTCATCTCGTTAAAACGATTTACCCACTTCTTCACAAACGATACCGACTTTTTAATCTATTTAGCGCCCGCGGAATGTGTCATTTTAAGCCCCTTTGGATAAGAACAAAGAAAGACTGCCTCTAACGGACGCGCAAACAAGTGACTCATTTTGGATTTTACGTGATTTCGACGAAAGTTCGGGATCGACTGATACTTTTACTAAAATGTGTCGCAGACAAAGGTTCCCTCTACCGATTTTTTGTTGAATCGCTAGAATCCCATCTACCAAAAATGAATTATCGTGGACACGTTCTTACTTGACAGACTGTATTTTCACCAAATAATTCACAGAACAATCGATGAAAAGTTTGTAGTATATTTTTTTGTTGTTAAAAGAAAAGTTAAGCACGTTGGTGAAACTAAATTGCTATAAATTAATATGTAGTATGTTTTTATTGATGTGTCAAAATCTTAAAACGTGGCTTGGAGAAACTAGGAGCTTTAAAATATGAATGAGTAAGTATTTTTTTCCCAAAATGTATCGTGTGGAAGGTAAGATTGAAAATTTCAGTTTTTTTATTGTCCTTCTGTGTTTAGATATAAAAAACTGTGACAGTTCGAACAGTAAATATTAGATTAGCATAAATCGAATTTCGGTATTTTTTCAATTGCGTAAAATTATTATATTTTGTTTGCGCTTTCAAAAACTACCCTGTAGTAGCTTTCAACGCCTCACATGAGGAAAATTTTTGGTTCCTGAAGTTTTTCTCCAGATGTTTGAAAAAAAGAAGTCGTGAGACGCTAATTCAAGTCTTTACGGTCGGTCAAGTAAGGTCGAGTCCGCGATAATTCATTTTTGGTAGATGCGATTCTAGTGATTCAAAAAAAAAATCGGTAGAGGGAACCTTTGCCTACGACACGTTTTAGTAAAAGTATCAGTCGATTTTGAACTTTCGTCGAAATCTCGTAAAATCCAAAATCCAGCCTTTCTTTGTTCCCATCCAAAGGGACTTAAAATGACACCTTCCGCGGCTGCTAAATATAATAAAAAGTCGACGACTTGCCAAAACGTAGCTCGGTAGGCAAAGTCACTCCGAAAGTCGAAAAACCAATTGTGTCTTTGTTTTCACGGGACCCGAAATTGACTCTGCGTCAAGGAGCGTCGAAACTAAAAAAATCGGGTTTTAATATGTGCTCATGATGTCAAACTTTGGCTGGCCGAAAATCAAGTCACGAAGCGGTTCGCTTTTGCCCACGGTACGATACTAAAGTGGTCCTCACAGTCGCCGGACGCCAACCCATGGAAAACGTTTGGGCTCTTATAAAGAGAAACTATAGAGGAAAGACTCTGAGGACTTTGACTCAGTTGTCTCGTGAGATGCAAAAAATTTGAAGATTATTGCCGAAAATCTCGTTGACAGTTTGCCTCGAAGATGCCAGGCAATTATTGATGCAGGAGGCGATTGGACAACTTACTAAGATAATTGCGCCGTTGTTAGTACACCAAAGAATACATTGATAGCTAAAAAGATTCTTGAAACACATTTTTTCAAGCGAGCGGTCACGTTCTTACTTGACGGACTGTAGGATAGATTTAGCTCGGTGAATCCACAACTTTCGGTAATGGCTTGAAGTGTGAGAGATTTGTGGACTCTACAGCTGTAGTGCAACAGCATTCTGTCGTTTATCTTTAATGACCTGTGTAGGTTTTAGATCGTTTTTCCGTAAACCTCTCGAATAATTGTTGACCCTTCTTCCATATATTAAATAAGCAAAATTCGTCCGTAGTCTTAAAAACTGTCGTCAGCTACTTTCTAGAAAATGATTAAGTTTTTACTGTCTTTGGAGGCGAAGAGTCTTTATGAACCCATCGCATTAACTCCTGCTTCCTGAAACGACCTTACTGGAATATTTAAGTCTAGCCTCCCGTGTCAGTTCGCCAGAAATAATTCTCATGATTCTTTAAAGCGTGCAAATATTATTGAGAAATTTATTTGCCCTCCATTTTCCACTCTGAGGTAAGGAGTTCTTTCATTCCTAAATATTCGTGCAATGCTTTCCTTAGCTAAAACTTTTAGCTTAAATATTTGAACCAACGAGAATATTTTTTCTTCATTTGTTTTAGCTTTTTTGTTTTTACTTTGGAAGTCGTTTAACTTAACAAAGACCTGGACGAAATTCTATCTTCGGGTGCCAGTAACTAAGTAGAATTTAACGCTATAAAAACTCATGGGGCAGACAGTGGGAAATAAGTGGAAAAAATCCCTAAATTTAAAATAAATAAAATAAATAAATAAATAAGGTCTTTATTTCCAATTAAGAAAGAGAAAAAAACATCATAAACTAAATAAACAAAATGCTACATTAAATTGGAAAATGCCGAAGGTCAGCTGGGAATGTAAGACCACGAAGGTACAAACATTCCCCCTGTTCTTTACCTTAAGCATTCTAATACTAAAGTTTATAGAGTACAATATTTATCTATTAATTAAACTGTGCTAGTATCTTAATAAAATTGTGTAATGTTGTAAGTGTTAGAAAAAAAAGAAAAAAAAGACAAAAAAAAGAATGGCTTATGACACAACTAGAGCAAACAAAAAAAAAAAAACCTTGATATAAATTAAATTGTTAAACAGACAGGCGAGTCACCCCAATATTAACAAGAGAATTCATACAGAACACAGATACACTCAAGAGCTAGTGATATTCTTTTCTGAAGGAAAATTTACATAAATAAGTACTATATCTTTATATATTCAACAAAATCCTCCTATACGCCGCCCTGAATGACCTAGGATCTAACAGTTTTATATTTTCTGGAATTGAGTTATAAATCTTAGCTATTTAAAAAGAGAAGGACGACCTAAATTTTTCAGTTTTGTGGGCCGGAGGCGTAAGGCGTCCTCGAAAACTGACATTCAAATTATGAACATCTGATTTAAAGGTAATTTTTCTATGTAGGTAAAACACTTTTAAAAATTATTATTGTTAATTTTTATTGTAGTTCAAACCCCAAAATTTTTTACCTCTACAAGCTTTTTTCCAGTAACGTTCACAGAAGAATAAAAACTGCCCCAAACCAGCTCGAACAAGAGATCATTGCTTATACACGATTTTTGTACGGAAATATTATTTAGAGACAGTAAACTCTAAATTGCTTATAACGTTTTTTAGTGGTTTTTATTCTTCAAGGAATTCGTCAAAATTAAGCAATCATGCAGCGAACATGAGCACATTACCGTATATATTGTATTCCCAATTGTTCCCTCCATGAAAATGGAAGTATGGTGATAGGCCACCGAATATCACCGCATGCGATTTCAGTTGATGATCTAGTAAACAGGGAACTTTATGTTTTTTGGGGTGTTGAATCCGAATTTTAATTTTGTGACCCTGTAAATGTTGTGAGTTTTGACTGAAATGGAAAAAGCGGCTAAAAATGCTCTTTTTTCAATGCTTCAACTATTATAACTTGAAAACTACGCACTTGAAAGTACCTCGATACAAAAATAAACTACATTAAATTTCCAAGAAATTATGTTGTATAGATTTTTTTTGCTAGGCGAACGGTTTAGCCGCTAGACCAGTTTAAAATTTAATGATATTTCGGACATTGCTCTAAGCTAAGAGCACTCCCTCATTTCTCGCTCGGAGCTCTATTTTCACGATATCTTTATTTAAAACAGTTTAATTAGTTATATTTAATAAAATAATTAACCCACATTTGTGACCAAAGAATAGAGCTCCGAGCGAGAGATGAGGTAGTTGCTCTTGGCTTAGCGCTATGTCCTATTCACTAAACTGTAACGTGCAACTGATAAAAGAAACCATAATTTGTAGGAAATTTAATGTAACATATTTTTATATAGGAATACTCTTCTCGAAAACTGCAAAGTTTTCAGGTTATATACGAAAAACTAAAAAAAAAACATCCTTTTTGGCCGTTTTTTGCATATTACTTAAAACACACAACATTTACGAGGTAGTAAAGTTGAAATTTTACTTCAGCATCCGAAAAAACAAAAAAAAAATTCTATATTCTTTTTCTGAAATGGCCACTTTTTGTCCCCTGATTACTGGACTATCACATTCGGTGATGTTCGGTGAAATTCTTTGCGGAAAAACGAACCTCATAGTACCTACTATCTAAGCAAACAAAAGGTGCTTCGGATTCAACACCCCAAAAAAACATAAAGTACAGTTGAGAAAAAACTTCCATATTTTTTTCCCGAAATGATCACTTTTTGTTCCCTGTTTACTGGACTATCAACTGAAATCACATTCGGTGATATTCGGTCGCCTATTACCATACTTCCATTTTCATGGAGGGAACAATCGGGAATAAAATATATACAGTAATGTACTCATGTTCGCTGCATGAATGCTTAATTTTGACGAGTTCCTTCAAGAATAAAAACCACTGAAAAATGTTATAAGCAATTTAAAGTTCACTCTCTCTAAAGAATATTTCCATACAAAATCGTGTGTAACCAGTGATCTCTGGTTACTACCTAAACAAAATACTATATTTTCATATTAGCACATCATAGTTACACTAAAATAATTCGATTAAGCACGAAAATATATTAAAAATTGAACTAATTTTGAAACTATTCAGAAAAATTACTGTTATAACATTGAATAAATTGGTATAGCATGCAGCCAACTAGTCCTATTGACTTGAAAATTATTCTATTCGATTCAGCATGAAAAACACATTGGAACTGGCACCACAAATGAGTATGTTGAGAATGAGAACTAAAAATCTTTAGTTGTCAATCGTCGCTCCTGATGAAGCTAACAAGATTAGCGAAATGCGTGTCGAGTGCAAAAATAGAGTGTTTGGTGTAGTGGTGATATATACTGACTAGTGCATAAATAAGTAATTGTTATTACTGACGTACTAGGAGGTTTTTTTCTATTTTTCGGGTGTTTTACCCTACTGTGCGGCAGTTTTTTCTCAAAAAAACTAACATTGCTGAACCTGACTTAGTTATGTCTGGACACTCCATTCCTCTAGCATCATCATTCAATTTGCTGGCTGTTAATTTGGGAGCAAGTATGTCATGACATGAACATGTTGCATGCATAGCAAGGAAAGCCTCTCAAAAACTGGAAAAGCTTTACACTCCTCAACAACAGTTAATTCTGTACAAAGCTCAAATTCGACCAACGATGGAGTACTGCTCCCATGTTTGGGGCTTTGCTCTTAAACATACATAACATTTCTCGGATTCTATTCAGAAGAGCTGCTTGCCTGGTTAGCTACCCAGAACTCACCAGCAACCTTGATTCCTTGAAAGGTCGAAGAATGATTGGCGACTTGAGTCCATTCTACAAATATTTTCAGGAAAAAAGTTCGATGGATGTAGCCTGCTTAGTTCCTCCCCTCCTAGGAGTACCCGTCGCGCTAATATTTCACATCCGTATAAAGTGCCACTCTTGCCACTCTTCGTGCAACCCTTTTCAAGCAGTTTTTTATATGGACAACCTCATCGCTTTCGAATGATTTGCTCAAGACCTGCTTTCCCACCGAGTAAAATTTACAGCAGTTCGAGACCATCGCTTTTTCCGCACACGCTCGTGTAGTGCTTTAGAGATTTCTCTGCAACATTATGCCCATAAAAACACTATGAAATTTTCAGGCATGGTTCGAAATAACTATGCTCTTTCATGACTCTGTACTTTTACCTTCGGTCTCCCCTATACATACCTTCCCTTCTCATGTTTTGTAGAATTACTACATTTTCTTCTTTTTTCTTTATTTATATGCTGTTCGTCGGTCACAAAACAAAAATAACATTGAATGGACCGTTTTTATCAGATAATAATAATGAATATGAAACTATGGTTCACAAATTTTAGCGGTAACAATTTTTCAGTTTTTTTTTTTAAATCCATGAACAATCACTAAATTTTAGTTTATTTATTTTCTCACAAAATATGCCAGCAAAATAACTAAGCTGATCCACTCCTTAAAAATTTATAGATAACAATATCATCGATTACACAGGTCAATATGAATTTTGACTTTGATAAGAGGGTATGAAATTTCAATAGATTTATCAACAGTTAGACGAAAAAAAATATATATGGCCTGAAAAAGTTTGCTTTTGTATCCAGGAGAACGGTTGAAACAGTATTTTAGAAAATCCATAGTTTAAATTTTTATTTATTGATAAATCGAAACATATATATTTATATATGATTTTTATCAACTTTTACTATCATATCAAATTACAAAATAGTGGAAAAAAGTGAACCCTATTACTTTTTCTTTCATGTTCATAAGTACTTTCTCTCACTAAAGCCCAAATGTAGTCCCCCATCATATTTTCGTTGTATTGGTCCTGATAACGTTGTTCGAAGTTCATAATATCTTGATGAAACCGTTCTCCTTGTTCTTCTGAGTACGCCCCCATGTTGTTTTCAAATTTATCTAAATGAGCATGCAGCATATATACTTTTAGAAACATTCTTCAACCCATAGTCTTAAAGTTTTCTAACATGTTTTCAACTAGCTCTTGGGAATTTTCAACTTTGTTGATCCAGAGACTACTGCTTTAAAACTATTCCACCTTTTTTTTTTAGCACTAGTAAGTAATTTTGGAAATTCTTCATTGGCAAAAATTTTTTTAATTTGTAGACCAACAAAAATTCGAGCTTTAACCTTTGGTTCTGACAACTTTGAAAAACAGTTTTTTAAAAATGTAAAAGCTTCAGATTTTTCATCTAGCTTTTTTACGAATTGTTTCATAAGCCCTAACTTGATGTGTAAAGGCGGCATTAATGCATTTTCAGGTTCAGCAGTAGGTTCACATTTAACGTTTTGTTTTCCAACACAAAATTCCGTTCTTAGTGGCCATGATCGTTGAACATAGTGTTGACCATCCGCTCTACTATCCCACAAACAGAAATAAGACGGATATTTTGTATATCCACCCTGTAGTCCCATTAAAAATCCTACCATCTTAAAATCTCCAATGAACTGCCACTTATACTCTTGATATTTTAAAGCTTCGAGTAAAATTTTAACACTTTCATAGTTTTGTTTTAGATGTACAGAATGAGCGACTGGAAGAGATGGAAATTTATTTCCGTGATGTAATAAAACGGCTTTCAAGCTTTTCGTCGAGCTGTCAATAAATAAACGCCATTCACTGGGAACACAGGGCATCCCAATTGCTTCAAACAAACCTCTTATATCGTTACAATAATAAAGTCCATCTTTTTTTTGGTGAAGAACGTAGCAAATGTGTCATGCCGACTTCTTTGATCTGTTATTTTGACATCAATAAGCAAATTCCATTGCTTCAAACGATCAAAAATTGTTTACCTTCTAAACATCTTTTGCAATTACTACAAGCAACATGTGGAGCCCAGGGCTTGTTTAGATTCCGAACAGGGCAGTTGAAATAGGCTTTGTAGGCTTCACAAAACTTTTCACATGCGTTTAAATAAAATTTTATATCTCGTACTTTAATAAATATACCATATATATAACAAAATGCACCAGTATCATATTTACACTTTCTCGACGACATTTTAACCTCTTTAAGTCTTCTACAAAACAGTCAATTGTTGTTTATCACTTAAGTGACATCTGTAGACACTGTGTGAAAGTTACGACCCGTTTATTTTTTTTCGCGGTATTTTTAAAAATACCAGAACTATTTAACATTTCTAGGATAACTCAAAAAAATGTATTATTATCATAACTACCACAAAAGCAAACTTTATATGGAATATGGGTACTTTTCCTTTATTTTGGAGCATAATGAATAGAAAAATCATAAAATAAATTTTAGGACAAAAACAAAAAATTTTTTTGTAAAGTTGTGTTATTATCCAGTGCATTCAGTAACTTTACAATTGCTTTATTACCTACAAAAACTGTGACGTATTTTACCAATTTACCCTGTGGGCATATTAAATTGTTGAAGCGTAAATTTTATATATCAGATACACACGTAATGATCAACCACTAATGCTATAAAAACTTTTATAATGCCCGTATTGCTTTTGTCATTATCGGTATTTTAATTACAAGGAAATTTCGTTATACTATTTTATTTAATTTATACTTTAATTAGTTGTTATGTATATTTCCTATTTTTGCGTAAATATATTTAATATATAGAATAGTTTTATAAACAAATAACTTTTTTAATCCTGATTTTAAGATTTCTTGATGAAGCGTCACAAAAGTATCACCACATATCCAGTCATTATAGCATCCATCTTCTGAAAAATACCAAGTGAAAATTTTCCTTCGGGATTTTCTTTGTTTCGGCATCAGAAGTATTGTGTCAAAAGTACATTACGAAATCATATCGACAAAAAAAGTTATCGACGGTCAACTTACTGACTTACTTACTTACTTAATCCTTATGCCTTTCTACCTCTTTTATTAGGAGTGTAAGGCCCGTGGAGTTGAGTTATTCTATATTTGTCTTTTCCATATTTCCTTCTATATCCTTCCATCCTGTTTAAATTGTCGATTGCCCCTTTTGTTTCTTCTGTATTAGTTTCTTCTGTTTGTGTGGGTTCTGTATCTTGTTCTGGTATTATGTCTCTATGTTGATTTTTGTATGCTATGTCATTCCTATCTGATAGATCTTTATAGTATTCCCTCCATATTTCCATAATTTTGTCTTCTTCTTTTATGACCTTTCCTTCTAATTTTTCGCTTCCATTTCCTTTCCATTCTTTTTCTGTGATTCTTACATAGTGTATTTGTTGTTTTTCTGTTAGTTCAGCCTCTTTTCCGTTTATACTCCTATTATACCGGATTCTCAAACTAACCCCATTTCTTTCTTCCTATCTATTTCTTTGATTATCTTCTTATTTGTGTTCCTTTTACTAGTCCTCTCTTCCGTATCCTTTATCTTTGCCAGGGTCGTCGTCAATCTACCTATCTCTCTACTTTTTCTCAGTTTTTTGACTTGCTGGTCGTAGTATTCTTTGTTTGTTCTTTCAGTTTTTCTTCCTCAATGTCCCATTTATATTCTCTACCTTCGATTACTTTTTTTTGATATCCTATTTTCACCCTTTTTCCATCCTTTCTCTCGTTCTCTGCTACATGTTTCAATTTCTTTTGAATTTCCCCGTCATCTTTTGTTAAATCGGTGTTTATGTAAATCCTCTCTCTTAGGTTTTGTTTTTATTTTTCATTACAGCTTCTTTATCTCCCGTGTTTCCATGTTCTGTCTTGTATATTGTCGCTCCTATTTTTATCACATCTTTAATCTGTACTTTTGTGTCCATACACCTCTCCATAAAATGTTCTACGCTCATTTTCAGATCAGGTTGACAATTCGGTTCAAATCTCACTCCCGATATTACAATATTATTCCTTACGTTGTCTTTTTCCAGTCTACTTATCTTCAAATTCATATTTCTCATGTTTTCTCTAATTATCTTATTTTCCTGTTTCAATACTCCATTCTCCTTTCTTAGTTCCTTCAACTCTTGTTGGTATCTCTTCAGATCTTGTTTTATATTCTTTATATCTGACATTAGCTCTCTGATCATTTCTATCAAATTGTCTGTCTTATCTACTCTATCGTTTTCCTCTTTCTATGATGTTCTTATCAGCTTTTTACTTTTCTTGAATAATCCCATTGGCTCTTCTTTTTCTTCAACTCTTCCTCTTTTCGAGTGTCTTGATGTATAATCATTGCTATCCATTGTTCTTTCTGTTATAAAAACTTTACGTATGTTCCTCGTATATTCCAGTTTCAAACACTGGAGAAAAAGAAAAAAAAACTGTTGTTTATACTTCTTATCACCGTAAACAGTAAAACGATCAAGGTCATCTCTTATCGTTTCATTAGCTTCATACAATTTCACAGAATTATTCTCAACTTCCAAATTTTTTACTTATTATCTTAATTCTAACACTCCACTCTGCTTTATTTCTAGTCCTTCTCGTTTGCAATCGACATAATAATTAAATAGATCGAAACACTACCGTCATAATGCTCGTTGAACGAGTTAACTATTGCTGGGCGTTCGATTCACATGCACAAACTTCTCGGTCAAAGGTCGCAAAAATCAGTTTTTCTCAAATATCTAGTGAACTATTGATTTTACGCGAATTTTGGTTATTATGAAATTTGTTCATCAACAAAATCTACATAAAAAAGGTTCAATACGAAATTTACGTGGGATAAATAGTTCTCGAGATATGAGGCTGAGACATTTCAGACACAGACGAATACTCCACTATACATTACGTATAGTGGTGTATACAGACAATATGACGCATTTATGCGTAGAAAAACCGTTTAATACACACATCCATAGTTCTTCCTCACTAAAGTGCCCTTGAGGTGAACCTTTCTTCATAATAATGATAGTAACAAGTTTGAGTTGCACCTGTGTAGAATTCCATTGTTACCTTATGGGTCGATGTATACCTGAAAATATTTGACGAAGCATTTTGTCCTTTTTCACTCTACGTATCGTAGAAATCGGATATTTTATTCATATCGAAACATTCTGTAATTCTACTACAAGGGCTAATATTACTTATTTTATTTCTAATGAAATTTGTGGAGTGGCGTGATCGTGACTGTTGTTCGCGGTTTAGAAACAATTAGAAATGCGAGTGTTGAAAGGGGTGATGAACATATCGACTATTTCCAAAGCGTGTGGTTGTGACTCTACATGTTGAGTGTCGTAAAAACTATACGAAGAAATTCAACATTGAATCATATAAGAAACGTCGTATGAATAGTTCTCCTTCAACGTCTCAATGTTCGCCTCGTAAGCATAGAGCAACCCCATTTGACTTTAATACGTTGTGTATTTTTTAGGATAAACTAAAAATTTTATAATAACCAAAATTCACATAAAACAAATAGTTTACGAGATATTTGAAAAAAATAACTGATTTTCGCCATCTTTGACCTTCGATTTGACTTTGGACACAACATTTCTAATACTGAAATAAAGAAAATGCTGAAAGAAAAATTTTTTTCAGAATATTGGTCGTTTTTAGTGTTCCGTACGGAACACTTATAAGATGACTTCGGTGTCTGTCTGTCCGTCTGTCTGTCTATCTGTCCGTCTGTCTGTCACACCCGATTTTTCTCCGAAACTATTTGTCATAGAAAGTTGAAAATTGGTAATAATATAGGAATTAATGGCCTCATCAGAGCCATGTAGTTTTGAAACTTAAATTTTGACTTAAGGGGTTAGTTTTGGGGGGAAAAAAAAAAAATTTACTATGTAATCGAGTGTGGTGTCAAATGAAAGCCTCTGAAAACACGAGTAAAATATATATAATGTAATACTTGGACGCACTTTTCTTTGTATTATTTTTAAAAAATCGCTGTTCACTCGCCTTATCTCGAAAAGTACTTATCAAAAAATTTTGAAAAAATTCTGGAATATTCTATTCTCCAAGGGGTGTAGATTGAACGAAAATTATCACGAGTGCATTACCTTTAATAATTTATCTGGTATATAAAAAAAACAAAAATTTCAAGGTCATCAATTTTCAGTAAAAACTGGAAACAAACTTTTTTGAAAACTCATTTGGGGTGTGTTTTGTGAAGTCACTGATCATTTTATACCTCAGTAACAAAATTTTATATTTTAAAAGCAATCAACGTACGGAACACTAATTGCGCAAGTTCAACTTGCACTTGACCGGTTATTTTGTATAAAGTGACTGACTTGACTACACTACACTTTATTTATGTACTCGAAGTGTCTTTTGCCAACTATGTTTGATCAAAAGAGAAATGAAAAACTAGTCTCTACACTACATTTGAGATTTACTCCAGCTGAACTGACGGCAGACAGTTCTGGTTGAGTAAACTGGTGCAGGGAATTGTGAAGAATAGACTTATTTTTACATTTTCTAATTTCATTACTTGCGCATATAATATAATATTTATATTTAGCAATACATTTTTAAAAAAACTTAAATTATATAATACTAGCCGTGCCCGCGGCTCCGCTCGCGTGAACTTGATTCACCTTTATCGTCACTGCTTATTCGTTATGTTTATATTATTATATAGCTCAAGGGGCCTTAGAGGCTCATGGCTTGGTTGCATAGTTATCTCCACTTCTGTTTGTCTCCTGTTAGCTTTTCCCAGTGCGGGATTCCCATCAACTCCGGATCTTGCTTTACTGCCTGAATCCATTTAGATCGAGGTCTACCCTTGCCTCTTCTTCCAACCACTCCTCTTATTAGGGCTTGCTTTGCCTGTCTTTCTTCCTTCATCCTTGCCACGTGTCCCAACCATCTTAATCGCTGGCTTATTATGATTTGGCATAAGGGGTTTCGTATATAGGCATTTCAATTCGTAGTTTGTTCTTCTTCTCCACAGTCCCTTTTCTTTCCTTCCTCCGTAGATTCTTCTCAAAGCTTTCCTTTCCCACACCTCCAACGTCTCCTTTTCTCTTGCATTCAGTTTCCAAGTTTCGCATCCATATGTCACCGTGGGTCTGACAACTGTCGTATATATTCTTTCTTTTGCTTTTCTTGATACATTCTTTGATTTCAATATTGGATTCATGGCCCCCAAACATCTCTGTCGTTTCGATATTCTTTCTTGTATCTCCGTCCTTTCTTGTCCACTCTCTGTTATTGTTACTCCCAGATAATTAAATTTGTCTACTTTTTTAAACATATATCTTTGCCCTAAGTTGTTTATTATATCTAAACTTTTGTTGTTTTTATTATCCTTCTTCTTTGTAATTTCCATGTATTTTGTTTTTTCCTCATTTATCTTTAGTCCTCTCATCCTTCCCCTTTCTTCTATCCTACTTATGGCTTTTTTGAGGTTCTTTTTTGCTCTTGCAATCACTGCTACATCATCCGCATAAGCCAAGCATTGGCAGGTTTGTTGGTATACCGTTCCATTTGTGTTTATTTCTGACTCCCGGATTATCTTCTCTAGTACCAAATTAAATAGACATGTCGACACTGGTTCCCCCTGTCTTAATCCTCTCTGCACCTTAAACTTGTCTGATACTTCGCCCTCAACCAACACTCTATTTTTCTGTGTCATTCAGGGTCATTCTTACCATGCGAATCAATTTAATTGGAATTTTTAGTTCTTCTATTATTTTGTAGAGTCCTTCTCTATTTACAGAGTCATATGCTTCTCTGAAATCCACAAAGACCAAGTGTGGTGCCTAATTTTGTTCTAAGCTATTATCTAAGATTTGCTTAATCGAAAATATCTGGTCCTGAATCCACACTGGTATTCTCCCAGAATAGACTCGGCTTTCTCTGCTAGTCTGCTTTTGATAGTCAACACTACTATCTTGTACACGACATCCAGTAAGGCTATTGGTCTATAATTAGCACATATAGTTTTTTGCTCCTTTTTTGTATATTGGACAAATGAGCGACACTCTCCAGCTCACTGGTATCTTTTCTCTTTCCCATATTTCTTGCACCAACCGGCATATTTCATTTTCCAGATCTACTCCTCCGGCTTTTATCAGTTCTACAATTTCCACCCGGGGCCTTATTTTTTTTGGATGCTGAGTATTTCTCTTATTTCTTCTTTGCAGGGTTTATTTGTCCCCTCCTGCCCTTCAGTTAATTTTGCTTCCTGTTTCTCATTCAACTCATTTTCATCTCCATTTAGTGTTTCTTTAAAGTATTTCCCCCATCTATTCAGTCTTTCTGCGAAGCTTACTGCTAAACTTCCATCTTTTTTCCTACATATTAGGATTTTGTCTCTGTTTATTCCCTTTGTATTTTATTTAAAAAAAAAAAAAACACGTAAATCGGATAAGTGGTTCTTGAGTGCTAAGCGCAGTAATGGATAAATAGACAGACAGAGAGACGTTACGTTTTATATATATTATAGATTTTTTTTTTGACATATATTAAATTAAGAATTAATAAAAAATCACGTAAATTGGATGAGTGGTTCTCGAATGATAAGCACACTAACAGACAGACAGACAGAGAGACGTTGCTTTTTATATATATTATATGGATTATTATTATTATTATATAACCTGGTCAGAGAACATATGTATGAATTTAAAAAATCACGTAAATCGGATAAGTGGTTCTCGAGGGATAAGCTCACTAACGGACAGACAGGCAGACAGAGAGACGTTGTATTTTACATACATTATAGATATAGATTCTAATTATTACTATATAACGTGTCAAAGAATATATGTATGAATTTAAAAAAAGACACGTAAATCGGATAAATGGTTCTCGCCTGATAAACGCACTAATGGACAGACAGACAGACAGAGAGACATTGCATTTTATATATATTATAGATTATAGATATTCTCTGCTACGTAATATTGTTCCAAATTTAATGGTTTACGCTGTGTACTGCAAGGGAACGCGCTAGCGGCAAACTTTTTTCCGACTTCATTCACTATTATTGTCACAGCTCATTCCCTGTGCTACCTATCGTAATAAAATACAGCCTATAACCTGGCCAGACAACATATGTATGTTTTAAAAAAAGTACGTAAATCGGATAAGTGGTTCTCCAGTGATAAGCGCACTAACGGACAGACAGACAGAGAGACGTTGCATTTTATATATATTATAGATTACTGTATAATTATGTTCAATGGCATGTTTGTCAATTTTCACTTTTCTGATCTACCGTACCTCAAACGAGCTAAATGATCGTCAAATCTTGTTTTTTACCGACTTTTTTATTTGCCCAACATACTTCTTGTTACAATCGTTACTTCTTCTTGAAGTGCTCCATCCGATAAGGACATACGCGACCCTCTCGCCTTTGCCTGTGGTTGCTGCCTTTTTTAAATGTTCCACAGACAAAACAGACCTACAATTTAATGCCAGTTTCAAAAGGCCAAAGTTAGAAGACTTTACTAGGGATGATACTACGGTCGCCTCTCTTGGGAAGGCAATAGCAAAACAATCGTTAAAACTTATCCCATATATTCCACTTTTTTCAGCTTCGTAGATTGTATCCTTCAGACTTCTTAAAATATTTTTTCAGTTGTCTGATGACTTATAAACTGCCCGCCTGCCTTCCTTATTAATAACTGAATAAATCACGTGCTATATTTTGCATTATGTGGTATTGAAACATATTTCGTTACGTGAAAATTGAATGAATATATAATACAAACTTACGTCTATTTATTTATTTGTTTCTTAAGTTTTTGTCATATTCATTCTTCGCTTCTTCTAATTTTTAAATCTGGCTTTATTAAAAGGGAAAGTGACTAAACGATGAACCAGAAAGTATAATGCGGCTATTTGTTAGTCACAATAAAATGAGTCATTAGTAATATATCTATCTGTTACGGTATCTTTCCTACAGGTTTCTAATTCTATTTTATTTTTATTTTTAATAACTAAAATATCGACGAATTCGTCGTTGTTTTCTTAATTTGACAAGTAATCGCGCATCGAGGACAAAAATAAGGTGTTTAGTTAGTAGTGATAATTGTTGTGAAGTGTCATTGTGCCAAACATTCCAACACCACATCATAGTTCTTAATAAAGCGCTAATAAAAAATCGCACTCATAATTATCGTCTAAAATTGATAACAAAAATATGTTACTAAATCTAACGGTTAGGCTTCTAGTTTGTTATTGACTTTCTGTAATGGCTTTTAAATTTAATTAATTATTTTAGCTTCATCCAATTAGCTTTAGTTAAATACATTTGTTATTAATTTGATTATAATTTTGCTCCAACTACAACGATAATTGGATAAATAATTTTCGATGCATAACTAATGCGCCTAAAATTTAAAATATATTTTCCAATAAAGTTTATATAAATTATTGGAAAATGCATCAATATAAAATATGTTATTATGGCTTTTATATTACTAGATTCATTTTAATATTTCTTCTTAAAAGTTAGAGATGCACTTGGCATATAGTCCAGTTGGTATAAGTTTTCGTGGTGAAATGCCGTTATGTGCAAACTTTTTTTTTTTTAAATAATATGTAGGTCTTGATGGGTACTGCCCGGGAAAAAAAATATTGAGGACAATAGCCAAGTGGTGCATAAATATTGAAAAATTCAAACATTTTCGACGTTCTTAGTTAATTTTTCGGGATCTATCCGACCGATTTGAAAAACTCTAACGAAATTTGAAAGAAAACCATAAGACCGTTCATTTGAGGGCTTGAATGTTCAATTTAATTCAAGATATAGTTGATTTTTCGACAAAATTTTAATTTTTTTGAAAAAATTGATTTTTATAAACAAATTGGTATATCTTTGGATGGAAATAAAATATTGACAAAAATCCAACAGGATTATCTTCGGCACATGTCACTCTTAAAGATATGCTAATAAAGTTTGCGATTTTCCACGTTTTTCATGTAGATTTTCTTTTATGAAATTACAATAAAATTTCCGAAAACGCAAAAAATTGTTTATCTTTCTCTTTTTGCAAAAATAATTAAACAATTTTTTACTATTACCATTAGGATCAGGTTATCTTCTAGAGACACAGATCTAACTTTTTCGCCCTATAAAGTTTAATTTGATCCCATAGAAGCTGAGAAATCGACCATTTTTCTCGAATTTTTGAAAAAGTCACTTTTTGCATATATCTCTCTTTGTAAAATTACTTTGATCGAATTGTAGAGTTGCTGCTATTATCAGAATATATTCCTGAGATAATAAGCTAAATTTTTCGTCTAATAACTTTTAATTTGGCCACATAGAAGTTGAGAAATCGACCGTTTTAGTTTATCTGTATATATAGTCGTATAGTCTGTCGAGAATAAGTTTTCTTTTAATTGTGGCCATTCGTTAGGAAGCGGAACTTCTAAACTTCGTATTAGTTATATCCAATTAAGATGCGAGTAAACTTAACCACATAGACTTAAACGTTAAACAAACAAAACGATTTACGCTTCTTTCCTTATCAAAAACTACTTAGCCTGAAGTAAAAAATTTAGAAATACATAAACCAGTTTGCTGTTACATGTACCGTTTGAATAGATAGTTAAAGTCCAAATGTCAATTTTAGTATGTGAATGTCTCAAAAGAATTAAGAATAGACATAGGACGTATAAAACAGAAACTACAAAAACACGTAATGCTGATGAAATATCTGTGATTGTACTGACCAAATGCATCAAGGCACGCCAGTTTTTGCAGCGTTTCAACTTATCGAACAGAATATAATATTTGATTAATTCTGAAAATGTGCTTGGGTTCAGGTAATATCTAATAACCGATCAAGTGCAAGTTGAACTTGCACAATTAGTATTCCGTACGTTGATTGCTTTTAAAATGAAACATGTTGTAACGGTGGTATAAAATGATCAGTGACTTCACAAAACACGCCTCAAATAAGTTTTCAACAAAGTTTGTTTCCAATCAATTGAAAATTGATGACCTTGAAATTTTTTTTTTTTTTTATATAACAGATAAATTATTAAAGGTAATGCACTCGTGATACTTTTCGTTCAATCTACACCCCCCCTGAAGAATATTTCAGAATTTTTTCAAAATTTTTGATCAGTACTTTTCGAGATAAGGTGGGGGACAGCGATTTTTCGCGATTTTTTAAAAATAATACAAAGAAAAGTGTGCGCAAGTATTACATTATATATATATATATATTTTTTACTCGTGTTTTCACAAGCTTTCATTTGACAGCACACTTGATGACCTACTAAAAAAATTTTTTTTTCACTTCCGATTTCACCCCCCCAAAACTAACCCCTTAAGTCAAAATTTGACTTTCAAAACTACACAGTTTTGATGGGGCCATCAATTCCTATATTATTACCGAATTTCAACTTTCTATGACAAATATTTTCGGAGAAAATCGGGTGTGACAGACAGACAGACAGACCGACAGACAGATACCGAAGTGATCTTATAAGTGTTCCGTATGGAACACTAAAAACGATAAAAATACCATGTCAGACAACTATAAACTAGTTGCATTGCTTTAGGTAATATTGAAAATTATGAAGAATACTATTTGAATCTGAAAGTACATATTGTTGTACGACCTAAAATATCTGAAAATATTTATAATTGTGCGACTACCAACATAGTTTTAGTAAGCAGAGATTAACCTATAGCATACATATTTGGAACAACTTAATTGATTATTATGGAGCAGCTCAAGCGGTTGCACTTGATATAAGAGAGGACTTCGACCGCGTGGGGCATAATAGATGTTGGTTAGGAGCTTTTCTGTTTTGTCTGAAAAGTTTTATTTGAGTGACAGTTGATGAATTTCTTTCACACAGCTTTACTATTAACATCAGAGTAACCCCAGGATTCCATTGTGTCCTGCTCTATTTTCTCTTTATACTGATCCGCTGGAAAAGACCAAACATCCAATCAGTTGCTTTACTAATTATAATACACTTGCTTTTTCATGTACTTTGAATGGTCCAACACGAGATGTGTAAGCAAATATTCGCAAACAGTTGTATTATATCTTACCAAACATTTGGTAGAAATTCTACTTTAAGGTGGTAGAAACGCTACCGGAATTCAGAAAGAAATCTTTTCAAAATTTATTTATTTACAACATTCAACATGCTTATGTATGGATACTCTATTCCATTAGCATCATGACTAAACATCCTATGTAGCAAGTATATTTTAGCCTTAGGTTGTTATATGCATTGTTAAGAAAGATCTTCAAAAGCTCAGAATATTATTTCGTATTAGAAAACTGTCTACTTCATAACAGCTTTTAACCCTATCTTCGCCTAATATGGAATCTATAACCCATTATATATATATATATATATATATATATATATATATATATATATATATATATATGTAATGATATTTGACACTATTACTGTTATTGTTCCGGTAATATAGCTATTTCTGAAGATGCTCGTTTGAATGTTGTCTGGTTGCCTTTCTAAAGGTACTTATTAATAATCTTTTAAGGCAAAGTAAAGGTTTTTTGAAATATTATTCTATATGTTGAGTTTTATTTTATAGTAAAAAACGCTTTTAACAAATTTATAGTCATTTTGCATTAACTTGGACACATTCGATTTTCTTTAAAGACGAAACCTGAGTCAAAACTTGATATTCAAAATGGAATATTAAATATAGAGCGCGTCGCGATCAATAATGAGATCGACAATGTACATAAAGCACTTATGTGCACATATAGTAATAATTAATATGAATTATAATGGTATATTATTATTTTCTAGCTAATAATTTCCTTTGTCCTATTGTTTATATTTTTAAAATATATACCTTAATTTTTAAAACGTCGTAGAGAAATTGGCGACTTAAGTCGATTCTATAAATAATTACACAAAATACGTTAAATCGATGTAGCCCGCTTGATTTTTCCCGAGGCGGTGCATGCTAGCAATACACACTGGGGCAATACATCACAGAGGTAACCCAAGAACTCACACAGGGAGGAGTGCTATCGCCACTTCTCTGAAACTTAGTGGTGGATGAGCTGCTGAATCTGCACTCACAGGGCTTTGACGCCCAAGGATACGTTGATGATATAGTTATACTCGTAGAAAGGAAGCAAACCGTCACTCTGTCAGAACTCATGCAAAAAGCAGCAAACAATGTACAGCGCTGGTGCGAGGGAATAAACTGGAAAGTGAACGTTGCTATAACTCCTGTAATATCGTTCACAAAAAGAAGAATCCGAGTCATTTACAACAACAGTATCTTCGGAGAATGGATAAAAACCGTTAATGAGTGCAAATATCTGAACTTGACACGAAACTAACGTGGAACAAACAAATCACAAAAAACTTCAATAAAGCAAAAATGTGTCTCATGAGATGCAGAAGTTTGTTTTGGCTTTACACCAAAGATAGTGCTTTGACAATTAATCTCATTTATTAGACCCATGGTTGCATACGAAGCTGTAGTAGAGTTGCCGACAACAGAGCAGAAAACGACAACCACTGAGTTAAAACGGCTACAGAGCTTGCTTATGTTCTACCAGGGCTATAAGTAGCACCCCCACCATGGAAATAATCCTCGGACTAATACCCCTAGATATATACATAAAAAGTGAGGCTATCAATAGCCCTTATCGAATGAGGACAAACAGATATTGGAAACAACAATCTATACAATTTTGGCACACAAGGGTTATGGATCTAATCGGCAACAAATTCTTGGATATGCAATCTGACTATATGACAATGTAGTATAATTTTGAAAAACCATATAAAATTGGCTGTAATCCAAATCTACGGATGAAGGTGAAAACTTCAATGAAGGTAACGTCTGGTCTATTACACAGATGGATCAAAAACTTCGAGCGGAGTAGACGCTGGCATATATACAAAAAAGCCCAAGTGGAGCGTTAGCATTCCATTAGGGACAAGTGAAACAATATTCCAGGAAGAAATTCGCGCAATACAAGCATGTGCTCATGAGAATATTAGACGGAAACACCACAACTAAGAAATATATTGTCTCAAATAGTCAAGCTGCTCTAAGAGCTTTAGATGCCTATCAGGCCACCTCCAAATTCACGATGGAGTGATCTATTAGAATTATCTCCCGGAAACAACAGGGTTGCACTACTCTGGATTCTAGGACATTCAGGGGTAAAAGATAATAAAAAAGCGGACGAATTAGCAAGATTCAGAGCTACAACATGGACTTGTTGACTCGCAACATCTGGACAAAAACATTCGTGGGTCGTATTTGACGGTCCCTCAAAGAAACTTACAACTGACTTCCTTTGTTTAACAAGCGCCCAGACCAAATTAGTGGTGAAACTGATCAGCGGTGACTATCAACTGAGTAAACATTTAGAGAAAATAGATATAAACAATAGTCCCACGGCATCCTATTAATATATAAAGTGATTCATTGGACACTTCAACGTTTCTATCAGTTGCAATATAATCTGGCAACAATGCATTTTACGAAATATTTTCAAAAGCTACAAGAAGCCACCTTCTATCGTCATTAACAAATTTTTAAAAGGCGGTGTTTTTCTCTCTCTTAATATGCAGCTATGTTGGACGCACTCTGTATAAGGTAACAATGAAAGCTCTTTTTATTAAAAGATTGGTATGCATCTCACACTCGCGCCGTCATCGTAGTTCACCGGAATTAGGAAAAACGGCGCCGGAAAAAAAGACGCAATGCAGAATACAAATTCCACATTATCTTTCCACATAGTTGGGGTAGGCAGGGAAAATGTGACTATATATTATTTGTATGTAAATTTTAAATGGATCAAGAGGGAAAAGCGCCAATTTGAGAAGCGAATGACAAAATATTATTTAGCTGATAAAGCGTTATTTAAATATTTACATCGACTTATATGAAAGTTACTAGACATGTAGATAATATGGGTAGTGTGTGTTTGTGGCATCTAACAAATGTAAAGCATTTACATAAATTATGTTTTTTTTTCAATGTAATTCTGTTGGATCTTTTTGGCATTATTTATACCTCGTTGATGAAGAACGTTGTCAGTGTCGGGCCCAGAAATCCATTGACAATTTCAGTCGCGATTAGGACATTGGTAATTGTAAAATGAAGAAAAGAAAATAAAGCAAGTAATTTATTTCTGACTTAAATTATTAAAAATTCTAAGTCGACAGTCTCTCCTTTGATCTATTGTTAAGACCAGATTTATGGACACGTAGTCATAAAATATAAACTACTTAGTACCTTGAACAATACAATAATAAGTATGACCCTATTTTAAATAAAGTAAAATAAACCGGTCAAGTGCAAGTTGAACTTGCGCAATTAGTGTTCCGTACGTTGATTGCGTTTAAAATAAAAAATTTTGTTACGGAGGTATAAAATGATCAGTGACTTCACAAAACACACCCCAAATGAGTTTTCAACAAAGTTTGTTTCCAATCTTTAATGAAAATTGATGACCTTGAAATTTTTGTTTTTTTTTTATATACCAGATGAATTATTAATGAAGAATATTCCAGAATTTTTTCAGAATTTTTTGATAAGTACTTTTCGAGATAAGGACAGCGATTTTTCGCGATTTTTTAAAAATAATACAAAGAAAAGTGCGCGCAAGTATTACATTATATATATATTTTTTACTCGTGTTCAATCAGTAATTGCTACTGTAGCATATTTTATGTATCTGCTGCCAACACTTATCTCAATAAATTAGAAGTAGTAAATAACAAATGCCTAAAAACTGTATGTAGGATACCTAAAAAGTACACCGACAAATGTGGTTGAAGTTGAAACAGTAGTTCCACCCTTAGAACCCACGCTCAAACAAACCGAAAAAATAGCAAATTGCTCAATGAAATTCATACTCTTACAACTTTAGGCTTAACTAATCAATATTGGCTACAAAAAGATGCCGTTACTAACAGAACGTTATTTATGGTCAACAAGATTCCAAAATGAAATTTATGAATCCAAAGTTATGGACTATTATGGAGTTACTACGATAATAGCCCCGAAGTCATTCCGAGGAAATACTACAACTTTACAAGTAAAAGTTCTATCAAAAACTAAACACGGTATGGGAGGATCAGGAACAAATTTTGACAGATGGATCATTAAAGAACAAACAGGATGTGCTTTTTATCATCCTAATAAAAATAATTATGGTAAATGGAAATTGCTAGAAAATTCATCCATATTTATGGTTGAAATACTAGCTCCTTAACAAGCAATAAGTTATTACAAAGACAACACTAATTAGACAAATAAAATACATTTGTATACAATGAGGAAATACATTTGTATACAACAGAAAATAGAAAAGCCGTTGATTATCAACACACACACACACACACAGACACACATACCTACGATATTTTTACTGTTCAACTACAAGTTGGACCCTTCCTGAAACAAAAGGATTGAGGCCTTCGAAACGTGGGCTTATCGCAAACTGTTGAGGATATCGTGGATGGACAGAATGATAAATGAATCAGTTTTACAATGCATTAACAAAGAAAGAGAAGTGCTTGATATCATAAAAAGAAGAAAGTTGGAGTACTTTGCCACGTAATAAGAAATCAGAAGTATGAATTCCTCCATATCAGTATTCAGGGGAAAATAAAAGGAAGGCGTAGTCCTGGCAGGCGGAGAACATCCTGGCTTAAAAATATTTGTCATTGGTATGGAGTAAACACCACGACACTCTTTAGGTACACTGCGGATAAAGTGAAGATCACTTTTACCACCACCAGACCACATTTAACTACTCTGACTGGACCCGCTTAGATTAAATGTTTAAATATAAACGAATCAACACGACGCTTCTATCCCAATCCAAATCCGCAAGATCACCAAGTAAGTGTGAACCATGGAGAGAGAAAAAACGACGAATTTACATATTCGTATTAGAGAGAGCCATAGTTTGCCAGAACGCAAAAAAGTATAAAACGAAACAGCGCCGTATACGCCTTACATTACATCCAGTTCTTGTAGTTTGTGCGCTTAGGGAGCTTCAGTGACAACTCGAGGTTTAACGGTACGTAAAGTATTAGTGTTGTTATAAATTGTTCTTGTCCATTTGTAGGGAAAGTTCACTTCTTTAAAAGACGTTTGTATGACTAAGGTATAATACAAAATAATTTGCATTTTGCCTTGTTGTTGATGGAGGGTTCACGTGCTCATGTGCTCCTGTAGAGGAGCCGCCACTGAATCCACTCCTATAATATGTTTTTAATAAAATTCCGTAGCCTCGGGGACTTATTTTACTGCGATTTTTTGGGGTACAATCTACCTAGTTATTGTGTTTTAAAGTTTAACACGAAAAAGCACAATAACTTTTTTGTGGCCGACATAAATATGCCAGAAGTCTTTTTCGGTACATACGTTTCGACATCTCTCCGAACTCGCATATTTTGCAGGTAAAAATACCCCGTTGCTGGATGAGGTAAAACTTTCAAAGGCATAAAAAGTTGAAATTGTTTGCAGACTAGACCTTCCATTAAATTTCTCAATATGTCTAGCGACTGATAAATACGTTTAATTTTACTTTTCAGGAGGTACGTTTTAAGTATCTAACTAAAAATTTTACGTACTGTCAAAAAGTATTAAGCAAAATAATAATATAATTTAATTCACGTAAATAACAAAACTGCCTTGAAGGAACAACTACGAATGAAAGTAATGGTGATAAGGCGTAAAACAGTTGTAACTTCAAGAAATTGAGCAAGCACCACAAATTACACAGGCCATCAAAAAAAATATTTGTAAAAACTTTTTAAACCAATACATCTAAGTATTATGTATTTTTCTGTGCTGAAACCGTATCAGTTTGGTTGTATCATCCACAGTTCTCCACAGTTCTCTCACAATATGACATCGATAAAATTTCAAAATAGGGAAAATTTGATACCTTGTAACATTCATTTTTTCCTAGATTTTAAGAGCATGTAATGTTACTGATTTTTGGCTTTATAATGTACTTTTTTCATTTTTGTATCGAGCAGTGTATTTCGCTGGAATTTCTAGCCGCTCATGGAACAGTGTGCAGTGAGGATTTCCGACTGAATTTATTCAATTCGTGGTACGTCCCGATTGGTCAGATATTTGTTTCCGGAGTTTGTTTCCGGCGTAGCCATCTTAAAGACGTAGTTCTCACGGATTATTTAAGGGTCTGCAGAACGCAGATCGAGGCTTTTTGTCCATCCAGCCGCAGTCGAGGCTTTTTCCCATCAAGCCGCTGTCGAGGCTTTTTCCCATCAAGCCGCCGCCGAGGTTCTTTCCAACATGTAGTGACAGAAGGCTGTTCTGCAACCAGTAGCCGAAGTTGGCTTTTTTTCCGATCAAGCCGCAGTCAGGCTTTGTCCATCCAGCCTCAGTAGAGGCTTCTGAAAATTTTATCGAGAGCCAAGTCGAGTACGAGAGTTCTTCAACGTGAAGCCGTAGTGGGCTTTGTTTTTTAACATGAAGTAGCCGTCGTAGGCTCTTCTCGTCATGAAGCAGTACCGATAAATTAGTGATGGAATGTGTGAAAGCGGTTTTAAGTGTTCAATGTAAGGCCTAGAAGCCCGTAGGAAAACCGTAAGTCACCAAAATATACATCAGTAGACCTATTTCCCGCAGATAAGTGATTTAACATCGAATTGAACTGATAAGTCGTGAAGTGAACGTCACGATTCTTCAATATCGGGTGTAGCAAAATATTAAAAGCAAAATGTCTGATTTAAGAACTCTATTTAGTAATAACTACCTTTTAGGCTAAAGTTTTTGTAACTACGAAACTGCAAGAGTTAGAACTTTTATTTTAAATCATTAATAAATTTTCTTTTTATTGATTAAAGCTAGTGTTTCACTGTACACCTATCTTACTTTTCAGGATAAAAAGGTTGTACCAGATAAAAATTCTTTTTCTTAATAACTGCATAACACTTCAGTATTTTTTCATTTTTTTAGCTGAAAGTAGATCCTTTCTATTTTAAAATGAATGGTGCCCAAAAATTAGTACAACCAAATTTTTTTTTATCAACGATAGAAACTAATTCCAAAAAGACGTACAAAAATTATCTCTTACCCATATTACTCTACCAAGAAAAACTGAGCTAGTGTATGTTTAATTTCTTTAGTTCTTTTAAAATCAGTATTCACTCAATCCATTCTCAGAAATTAAAACGGGGCTGTAAAAGGTGCGCCTCAAGGTGTGGGCGAAGTGAAAATTGACACCCCACAAATTGACGCTGTCAATTCGGGGCGAAGTGCACACGTTACAACCTAAAAATAAAAACTTAAACTGTACTTATATTTGATTAGGCTACAATTTTTACTCACGATAACATATTTCTCTTCAATGCGAATATTTTAGGTGCTTATTTTTTTGTATTTTCTTTCCCTTTTCTTTCTGAAGTTTCTTGTACAACTTTTTCTCCGATGTGATGCATTTTGTTGTTCTCTATGAACTGACCAAGAGTAAACACCCATCATGTTGATATTCCACCGTCCCTGGTACCGGTTCTCCATCTCCTTTATGTCCTGATGGAACCGTTCCCCTGCTCTTCACTCACATCGCCTAAATTTTTAGGAAAAAAGTCAAGATGGTTGTGCAAGAAGTGGACTTTAAGGCTCATTAGACAACCCATATTTGTGAACTTGTCTATCATATTAACTATGATAAGTTCATAGTCTTTCACATTGCCCAAAAACTTAGTCACAACTTCTTTAAATGATATCCAAGCCTCCTTTTCCTTTATAATCATCCTTGCTTCAAAGTTGGAACATCATTTTACGAATATCAGGCCCAACGAAAACCCCTTCTTTCAGTTTGGCTTCTGATAAATGAGGAAATCTTTTACAGAAATATTTAAAACATTCACCATCTTTACGCAAGGCTTTCACAAATTTTTTCATTAAGCCTAACTTGATGTGTAGTGCTGGTAGAAGAATCATTTTTTGGTATACTAAAGTTTTATGCAAAATGTTCTTCTCGCCAGGTGTTAAAGTTTTTCTTACGGGCCATTGTTTTGTGAACCAATGTTGATTCCTTGCTCTGCTGTCCCACTCACATATAAAACATGAAAACTTTGTAAATGCCTTTTGTTGACCAAGGTTCATGGAGACAACTTTTAACTCTCCACATAGCATCCAATCGTGAGCTGGATAGTTAATTTTCTGTAAAATCATGTTAAGATTTTCGTAAGTTTCCTTCATGAGCAACAGGCAGTGAAGCATAAGTATTTCCGTTGTGTAACAGAACACCTTTTACACTAGTTTTGGATGAGTCTATAAAAAGCCTCCAATCTTCTTTCTTGTACTCAATGCCAAATTCGTTCATAAGACTAATAATATCATGGCAGTAAACCAAATCCTCTTTCTGCTTGAATAACTGAGCAAACTGATGATCTCTTGTTCTATAATGGTAAATAGATGTTCCCGATTCCAATAAATGTTTTTCTTTCAACCTAGAACCAAGCAATTCTGCTTTTTCCTTATTCAAATCCAAATTTCTCACTAAATCATTTAACTCAGCTTGTGTAAACAACTATGGTTTTAAATTTTCTAAAGAGCATTGAAACTCATCATCATCCGGTCGACTTTCATTAAATTCGGGACTGGACTGTAAAACGTCATAGACTAAAGTGGCTCAGGGATAGGAAGTCCCGGTCTATGTCCTACCGGCCGATTAGCTGAAGTAAAGTTAGGATAGACAATTACTTTCCTATCTTTGCAGTTATATCCAAAAACATCAACACTGCAAAAATAATTTGAATGATTTTCTTGCTCTCTTCATACCGTAGGTACTGGAAATCTAAAAGCTTTCTTTTCTTTCTTATACATTTTCCTAAGATCCTCGACACAAACATAACATACTTTGTGAGGAGTCCAACATTTTTCTTGATTACCGATTTCTACACCAAAACATGCAAAGTATACTTTTTTTACAAAGTCAGTAATATTTCTTTGATGTTTTTCAACTACAAACTTACCACATATATAACAAAAGTGTTGGGAGAGTTTTTACAACCACGATTAGCCATACTTTGAGTATGAATTAAAGCACATGGGTTAAACACTGCAATGCGAAGTTATATTCACAGGAAGTAAATAAACAGCTGTGACATTTATCGGAACTGCCAACCTAATAACATTTAATTTTACTGGCAACCTTATAAAATTCTGATTTTATTGCCAACCTAATAACATTCGAATGATAAAAAATAAACTTTTCACATTTTGAATATCAAAATATGAAAAATTGGTGGGTGATACGACTTTTTTATTATTATTTTCGGACTCAGCACACCAAAATACATAAGAATCAGGTAAAATTATTAAAAAAGTTTTTTCATCGTTGGCCTGTGTTATCATCCATTTCTTATTTTGTATCCTGAGCAATGGTAATATCTTTTTTCTGGGTTTTGTTACGACGGATTAGAGACCAGATTGATGAAGGACCCAAGTGGTTATTTACGAAGTATTTTAGCGTTCTATCGTCCAGCAGCAACAAGGGAATCTGCAAATTCAACCAAAAATATTAAAAAGGGATTATTTAGTTGATATTTTATAAATAATCCAAACATTGACCGCGTATAAAGCAATAATTTAAAAAATCGGTTCTACCATTTACCATACCATTACATAAAGCCACTCCTTTAATATTTATTTTTTTGAGAATATACTGGTACACCCCTTTTTACAGTGTATTTATAATACTTAACAATATAGCCATATCAATAACAGAACGGCCGAAAATGTCGAATGAAACACAAGAACGGCTTACACTCCTACCGTGAAACAATTAACGCTAGAGCATCCCTTCTGAAGGAAGAGTGTGAACCTGAAAAAATGTTCAGTTCCCGGCACTGGTTCATGAATCTCATAGCCCTCAGCAGTGGTGAATGACAACCATAATTAGTTCTGTGGAAGCCAGTAAAGAACAATTCAGTTTGCCTTAAATGTCTTTGAGGTACATTAAATTTTACGAATGACAATAAAATGGGAGAATATATATATATATATATATATATATATATATATATATATATATATATATATATATATATATATATATATATATATATATATGTATATATATATATTATATATATATATATATATATATATATATATATATATATATATATATATATACATATATATATATATATATATATATATATATATATATATATATATATATATATATATATCAAGGATTTTCTACAGCTGACGCTGTCTTCCTTCTCTCAGCCTTTGATTCCATCCGTTTCTATCTTCCCAGTCTCCATCTGTTAGACTCCTGTCCTCCATAACCTCGTCCACATCGTCTCTCCACGGTCGTCTGGGTCTTTCTCTTTTTCTTCTCCTATAGGGCTCCACTCTGTTATTTTCTTCATCCACCTATTATCTTCGCTCCGTCTGATGTGTCCATACCATTTTAATCGTTTTTCTTCAATGGTGTTTATTGCGTTCTCTTTGATGTTCATTCTACTTCTTATTTCTTCATTTGTTATTCTCTCCATACGTGTCACTCTACAACATCTTCTCCAATACTCAATCTCTACCGCGTTAATTTTAGATTTATTTCTTTTGTTGATCGTCCATGTTTTTGACCCGTATGTCATTATGCTTTGTATTATTGATTTGTATATGCGTGTTTTGTTTTTCTTTGTAATGTGCTTGTCCCACAGGATCGAATTTAATTGTCTTATGCATGTCCGCGTTTGTCCTAATCTAGCTTTAATCTCTTCTTCTCATGTTGCATTTTTTGAAATGATGGTTCCCAAATATTTAAATCAATCGGTTCCTTTGATTATTGTTTCGTTATCGACTTCTATATTCTCCACGTTTCCCTCCTTTGTTGTTCCTGTAGGACCAAGATAATTGCTTATATATTAGGAAATCTAACAATTTGGCAATACTGGATTGATTACATATACTTCTATAATTCCTTACATCATTCCTGTTCCCAGACTTGTAAATTGGACTCAGATAAACTTTTGCTGGAAAAATATGTTTATAATAAAATTTCGGCGGCCTCGGGGATTCATTTTTCTGCGAATTTTTGGGGTACAATTTACCTCAGTTATTGTGTTTTAAAGTTTAACACATGAAAAGCACAATAACTTTTTTGTGACCGACGTAAATGTGCCAGAATTCTTTTTTGCTCCATACATTTTGACGTCTCACGAAGTAGCATATTTTTGCGAGTAGAAATACTCCGTTGCTGTATGGGATAAGGCTTTCAAAGCATAAAAAGTTAAAATTGTTGCAGACTAGACCTTTACTTGAATTTCTCAATACATCTAGAGATTGATAAACCAGTTTCTTTGACCAATTAAAATGAAGCTAATTAATTAGTCACTTAAAACGATGATTTGGAAATCAAGCTGTAGCAAGCGTGATTTCCAAATCTTTATTAATTTCCGAAACACTTGTTCGAATAGTTAAAAATGGTAGATACCTTACGAAAAACACTGGCAAAATAACGCGCAATTATTACTACGCGATCATGTAAATCGGCATACCTACGCTTTCGCTGGTCAGGTTTTACATTAAGCAATCTAATTAAAAAGGATTTTTGGAAAAAATTTAAAAACAATATTCACATTCGAAGAAACATTTCTGCTAACAAAAGTTATACATGGTATATTTGCACCTGTTTCGAATCAGGCACAATCTTTGGAAATATGAGTATCACAGAATCTTTATTATTCATTATCTTTCTGAAAGTCATACTCTTCAGATTCTGAATCACCTTCATCAACTTTACGATATTTACATTTTCTTATAATATTCTTAGTCACTTTTACTATTAGAAACATCTGAACTATACTCCGAATATACTCCTTTATAGGGTTTAATATCTGAACAATTTTTAGTTAATTTCTGATGGTCAGCAGCACGGATGGGAACTATGGAGCATATGTATATATATATATACATATACAGCACAACATTATTGGAGAGATACTGTCTGTCAAGTAAGAAGGTGACAGCTCGTATTCATGAAAAAAGGTGTTTCGAGAATATTTTTTGCCATCAATGTATTCTTTGGTGTGCTAAACATGGCGCAATTACCTAAGTAAATTGTCCAATCACCTTCGAGGCACGCTGTCGGCGAAATTTTCTGCATACTACGGCAATGATTTCCAAATTTTTTGAATCTCGCTAGATGACTGAGCCAGTCGCAGAGTCTTTCCTCTGAGCTGTCTCTTTACAAGGGGCCAAATGTTTTCAGTAGGATTGCCGTCCAACGATTGTGAGGGTTACCTAGTGTCTTGCCGTATGCCCAAACAAGGCCGCTTTGAGACGTAATTTTCGCTCAGCAAAGGTTTCTTCAACGCGCTTCGGAATTTAACATTATGAGCACGAAGATGTTCTCGAATGGTCTCCTAGGACACGCTCAAACCTGATTCTCTTAATTTTTGCCGCTCCTTGGCTCAGCGTCATTTTCGGGTCTCGTGAAAACAAAGATACGATTCGTTTTTTTTCGACTTTCCAAGTGACTTTGCCTAAGAAGCCACGTTTAGCTAAGTCGTCGACATTTTTCATCTCGTTTTAACGATTTACCGACTTCTTCATAAACAACACCTACTTTTTAATATATTTAGCGGTGGATGGGAATAAAGAAAACTGCCTCGAACCGACATACACAAGTGACTTATTTGAATTCTATGTGATTTCGATGAAAGTTCGGACTCGACTAATACTTTTACTAAAATGGGTCGTAGATAAAGGTTCCCTCTACCGATTTGTTATTAAATCGCATCTACCAAAAATGAACTATCGCAGACACGTTCTTACTTGACAGACTGTATTTATAATTTTACCACACTATAAACAACAGTTGCAAACTAATTTATCTACACATTCTAGTATCTGGTCAGACTTTCTGGAAATATTACAGATTGTTTCGAAGCTTTTAGCATCCCCATGAATGAACGCCCGCTTATAAACGACTAAATGCCTCCTACCACCAGACCTAAAAACATTTGTCAGGACCAGACACTATCCACGAACCACAGAAAACAATTGGGGCCGATATTAAGTTTAATTTAGTGAATTAACGATCTCCAGTATTTTATAAAATTGTGTTGGGATACGTGTAACCCAGTAGTATTTTTAAATATTATTAATATTGAAATAGTCATCCCTGAAGGGCTACAACATTGAAAACGGAACAATTTTTTTCGGAAACTACTTGAGATATGAAGCATTAGATTAACGTTTTTTGAGCGTTTCCAAATGAAGCTACTGAAATATTTTATTTTTGATTTTTGGCAATTCGGTAATTGATTTAAAAAGTTTAGCTCTGGCACTTTAAAACTCTTCATTGGGATTTTCAAAATATTTTTTTTTTTATTTAATTTAATTAACGGGCAATGCTCAATTTTAAAACAATACAATAAAATATCTTAAGACGACATTAAAGTAAAAAAGAAAATTTTAGAATAAGAATGAGGGAAAGAGAAAAAAGAAAATTATAACAATAATAATAAAAATAGAAAAAGAAATAATGACTGTAACAATAAATAACAAAATGCACATCATCCTCCACACAACTGTCTATAAAACACAGATCTTCCAACGAAAAGGTCCAGACTGGGATGCTCATTGGCAAGGCGACATGACCTAGATACAAAATTATTGCATCGGTAGTTGGTCCTGTGGGATGGGACAAAAAGTCACCCTGGAAGGTACAAGCAGACCAATTTTGTCCAGCAGAAAGGGACAGTGGTAGTTACTATGGAGAATATTATAAAGCATTTTGAGATCGATAGCAACTCTGCGATCTTGTAAAGTTTGAATGTGAAACTCAGATTTTATCTGAGGGTAGGTAAGCCCAGGTCTATTTATCTCAGAAATGCTGCACTCTCTCAATGCATTGAACGTGAGTACCATAGCAAGGACTCCATATACTGGAGGAATACTCTAAACGAGCTCTAATCAGTGAACAGTACAGCTGCTTCAGACACTCGTTCAAGAACAGCATCCCCGATCTTGTATGGATAATCTCCGGGACTTACTGAAAACGATAGAATGGCACTTAGTCGCATTTAGCTCCATACCTTTGTCCTTGCACTAAGCTACAAGCTGATTCAAATCCGTCTGAAGTTTGTAACAATCATCAAATACAGACACCTCAATATTCAACTTTAAATCATCGGCAAAAAGAAGGACCTCACTATGTGCAAAACGATGAGTCAAGTCATTAATAAATAAGTTATACAGAAAAGGACCCAAGTGCGATCCCTGGGGAACTCCAGAGGGGACATGTATACTATCTGATAAGTAGTTATTAAAGAGGACAGTCAAATAGCAGCCAAGCCAATCCAACATCACTCCTTCATCATCCGCCTCCTTAACCTGGACAGAAGAACAACATGGTTTACCCTGTCGAACGCCTTGGAAAAGTCAGTATAGATCGAATGCACCTGAGTTTCCCTCTCCAAAGCGCCAGACACAAAGTCGACAATGACAGCAGATTCAGATCTGCACTTTTGCCACCCTGAAACCCAAACTGATGGGTACTAATATTGGAACTTAGCTGAGTAGTCAAGAATTCAGTTATTATGTGATCGAAAACCTTAGGGATGATACTTAATATGGTAATTGGTCGATAATTAATTATCTGGTCACGGCTGCCTGACTTGTGAATTGGTGTTATGTAACCCAACTTCCAAAATTCGGGAAAAACCAGTAGTTAAAGATTCATTAAAAATACTGTGCAGTGGGCGAGCGAGAACAAAACTGCAGTGCTTAAGTAACGCTGGAGGTGAGCCATCAGGGCCAGGACCCTTATTAATGTCCAAAGAACACAAGTGGGAATACATATCAGACAATGAAATGCTATGTTGAAACAAATTGACGTCATAAAAGGAAAAGTCATCATTGTGATCACCAGAACAAGATCTATCACTGTACACCTGGGGGAAGTGAGCAGCAAACATATTAGCTATCTCAGGACCCGAATCATCAGTAACATCGTTGTGATAAAACACATCTGGAAAGTCACCTTTTAGAATTCACAAACCTCCAAAACTGCTTAGGGTTTGTGAGCAACGAACTCTCAGTGAATGAGACATTGTGGTTGTAAGATTCTGTAGACAACCTTTTGCATTTTTGTCGTAACGAAGAAAACTCTCGGTAAGCACTTTGCAGACCAGTTGCTTTATATTTTTTATGAGCCCTCTTCTTTTCGATTATGCAGTGCTTAAGGTCAGGGGAGTACCACCTGGGGAAACAAACGGTAGAGACCCGCTTAAGGGGCACGTACATATCAAGGGCTGAATAAATAGTATCATAGAATATATTTACCATGCCATTCAATCCCACGCCAGCCAACAAAGCATCCCAATCCACGCCTCCTAAAAAATCATTAATCCAATTAAAATTAACAGATTTAAAGTCTCTATATATTTTGATATTTTTGTAGATATTTTAAAAAGATTTATCAAAATACAACGTATAATCTCTCATTTTACATTTCTAGGCATAATCGACACAAAAATCTGGAAAATGCCTTCCTTATTATATTCAGATACATAAAGATATCAAAAAAGTTATGTGAGGACATCATGCAGAGATTGTTTCGGGAGATATAAATACTATATAGAAGACCATTTTTAAAACTTTAGATGAACGATAGCTTACGAAGATGCAAGTTGAGACAAAATTTATTTATAATGTTGCCATCTTTATCAAGAAAGTTAATAAAAAAAAGATATAAACGTATTGCTTTACACCTCAGTTAAATTATTTTTTTAGTAAAAAAGTAAAAGTGAATAACATTTTTTGCTTTTACAAACTGCTTTAAATTTAAAGGCAGTCTCAATTTATAGTAATACTGACGATAAGTTCTGAAAAGAATTTTCATTTAGAAAGACATAGGAATCATTACTCAAGCCTCAAACTGAAGGAATTTGGTAGTGACTTGGCGCTTTACTTCTTACACGGGCACCATCACTTGCATAAAATCGATTACGACGTACAGTGGAAGAAAACTTAAATGTGTACGTGATCACTGAAATATAAAAAATGTCATTATAATAGTGATTTTCCTTTGATTTTAATGTTTCTTAGGAGCTTGGATAGTAAGTGGATGGTCGTCGATTTCAGTCATAGGCTGTGTGTGGTGCGTGTTTATAGGCAGTAGTTAGGAAGAGATACAATAACGCCCGTGGTAATACTACCGCGTTGTCTTACCGTAAAATACAAATGTACGAGGATCGATTGAAAAGTTCGCGGACTCACCAAAAATAATTATAATATTTTTATTATAGTACCCTCAATAAGTTCATATTTCTTTGGTTGTCACAGTGTAAAATTTTGTTTCTGTAGAATTTGTGGTTTTTAGGTGAGACCAAGTGCAGCGTTTTTGGAAAAATGGAAATAATTGAACAACATGCGGTCATCAAGTACCTGTTTAACAAAATATTAACACCAAAGGAGATCCACGATGATATGAAAATAACACTAGGGGAATCTGGTCCGTCATATACCACTGTGAAAAAATGGGTTGCAGAATTCAAACGTGGACGAGAGAGCATCGAAGATGACCCCCGCTCCGGCCGGCCCACGACGTCTACGACTGAAGAAAACATCGGCAGAGTGTGTGATCTCATATTGTAAAACCATAGATCACCTATCAGGTAGATTGCAGATACTATAGGCATCTCGTATTAATGAACACAAAACATCAATGAACTCGGATTTCCTCTAGGTGGATCCCCAGATTGCTTTCAGTTGAACAAAAACGAACTCGACTCACGATTTCTCGCGACTGTTTGGTGATGTTTGAGGCGGATCCGCAAGATTTTCTTAACAGGTTTGTGACAATGGATGAAACCTGGGTTCACCACTATACTCCAGAGTCAAAACAATCCAAGCAGTGGAGAAAATCTGGTGAACCGACCCCGAAGAAAGCGAAGGCAAATCTGTAGGCTGGAAAAGTGATGGTTGGATTGCATCCTTTTGCGTCGTTTACGTCAAGAAATTAAAGAGAAACATCCAAGAGCACCGAGAAGGAAAGTTTTGTTCCATCAGGACAACGCCCGCGTTCACACGTCTGTTGAGTCTATGGCTCAAATTCGTGATTGTGGTTTCGAATTGCTGTCCCACCCGACTTATTCTCCTTATTTGGCACCTTCGGACTTTCATCTGTTTCCAAACTTACAAAAACACCTTGGTGACCACAAATTTTCATCAAATGAAGAAGTCGAAGCTGCAGTTAACGAGTATTTCGAAGACCTTGAGGAATCTTTTTTTCAAAGGGATGTGAAAGCTTTGGAAAACAGGTGGAAGAAGTGCATAGAACTAGGTGGAGATTATGTCGAAAAATAAAAGTATTTTTGTACTTATTTTATTTTGTTTTCTTGACTAGGTCGCGAACTTTTCAATCCATCCTCGTATTTTTCAAAAGATGGGTAATGTTGAGTAGTATTATGATATATTATCTTTGATATATCTCAACATAGGAAAAGGGTAAAAATCCCTATCGAGGTGGGGAGGTGAACGATAAAAGAAATTACAACAGTGTCCGACCTTTAGCTCGTGATGACATACAAAGTGTTACTCTCCAATATATCAAAGCAACTCCACAAAGAAAATTCGAGTAGTGAATAGCATCATTTTATAGTACAACCCACTTTGATTGCCGTAGCAGTATTGTGGTGTTTATTTATTAATTTTAATAGTTGATTATATTAGGTATATATAATTTATTAAAATATACATTTAGTAAATATTCAACTACTAATAATAGATATAATATTATATATTTTCTTCTCGAGTAGCTACAGTACGGCATTAGATGTTGTGAAAGACGTTGACCTAAGAAATCGCTTAAATTTTGAAAATCCAACACTTTTCATTCGGCCAATTCGTTACTAGTCGGTATAATCAACAAATTTTGAGTGCACGCTAGATGAAGATCGAATTTTAATGTCAATATTTTCATGCTTTGATTTAACATTTAGACTTAATGTAATATTAATTTAAACAAGTTTCTGTCTACTAATTGAATTCTAAACCTAATAAAGACGAGATTTTTTTATTATTTTTAAATAAAATAACAGTTTATTGTTTTGTCAGTACAGAACTATAAAACTGTCAGTATTAAATATAATATACTAATACAATGAATATTGAATAAGCGATTCTTTGTTTTAATATCTTGCTGAAAATTTTTAAAAACCAATCGCGCCGTTTACCACGTTATGGTCACGCCAGTGTACGAGTAATTACAGGACTAGAAGAAGTAGCAGGTGTATGTATGAGAGTGTTTTGGCACTGGCTATAACCAACTGGCTATTTTTTTTTACAGAAAACAAAATTGTTTTCGACTATTCTCTCATTATATACAAGTATTATATATAAGTATATCTTATTTGTCTAATTAATTTCTTTTTTTCTTTTATTTATTTTTTTATTTAGTCTTCCTTCCGTTCCCCTTCTTTTTTCCTTATTTTTTAGTGTTTCGTACGGAACACTTATAAGATCTGTCTGTCACGTCCGATTTTCTCCAAAACTATTTAACATAGAAAGTTGAAATTTGGTATTAATATAGGAATTGATGGTCTCACCAGAGTCGGGAAGTTTTGAAAGTTAAATTTTGATATAAGGGGTTAGTTTTAGGGGGTAAAATCGGAAGTGAAAAAAAAATTACCAGATCATCGAGTGGGGTGTCAAATGAAAGCTTGTAAAAAAAGTTCAAAAATATATATAACTAGCCATGCCCGCGGTTCCGCTCGCGTGGACTTGATTCACTACTATCGTCACTGCTTATTCCTTATGTTTCCTAACGTAAGAAAATATCTGCCATTATTATTTCTCCTTATCTCCTATTATTTCTCCTTATCTCCCATTATCTCACCTTATCTCCCATTATCTAGGCTTATCTCGACTTATCTCGCAATATTTCTTCTTATCTCGCATTATTTCTCTTTATCTCCCATTATCTCGCCATAACTCCCATTATCTAGACTTATCTCCGCTTATCTCCCATTACTTCTCCTTATCTCCCATTATTTATACTTATCTCCCATTATCTCACCTTATCTCCCGTTATCTAGGCTTATATCGAATTATAGAGAACATATGTGGTTCTCAAGTGATAAGCGCACTAACGGACAGACAGAGAGACGTTGCATTTTATATACATTATATTCTTTGCAACATGATATTGTTCCATATTTGGTTGGTTTAGGCAGTGTATTGCAAGAGAACGCGCTAACGGTAACCTTTTTTCCGACTTGATTCACTATTATCATCACTGCTTATTCTTTATGTTACCTAACGCAATAAAAATATATCCTATAACTTAGCCATAGAACATATGTGTGTTTTAAAAAAAGCACGTAACGCACTAACGGACAGAGAGACAGATAGTCAGACAGAGAGACGTTGCATTTTATATATATTATAGATAGGTAACCTGGCCAGAGAACATATGTATGTTTTAAAAAAAAAGTACGTAAATCGGATAAGTGGTTCTCCAGTGATAAGCACACTAACGGACAGACAAACAGACAGAGATACGTTGCATTATATATATATATATATATATATATATATATATATATATATGTATATATATATATATATATATATATATATATATATATATATATATATATATATATATATCATAGATATAATAAAATATATATCTATAACTTGGTCAGAAAAACATATGTATAAATTTAAAAAATTACGTATATCGGATAAGTGAGTCTCGAGGAATAAGCGCACTAACGGACCGACAGACAGACAGACAGACGTTGCATTTTATATATATTATAGATACAGATTATTATTATTATTATTATATAACCTGGCCGAAGAATATATGTATGAATTTAAAAAAAGATACGTAAATCGGATAAGTGGTTCTCGCGTGATAAACGCACTAATAGACAGACAGACAAACAGAGAGACATTGCATTTTATATATATTATAGACTATAGAATATAGATATTCTCTGCTAGATAATATTGTTTCATATTTAATGGTTTAGGCTGTGTATTGCAAAGGAACGCGCTAGCAGCAACCTTTTTTCCGACTCCATTCACTCTTATCGTCACTGCTCATTCGTTATACCACATATCGTAATAAAATTTAGCATATAACCTGGCCAGAGAATATATGTATATTTAAAAAAAAAAGGAACGTAAATCGGATAAGTGGTTCTCCAGTGATAAGCGCACTAACGGACAGACAGACAGACAGAGACGTTGCATTTTATATATATTATAGATGCAGTACTTGCACACACTTCTCTTTGTACTATTTTTAAAAAATCGCGAAAAATCACTATCTCCCCCTTATACCGAAAAATACTGATCAAAAAATTTTGAAAAAATTCTGAAATATTTTCCACAGGGTGTAGATTGAAGGAAAATTATCACGAGTGCATTACCTTTAATAATCTATCTGGTATATAAAAAAAAAAAATTTCAAAGTCATTAGTTTAGGGGGGGGGGGGGGGGGTCAGTAAAGATCGGAAAAAAACTTTGTTGAAAACACAACTCGAATATACGGAACACTAATTGCGCAAGTCCAACTTGCACTTGACCGGACATTTTAATTAATTTTTTCCCTTCTTTTTTTTAACAACTCTAGAGTCCATCACATGCTGATAGATAATCGTATAGATAAATATGGTGTTTAAACTTAACAGATGTTTCAGATTAATCCGCAATTGAGCCTATAGTTTAATTTTCCTGGAAAATTTTACATTATGATTTGATTTCAATCTGCAATCTAAAATACAATGTTGCATATGTCCTCAAGAAGTAGAGTAAACGCATTGTTAAGTCCATTGTATAAACCTGATGATAATATTAAGTTGATACATCTGAAAATTCTTTAATTAGATCTGTATTTAACAGAAAAGTGATTTAGTAATCATAAAACTTTATATTGGACAAATAATAACATGGTATTTTAAAATTTAATCTATTCGTAAAAACTAGGCTTAATATTTTAGGACCTATGTAACGAAAGACTGATTTTGTCAAATTACATTCGTTATCAATTTCCATCAAGTAACACCCACAAAAATTCAAAATTTTAGGACCTATTAAAATCAACTGATACAGAATATGTAAAATATATTTTTTTTATTTAAATTGTTTATTTTACATTTTTAATAGTATAAATGGAAAAAAAAACACTATATTCTTATCTACTAAAGCATAGGTAAACGTCGTTAAAATGCTTATTTTGACCTCCAGTTTCTAGTAAAACAAACCACTGGGCAAAATTCAGCGCCAGACTGCCAAGTTTATGGGATCGCAGATGCTTGTCAAGTCTTAAAGTTGCTCTCCGTTTTTATATTTACTTCTTGTTAGTAAATTCTAAGTAAAGAGTTGAAATTTCGGGTTCAGATCGAGACTTGTTTTTGTAAACCTAAAGTACGATTTCCACTTACAACTAACAAACTATGTGTTTTTCTGGAAAAACAATATCTTCAGGTTTTTACTTTTTTAACAGTGTTTTAAATTGGTTTTACATTTTAAACTTTAAATTTTATTTGAAACGGAACTCTTTATAGTCAAGCTCTGTTGTGTTGAACCTACCTCCGCAATTTATAAAAGTAACTCCTAATTTTGGAAAATATACTTTTTATTATTTTCAAAATACTTTTGTTAAGTACATAAAATAGTTGACGGTTTTGCCTTTTGCCGCACTTGCCTAGCGTGTTGGCGAGGGGGTGAGAATGACGGACGGGAGTGAGTGAGTGGGAGCTGGAGCAAGATCAAAGTTTGCATAGGCAGGATTCCATCTCTGAAGCAAATCCGGATCACATAGGAGTGTCCACTTGCTATCCAGAGTTCATGAACTAACTCTGGAGGCGGCAAGGATGAAGTGGCGATGGACGTGTCATGCGGCTAGATCATTCGGAGATATGGGTGTACAATTGATGGAGAACCAGAGAAATAGGAAGAGGCGTAGAACTTCCACAGAAACGGTAGAAAAAGAGAGGGAAGCACGGAAGAGATTAGAAGAACCTACATTCAGAAGTGGACAAACATGGTTTAAGAAGCAGAAGACGAAGAGATAAAATGAAAAATAAAATGTTGTTTCCGAGGACAAGAAAAAAACTAAGTAAATTTAGAGATATGTTTCGGGCTGTAATTTCTAAAGTAATAGGTGACCGCTTGGGAAATCAGCAGTTGTTAAAACAGGCAGCTTATATATGCATTTTAGTTACTGTGAAAGTACAATGACGCCTGTGTCATCTTGGCATAATATCCCAATTTCAAAGGCCGTCTCAGCCTGGTTGGTTTTAAATCGTTTATCCAACGTATTGGTTGACGTCCTCTCCTTTTGCCAAGATATGGTCAGCAATATAAAATAATATTGTTTCAGCTTCATCTTTATTCCTTACTATACATCTAACATAATCCCACTTCAGTCTAGTAGTAGTTTCCATAACGTCTCTCATCCTTGTAATTTGTCTGATCCACTGAAGCACTATTTCTTTATCTTCCAAAGATATGGCTATCTCTTTCTGGTCCTTGGCATGGCTGCTAATTTCTTCTTTGACTGTTTAATTCAGGCCCATGTTTGGCAACCAAGTTTTTCGAATGAAGATAAGGCAAGCCTTATTCTTCTATTTGTTTCCGTAGCCTGATCGTATCTTCCTTATTGTATTTGGTAGCCTAAGTAATACCATTTTTTGATATTTTCAATACGATGGTGGTCGATTCTTGTATGCCGATCTTTATACATGACTTTCCCTTTTTCGAAGTTTTAAGTCCTACTTTGCCTGTTTTCTCATTTAATTCTCTTACTATTTTTTAGGTCTTCTGAATTTTTCGCTATAATAACCACATGGTCAGTAAATTTTAAATAATTTCGTCTAGAGCCGCTTATTAAAATACAGTAGAACTCCGATTAACCGAGTCGCGATTATCCGAGCTTCGGATTAACCGAGTCAATCTAAGAACTTGATTATCCAAGGTACGCGCGTCTATGCTGCGTATTAACCATGCTTCTAAAATATGTATGTATATATTGTAACATTCATTTTTTCCTGGATTTTAAGACCATGCAATGTTACTGATTTTTCACTTCAAATTGTATTTATTTTTATTTTAAAATATCGACCGGTATATTAAACAAAAGTTTCAGGACATTCAGTATATACTGTGTGGTGCGGGTTGCTGATCGAACCTACCGCCAGGCCGCGATTGGCGAAATGTTTGACCCGGAGTTTTGATTGGAGCGTCCGGATATTACCGGCAAAAATCGCACGATTATTTAAGGGCCTGAGAAACTACCAGAAAGGCTTATTTCCATCGAGCCGCAGACCAGGGCTTTTTTCGATCGAGCCGCAGACCAGGCAGTACCGTCTAGCCGAGAGGCTATTTTCCATCTAGCCGAGGTAGGCTAATTTTCTTCAGAAGCCGCTAAGTAAAAGTACCAGTTTCGACAATAAAAGCTGTAGTGAGCTTTCTAAGTGTTAAGAAAAGTGTGAAATCGGGTGAAGTCCATCACAGCAGGACTGAAAAACAGTAAGTCAACAAAACTCCCTCCAATAGACTTATTTAAGAGCAGTGCATTAACAGCAATGAATAACAGACAAAAAAGTGAAGTGTAAAACACGATGTCTCGCCTTCGGGGGTTGTAAAAGTTTAAAGTTTAAATGTAACAACTACTATTTAGGCTAGAATTTTTTGGTATAACTGTAAAGGTTGGAACTTTTTATTTTCATTTTAAAAATATGAATAAATTCTTTTTTTGTTGATTAAAGCTAGTGTCTCACTGAATATTTATTTCTCTTTTCAGGATCAGTTGTACTAGACTAATTCCTTTTAGTAATATCCATAAAACACTTCAGTTTTTTCTCATTTTTCTTAGCTGAAGTTAAATCCTTTCCATTTTAAAATGAGTGGTGCCCAAAAAAAAGTCGTACAACTGAGGTTTCTTTAAAAATAGAATTAAATTCCAAAAAGACGTACAAAAATTATCTCTTACCCATATCTCTCCACCAAGGAAAACTGAGCTAGTATTTCTTTAATTTCTTTAGTTCTTTTAAAATCAGGTTTCACTCAATTCATTATCAGAAATTAAAGCGGGGCTGCAAGAAAATTGTACTCAAGCTTGGGGCGTCCAGTATTTAAAAATGTTACAAAATGACGCAGTCTACATGGGGCGAAAAATAAAGCAAAATTAGCACACCTTACAAAAATTGCGCTCAAGCGTGGGACAAACAACTTCTCACAGGGTACGGAAAAAGATGCCTCAAACTGAGGACAGTTTAGCATGTCATAAAAAAAGACGTCACACAAAAATTACGCCCAAGCTTGGGGCAACATTTTTTCACACGTTATAAAAATAGCGCTGTCAACGCGGGGCTTTTGGAATTTTATTTTTTAAAAAAAGGGTTCAGTGTACTAGCTTTCGAACAAAATAAAAGCTCTAACTTTGCAGATATTTTTATTTCATAATATTTATTAAACGAAACTACACTATAGCAGTAAGACAAAAGCAGGAAATTTGTAGAATTTTTTATTTCAATTTATCTGATATAGATATTTGAATTTAGTTGTTGACTCTAAGATAAGAGATTCCTACTTTTTTCTTAAAAGCTACCTTTATAGTTCAGACTTAGCAGATGTGCTGGTTTACTTTAATTTTTTGCAGTGTTAGATTTTGCGGTTAACCGAACAAAAAACTATACGTTTTTTTCTCACCTATGTTTTGCATGAATATTAAAAATACTTAACTGATACGAAACGGTATTTAGAGATTTTTTATAGGAAATTCTTAACATATTTAATAAAAGAGTTTTAATACAAGGCGATACTTAGAAATTTTTTTTTGAAATTGTTGAAGATTTTTTTAATGTTTGGTAAAAAAAGTTTACATATTTTAAGTGCCTTTACATATTTTTTATTTTGACTATTGGGAATACAGGAGAATTATTTTTAACGACTTTTTAAAACAATTCTTTTAAATTTTATTCATTTATCATGGAAGCCTTCAATTTTAAAGTCAATCACTTACTGGAAAATGAATTAGACTATGAACTGAAAATCCGTCGTACTTTCTCAGAACGTCCGGTCGCGGATAAAAGAAAAGATTCTAACGAGGATCTTAAGTAAAGAAATATTCCAATAGATCAGGTAGGACTAAATAGTTACAAAAAGTTTCTGATTTTTTTAAGTCTAATAAAAATTCTCCTCAAGTTAAAACTCCTGCTTCTCCAAATGGTCACATGTCTCCTTTATTCGTGCATAAATATTTAGATAATGGACCGCATATAAAGATAGATCTATTAGGTGCCCATTTCTCGGCTTTATTTGACTCTGGTGCAAATGCCTCCGTTATAGGTCAGAATGGTATTAAGATTTTAAGTCGTTTAAGTATAAAAATATGCCACGTCAAAAATAGAAGTGTTACCACTGCAGATGGCAGCCGTCTAAAGTTTTAGGTACGGTTGAGTAGCCGCTAGTCTGCAATGGTCTTTGTTTAGTAATTTCTGCTTTAGTAGTACCTTCTCTATCACATACTTTGGTTTTAGGATGTGATTTTGCACAAAAATTCGGAATTCTAGTAAATTTTAAAAATAATTCGTGGTATCCACAGTCCCTAGAAGTCAACTCTCAAACAAGTTTTAAAGATTGTTATTCAGAAAATTCTTTAGAAAACCTTTTCTCGCGTCTATGTACTCTAGATGATCTCTCGCGGACGGAACGCTTAAAGGCAGAAAAAGTAATAAGCTCTTTCAAAGAAATAAGTAGTAAAGATAGGTTAGGCTGAACGAAAAAAATCACCATGTCTATAGATACGGCTGATGCCAGTCCTGTAAAGACAAGGCCCATTGCCATGTCTCCATATATGTCAAAAGTATTAAATAAAGAGTTAGACGAAATGTTGAAACTCGGAGTGAAATCGTCTATGCTTTGACGGAAGAAAGCTCAACGAGGTCAGCAAATTTGATAACTATCCATTACCGAACATCGACAGAATTTTGTAAGGAGTTAGACGAAATGTTGAAACTCGGAGTGATATCGTCTATGCTTTGACGGTAGAAAGCTCAACGAGGTCAGCAAATTTGATAACTATCCATTACCGAACATTGACAGAATTTTGACATCACGCAGGAATGCTAAGTATGTATCTTCGATAGACCTTAGAAAGGCTTTCAGGCAAATTCCTTTGGACAAATCCTCTAAGGAAAAGACCGCTTTTGCAGTAGTAGGCCGAGGTCTATTTCAGTTCGTCACTATGCCGTTTGGTCTAAAGAACGCTGCTCAAACTCAGCAACGTTTAGTGGACGCTATATTTGGTCCGAAATATGAGCCACATATTTTTACCTATCTCAATGATATTTTAGTAACATCGGAAGACTTCGAATCGCATGTTCGCTTACTTAAAGAAGTAAAAGATAAATTGAAAGAGGCCGGACTGACGATAAATTTGAGCAAATGTGATTTTTTTCAAAACTTCTCTAAAGTTTTTAGGCTATATTGTAGGCTCAAATTCCTTGCGTACCGATCCGGATAAAGTAGCAAGCATGGTTAATTATGCGAGACCTACTAATACTACGTAAGTTAAGCGCTTCGTAGGAATGTGTTCATGGTATAGACGTTTTATCGAGAATTTTTCTACCTTGTTGTCACCTATTAATGATCTTTTGAAAGGACGGAAAAAAAGGACAATCGATAGATTGGACAAAGGCAGCAGAAGAATCTTTTATAAAGATTAAAGAGCTATTGGTTTCAGCTCCAATTTTATCCCAACCAGACTTTTCCCAACAGTTTTATATTTCTAGTGATGCTTCTAATACCGGTTTAGGGGGCGTCCTAACACAGAAAATCAATGGTGAGGAAAGAGTGATAGCGTATGCCAGTAGAACTTTGTCAAAAGGCTGAACGTAACTATTCGGTTGTTGAAAAAGAATGTTTAGCAGTACTCTTTAACATCGAAAAGTTTCGACCTTACATAGAAGGTGTTCCTTTCACGGTCATAACAGATCATTATAGTTTATTGTGGCTTAATTCTATTAAAAACCCTAGTGGCAAACTAGCGCGTTGGGCGATTAGGTTGAGACAACATACGTTTAATTTAATTCATAGTGGCCAAAAATGCGTTTTGATATCTTAAAGTTTGTGAGGATTTGTGAAGTATGTGGAGCGCAGAAATCTCCAAATACACTACCTATGGGACTGATGGGAAAAGAGAAAACGGTTAATTACCCTTTTCAAGTCATAACAGCTGATCTAGTAGGTCCATTTCCACGTTCAAAACAAGGAAATAGATGACTTTTCGTAATTTCTTGCTGGTTAACAAAGTATACCGTGTTATTTCCTTTGAAAAGCTCTAAAGCCGAATGCTTTTTGAAAATTTTAGAAAACGATATTTTTCTAATCCACGGAGTTTCATCGCTTTCGATATGCGATAACGGTACTCAGTTTACTTCTGAGTGTCTTAAGAGCTTAAGTGAGACATATAGTTTTAACATACGTTTCAATCCCGTGTGCCCTCTACAATATAATTTCGTTCAAAATAATATTCGTTGATTCACGTGATAATTCGGGATAAAGGAATTTCAAAGATTCAAACACGAAGTAACAGGGTTTACACCGTCTTTCTTAGTTTACGGCAGACATATACCTCTAGCTGGATCGTATTAGGAAAATTTAGATTTGGATGTCAATGTTGACAGCGAAATAATTCCGGGTAACAGGGGTGAGTACGCCGAAAATTTAAAGGGATTTTGCCTTTAATATAGGTGATCACGTTTGGCGAAAAAATAAAATTCTTTCCAGTGCAGCAGATAAATTCACATCTAAGTTGGTACCTAAGTATGTGCATTGCGTGATTAGAGAAAAGATTTCGGATTTGGTTTATGGTTTAGTTAATTTAGATGGGACTAAAGTAGGACGATGGCATATTAAAGACTTAAAACCATTCAATGAACCTAACCCTAATGAAAGTTTGTCAGAAGAAGAATAATTTATATTTACACTATCTTAATTGCTTTAGTTTATTTTTTTTTGATGTTGCTCTGTAGAGGTGACGACCTCGTCTTTTTTGACTGTTATAAAAGTTGAGCTGGGGATAGCTTACTTTTATTGTTTAAAGCTAAGGTTTTGGGTATTGGCCATATCCCAAACTTAGGTTGATTGTAGTTGATGATTAGCATCGACTCAGCTGTTGCGAGCTTGCGAAAGAGTCACACTCAGGATATATCATAAGACTGGTATGTCGGTGGTCGCGGGATTTGATTTGCTTAAGACCCCAAAAAATATCCAGTTCTTGACACTTGGAAGCGAAATTTTGATTAGAGGCAATCCAAGGTGATCTTGAGTTAGGACAAGCGCAAGATGTAGCTCGTGTAGTGTGATGTAGAGTCAAAATTTTTAAGAGCAATTTCAAAGTTCGTTTCCCGAGTGGGTGTATTTTTATTACCTTAATGGTATATTTTGATGCAATTAAGAGTAAATTGATTTTGGTTTATCCAGTAAGTCTAAGACTTGGATTATTTTGATTGAGATCTTCTTCTGAATTGACAAACTAAGGTATTTTTTTTTCTTCTTTTCAGAGCCGTTTAAACGTTACCTTTGAGTCACAAATTTTTTTTAAAAATTTTTTTGCATAGGCTCATAGGCGTCTGATGAGTTTTTTCGGTTTACTATCAGATTGATAGAAAATTGAAGTTCTGCAGGAGAACTAAAGGCTGATCATTTACAGGAGATGAGAGCAGAGTAAGACAGTAGTTTCACAAAGAAATGATCAAAATCTGATACCGAGATGAGAACCTTGTCAAGAGAGGCTAAGCGCAGTGAAGGAAGATTCCTAACCGAATTTTTAGATTTCCAAGAGGTAATCTAGAAGTTTGGGCTGACAGAAAACGGTTATGCCTGATACCTGTAGCAGTTTCTTCTAGAGGCTATTGTTTAGGGAGACGATTAACACCATGATCGAATATTTTAGCTGTCAACGATGTTTTCTTCTTGTTTCTGATTAAGCTGGGAAAGCTCTTGTCGTCTTCAAAAGTTTTGTTGCGTTGCCACCAAAAATTTGAGAAATTTTTGCTTCATGTAGCTTTTTAAGCTCATTTTCGTTTTTTTAAAAATTTCGTTAGAAGCTTGGTTAAGTCAACCTTGTAAACCTTTTAGGTTGTATCCCATGAGTTATCTGTTTTTACAGGCTGTGATGCACCGGGTGCTAACAGATGCCGTTACGACGTTTGGCAGGGAGTTAGTCTTCCTGAGGAACAGACTGATTGGAAGGGTAGTCTATGGGGGGTGAACGTTTGACCTTTGGGACCTTTAAAGGTTTTGTTACCCAATGGTTATTTCTATTTGAACCAAAGGAAAGCCTAACTACTGTAGTCGACCTCAGCTCCAATTAGCCTATTAGTGGTGACAGGCGGTTGGCAGTAGTGTATTTTTCGGAACACCCTATTGATTAATTTTTTTTGACTTATGGTGGTGTGGTAGACACCGTTTTAGTTTAGTGGATGCTATAATCTACTCCCTTTTGTTGGTGGACTCCAGGGTCACCAATTCTGTATTTTTTTTGTCTCCACCTTTCAGTATATCGTGGTGAAGTGTTTGTCTCCTGTTATGTGGGATGGATTGAATGTTTTTCGTTGTTGTTCTAGGGCGAGACCAGTACACGAGGGTTCTTCATGCAACTTGAAGAGGCGCAATGCTGGTTAAGTTTTATTTCTCTGGGTAGCCACCCTGAAGAATGACGGAGAGCGTTTTTTTTCTGGCTCATGTTTCTAGGCAGATTTGTCACTTTGGTGCGATGTGCCGAAGATTTGATTAGCTTTGCTAAGAGCTTTCACAAGCTCAGTATGGAGTAATCATCACCTAGAGTTTAGGGATTTGAACTCCTGTATATATTTCTGTATATATTACTGTACATATTTCTGTATATATTTCGGTGTATGTTGGTTGCCTGAGGGCATGTGCTCAAAATGCGAGATTTTGAGTCGTTTTGCTTATGGACTCCTATATAGGATTATGACTTTAGGGAGGTCCTATTTCGAGACTTGTTGTCTCATATAGTTATGTTGGGAATGTTTCCTTGAATGTTAGTTGCGCGTGGACTAATCATTCTGTTCTTTGTGAACATTGCTTTTTGAAGCAGGATCATTCAGTTTGGTGAATTTTAGCTTTTGTAGCTATTCACTGTGCCTATAGTGATTTGTTAGCTTTTATAGCTGCTCACTGTGTTAATGGCGAGTTTGTTCTTTTAGAACGCAGACTTTGTGTAGTCGAGGACTATTTACAGAGTGTTTTCTTGGCGAGGAGCCGAGGTTTTTTTCTGGCGATATACCAGAATGTTTTCTTGGCGAGGAGCCGAGGTTTTTTCTGGCGATATACCAGAGTGTTTTCTTGGCGAGGAGCCGAGTTTTTTCTGGCGATATACCAGAGTGTTTAGTTGGCGATAAGCTGACGAGTTCCCTGGCGATTTTTGCATGTCTGGATGTCTCAGGACGTCGACATTGCGCGATGTAGAGTTTTCCCTAGCGATTTTAGCATGTCTAGATGTCTTAGGACGTCGACATTGCGCGATAGAGTGCGATTATTTTCCGAGTGCGACTAGTAGTGATACTAGATTTAGAATGTTCTCTTAGCGATGAGCTAGAGCATGGATAGCGATTTTTCCCGAGCGTTTGTCTGGATATTTATCCAGATATTTTTTTTTTTGGCCTAGTGCTAAATGGTCTGACAAGACTTTTTCTTTTTAGTGTAAGTGTTTGCACTAGAATCATTTTTTTATTTTTTTTCTTTATTTAAGAATTTTTATAAATTTCTTTTGCTGACATAGAAAATTTTCAGACAATCCTTAAAATATTTTAAGGGGGGTGTTCATATTTTATTTCAGTTCACTTTTTTTTTGATTTAGACAAGAGTCTAGACAGTTATTTTTTTGTTTTGGTAACAATAACAGAGCTGATTCTTTTATATAAGAAGACCGCGATTGTTACTTTGAACAGGTATTTCTTATGTTCATGCAAGGATTTTTATTTGCTTTTTGATGTACTTAACCTTAGTGCTTAATTAAGTTAAGTCTAGTTATAAGATTCTTGTGTACATGCAAAAATTTTCATTTGGTTTTCATTGTACTTAATATTAGTGCTTAATAGAATTAAGTCTAGTAGTAAGGACCGAAGTTTGTAATTTTGTTTTAAGTTCTGACCTTAGTATTAAGTGATAGTGTACCACTTTGTACCTTTTCATCAGTAGCCTTAGTTTAATAGACTAGTGTAGTCTATTTCTTTTTGGAAGGGGGTAAATGTAACATTCATTTTTTCCTGGATTTTAAGACCATGCAATGTTACTGATTTTTTTTCACTTCAAATTGTATTTATTTTTATTTTAAAATATCGACCGGTATATTAAACAAAAGTTTCAGGACATTCAGTATATACTGTGTGGTGCGGGTTGCTGATCGAACCTACCGCCAGGCCGCGATTGGCGAAATGTTTGACCCGGAGTTTTGATTGGAGCGTCCGGATATTACCGGCAAAAATCGCACGATTATTTAAGGGCCTGAGAAACTACCAGAAAGGCTTATTTCCATCGAGCCGCAGACCAGGGCTTTTTTTCGATCGAGCCGCAGACCAGGCAGTACCGTCTAGCCGAGAGGCTATTTTCCATCTAGCCGAGGTAGGCTAATTTTCTTCAGAAGCCGCTAAGTAAAAGTACCAGTTTCGACAATAAAAGCTGTAGTGAGCTTTCTAAGTGTTAAGAAAAGTGTGAAATCGGGTGAAGTCCATCACAGCAGGACTGAAAAACAGTAAGTCAACAAAACTCCCTCCAATAGACTTATTTAAGAGCAGTGCATTAACAGCAATGAATAACAGACAAAAAAGTGAAGTGTAAAACACGATGTCTCGCCTTCGGGGGTTGTAAAAGTTTAAAGTTTAAATGTAACAACTACTATTTAGGCTAGAATTTTTTGGTATAACTGTAAAGGTTGGAACTTTTTATTTTCATTTTAAAAATATGAATAAATTCTTTTTTTTGTTGATTAAAGCTAGTGTCTCACTGAATATTTATTTCTCTTTTCAGGATCAGTTGTACTAGACTAATTCCTTTTAGTAATATCCATAAAACACTTCAGTTTTTTCTCATTTTTCTTAGCTGAAGTTAAATCCTTTCCATTTTAAAATGAGTGGTGCCCAAAAAAAAGTCGTACAACTGAGGTTTCTTTAAAAATAGAATTAAATTCCAAAAAGACGTACAAAAATTATCTCTTACCCATATCTCTCCACCAAGGAAAACTGAGCTAGTATTTCTTTAATTTCTTTAGTTCTTTTAAAATCAGGTTTCACTCAATTCATTATCAGAAATTAAAGCGGGGCTGCAAGAAAATTGTACTCAAGCTTGGGGCGTCCAGTATTTAAAAATGTTACAAAATGACGCAGTCTACATGGGGCGAAAAATAAAGCAAAATTAGCACACCTTACAAAATTGCGCTCAAGCGTGGGACAAACAACTTCTCACAGGGTACGGAAAAAGATGCCTCAAACTGAGGACAGTTTAGCATGTCATAAAAAAAGACGTCACACAAAAATTACGCCCAAGCTTGGGGCAACATTTTTTCACACGTTACAATATTTCCATTTAAAATCGTCGGGACCTTCGGGGAATCCCCCTGGCCCGTGTGAGGGGTTCCCCTATTTATGTTTTTGGACACTTTCAGCATGTAAATTTGCGTGAATGCAGTGCGTTTTATAGCGTTTACTACGGAGAAGTACGAGTATACACACATAATTTATTTGGTTGGAGTTCTGGTAGTTAAGTGTAATTAATACGAACTGCTTTGTTTGAATTTTTGTTTGTCTTATTATAATGGAGCAAAACAAGCGCAAAAGAATCGTCGTTCCTATTGAAGAAAAATTAAAAGCCATCAGAAGAATTGAAGCAGGAGAGACAATTAAAGTTGTTGCACGAGATTATGGAGTAGGTGAGCTAACAGTTGGAGATTGGAAAAGAAACCGCACAAAAATAGAAGAGTGGTGTATAAATCAAGCCTCCTCGTCCTCAGGAAGAAAACTAATGAAAACCGGCGACTATGAAAAGGTTAACCAAGCTTTATTCATGTGGTTTAACCAACAGAGACCAAAAGATGTGCCTCTGTCAGGTCCAATTTTACAACAGAAAGCAATAATGATTAGTAGGCAATTCCCAGAGATAGATCAGTTTACCGCCAGTTCTGGATGGCTTGACCGCTGGAAAAAAAAAAACGGTACTGTGTACGACAACTGACTGTATGAGGTGAAAAAACTTCCTGCTGATGTGTCATCAATTGAGAAGTTTAAGCAGAACTTTAAAAAGCAAATCGAAGATTGTGGATACACATGTGATCAAATTTACAATTGTGACCAAACTGGTCTGAATTATAAAATGCTTCCATCAAAAACATTGGCATCTCGACAGGAAAAATCAGCTCCTGGACACAAACAAAGTAAGGAAAGATTAACTATAATGGTATGTTCCAATGCATCTGGCAAGCACAAAATCCCACTTATGGTGATTGGCAAGTCTGCACGTCCAAGAGCTTTAAAAGACATCTGACCCAAAACCCTACTAGTCTATTACAAAAGTCAGAAGAGCGCATGGATGGATGCGACCTTATTTACTAACTAGTTTGAAGAAGAGTTCGTGCCATCTGTGACTAAATTTTTGAACAGAAACCGTCTTCCTATTAAAGCAATTTTGTTAATGGTTAATGCCCCCTCTCATCCTGGAGAAGGACTTCATGTGGGCGAAATTGTAAAATTTTTTCCTCCAAATGTATCAGCATAATGCAACCAATGGATCAAGGCATCCTCGAAAACATAAAAAAAATATAGGCGTTTATATCTTGAACATCTGTTAGAATACACAGAAAAGGAGGATATTATCAATGGGATGAGAAAGGTTACACTGAAAAATGTTATTTACTGGGTAAGTCAAGCTTGGGATTCTGTGCGTACTACCAATATTCAAAAATCTTGGTCAAAAGTTATTGATTTTGAGGACTATAATGACAGTGAAGATGATACTCCATTAAATGAATTAGGTTTGAAATTGAGAAGCCATGGAGAAATGTCCTGTTCAAATTTTGACAGCGAGATAGAAGAAAAAGGAAAAAGTTTATTTGAATTAATGCAAAAATTAGAAGGTTGCGAAAATGTGACAAGAGAAGATGTTATTGAATGGATTACAGCAGATGATTTAGAAGAAGAAATGAGTATTGAAGAAATAACGAATATCTTTCAGAAAACCGAAAAATCAGATGACGATGACGAAGCGGCGGTGGATGAACAGTCTCCCACTAAGATCTCTCATCAAGAAGGTTTTGCTTCTTTGGAAAAAGCTTTGAGGTATATCGAACAACAACCAGAGGCAACCCCAGCGGATTTGCTTCTTCTTAATAGATGGAGAAACATTGCAGCGAGAAAAAGAAGATGCAATATGAAACAGAAGCGCATAGATACCTATTTCGCTGTTTTATAATGTATGTACCTATTTATATGTTAAAAACGTTAATACATCGGTTTAAAGTATTGGTCTTTATTTTTTGAATGAATAATAAACAAATCCGGATTATCCGAGTTTTCAGTTATCCGAGGAGGGTGCCCCCCCCACGTTACCTCGGATAACCGGGGTTCTACTGTATATTTATTTTGACCTTCTAGATGTTTAAATAGCGTCTCCAGGGTTAAATTAAATAGTCTTGGCAAAATAAGTGTCTCCTTCTCTGATCTCTCTGCAAATTTTGATTTTGTTTGTGTTGGTATTTTGATCGTCGATATAGCTTTCTCATAGATATATTGTATTATCTGTATACATCTGTGATCAATGCGAGCGTATTTTAGACTATTTAAAATTAAACAGAACAAAAAATACACTTTATCTGAAAAGTATATTTCATGCGAGAAACCCAATTTGCAGAAGCTTGACGAAATCGATGATCAACTGTCTTTACTTCTTAAATCAGTTTTATAAGCCTTCGGTTGAAGATCGTGATGCCAAATTCTCCAAGTAGTCATATGAGAAAGGTCGTGTTCTTGTGAAAGACGTGAAATAAAAGGGTTCGTATCCCTTACGCTCGTTCTACGACGCACAGATATTAACTAATCTGCAACTGAGCCTAATTTTTCAACGGGACGATATATAGTGGATTCGGATGGTCAATTACGTTGATTATACATTTATCGCAACTCACGAAACGTCTGGTGAAACTAGCATAAATTTTAATAGTAACTGCAAATAATTTCTATACATTAGAAAATCTTATGCTATTGAACAGAGTCGCCACAGTTTGATCTTTACTTACCAATTAGTGTTTCATCACGAGAATTAAAAAACACAATTTTGTCGTACATAGGTTTTTTATTAATACAAAAAGACTCTAAGAATAACCTATATCAAGTACAATAAATACAAATGATGTTTTTTCATATTTCAATTTTCTTTCACTCAGTGGTTTAGGACAATCAATTTTATATGACATTTGGTTACCCCAAAACCGCCACAATAATACTTTTGCCTTTTAGTAATTTTCAGAGCGTGACAACGGGCACCCCTTGTATGGGCTACGCTACCGATAATATGATACGTATCTAGTGAAAATAATCGAGTATATCTTTTTTGCTGAGTAGTCTCTTTTATTCTTAACAAAGGCTGATTTATTTTGTTTTGTTTTTTAATCTCTTCATGTCCAGACTGAAAATAAATTGAAAAATATAATAACGTTATATGGTATTACATTTTTTATCACTGAATAAATAACAGTATGTTAATTAAAGGAATGACAACAATATATATATATATAATATAATATATATATATATATATATAATATATATATAATATATATATATATATACATATATATATATATATATATATATATATATATAATATATATATATATATATATGTATATATATATAATATATATATATAATATATACATATAAATACAATATATATATAT
>CM032447.1:55783616-55953616 GCA_019049505.1 Pachyrhynchus sulphureomaculatus
TTTTAATATTACTATATTGGATTGTTACGCAACTGTCTCTTTCTAATAAGTTTGCTTTAATTATATATTCTTTGCTATAAGTTGCTAAGTATGTATCGTAATTAAATTATAGTTAAAATTATCTAGAGTAGTCTGTTAAAAACACATATTAGTTTAAAATATTCCAAAAGATCCCAATGTCAATTTAGACTTATTTAAACTTTTTTTCTGGAAACCTAACTTTTTCAAGCTAAGTGAGGTGATTATTATTAGTTGCAAAGTTATATAGAACTATTATAAACAATAAAATGCTCCGCTTTAAATTTAAAATGTATTTAAAAAAAAACCTCTTTTGTTTTTATTATTTTTATTAAGTTTATTATGAAGAGCAAATGATATTTTATTTTAGGGATAACAAAATCTAAATTTATTTTTAGAGTCTAAAAAAATATTTTCAAAAAGGGAGCTTGAGTATATACACGATCGTGGGCTGAAAAGTCCGGTCCTAACACATAGATGGACGCTAGTTGTATTGCAGTCACCTTTTTTTCAGTTAATTAGACTAAACTTCAAAAGACCGGTGTTAAAACTTAATGAAAATTCTATTCATTAGTTTGTGAGTTATAGTGCTAAGAGTGAACGCCTACTTTTGTTATTTTCAAAAACACTGGATCAAAAAACAATTCGTTGTTTTGTTTTAATTTTCCATGCTTCTTGATGGGAAAAAAAATATCGTTCAAGCGAAAGCAAATGGCTTGAAAAGTGTTTTATGCGGGACTCCGACTCCATCAGAAACAACAATATAACGTTGGTTGCTGCTGACATTCCCCCCCCCCACCCCCCCTTGGTCGTAGAGGCCACCGAGGAAGCAGAGAACGAAGAGGACGTCCTAATGGGCAGGCGGTTAACACCCCGAAAACCAATCAAAAAAAATCTTATAAATTCGTTTTGAATGCCTCGAAAAGTGTGAAGTTGCGATGAGTTAGCTGACATCGTAAATATAATCAAAAGAAACGTGTAGCTTTATATTGCATGAGCATTTGGACTATGAGAAAGCTCTGTTCCAAAGTGGGTGCCGCCGTATTTCTCACTGTTTATCAAAAACAACCAAGAACGTTTCGTTGATGATTCTGGAGCAGTTGTTTGCGCCAATGTTCGAGCGGCGGCTGGAATGATTGCGTTGCTCTTGATGGAGATTACGTTGATGAATAAAGCTAACTTTGGACCAAAAAAAACCGTGTTTTCTTTGTTAGGCCGAGACTTTTCAGCCCCATGTGTTATATTTATCTTAAGACCCTCTATTCCATGACTTCCCTCTAACATTTTAAAATAATTTTCTAATAGCTTCCCTATTAAATTTCATAAATTTGATCTTGGTAGCTGGGAATCACGAATTCTGTAAGCTTTACTACATCTATACATACATACATATATGTATATATATATATATATAGACTATATCATATATATATATATATATATATTATTAAAAGATGTCATAAATTTTGATCTTGGTAGCTAGGACTCACGAATTCTGTAAGCTTTAATACATATACATACTACATACATATATGTATATATATAATATAGTATATACATATATATATATATATATATATATATATATCTGTATATATATATATAAATATAATATATCTATATATATATATATATATATATTTATATATCTATATATATATGTATTATATTTATATATATATATATATATATATATATATATATATATTTATATCTATATTTAGTATGTATGTATGTATATCAATATATATGTATGTATATATATATATATATAATATATATATAACTCTATATATGTACAATATATATCGACTCAAACTATTTGGCTTCATTTAACATGGATCCTAGAATTTGTAAGTGTTTATATATTTTTACAGATTTTTGTATTATTTGAGAGCCTATTTTATACTGTTGCTAAATGAATACCAAATTTCATAGCATACTTCACATTTTTACTGGTATTGCCGCCACCGATGCAGCAACATGTGGACTCGCATAATCGTGCATTAGCACAAAGCTATCGATGTACCGGTGAGCAGTTAGTTCACTGCTACGAGTCTCATCAGTCCCGAAAACCAAATCGGTTTCCTCATCCAGTGAGATGCCTCTCTACACTATGACAGAACCTCCTCCGTAGGCGACCGTTTCAGTAATGCAGCACTGCGCATAGTGCTCCCCAGCCCTCCTGTAGGCCCGTATTCTTCCATCATTACTACTGCTGTCAATTTGGGTCCGTTAGCTGGTCTCTCCGGAGTTAAGTTAGCTTTTTTAAGTCTGCTTCTGGCTGATCAATGACTGACAGCTCGACCACGAACTTATCGGAGCTCCTGCTGGACCTCAACGTCGGTGAAGTGACGATTTCTTAGGGTTGTGTTGACAATGAAGTGGTCATCTTGCTTCGAGATACACCTTCTTTTTCCTGATCCTGGTATCAGTGTAAAGGCGCCAGTCTCATGGTAACGTATGTAGACTCTGGAGACAGTTGACTAGCTCAGGTGCAGTTGCGCAGCGACTACACGTTGGCTATACCCTTCTTGCAATAGGGCAATAACTTGTGCTGTTTTTTCCCGGGTGGTATTCATTTTCCGATGACGTAATTAATGAGCAGGTATAACAAAGATGTTGATGGTTCAAGTTTCCGATAAAAGAATGATAGGACGTGCAGTTGCATGTGTTTTTATGGGGATGAATAAGCGCGCAACGAGTACGTTCCTAAGCGAGCAAAAACGGTTGTACTGAGTAAAACCGTTTTAATCAGTAAAACTTTTTAGAAATCCAAATGTTTTTGGTGTTATTGGAAAGAGTAGGAAATCAGCATTCTAACGATACCAAAAATAATACCCCTGTGAAAATTAAATTTAAGGATCGATATTGAATGAAGCAAAATCGGTTGGTTGAGTTGATTTTTTTCTCTCACTAGTGATCCATACAAAAAGATAATATATATATATATATATATATATATATATATATATATATATATATATATATATATACTGATTTTTATATGTATTATTCTAAAAGAGTATTAAAATATTAATGAAAGACATTTAATAAGAAAATACAGAAACTAATTTTTATGTTGTATATTAACATCTACGAGTATTTACAGAAAAAATTTTTAATTCAAGTAATATTTATACATAGAAAGATAATATGAGCTTAAATTGGATTCAAAAATTTCTTTCTTGCCCAATAGTTGCACATGTTATGTTTCTCGATAACGGCAATTGTGCAGTCCCTACCATTTTCTGTCATGCCAGTCACCATTCCAAGCATCATCTCCCCATCTACCAGCGCCGCCAGCACCACCAGCTCCACCAGCACCGCCTCCACCACCTCCACCAGCTCCACCAGCTCCTCCAGCACCACTCCAAGCTCCATGACCACCCCAGGCACCATCAGCACCTCTGGCTCCGTCCCATGCTCCATCTCTACCATTCCAGTCTCCAGCTCCTCCCCAGCCTCCATGTCCACCAGCACCACCCCGTCCTCCATCTCCTCCTCTCCAGGCACCTGCCTCCCAGGAACCAGGTTTAGCGAAAACTGCAAGGACGGCGACGAAGGCACAAGCCAAGAACAAAAAAGCTCTCATTGTTCTTGATAGTTAGTCTTTTGTTATTTCTTACTATTTCTTGAGTGACTTGTTTACAAGTTCTGATTGTAGGGGTGATTATTTGCTGTATTTATATCAATCTATTTCCTTGTTTGTACAAAACTAACCGTTTTGTTATGTAAAGAGTTTTTTTTTAATATATATACACATGTGAAGGTCTTACAAAAATATTAATTAATAGAAATTGTTGTTGAATATCAAAACGATAGATTTTGGAAATTAATTAACAGGTAAAATTAAGCTTATATTCTCATATATCTTGTTAAATTATTCATTAAATGAAAAGTTATTTCTTTGGCCTACATCCATTCCATGCTCATAAACATGAAAACCCGAGAAATACATTTTGAGTAGATTACCCAGGTATACAAAAATTTCTCTGTCTTTTAAGTAAGACACATGTTTTCTTAAGTATTCCTTTATGCTGAATTAAAAAAAAAAACATAAAAAAGACATCCACCGTGAGATTTTTTCAAAAAACACATTTAAAGTTGCTAGAAAACTATTAAACTGGAAAAAAAAAAAAAAAAATACATATTAATAACACGTAGGCTGAAAAGTTTTTTTTGGTGTAGCTACTTAAAACACATTATTTTTGGCAAAATTCGACCTTATTCATCAACATAGATTCCTTCAAGAGCGATACAATCAGGTCCAACGCTTTTCTAACATTTCTATACCTTTCTTGTAGAAGGACTTATCTTTGCCTTCAAAATAGGCCTCACTTTCGGTGATAACTTCTTCACTGGAGTCAAATTTCTTTCCCGTGAGCATTTTTGTTGAGGTCTGCGAATAGATAATAGTCGCTGGGGCCTGAAAAATACGATGGATGAAGAAGCAATTCGAACTTCAATTCATGCAATTTTGCCATAATAACCATTGACATTTGTGACACGGTGCATTGTCTTGATGAAAGAGTACTTTTTTCTTGTTCATTGTTTTGTTTTTTGCGATTTTCTTTCCATTTTCTTTCTTCCAATAACTTTATAAATAATATTTGCTATTGATGGTTTTTCCCTTCCCTTTTTCCTTTTTATTGCGCAAAACAGGTCCAAACAGCGCAGAATCATCAACACCTTGTTATTTTTGGTCCACTGTAAGCAAACGCGGTACCCATTTCGAACAGCGCTTTCTCATGCCGAAATGTTCGTGCAAAATATGACCAACACATTCTTTTGATATCTTTAGGGTGTCAGCTATCTCATTGCAATTTCACTTTACGGTCATCCAAAACAATTTTGTGGATTTTTTTTAATGTTTTCCGGTGTAACCACTTCATTTGAGCATCCAGAGTGTTCAGCAAAGTTTGTCATGAAATTTTGACACGTGTCATTTGAAGGTTGGCACTTCCTAAAACGCATATGGATTTTTTGAAAAGGGCGACATCTATGTGTCAGACCAAAACTTTTCAGCTTACGTGTTAAATACAATGTAGAATTTATAATCACTAAAATTATGGAATAAAACTATTATTTGGGACATTTTTAAATGTTCTGAATCTACATTTATCATAAAAACCTTAAAATATTAGATTTTTAGTGTTCATGTTTAACAAAAAACACGCATACACCACCTTTCACTAAACTACGTAGCAAATGCTGTTTAAAATAAATATGTGCAACCGCTAAATTAAAAAATTGTTTTTAATTAATATTGAGCAAAGCATTTACTTATTCACATACCCCCATACACAATCACTTCTACACTCACTCACTCGCTCACTTACGCACTCACTCATTCACTCACTCGCTTACTCACTCATTAACTACCCACTGACCCACTTGCTCGCTCTCTCATTCACTATCTCACTCACCCACTCACATTCCCCCATATTCACTCAAACAATCTATCCACAAAGTTGACTTCTGGAATTGTCACGGCCAACCTTTTGTTCCTAAATAGTAAACGGAACACTAAACACTATTCCTCGTGTTTTGATATCATATTCGAATTTGAAACTTAAAAAACTACTAGAAATGATAGTTTTGTTCCAGAAAAAAATTCTTCTTTAGCATTTTACCAACCACATAGCACCCTTGTAAGTGTTAAAAGCGAGTTTTTTGTTAAAACTGAACATAAAACTTTATTTCTTGACGTCAAATCAGGATTAGGAACTTCAAAAAACACTGCCAATAATAATTTTGTTCCATATTAATAAAAGTCAAAAACAATTTTCAGTGTTCCGTACGGAACACTTATAAGATCACTTCGGTGTCTGTCTGTCTGTCTGTCTGTCTGTCTGTCTGTCTGTCTGTCTGTCTGTCACACCCGATTTTCTCCGAAACTATTTGACATAGAAAGGTGAAATTTGGTAATAATATAGGAATTGATGGCCTCATCAGAGCCATGTAGTTTTGAGAATTAAATTTTGACTTAAGGGGTTAGTTTTGGGGGGTGAAGTCGGAAACGAAAAAAAAATTTTTTTACTAGGTCATCGAGTGTGGTGTCAAATGAAAGCTTGTGAAAACACGAGTAAAAAATATATATATAATATTATACTTGCGCGCACTTTTCGTTGTGTTATTTTTAAAAATTCGCGAAATATCGCTGTCCCGGGCCTTATCTCGAAAAGTACTTATCAAAAAATTTCGAAAAAATTCTGGAATATTCTCCACGGGGTGTAGATTGAACGAAAATTATCACGAGTGCATTACCTTTAATAATTTATATGGTATATAAAAAAAACAAAAATTTCAAGGTCATCAGATTTCAGTAAAGATTGGAAACAAACTTTGTTGAAAACTCATTTAGGGTGTGTTTTGTGAAGTCACTGATCATTTTATACCACCGTAACATAAAATTTTGACTTAAGGGGTTCGTTTTTGAGGGGTGAAATCGGAAGTGAAAAAAAATTTTTTTTACTAGGTCATCGAGTGTGGTGTCAAATGAAAGCTTGTGAAAAACGAGTAAAAATATGTATATATATATATATATATATATATATATATATATATATATATATATATATATATATAACTCGTATATAATGTAATACTTGCGCACACCTTTCTTCGTATTACTTTTAAAAAATCGCTTGTCCCTACCTTATCTCGAAAAGTACTTATGTATAAATTTTTATGCATTTATTGAGATCTTGGCCATTTCGGGTTTCCCATTTTTATCTAAAATTAGCACGAATTCCATTTTTATGACGCATTTTTTTGAAAAGGTTCTTAACGCGTTTATAACGCCTAATGGTTGGCAATAAATCAGGTAGATTTCTGTGAGAAACCCGGGTAAATAACCCATTTTATAGACACCGGAGAGAAAAACCCATTTTATAGTCGAGGCCTAGTAATTCGCAAATTCAGGTTCAGTTTCTTTTTGTTTAAGAATCAAGTAAGATGTCCAAGCGAGTGTGTTTTAAGTTTAGCTGAGAAAATTAAAGTTTTGGAGGAAGTTGATAAAGGCTGCAAAAAATTGATGTTGCTGCAAAATTTGGTGTTTCTCCAAGTTGCGTCTCTCTGATAATAAAATGTCGCGATAGTATCATCAAGAAACCTAGTGTTCCAAGCAGTCGAAAACGAGAGTACGGGTGAGTACTTACGAAGATGTAAATGAAGCAGTTTTACGATGGTTTCAAGTGGCCCGTACGCATCAAAACGTACCAATATCGGGAAAATTTAATAAAGCAAAAGGCTCTACAATTTGCTAAAGAATTTAACTGCGTTAATTTTCAAGCTAGTGAAGGGGTGGTTGAGTGCCTGAAAGACTTGCAATTCAATTGTTTTCAAGACGGTGTCTGGCGAGAGTGCAAGCGTTAGTCAGAAGGACTGTGATATTTGGACTGAAACTGTTTTAAAAAGTGCATTGAAAAAGTACGAGCCAAAAAAAACGTTTTCAATTGTGATGAAACCGGTTTGTTTTTTAAATGTTTTCCAAATAAAACTTTTGCTTTTCAAAGTGATAAATGTTTTGGTGTTAAAACAAGTAAAGAAAAGGGTGACACTTATGGTTGGAGCAAACATGGATGGCTCAGAAAAACTGAAAATTACTGCTCATAGGTAAAAGCAAAAATCCCGTTGTTTAAAAGGAGTTAAATCTCTGGAGTTAGATTACGCCAATAATAAAAGGCATGGATGACTTCTGAGATTTTCGAAAGATGGATCAAAGAACTGGACACGAAATGAAAAGCCAAAAGCGAAAGATTGTGATGTTTATAGACAATTGTCCTGCACATCCAGTTACTGTAAGTAAAAAATTAAGGAATATTGAATTGATCTTTTTTCCACCAAACATGACCTCCAAATTGTAACCTATGGACCAGGGTATTATAAAAAACAAAAAACATCATTACCGAAACAGAATTGTTCACAAAGTTGTTAATGCGATTGATAACAACCTTCCAGTCCAAAAATTGATTACCCTTAAAGAGTGTATAACCGAAGTCGCTAAAGTATGGAGTGAAAATGTTTCTCAGAAAACTATCAAAAAACTGCTTTTCTAAAGCAGGTTTTACTGAAAAAATTGACGAATGGGAAGAAGAAGACGAAATGGATCTCGCTACCTTAAAAAGGCAATGGGGTGTTCTACAAAAAACTGCTACCGTCGACGCAGATTTTTTACTTGAAGATTTCTTAGAAATCGACAATGATGTTGGCACGACAGATCTCCCAACTGACCAAGACATAATTGACGATATAAAAAGTATAGAAGATCATGAAGAAGAACCTGAAACCGGGGAATGTCCTGCTAAATTTAGTGAAAAATGAAATAAGAAATGCATTTGACATTGTGCGAACTACTCTCAGGGGTCAGGAATTTGAATAAATCCGAGAATTTTGTTGAGCAACAATTATTTTTCAAAAGTAATGTTCAAAAGAAAGTAACTGATTATTTTTCCTAGTACGTATGTACGTAGTATGTACATATGTATTAACAGATTTTGTATTATTCTTTTATTTCGTATGTAGTACATACATACATTAAAGTCCGTACGTTATATCTTTACACGTGCGTCAGAGTTTTCAGGTAACATCCCAGACGACTATTATATTTTTTTTGTCTCTTTTTACCAACACCTACGATTTATTGGTGAAAAGAGACAAATAATATAATAGTCGTCTGTTATATGGCCTGAAAACTATGACGCACGGGTAAAGATATAACGTACGGACTTTATGTATATATTTAGCCCTTGTACATGCTATGTAGTATTTAAACTTTCAAATGTTTAATAAAATCTTTTCTAATAATTCAATTTTGCACTTTTTTTTGTTCCTTGTACTTTATAAAATACAAGTAAATGATTACCAATATAAAATACATACATAGCAATATATACGGATTTTTTCTTTATATAGTGAAAAACTTTCTATAGTGAAATTTCGGTCAACATTTTGGTCTTTCACTATATAGAGTGTCCGAATATATATATATATATATATTATATATATATATATATATATATATATATATATATATATATATATAGGTCTCTTTCAGTCGTTGTCTTCCTTATTTGTGGGTACAAATGTAAAAAATTGCCAGCTATAATTTAAAAAAATGAATTGTTTTTTTATGCTAATTTGAAGGACAAAACCGACACTTTACAAAGATCTAATATTATTTATGGTATCCCATGCCAACGTGGTTTGGTCTATGTCAGACAAACGATACAAAAGGTCTCTAAGAAACTTGTTTTACATAGAAGTAATAGCAAACATGTTTAAGTGTACATGTCAATAATACCAATCATAAAGTAAAATATACAAACAGTTTCATTCTAAATGTTGAAACCAACTACTTCAGAAGAAGCTTTTTGGAAATGCACTACATACTTGCAAAAACAATTTCAATCATAAAAAAGACGTATAGGGATTGAGTTCTATTTACACGTATTTGCTAACAGAATCACACCAAATCAATTAGAAGTAACGATTTCTATGAGAGAATTAATTTCTAGTAAGAGGTACGTTCTTTCTCTTCAAAACGTGTTGCGTGACTTCTGAAATTAAAAAAAAAAAATCCTATAAAAACATTTTACGAAAATGGTAGACTCTATCCTTAATAAAAATCAACTTTAATCTTTGTATGCTTTTTGTTGGCCATCTGACGAATTTTCTATTACCAACAATATCCGGTGGCGAACCAAAAATCACTATAAGTTACTAAATGTTATGTCAACTACAGATTTAAAAATGGAGTGCCATTGAGGCAGCGTGGTGTTTCAAATGTTAATATTACTATTTTACCTCTTAAGACTGTTGTAATTTCTCCAAATGTGTTGTTCTCATGTTTTGTGTTTTCACGTCGCTACCTGGTTAGTGAAACGCTTAACCTACACACTTAATTAGAGAAAAACTGTTACAATTTTATAAGTATACTATTATATAGCTTACAGTAACTTAATTATCGCACTTCCTGATGGACATCTGAATTTTCCTTCTGCCGTTTGTTTGCATTTCAGTATCCAAAATAAGCTACCATTTAGGCAGCGAAAGCTTTATTCAAAAATAAAAAACAGAAACTAGAGCCTAAAGATCTTTAATTGTCTATATATATATATATATATATATATATATATATATATATATATATATATATATATATATATATATATATATGTACGAGGCTGGTTTGAAAAGTCCGTGCAAAAATAAAAACTACTTATGTGTTTGGGGTAAACTTTTTTTATTTTTCGACATAGTCTCCTTTTAGGCTTATACACTTCGTCCAACGATGTTCTAGTTTGTTGATCCCTTCCGAATAATAGGATTTGTCCAAGTCTGCAAAATATCCATTAATATCTCTGCAATCACCTCCTCGTTTGAATAAAATCTTTGTCCCGCCAGCCATTTCTTCAAATTGGGGAACAAATAGTAGTCCGAGGGAGCCAAGTCTGGAGAATAGGGGGATGTGAAACGAGTTGGAATCCTATTTCCATTAATTTTGCGACCCACAACTGCTGAGGTGTGTGCTCTTGCGTTGTCGTGATGGAAAAGGACTTTCTTGTGGGCCAATCGCGGGCGTTTTTCTTGCAGCTCGGTTTTCAAACGATTCAATAACGATGAATAATATTCACCTGTAATAGTTTTACCTTGTTCCAGATAGTCGATGAGGATTATCCCTTGCGAATTCCAAAAGGGACAGTCACCATAACCTTTCCGGCCGAAGGAACGGTCTTCGCCTTTTTTGGTGCAGATTCCCCCTTGGACGAAACGACGCTTAAAGTCCTCCGGATTCTTCTGGAACAGCTGCAAACCATCCTTGCAACACTTCACACGATTCCGTTTTTGGTCAAGCCTGAGCAATCGTGGCACCCATCTTGCGGATAGCTTTCTCATGTCCAAATGTTTATGCAAAATATTATGTACCCGTTCAGTCGAGATGCCACAGCACTAGCAATCTCACGCACCTTAACTCTTCTGTCATCCATCACCATATCATGGATTTGATCAATGATTTCTGGAGTCGTAACCTCCACAGGCCGTCCAGAACGGTCAGCGTCACTTGTGCCCATATGGCCAGTCCGAAAATTTTGAAACCACTTATAAACTGTTCTAATCGAAGGTGCAGAGTCACCATAATTTTTATCAAGCTTCTCTTTAGTCTCCTGAGGCGTTTTGCCACCACACGAAATTCTTTTTCGTCCATTTCTTGAAAATCACTCGACTTCCTTGATTCACACGAATGCCAAGCACAAAGAAATAGACCAATATGGCTGAAACTTGGTGTGCGTTCATTCAAGAGATGCTACTAACTAAACATGACCTCGATACGCGCGGGTGGTGCCATCTCTCAGACTTTGCACGGACTTTTCAAACCAGCCTCGTATATATGGTATATACCATATATAATTTCTTCCAGGGACTTTATTGAGTTCAACAACTTAATGTTGTTTGCAGGTGATATTTACATGAGTAGTTGATGTTCGAGCGCTCAGAGTAGATTATACTTCATTTGTTGAACTAAAAATATAAAAGGTAACACTTAGAGAGTGTTTTGATGGAGAGGGCAGGAAATCAGTCTTTGATAGGTATACGATAAAATTTGTTTTTTCTTGAGAATATTTCAACAATACGTGATTTATTTTAGAACTTGTTTCAGTCAAAAATCTTAAAATTTTATTTAACACTAAAAGGAAAGCCGGCACTCATTCAAATTTTGTAGCACCGACGCAACAAAAGGCAATTAATTTATTGCCAGAGAAATTCAGAAAACAGATACGTAATTGGAGTTAATTTGATTTAAGTATGAATAAAATTAATTTTCGTCAACTGGCATTAAAGCATCTGTGATTTTCAATGTTCAATCTTGAATTTATATAAATTAAAAATTTTAATCTTTGACGTAATCGTGTCAGTTTAAGTACTGAAATTGTTGATTTTATTTATTTTTTTTTATAATTATAACTGAAGAGCAAATAGAATATGGTATTCATTTCACAGTAGTAACCAAAACGTCTGTTCATTAAATAATAAACAATTATCTTAAATGTTATTTTTATTCGTCGGATTATTTTAATTATTATTCGTATGTAAGATTTTTTGGACATTAGTAATATACACTGCAAATTTTTTCATTCTTTAAGGGGTTACATTACACCTCGAAAATTGAAAATTTCTTTTTGTATGGATTTTTATTCTCTATACTTCTAAGAATTATTCAAAAAATTTTTTTAAGAAAAATTCGTTCCATTACAAAGTTATAGCATTAAATGTGACCTGGCGTCGGATTGGGACCGCCACCTGTCTCAATGCAACTTCTGCAATATTACTCAGTCAATTTTTAATATTTTTTAACTTTACTTTCAAACACCGTAATTTTTTATTCTTGCAAAAAAAAAAAAAAAAAAAAAACCCATAGACAAATTTTTAACTACTACATTATTTTACATTGGATTATTTTTTGTGAAGTTATTCCGCAGACAAGGAGGCGCCATAGTTTTCATCGGTGGTTCATTTAACCCGATAAAAAATAATGTTAACATTTAGAACATATTTAAAAAAAAAATTCTTATAACTTAAAGTACATTAAAAATATGTAATCGCCATTCCTTTATATTATTCACTTCATAACCTTTAAAATATTTTTTTAAAATCTACATACTTTTTGCAGCGCCCAGGTGTATGTAATTAAATTGATTTTTTAAGGATCTAATTCTCCAAAACTCTTCCGATCTAAAGGCTTTTTCATCTCTTACACTTTCATAGAGTGAAAAGTCAAGAGACTTTCCGAGAGATGGCATCACAAACAAAAAATTTTCAGGTAGTGTTAACTCTCAGAAGATTCGTATTAGATTGCAATTTTTGCAAAACGATAAAAAAAAAATTTTGTGTGTTGATTAAACATTGCTTTTTGATGGGCACACATAGCTAGAACACATAAATGGCTTGTGAAGTGTTATGGCATATCTACGTCCAAAGAAGGTAGTCACTCCAAAAAACACAAAAAAAACTTAACATATTATTCTGAATGACCGTCAAGTGAAAAATAGATAGCTACCAGTATGAAGATATGAACAGAACCCGTAAGTTATATTTTACATGACTATTTGTATATGAAAAAGCTACGTGCCTGCCACCATTAATCAAAACCAGCAACCTGTTGAACATTCAGAACGCTGTTTGGCACTGTTTCGGCGTAATCTAAAAGAGTTGTTGGGTCGATTCGTGACTACGGACGAAACATGAATCCACCACTACATGCCTGAGTCCAATAGGCAGTTTGTAGAATGATTGGAACTCCATAAACGCCGACCGAAGCATCCAAAAACACAAATATATGCTGGAAAGGTTTTGACATGTATTTTTTTAGGATGCGCATGGAATATTACTGATCAACTATTTTGTGAAGAGGCCACCAATCACCGGAGACTCTTACATTGATTTATTAGACCGTTTGAATGATGAAATCAAGAAAAAAGGCCGCATTTAGCGAATAAAAAACTATTGTTTCACCAAGATAATATACGAGCTAACGACTTCATAAAATCGATGGTGAAATTGGACTAACTGGACCTCAATTGCTTCCCCATCCACCGTATTCACGAGATCTGGCTCCCAGCGATTATCACCTCTTTCAAAATTTGAAAAGTTGCCTCCGGGAAAAGGAATTTGACACAGTCGCGTATTTTAGAGAGCTACCAAATATAAAAATTGTTCTTGAAGGAAACCATATTAAAGAATAAAATCTATTTTTGGCCAAAACATTCTTTTTCGGGACACCCCATGTAGTCTGCTGTATTCCTACTCATAGTTAAATTATACCCCTTAGTACTAACATATTTGTTCTAGTTCTAAGTCTGAATTTTTTGTACGTTTCAGCCAAATCAAAGTAGCACATATTTTAGTAGAACTCAGTTATCTTGAAAACTAAAGACAGTTTTAGATTTAAAATGGTATTAAAAATATAATGTATGAAATATTATCAAAACCTTACCCTTAAAATGGCGACGAGCCGTGAACTCACCTGAAATAAAAATAAAATAAATTAAATTATTTTAAAAAATGCAACGAAAAATTGTGCAATTTTTTTATTTAAAATTATGTCTAAATGGGTAGTGGTTTATGAGATCGCTGATCACCGATTTAAAATAGAATAAAAAGATTAAAAGGATGTTGAAAATTTTTTTGAAAGATTTAAATATTTTTTTTTTTAATTTTAGCTTGGTCAGTTCTGCCATGCAGCCAGTCGCTAATTCGAACACTTCATACTGAATTTTCAGTGTATTAAAAACTATTCTTAGAGATGGAGCCGTTACTACTTATTACAAAAAAAAAGAAAAACGAACTTCCCTTACAGGATATACTCTTCTCGCTCTAGGCCAATCAGAGCATTTTAAAACAAACAAGTAGGCCAGGAGTAACGTATAAATTTGGTATTACAGGAGGATTTTTAATAAACAAGACAATAATTACATACAGAATTCAAAGTTTATTTTCGTGAATATAAGACACTAACTGTGCCCGCGGCTCAGCTCGCGTGGACTTCATTTACTATAATCGTCACTGCTCATTACTTATATTACCTAACAAATTACTAGATAGTGTTTTGTGCCGAAAAGCTTCTAATAAACTGAAAGTCCTATATCCAAATATCAATTTTCGCTTACTAATAACGTTTGGCTAGTTGACCTAAAATTCTCTCCCTAGTGGACATCTCAGAAGACTGCTCCAGGTGTTGGGTATAACCAGTTGCTGTCAAAATAGGAATCAACCCCTCACTGCGCTTGGCCGCCCTGCCAGGAACCCTTCGCGCTAATAACTAGTACAAAACGCCATACTCGAAAAACTGCTTAAAATTCAAGAAAAATCGGCACATACTATCATCCAGGTACCTCGTTAGGTTCTGTAGATTATCTTAGTCGAATGCCTACGAAAATATATCCTATAACCTGGCCAGAAAATATATGTATGAATAAAAAAAAAACACGTAAATCGGATAAGTAGTTCGTGACTAATAACCACACTAACGGACAGACAGGTAGACAGAGAGACATTGCATTATATATATATTATATTCTTGGCTACATGATATTGTTCCATATTTAATAGTTTAGGCAGCGTATTGCAAAAGAAGGCGCAAGCGGCAAACTTTTTTCCGACTTGATTCATTATTATCGTTACTGCTTATTCCTTATGCTACCTAACGTAATAAAATATATTCTATAACCTGGCCAGAGAATATATGTATGTTTAAAAGTGGTTCTCGAGTGATAAGCGCACTAACAGACAGACAGACAGAGATGTTGTATTTCATATATATTATATTTTTTGTTACATGATATTGTTCCATGTTTATTGGTTTAGACAGTGTACTGCAAGAAAACGCGACAGCGGCAAACTTTTTTCCGATTCGATTTACTATTATTGCATTCTATATATATATATATATATATATATATATATATATATTATATATATATATATATATATATATATATATAGTTATTATATAGAAGTTTAAAGATTTTCTAAAAAAAAACATGTTTTTTTTTTTGCTTTTATATCGATTTTTCTTTATTAGAGGTTCTCGGGTGCGATTTTTTGGTTATTTTTAGTTAGTCTGTATGTCAAGTATCAAAAATCATCAAAAAAATTTGAACTAGTTACTAACAGTTTCAAATGGCGGCTTGTTAATGTTTCTAAATTACGAATTTTTACCAAGTGTTTCCTACTTTAAATCAATAAAGAGAAAAAAAAAATGTATGGAAGTTATTCTACAAATTATTTTAAAAACTTTTACGTCTTTTTAGCTATAAAAAAAGGTATAATACTAGGAGTTTAATAGGAAAACTGTACACAGAATGACATCTAAAGCGGGCTGGGGTAGCAAAAGGTAAATTTTTAGTTCTAGGTGAAAATACGAAAAATACACAAATAAAACAAAAAACCTTGCAATTTAATATTTTTTATTAATTATAATTCATGTTCTATATGGTCGCCCCTATTTCTAAACACAAATTCTCATTCTTTTTTCTTAAATTACATTTCACAACGCTGGTTGTGAGGTGCCGCCTCATTTCGTCAGCCGCATCAATTATCTAGGACGACTTTCCCCTGTAACCCTGTATATAGATATATATATATATATATATATATATAAATATATATATATATATATATATATATATATATATATATATATTATATATATATATATATATATATATATATATATATTATATATATATATATATATATATATATATATATATATATATATATATATATATATATATATATATATCTATATATATATATATATATATATATATATATATATATATATATATATATATATAATAAAAGATTATAGATAACCTGGCCAGAGAGCAAATGTATGAATTAAAAAAAAAAAAAAACATAAAATTGGATAAGTGGTTCTCGAGTGATAAGCGCACTTACGGAGAGACAGACAGAGAAACGTTGCATTTTATGTATATTATAGATATTTTTTGCTACATGATATTGTTCTATATTTAGTGGTTTACATTACAAGAAAACGCGCTAGCGGTAAACTTTTTCCGACTTGATTCAGTATTACGTCACTGCTTATTCCTTATGTTACCTAACTTAATAAAATATAGCCTATAACCTGGCCAGAGAACATGCATGTTTTAAAAAAAAAAATCAAGTAAATCGGATAAGTAGTTCTCCAGTGATAAGTGCACTAACGGACAGACAGACAGAGAGACGTTGCATTTTATATATATTACAGATGACCATCCTCTGATTTTAAAAATAGCCTAAAGTGTGAATATGTGTAGAAAGTTTAATGGGTCAGGCGCATTTACTACATTAAAAAAAAATATGAATCCAGTCGCCAGCTCTCATAAATCGAATTTTATGACCTTAATTTTTTTAAGATGAGCAGGGTAATATACGTAGTAGTGCAGTAAAAAAAGGTCAAAATAATGATGAGGTAGGCATAGTTTAGATACAACAATATTATGATTTTATCCTCTCTGGGGTATCACGAGGAGTATTATCCTGAATTTTGGGCCTCGAAATACTTGTGCTCTTTTGTTTATAAACAATTTAACTTTTCAAAACGCGTTTTTTTAGCTAAAAATGTAAATAACTCCGGTTATAAAGTCGGATTGAGACAAAAAAAAACTAAACTCTTTTTAATGAAATTTCTAACAAATCCTCGTTAGTACGCTCAAGTGCGTACATAACCTACAAAATTGAAAAAACACACAATATTTTATTTTACAGGTTGACTAAGTGAACTGATCGTTTGAATCTTTCGGAAAACATGCCTTTTTTATAACAAAAATACTCGGAAATTTTGGTACAAAAATATTGAACCTAGCTGGTACACTTGAATTTGTTATTTAAAATTTGAATTGCCCGCCATTTTATGCCTTTTGGTCCAAAATGAATCTTTTTCCTTTCAAAATTGAGGTCACGACGCCAGCTTTCCGATGTCATTAAAAATATTTTTTTTTGGAGTCATTTTAATCGCTTTTTATTAATCGATCATTTTGGAAAAAAAATTGTTAACGAAAATGATTTTTTTTTTAATAAAGGTCTCGCGATTCTCTACCAGACGTGATAAAAACTCTTCAATTTTTTTTTTAAATGACCGAAAAAAACGCATTTGTTGTTACTTGATTAATAAACAAATGTAAAAAAATAGTTAATCGGAAAGCTAGCGTCGAGAATTAAATTTTGAAAAAAAAGGTCAATTTTGGACCAAATTGCATAAAACGGAGGGGAATTAAAATTTTAAATAACAAATTGAATTATGCCCACTGGGTTCACTATTTTTGTACCAAAATTTCAGGTTAAAATGATTCCAAAAAAAAAAAATTAATGGCATCGGAAGCTGGTCTAAACTTAGATTTTGAAAAAAAAGATCCATGTTGGACCAAATGGCATAAAATGGCGGCGAATTCAAATTTTAAATATCAAATCCAATTGTGTCCACTGGGTTCAATATTTTTGTACTAAAATTTCAGGTTAAAATGACTCCAAAAAAAAAATTTAATGGCGTCGGAAAGCTGGTGTAGAAACTTAAATTTCGAAAAACAAGATCCATGTTGTACCAAATGGCATAAAATGGCGGCCAATTCAAATTTTAAATATCATATTCATTGTGCCCACTGGGTTCAAAATTTTTCTACCAAAATTTCAGGTTAAAATGACTCAAAAAAGAAAAAAATTAATCGAGTCGGAAAGCTGGCGTAGAAACTTAAATTTCGTGAAAAAAAATCCATGTTGGACCAAATCGAATAAAATGGCGGCCAATTCAAATTTTAAATATCAAATTCAATTGTGCCCACTGGGTTCAATAATTTTGTACTAAGATTTCATGGTATTTTTGCTATAACAAAAGGCATATTTTCTGGAAGTTTCAAGCCGATCGGTCTACTTAGTCGACCTGTACAATACAATGAAAAAAAAAAATCCGTCTTTTTTTTTTAATTTTGTAGTTTATGTATGCACTTGAGAAATTTAAAACCAACGGGGATTTATTGGAAATTTTATTACTAAGAGTTTACTTTTTTTTTGTCTTGATCCGACTTACAAAACCAGAGTTATTCACATTTTAAGGTTAAAAAACGAGTTTTAAAAACTTAAATTATTTATAAACAAAAGAGCACACATTTTTCGAGATCCAAAACCCAGGACAATACTCCTGGTGATACTTTCGAGAGGAAAAAACCATAATAAAACTGGATTTAGACTGTGCAATTTCAAATGCTTTTTTTACTTCACTATAGCCAAATTTAAATCTTATAATAGTAGTAATAAACCTTCTGGATACGTTCAATTCACTGTGTCAATATTTGTTTGGAATTTCTTGATAGATGTAAAATACAGTCCATCAAGTAAAAATGGTTATTAAAATATGTATTTATTTAAAAGTTTTTTTACGTCATTCGATAGTATGGGATTTTCATTAAAATGTTAATAATTTAGTAGCTCGTCCAGTCCACATCAGCATTGATGATGACCTAGCATCTTCGGAGCATATATTCGACGAGATTTTCCGCGTATTCTTGGGGCAAAGATTCCCAAATTGCCCGAATTTTCCGCGACAGCTGCATCACTGTGTACGCTTTTTAACTTCGAAGCCAGCGCTTGATATATGATCACACGTTTTCAATTGGCTTTACATCGGGCGAATAGGATAGCCAATCTAGTGTGGCGATACCGGTTTACCATTTCCACTGGCTACATATTTTACTCCGATGTTGGGTCGTTAGTTTTTTCTTTTGTCGACAAACTACCATCTGGGGGATTCTTTCAACGTTCAAATTGTAGGTAAAGATGAAGAGTATCCCAAAATTTTTTTCCGAAGGACATCCCCAAATATGGATATGAGTGCGAATCGTTTCATGAGATATATTCAAACCTTTCTGCATTAGTTTTTGCACCCCTTGGCGCAAAGTTAAATAAGAATTTCAGAAAAAACTACTAATAATTATTCAGTATTCAGTAAGAGTGTCGTTTCACCCACGTGCTAATAAATGCCCTCAACTTGCCCATACACATAGCAGTAGCTGTAGGTATTATTTTCGGACCTTTTGGATGATTGCAAAGCGAGACATCCTCGAAGCGGAATGCGACTGCAGTACTCATGTTCAATAATATATTATTTAACCATAAATATGGTTAGAAATGAATCTGCTTCCAGAAGGCATTTTTTGCCGCGGTGCCAACAATAACTCGAAAAAAAAAGAAATTTCTTTTAAATACTACTAAGTTATAGGCGACACGTTTTTACTTGACCGACTGTACGTAGAAAAATAATTGTTTTTTAAATTTTACGAGTTTGTCTTTGTAACTAAATCTATCTATCTATCTATCCAATAAGCCTTCTTCCATCCAGTGTCGGACATAGGCCCTTTCTTCTTCCATCCCTCTCGATTCTGCGTCTTTTTGATCCATCCTAAACCAGCTGTTCTTTTTAGGTCGAATTTTCATCCTGTTTGGGAACTTCCTCTGTATCTTTGTCACAATCATGGCCTCCATTCTTGTATTCTTTTATTCCATCTCTCATTTTGTTGTCTCATTATGTGACCTGCCCATCTCCATTAGAAACCTGTACTCTTACGTCCATTACTTTGGCCTTTTGTCCTATACTTTCTTTTCTGATTCTGCTTGTAATTTTATATTCAGCATCTGGCGTTCCATTGTTCTCTGAGTTTTACTCAGTTTGTCCATCATCTTCTTTGTCATTGTCCATGTCCGGGCCCCGTAGGTGAGAACCGGTAGAATCCATTGATCGAATACCATCTTTCTTAGTTTCAGAGGAATTCTATTGTTGGTTAGTATTTTCCTTTGTTCACCGAATGTTGCCCATGCCAGCCTCTTTACTTCTGCCGTTTGATTTGCCTTTCCACACTTTATTATTTGCCCTATGTAGATGTTTTCCTCTACGTATTCGAGTGTTCTGCCCTCTATTCTCAAGAGCAGCCTTTGTCTTATCTCTATTCAGCAGTAGTCCTACCCTCTCTGATTTGTTAGATAAGTAGACAACCTAAAAAAACACCCTCGTAGATATGTTTTTGATACACTTTTTACTAGTATACTACAGTGATCAAAAAATAGTAAGACTTTTAAATTTAAATCGTCCGGGCATTTCCAAATCGGATTAATTTTTTTTCGTTAGGTTGGTAGGACCTTAACTGCCATCTGTGTCAAATTTTAAGACCATAGCGTCAGGAGTTAATAAGATTCGCCTGCATTCGTTCAACAACAAAAGTGCGTTTTTCGATTTTTAACATGAGTGAAAAAATTCAGCAAAGAAGTTGCATTAAATTTTGTTTTAAAAATGGTTGTTCGGCTTCCCAAACGTTCGAATTTGTCTCAAGAGGCCTGAAGTATGGGCCGATAACTCTTGATTTTTTCATCACGATAATGCCTTCTCCCACAGCATTGGTATTTTTCGGGAATTTTTCAACAAAAATTCAACTCATATCATTCCGCAATCACCCTATTCGCCTGATTTACCTCCGTCGGACTTCTGGCTATTCCCTAAACTCAAAAAACCGCTTCGAGGACATCGTTTTGAGTCGATTGAGGAGATTAAAAACCGAATCGAAGAAGGCTTTAAAGGCCATTCCAGAAATCGAATTCAACAACTGTTTCGAAGCCTGAAAAAAACGTTGGCATAAATGCATTGTATCCAAGGGGGGATTACTTTGAAGGGGGCGAAATAAATTTGGAAAAATAAATAACCCGTTTGCGTTTTATTTCAAAAATCTTACTATTTTTTAATTACAGTAGTATATTGTGTTTATTTATTTTTGACCTCATTTCACAAATGCTGTTTATCCAATTGTTATAAAATATTTTGAACTGTGCTTTTGATATACTATATTCCAAATAGTGTTTCTTCAATCGAAATAATATATTGGCAGACGTGAGAATAGCCGCACTCTTATAATTTTTAATATTGTGACAAAAATTAACTATTATATATATTATTTGTTCGCAGAAATACGCTCCTGTTTATATGCATTTTTTGGTTTTATTTATTTGTATTTCTGATAGTTCTAATTCTAAAAACATGTTTTTTTGGAGCAATTAAAAACATACACCAAGAGTTTTGTCTTATTTTCATTCAAAAACCGCTCAAATTCTGTCAATTATTTTTTTTTTCGACTTGTGTTGTGATTATAAAAAATGCCATTAGAAAAGAATGAGTTAATTTAAAAACAAATTCTTTTTTATTTCATTTAAAAATTGCAAATAATCGACACAATAATGCAGGAATATATAAGATTTTTCGACCACAACCCGTTTCCATTTCTACTTTAAGTGAAAAATTTGACCACTGCATTTCATTCCGTTCAAGAGTTATCGTGCCAACAGGTAGGTATACAGATAAACTGAGACCCAGACCACAGACCGAGAGAAATGCGTGATTATATTTTTGGTAATCTACGGCCACCAAAAACTAAACAAATGCCAAAAATCTCGTACAGTGATTTTTTTATTAATTCGAAAATTCGCTTTAGTAAGGAGAGTCATAATAGGGGTTACACAAAACAACCTTATTTCTTAACCTTTTTCCATCCAATTTATTTTTAAATAACATAACTAATATATCTGATAAAACAATAACTATGTTTTTTTATTCATCTACAGTAACGGTACAGAATCTCGAATTGTTTAAATTTTAATCATATCGTCAATTAAATCGAATAACAGGAGCTACCAGGTGTACAAGTATGAAATACGTTTTTTTTTTCTAAAAAAATATGTTAAATTCGGAAGAATGATAAAAAGTGCTATATTCAAAGTATGCTCCATCGCTTGTTATACATTTTTCTCATCTTTCGGGCAATTTGTGAATACCACGCCAGTAAAAATCTTCCCCTTTTGCTGCGAACCATTCATCGAGCCATTTTTTTCACATCTTCGTACGAACCAAAGCGCTGCTCAGCAAGTGCATGACCCATCGATGCAAACAAGTGGTAATCGGAAGCCGCCAAGTCTGGGGAGGAAGCCGCATGGGGTAGAACTTTCCAGCTGAGTGGTTCCTACGTATCGCGAACTAGTTTTGCCGTATGTGATGGAGAATTGTCATGAAGAAAAAGGACTTTGTGTTGCCTCTTTCGGTATTCTGGCCTTTTTTCAAGCAGCGAACGGTTCATATCGGCCAATTGTTGTTGGTAGCGTTTAGTATTAACCGTTTCCCCAGGTTTTAACAGCTCATAGTATACCACGCCCCTCTGGTCCCACCAAACTCAGAGCATTGTCTTTCTGCCAAAGCGATTCGTTCTTGCGGCCGATGTGGATGGTGTGCCTGGGTCTACCAATGATTTTTTGCGCTTGGGATTCTCAAAATAAATCCACTTTTCATCCCTTATAACTATACGATGCAAAAACGACTTCCTTTTGTACCGAGTGAGCAAAATGTCGCACGTGTTTTTGCGCTTTTTCCATTTGCCTGTTGTTCAACTAATGTGGTACCCATCTACCAGTCTTCTGAATCTTTCCCATCTCTCAACGCCCAATTGCTCAGCGAGTTGTTTTTGTGTTTGCGATTCATCTTCGTCCAACAATGCTTGCAATTCCACATCTTCGTATTTTTTTGGCGGTTTTCCACGTTCCTTGTCTGCAACATCGAAGTCACCACTTTTGAAACGCCGAAACCATCGTTCACACGTATCTTGCGATGGAGCATGTTCACCATAAGCTTCTCGAAGTAATCGGTATGATTCAACAGCAATTTTCTTCAAATGAAAACAAAAAATTAATGCTGTCCGCGAATGCTCGTTGTTCGATATAAATTTCGGCATATTGAACACAACAACACAACACTATGCACACACTTTTCCAATTTATCACTCGTGCGCTTCTGACACTTGTTGATGACACAACAAAACGGCGCAGTGTCAAATCTTTATAGCACAAACTGCATTGGTGCACCATCTGTTGTCTGAAATCCGCATTTCATACTTGTACACCTGGTATAACTGTATAAAAGAAGCTTCTTCTGCGATCTAACCTGCCATACTCGTATATATAACTAAACAAGCGCTTTTTGTAACCTTCGTGACTAATATAAATCATTATAAAAATAATAACCAATACTTATTTCTTAATTACACTATTACAATGATTGTTAATAAAAGAAAAAAACTGGTACTATCTATTTATCTATCTATACTTCAAAAAAGTATTTTTTCAATATGTCATTTTTATTATCATCGAAATGATATAGGCAAGAGAAATAACTTTACTTTTTTTTTATTTTAGAGACGAAATTATAAAACTTAGCTGAGAAGTGAATCTCAATAATTCCGATTAACTTATGTGTTGACCAATCAATCCTTAATTCATCAGACAACGCGAAGATAAAGGTTGACCAATTATTTATTATTTTGCTCATTTCGCAAAGCTTCTAATACATTAGAGTATATGTTGTCAATAATGATATAGATATTATGATTCTAAAACACTGTCTTTATTTTTTATTCTTTTATTACTACTTTCTTATCAGATCGTAATAACCGCATGTAAATATCTACCTATCACCACCTTGTACGACATATTCCATTTAAATTTCTTGACCTTTTTCTGTTGCCAAGGTATTGTTGTTTACAACTGACATGGAGTAAAAAAATAGGAACTTGCAATGTGCATATTTAGAATCATTTCGATATTTAATAATAATTACTATTAATTAATATTTTTATAAAACAGGTGTGTAGATTGAAATAACAGTTTACATAATCAAACTGTTAATTTTGTACAAACAATGAAAATAGGTTGATATAAATACAGCAGATAGTTACCCCTACAATCAGAACTTGTCAACAAGTCATTCAAGTAACACTAAATAAAAATAAATATAAAATACTAATTATCTAGCACAATGAAAGTCTTTTTGTTCCTAGCCTGTGCCGTATTCGCTGTTCTCGCTGAACCTGAAGCCAAACCGGGTGGCCACTGGGGTGCTGGAGCTGGAGCATGGGGTGGTGCTGGAGGACATGGAGGTTGGGGAGGAGCTGGAGGATGGAATGGAGCTGGAGGTGCTGATGGTGCCTGGGGTGGTCATGGAGCTTGGGGTGGTGCCGGAGGGGCCGGTGGAGCTGGCGGTGCTGGTGGCGCTGGCGGATGGGGAGCCTGGAATGGCGGCTGGCATGGCAAAAAATGGTAAAATTTGAAAAATCTTAGAACCGTTACAGCTACTGAGAAACATAACTTGTGAAATTATTGGACAAAGATCTGTCAAGAAATTGGGTCCAATTTTACCACATATTATATTTTTATAAGTAAATGTAATGTGACTCAAAATTGAAATTTTCTTGTAAATACTCGTAGATTTTAATATACAGCATAAAAATCAAGTTTTGTATTTTTTTTTTCATAAAATATCGTTCCACAATATCGTTATTCTTTTCCAGCTTCACCATTAATACACCAAGGAGCTTACAGAATTCCAGATTCTGTTCATATTTTTTAAAAGATACTGCTGTAGTTTATATAGGTTCTGAAATTAATGTGATGTAGCTTCTTGAAATCAAAATTTGTTTTACTCAATTTTTATAGCTAATGCTAAGTTTAGATTTTCAAAATGTCCTAGTAAATTTATTACCAAAAGTCTCACCTATAAGAAAAAATAAGATTAAAAGGTCAAAAAAAAAAATTAAAAGTGAACGTGAAAGTGACATAAAACCAATAAGCTAAAACGCTCTTTTACTTTCTATTACAACGGGAAGTATTGTATTAGTAGAAAAAACACCCTTTGGAATTTTTACGTTCCTCCACGATTCAGAGGCCTTACATCATAAATAACATAGTTTACCATTGAAGACTATGGATTTGTTGCCACGATAACTCAACAAACAAAATGTTTCGAAATTTGTTATATGTAAAACTTGAAGTAAGAAAGAAACTTATAGTTTTTGTGCGACACTCGTATTGTTTCAGGACAAGAGGATAAAAGTGGCAATAGCTAATACGTTGTGTGTAGTTTTAATAGTATTATCAGAATTCTGGCTTTTAGCTGAGACAACGAACAAATTTTAAGGATATATTATTTATAGTCAAACTTATAGGGCTTTCTCACGATTTTTAAAGTCGGGAAATTTAAAAGTTAGTTTTTTACTTTTCCTAGTTGTAACTTGAATAGAAAGCAGAAGGAAACGTCTAATTAGAATTGGATAAAGTTATTTTCTAGTTTAGGAAAATAAAATTCAGTTATAATTTCAGAACTGCGCTTTAGCTTGAGTAAGTCTACCGAATTTTTACTTTCCTCACTAAAAGGAAATATTTGTTTTTGAACAAAATCCCTCTAAGATTTTTGCAATTGTTTACCTTTAAATATCCCTAGATCATCATAAAATGTATGTCGGTCTGTTTATCCAATACACGATAACTCTCGAACAAAATGATTGATGATATAATATGATGATATTGATTTGAAATTTGGAAGACATATAAGTAAAAAAATGATCTTATCAGTAATATTGCTTCATGGAAAAAGAGTAAAAGCGATGAATCGAAACATTTTGTATAGTATTTTAATAATTTTTCCTCTCTATAAGTACTTAATCTATAAAATATCTATCAAATCAAATAACGAGTACTAATATTTGAATTAAGTTGTTATTTAATACGAAAACGTTAAATTTAGAATTCCTATATTGCGTGTTGGCTATAGCAGTGCTGGAAAATCACTTTTCCGTTATTTTTTTTTATGAACTCCTTCCTAATTGGATTTATTTTACAAATATTTATAAATTAGAATAATACAAGACTGCAACTACTTTTAGATTATGTTTTCTATAATTCTGACCGCATTTCAAGGTTACAGCTAGGTTCCTTCCATACACATAGAGGATGGACTGAGCTATAACTTCATAAAATTGGCCACTCTATAGAAAGAGACAAAGCGATTGTGCGGCCAATACCTGTCTCTTTTCTGTAGGCCTGTAATAAACAAGGCGTAGTACTCCGAGACGGAATTCAAGGCGAGAAAAGCTCCATACCCGATTTTAGTTCAAATAGAACACTTAGAAATATTATTTTCAAGAGAGCCGTAGCTTAGCGGATTTTAAAAAGAGATAGCTACTGGCCGCTCATTCGCTTGTCTCTCTCACTTTGCCGTCCATATTTACTTCTCAGCGGAATACGGAACACTCAGTCCATCCTCTATGTCTATGATTCCTTCCTCAGGATGCCAACGTTTTCTATAAATATACGTTTTCTGTAGCGTAATAAAACTATTTCCGTTTATTACATTTAGTTTAAAAAGATATTTTTCTAAATATTTTTATTTACGTACGAAGTGTGCAATTTTCGAGGATTTTTTTATTACCAAATTTAGATAAAAAGTAAATTTATAAGTGGATTCTGCATCACTTGGAAACCAAAAAAAATGATTTTCTAGTGCCAATTATCGTTTGGCGGGAAATTTGAATTTTCTAAAGTTTAAAGTCCAACAGTCACTTTGTTAAAATATCGAAACATTAATTTTATTTTAGGTCGATTAGACAGAAATCGTATTTTGTCAGTTTTTGACCAATAACAATATAATTGGAAGGAGATTTTTACTCCTTGAATTTGAAATACATTGTTTAGATTGGGAGGAGAATTTAAATATTTATTTGTTTATTTCAAGCCATGTTTTACCTCTTTTATAACCAATAATTTAGAGAATAAGGATTTTCGTAAAACAGCAATCGCCTCACGAACAATTATCGAATATTTGTACCCCGTAGCATGCAGTTTGAGGTTTTTGTTCTTTTAAGGACACTGTAGGTTTACAGTTTTAGTGCCAAAAAAGGAAAGGAAACTAACGAATTGATATTTATTTAAGGTAACAAAGACATTGACTATACAACACACAAAAAATAAATAAATGTGTACTGTAAGGAAAATCTCCAGAACATTTAAAGGATAGAAACAAATTTATCGTTCATTAATATATATTAATGTACTTGTTTTCATTTATGTTTTGCAATTAAAAAAATAATCGGTCAAGTGCAAGTTGAACTTGCGCAATTAGTGTTTCGTACGTTGATTGCTTTTAAAATAAAAAATTTTGTTGCGGAGGTATAAAATGATCAGTGATTTCACAAAACACACGCCAAATGAGTTTTCAACAAAGTTTATTTCCAGTCTTTACTGAAAACTGATAACCTTGAATTTTTTTTTTATATACCAGATAAATTATTAAAGATAATGCAGTCGTGATAATTTCGTTCAATCTACACCCCGTGGAGAATATTCCAGAATTTTTTCAAAATTTTTTGATCAGTACTTTTCGAGATAAGGGGGCGGGACAGCGATTTGTCGCGATTTTTTTTAAAAATAAATCAAAGAAAAGTGTGCGCAAATATTACATTAGATATATATATATATATATATATATATATATATATATATATATATATATATATATATATGTATATATATATATATATATATATATATATATATATATATATATATATATATATATATATATATATATATACAGTCCCTGGCCAAATTATTAGACGCACTGTATTTTTTTTAGTAATTTTATGTTTCTTAAGAGTTTTTATGCAATAATGGTATATTTAAACTACAATATTATTGATTTTTATTTAAAAGAATTGTTGTAGATTACATATTTGTATTTATTTTTAACATATGGCAACACTGTGTTGACAAAGTGATACATGAACGTAAATAAGTACAAACCTGTATCAGTCGCGATCGGAATCGAGTCAGGTAAGGACGTGTTTCTGTGGCTTTATGGACTGTGATTGTTTGTTTAACAGTTTTATACTACTCAGTTATTAGTTTATTTTGTATGCAGTGTTTTAAAAAAGTAATTGGACTATTTTCATTATGGGTAGAAAAGGCGATCTTTCACGATCTTTAACCACGTAAAAAAGCTGAAGTGAAGGCCCTTGTGATTGCGAAAACATTTACAAACCGAGAAATATCACGAAGATTGGAGGTTTCTGAAGCTAGTGTACGACGCATAAAAAAGAAAATTGAGTCAGGGAAGGAATTAAGCCCGAAAAGAAAGAAAAGATGCGGTAGAAAACCAATTTTCACTCCACGATCAAAGAGATGTTTGAAGAAAATTTGTGTAGAAAACAGATTTGTTACCACAAAGGTAATAAAATCACAACTCCAGGATGCTAGCGTAAATGCTTCTGAGCGCACTGTTCGAAGAAAATTGAAAGAATTAGATTTTAAGGCCTGTCGCCCCGCCAGGAAGCCCAAGTTAACAGCTGCAATGAAAGCAAAGCGCCTGAAGTGGGCCAAACAATGGCAAGACAAAGATGTGGACTTTCTGGAGATCGGTAAGATACAGCAATTTAATCAATAATTGATACATTATTATCATTTTCAGTTAAATAAAGCAAATAAACATGGAAGTTTATATATTTTCCCTATTTTTGACAGGTCTGCTTCAGTGACGAAAGCACATTCGAAATTTTGCAGAATAAAGCTCAGTATGTGCGTCGTCGTCATGGAGAAAAGTTTCATCCTGATTGTGTCTTCCCGACGGTTAAACATCCCACCAAAGTGATGATTTGGTCAGTCATCAGCGGCAAGGGCACTGGACGTGTGTACGTCGTCAAAGGAATAATGAGGCAAGATCAGTACAAAGAAGTATTACAAAATCGGTTGATTCCGCAGCTCAGAGAATGGTTTCCAAATGGGGAACCATTCACTGTCATGCAAGATGGAGCTCCCTGCCACACTGCTCGGTCTGTTAAAGCTTTTTTGGCAGAAAAAATATCCCTCTGTTGGATTGGCCGGGTAATAGCCCATTGAAAATGTGTGGGAGCTGATGAAAAGAGAAGTGGCTAAAGATGTGATTACCAACAAAACCCAGCTCCTAGAAAAGATTATTCATGTGTGGAATCATCATCCTCAAATGTAGGAGACAGTACAATCTTGCACTGATAGCATGCCGCGCAGAATTAAAGCTTTGATAGCGGCTAAAGGTGGCTCAACTAAATATTAACTTTTACTAACATTAATTTCACTTTTCTTTAAAACTTAATAAACTTATGCTTTTCTAAATTAATGCTGTTTTATTTATGTCAAATAAATAGGTAATTGATTGGATAATATAAAAATAAAAAACAAATCAATTTAAAATAATAAAACGGTACAATATCACTCGGTAATTAATATTTTACATGAAATCTTGCAGTGCGTCTAATAATTTGGCCAGGGACTGTATATATATATATATATATATATATATATATATATATATATATATATATATATATATTTATATATATTTTACTCGTGTTTTCACAAGCATTCATTTGACACCACACTCGATGACTTAGTAAAAAAAATTTCTTTTCACTTCCGATTTCACCCCCCAAACTAACCCCTTAAGTCAAAATTTAACTTTCAAAATGACTCAGATGAGGCCATCAATTCCTGTATTATTACCAAGTTTCAATTTTCTATGACAAATAGTTTCGGAGAAAATCGGGTGTGACAGACAGGCAGACGGACAGACAGACACCAAACTAATCTTATGAGTGTTCCGTACGGAACACTAAAAACAAATTGCAAGTAATAGGGTAAAAATATTCTATAATTGTTCGTACGACAGTAGCGGTTTTATGACAATCGGAATTTTTTAATTATTGATTTTAGAACAAGCAAAACATAACTTGAAATCAATAAATAAATGTTTAGATTCTTAAACCAATCTCATCATCAATCCGGTTTTTTTTATAGCGTTCTTCGCCTTCCAGTTCCCACTTTTCATCTTCGTTGATCTTCCCAATCTCCGGGTCTTAGATTTTTCTCTGACATTGCCCTCTGAACACTTTCAAACCATGTTGCTCTTGGTCTCCCTCTTCTCCTGCTTTCGCTTGGTACCATCTTTGGTAGTTGGTGTTCTTCCATTTTTTCCACGTGTCCGTACCATATAAGTTACGAGATATGTATATATATATATATATATATATATATATATATATATATATATATATATATATATATATATATATATATATATATATATACACCATATATGTATATATACTCTTCACAAGCATCAATGACCTCACTGGTATTTAGAGTAAGCCTTCTCTATTTTCCTCCATACACAAATATTTGGTTTTCTTGCAGTTAACTGTTAATTCCCAATTTTTGTAATCTTCAAACAGTTTTCTTGTCATAAATTCAAGGTCTTCGATCTGACCATCGGAAAAATGTAGAGTATACAACGTTGTCTCGTCCGTCAGCTGTATTCTCATTCCTCTACATGCTCTTCGCCATTTCTCTAATGCCACATTCAAATAAATTTTGAATAATGTAGGAGACAGGCCGCAACTCTGACACCTTTTGTTCAGAAAAATTTTGGGAGAGAATGTTTCCCGACTTTATTCGGGAACGTAACTGGTACTACAGCTGTTTTACTGTGGCGATTGCTATACTGTTTATGGTTGCTCGTTCTAATACTTACTATAGTTTTTTCACTGGGACGGTATCATACGCTTTGGTTAGGTCTACAAACAGTAGATGAAGCTCTCTATGTGTCGATGCATTTTTTTCGTTTAAGTGAATTTTAGTAAATATATTGTCTACACACGATCTACCAGCTCTAAAACCAGATTGTTCTTCAATCTCGTGGGGACTATATTCATCCTCAATTATATTTCTTAAAATTTTTCCGTAGACCGGATTGAGGGTGCTCGTTACTGATAGACATTTATAGTGGACTGGTGTTATCCGTGCTTCTTTCCAAATCTGACGTATTTTCTTTCCATTTATATATTCTTTGAATATGTGTCTGTCTTATTATCAACTTCCTAGTCTCATTCTTTAGAAGTTCTACGGGGATGTCCTCTGTTCCAGATAATTTTCTATTCTTCATTGACCGAACCTCTTTCCAAACTATCTCTTCTGTTATATTATACGTTGGTCCTGAATATGGTAATTGGTTGACGATCGCGTTACATCCTGCTCTCTATTTTCGGGAAGTTCCCTAACAAATATATTTCAAATTAAAAAAATAGAAATTTCCTTGGGATCATATTTTTATTGGTCAAAAACTGACAAAATACGATTTTTGTCTAATCTATCTAAAATTGTGCATATTGCCATAAAATAAAATTCCAAACATTTTTTCCTATTAAATGTTTTGGATATTTTAACAATTGCTGTGACTTCTTGACTTTAAACTCTAGAAAATTCAAATGTCCCGCCAAACGACAAACGACACTGTGACAGAATTTTTTAGGTTTTAAGTGATACAGAATCTACCTATAAACGGACTTTTTTCTAAATGTAACAATAAAGAAAAATCCCATATGGGACACAGTTTCGGCCTGTCACTGTATAACAAGAATAAGGCACCTAACTAACAGCAGGGATAGGTTCCATGCCCTACAGACGGGAAATGTGCTAGTCGTTTTCGAGTAAATGTAGGGCTTTTAACCCTTAGTTATGTTTTTTTGTTCCTGTTCTACTCTCTTAAATGGGAAGAACGTAAATAACAAGGCTTGAAGCGTAGCAAGATAGAATGTTCCATAATAATAAAAAAAAATTAATTAATTTGATGCGAAATTTAAAATAAAATCTTTTAAAAATGTTAGTTATTTTTGGCAAAGTCAATTTTCATTTTAGTTGGCCACTACATTTTCCGACACATAAAAAGAAATACCTTAAAATTCATAATTTTACCACTTGTCAAAGATTCCTAGTGTAAACAAAAAAATACTTGTCGATTATCACAAAAGCGGTTCTAGAAATGGTAGAATGTTATTTTTTACAGTTGCAGGAAAGGCCATAACTCAAAGTTCAATCGTCCTAAAATTAGGACACCGTGTGCTTCCCAGAACATTACTCTGATCGTAGAAAATCTAGCTATCGCTGCAGAAAGATAAACACGTGAAATAACACGTCGCTGCAAAACGGAACTGGCTGTCTACTGCCGAAATGTACTTCGTCGAATTTCTTAGGGATGCCGCGCATATTTTTCTACATTATTGTTACATATAACACAACTTCTATTGGCGCAGCATATCTCAGAATCTAAACTGTCTTCGTTTTGCGACGACGCACAGTGGGCCAGGAATTTGTCTTTTCGTTTAAAATTGTTTAGAGCTCTCAATTATTGACGAAATCAGACATTTTTTTTGAAAATACTCGTAAGCGAATTCCAGACAAACGTAAGGAAGCCGATTTGCAAAACATAACCCCAAAATTTTTTAAAATTGCGAAAAGCAGCACGGAATTAAGATGTGAGATTTACGTGATTTCAAGTTTTTGCTTTAAAAACTGGTTCTTCCGGAGTTTCTGGGGTAGCTAAATGTATTTTCGGGGTTATTTTGATGATATGCACCCTTTTGAGAATTAAAAATGACCTAAAATCTCATTGATGAAACTCACACACCTCCACCACACACGATGAAGAGGGTTCCAAAATTAATGTGTGTTTCTGGAATGATGTCAAATCAAGAAATAATGGTTTTTAATCAGTAGTATTGAACTATTAGATACACAGTACACACATAAAGTACTGGGACATTGAGACTTTGGAACTTTTGGCACAATAACACTACACAATAGTTATCACCCACTTGGTCAAACACTTTATTTTTGCACTCGAGTCGCGTTTCGCTAATCACCTTAGCATGATCAGAAGCGGTGATTCACTGAGAGTCAGATGAGAGTCAATCATCGCTCTTATCAGTGAAGCGTGAGCGGAGTTTAAAAATAAAGTGTTTGGTGAAGGAGTGAAAACTGTAATGTAGTGTCTATAAAGTACTGTTTCATTTTTAAGTAGCTTCCTTTCATTAAAGAAAAAAAATATTAACCAACAAAATAAACAGTTAAGCTCATTTTTAAATCAACCGGAACACTAAAAATTATTTTTCCCAGAAAAATTTTAAAGCTTCATCTAGCAAAAAGCTCGGGTAATTAATTTTATTAAATTGTAAAACCTTTGTGTTTCATAATGAAATAAAACAAAAATTAATTCCATTCCTGCTCATTTTCCTGACATGCTTTCATTTTTAGCGTAATTTGCCTTTTCAAGGTAGACCTTCATCAAATTATTTTATTTTATTACTCAGATTTATTTAACACAACGTTTTATTTTTAGAGAGGGTAGTAAGAGTTAAAATTCTGAAATATCTTATCTAGCAGTTACTAGGTATACTACCCGTATAAGTTTAACCTACAGACTGACGATCCGTCTTAAATATGGTCAAGTAATGTTAAAAAACCAGCTAAGTGCAAGTCGGACTTGCGTAATTAGTGTTACGTACGGTGATTGCTTTTAAAAGAAAAAATGTTGTTACCCTGAATGAGTTTTCAACAAAGTTTATTTCCGATCTTTGTTGAAAACTGATGACCTTGAAATCTTTGGTTTTTTTATATACCAGATAAATTATCAAAGGTAATGCACTCCTCATAATTTTCGCTCAATCTACACCGTGCGGAGAATATTCCAGAATTTTTTCAAAATTTTTTGGTCAGTACTTTTTGAGATAAGAGGGGGACAACGATTTTTGGCAATTTTTGAAAAATAAAACGAAGTACAGTGTGAAGCTTTCATTTGACACCCCACTCGATGACCTGGTAAAAAAAAATTATACCTTTCGATTTCACCACGCAAAACTAACCCATTTAGTCAAAATTTAACTTTCAAAACTACACGACTCTGATAGGGCCATCAGTTCTTATATTATTGCCAAATTTCAACTTTCTATGTCAAATAGTTTCGGAGAAAATCGGGTGGTACAGACACCAAAGTGATCTTACAAGTATTTCGTACGGAACACTCATAAAATGAACATCAGGTTGATTTGTGAGTTAGTGATTGTATTTATTTAGTACACAAATTAGCAGTTAATTTTATTATTACACATGTCCGCGGCTACGCCCACGGGGACTTGATTCACTATCGTCGCCACTGCTTATTCCTTATGATACCTAACGTAAAAAAATATATTCTATAACCTGGCCAAAGAATATATGTATGAATTAAAAAAAAAAAAAAAAAAAACATGGAAATCGGATAAGTGGTTCTCGAGTGATAAGCTCATTAACGGACATACAGAAAGAGGTTGCGTTTTATATATATATATATATATATATATATATATATATATATATATATATATATATATATATATATATATTATATTATATAGATTATTATTATTATTATATAACCTGGCCAGAGGACATATGTATGAATTAAAAGAAAACACGTAAATCGGATAAGTGGTTCTCGAGTGATAACCGCACTAACGGACAGAGGGACGTTGAATTTTATATATATTATATTCTTTGCTACATGATATGGCTCCATATTTAACAGTGTAGGTAGCGTATTACAAAAGAGCACGCTAGCTCAAACTTTTTTCACTATTATCGTCACTGCTTATTCCTTATGTTACCTAACATAATAAAATATATCCTGTAACCTGGCCAGAGAACATACGTATGAATTTAAAAAAAACACATAAATTGGATAAGTGGTTCACGAGCGATAAACGCACTAACGGACAGACAGAGATACGTTGCATTTTATATACACAGGGTAGGTCAACGATAAAGTTCATTATCTCATTTATTTATTTATTTATTTATTTATTATCAACGGTAACACCATTTCTACAAAAAACATCGACAATATGCAAGAAAAAAAAACAATGTGAATGAACAATATAATTAAAGCTAAATCTAAAACTAAAACTAATAGGTCAGAATGCAGGGTATTACAATGTAAATTAATCCCTTTAAAGGTAAACAGTATTTGACATATAATACCAATGGGAAACTACCCGAAAATTAAAGAAACTCTATAGCGAGGTCAGTTGCTCGACCATATTTTTGAATCGGTGTACTGGGCCATCAATTGGCAAATTGTATTTATCAAAATTATGCTTCATTCTAAAGATTGGACTATGCAAGCCTTAGTTTCTGGTGACATTAGCTAGGTAAAATAACGACCTGGCGCGGGTACGATGTACGGTATGAAAAGATAATTTACTAAGTAAGTAATCACAGTCAATATACCCATTTAATAGCTTAAATAAGAAATGTAGATCAGCTTGCATTCGTCTGTCCTGAAGACTGCACATATTTAAAAATCTTTGTACCAGGTCATTGTTGGTATGTCCCTCAGTTAAAGGAATTTTCAGTTTAAAAAAACAGATACGTAAGAATTTTTTTTGGACACTCTCCAGCTGATTAATATAGACATTATAAAAAGGAAACCACACCGGGCTTGCATACTCCAAAATCGGTCGAACGTACGAGCAATATAATAATTTAAACACATTACAAGAAAATTCGGCACTAAATCTATCAATAAAACCCAAATACCTACCGGCTCGATGCACCACACTCATTTGATGGCCGATGAAAGATAAAGAACAATCAAACGTCACACCAAGATCCCTAATCTCATGTACCCGCTTTAAAATGGTTGAATTTATATTATAGTTGAACTGCATAGGACTTTTTAATATGGAAAATGATATACAGGAGCATTTATCAGTATTCAGACTTAAGCCGTTTAAAGTTGCCCAATGGAAAAATATGTCAATATCCGCTTGCAAAACAAGACTGTCCACGGGACTAGAAATAATTTTGAATAATTTCAGATCATCGGCAAACATGAGCAAAGTATTGGTCAGGAAATCCCTCAAGTCATTTACAAATAAGAGAAACAATAGGGGGCCGCAGTGAGAGCCCTGGGGAACGCTCGAGGGCACTATATTTAGGTTAGAGATATAATTATTTATTCTTACACTTTGCTGATGGCCCATTAAAAAACTCTCCAGCCGACGAGGAATGTGAATGCCGAACTCAAGCGACCCAAGTTTGCTCAACAATAACCGATGGTTCACTTTGTCGAACGCCTTGGAGAAATCAGTATATATGGTATCAACCTGACATCCCTTCTCAAATGCGCCCAACAGGTAATCCTCATATGTCAGAAGATTAGATACACACGAACGAGAACGCTGAAAGCCATACTGTTCATCCATGATCACCCGCCTACAGTGCCAAGAAAGACAAGAAGTGACTAGTGAGTCCAAAAGCTTTGGTATGGTCGACTGTATGCAGATGCCCCTATAATTAGTCACATCGCTACGATCACCAGATTTAAAAATTGGGGTTATATAGGAAGTTTTCCAATAATCAGGAAATACTTCCAAATCCAATGAGAGATTGAACGGGAAGTGAAGTGGTCTGCTTAAGGTGCACACACATTTCTTTAATAATAGAGGCGGGACACCATCAGGCCCACTTGAGGTTTTAGGTCTGAGCGACATCAGTTCATTAAAAACATCAATCAAACTAATAACCACGTTATTTAATGTTGTCAATTCAGTGAGGCTCGAGTAGTAGTCCAGTATTCCCAAATGGGCATCCTCATACACACTCGAGAAATATTCAGCAAACAAATTGACCGTAAGATCACCACTACTGCTCGTTCTACCCCCTAAATGCATGGAGTTAGGATACCCATTCGATCCTTTGCAGTTATTTACATGTTTCCAAAATTCTGACGGACTTCTGTTGAGATCGAATTCTATTCTATTTGTGTAATCCTGATAACATGAGCGCTCAAGAGTTTTACACTCTTCCCTGAGTTGTGAGAATAGCTCATAATCGGCAAATAGCATAGTCTGCTTGTAATGCCTATGGGCTATTTTTTTTAACAATAAGGCGTTTTAGACGAGAAGAAAACCATACTGAAAAATTCGAACTTTTAAACACCTTGATAGGCACAAACATCAACATACCTTGATATAAAACATTCTAAAATTGATTAATTGCCGCATTTATATCTTTATTATCGAGAAGAGTATTCCAAACAATTCAGGCAAAAAATTCATTCATAGACAAAAAATTAGCAGTCCTAAAATCAAAGTATTCAACATCAAACCTTAGAGCATCGTTCACAGTGCGAAGAGGTACATCACAGGTATAAGCAATATGGTGATTATTATTATCCAGCAGTGGATCCAAAGTGGCATAAACATTTACATCGTGGCAATGAGAAAAACACAAATCTAGAAACACGTTATTGTTGTTTGGAATGTATATGGTTTGAAACAGATTAAGGAAACCAAAACAGTTACTCACAATATTTGCTGCCGAAGCCGATGGACACACCGCACTAACACCATTTTCACTATTATCCCAAGTGGCTTCCGGCAAGTGGTAATCTCCAAAGAGAAGAAGACAGTGGTCGGGCCTCGATTCCAATAATTCAGATACAGCAAAGCAGTGATCACTATAGATATCAAACGATGATTTTGGTGGAATATATACTGCTCCAACAACGAATTTTTTAGGCCCAGAAGAAAAAGAGCAGCAGATCTGTTCTATGGATGCCATAGAGTTCTTTAAAAGGTTTGATCTGAACTGGCTCTTTACCGCCACTAGTACTCCACCACCTCTAGTTTTTTCGTGCTTGTATTCACATTTCTGTCAGTGCAATAAACATCAAAGCCAGGAATACTAACCTCGTCCGATGAGTGACCACACCCAAGCCATGTTTCAACAATAACAATCACATCATAGCTACTAAGGCAAGCATTTCTGCGCAGGATATTGAGCTTTGAAGATATGCCTCCAGCATTCTGCAAGTAGCAACTAATCAGATGTCGTTTTTTGAAGGATGTCTGTTCTTTATTATTCTTGGAAATCCTTGAAAATATTTAATTATAAGATCTGTTTTGCCATTTACTTTTCTTTGGTCTAGTTCCGTATAGAGCTTTTTTATGTAATTACGCTGAGACAAGGTCATATCGGCGCTTATACGCATCTACTAAGTTTTCTCTTGTTCTGAAGGCAACTTTTAGCTACGTTGGGGGATTCGAAAATGACGCGCAATGGCCGTGGACTCTCACCAACACGACCCAATCTTACTGTTTTAAATTGACCACCTACCACACCAATTAAATTTAACATGTTACTGATCTCTGTGGAATCATGATTAATTCTCACTTCGAGATTAGAGGAAGAACTCTCAGTAACGTTATGGACGATTATATTTTTTTTCCTTTAACAGAGCGATCATGCATTTGTTTCAGGAATAACGAAAAAATGTTAAATATAATAGTTTTAGGGAATGTTAAGGTGCACAGTTTAAAATTATTTTTAAGTATATAGGGTACTCCAAAAAAGTGTGGCCGATATAACATATGTTTTGTTTAAATAGAACATCCTATTTTCTAATTTATTTTTAAATTCTACTCAAAATTTTTTATTAATAATGTTATATACCTAAACCTAGTAGTTTTGCTAATATTTCAATTAAAAAAAAAAAAACTAGTTTTCAGTTTTGTAAAAAATTGCCAGTAGCGCCATCGTTTCTGAAGGTGGCGAGTGTTCTATAGAGATGAAAAAGAAGATATATGTAAAGAAATTTGAGTTAGATGCTACAGGATGTTCAAAATAAATTTATGCATTTCGACTATTTTAAATTGAAAAATCTCAAATTTTTTAAATAGCACACCCCGTATATTATTATTTTTTCTGATAGATTTTACAAAATCCACTAACTTTTTATTAAGTATGTCATATACCTATTTCTAGTAGTTTTCAATTTATTTTGAATTTTTACCCTTGTTTTTTAATACACTTACGCCACAACATCATAGTTGTCTATTAAGCAAGTAAAAATAATTTAATTTGTTGTAGTAAGTGACGTATAAAGGTAATAGTTATGGATTTTCCTAAAAATGAATTAATTGATATGGTTTATATACTTGGCAGAAAGGCATTACGGAGCGAAGTAACATTATTAATAAAAGAGTTATCAAATTTTACGCAGAATTTAAAAATGAATTAGAAAATAGGATGTTCCTTTTAGAAAAACGTATGTTACATCGGCCATACTTTTTTAAAGTACCCTGTATACACAAAAATAATTTTAACTGTGCACCTTAACATTCCCTAAAACTATTATATTTAACATTTGAGATAATGAACTTTACTCTATTGTTGACTCACCCTGTAATATAGATGCCCTAATGAAATTTATTATTTACAGGTAAATTTTCAAGGTTTTTTGGTGAAATCCGCCCGACAAGTGGTCACTAGCAAAGAAATATAATTATTTTAGAAATAAATTGCTGTCATTACCACATAATTGTTTTGTTACGAGTTATTCTATTGCAAATATTAACCAACTTTTATTAGTCAGTTTTAGAAAAACAGTTACCTTTTTACTAGTAGTTTTCTTTCAGTAAAGATCTATTTTTTCCTCATTTATGCAACAATTGGTCGTTAATTATTGGGACAGGAAAAAAGTTTGTTCTTAATTTTCTGACTATGGGACTAATTGGCTTCGTCGATTATGTGTTTGCTTCTGTTTCAAGCACTAACAATGATACAGGTTATACCGTTGGAGTTTTAACGACACCATTCGTAGGTAAGATATTTTCCAGCAACCGTTTCTTTGCATCCTTGCTCTAACCAAGGCTTGTCGTTAGAAAAGCAGTGTTTCGAAAAAAGGAAGCTTCCCTGCCAGCTAAAATGACATCAGAAACCTTTCCAGCACAATTAGATGGATCAGCAGAACTAAAACAAACGCTTGGGCAATGAAAAGTTCGAAATTATTTGTTCAGTTCATCCCATTTAGCAGTTTTATGAAGTGTGAAGATTTACCGAATTTAGAAGTTAAGTAATATATTTTTATTTCCGGAATTGTAGAGTTATAAATCTTTAAATTTAAATATATTTTAACTAAAAAAATATTAAATCCCCAATATTTATGAAGATGGTAAAAGAAAACCTTTATTTATATTTTTTATTTTTGGAGAAACATTTGTCTGTCAGACAAAAAAAGAAAAATAGAAATAAAAAATCATTAAGCGGGACCTTTAAAAGGTGTTAGTAAATACTATGTTTTACGTATGATCTTGTTTTGAAGCATATTTCTCACAAACAATAAGTTTCTATATCAGTAAGTGATAACAATTTGCATCTATAGCTGATGTACATTGACCAGAGGAACAATTTTTAGCAAGCGCACACTTATACCTGCTAAAAATCACGCGGAATTGGGTACACTTACGTATATAAAAATCAATATCACCTCCAAATTGTTTAAAGTCGATATTTCCGCAATTATTTATTGCCAAACCTTCTTAGGACGCGTTTTATTAGAGCACAAAGTACTTACTATCGGATTAGTGTAATATATCAGTAAGATACTATTGTATCTGGCTTAAACAACTCCGGGTAGAGAGCAGGTATACTTTCAATATTCTGCTTACATCAGCCAGAAATACAAAGTTTTGTATCTTACTTATATATTCTGCTAATTTAGCGCTAATTACCTTATATTTTGCTCTCCTGTCTGTCGATTCTAGTTCGGCTAATGAGTCGTGATACGGTGATATGCGTTCCGAGACGAGAGATCAATAAATAACGGCTGATATATGGTCTGTTCAATTTTAGCAGTTGATGTTAATTTCTAAGTTTTTACTTTTAGAAAATGTGTAGTTCATATTAACGACAAATTTTGAGTTTGAATGGTCCCTAACTTCACAAACCACTGTCTGTGTGATATTTTTGAATCTTCTATAAACCATTTATTTTTACAATGTATTCCATTTTTTTAGTGTTCCGTACGGAACACTTATAAGATCACTTCGGTGTCTGTCAGTTTGTTTGTATGTCCGTCTGTCCGTCTGTTGGTCTGCCCGTCTGTCTATCACACCCGATTTTCTCCAAAACTGTTTGACCTAGAAAGTTTGGCACTATTATAGGAATTGAGGGCCTCATTAGATCCTTGTAGTTTTGAAAGTTAAATTCTGTCTTAAGGGGTTAGTTTTGGAACGGTGAGATTAGACGTGAAAAAAACAATTTTTACCTGATCATCACATAGGGTGTCAAATGAAAGCTTGCAAACACACGAGTTCAAAAATATATATAATGTAATACTTGCGCACATTTTTCTTTACATTATTTTTAAAAAATTACGAAAAATTGCTGCCTGATCAAACAATTTTGAAAAAATTCTGGAATATTCTCCACAGGGTGTAGATTGAACGAAAATTATCACGAGTGCATTACCTTTAATAATTTATCTGGTATAAAAACAAAATTAAGGTAATCAGTTTTCAGTAAAGGCCAGAAAAAAACTTTCTTGAAAATTCATTGGGGGTGTGCTTTGATTATTTTATACCTCCGTAACAAAAATTTTTATTTTAAAAGCAATCAACGTACGGAACACTAATTGCGCAAGTCCGACTTGCATTTGGCCGGTTATTTGAATTTAAGCTGTGTTAAAGCTGTTTTTTTGATACTGTGATAGTTTTGATGTAATTACATGTACTGATAAAATTAAATTTTAGGATTGTCATATTATTAGTAATACCGAGAAGTTAGTAATCCGCTTTAAAAATTGGATTTAAAGGATGAAAAAGCAGATTGTATTGACTGGTTTGCCATTAAGGAGACTACCATTTTACAACACAATACAAAAGAGCTCAGGGAAGATGTTTATAGTAACCAAACTTGGCAGAATTAATTGTCTGTTTTAACTAGTATTTTTTTTTGTTGCATTACCCCTTCAGGACATTCGTGATCATTAAAGCAATTTGAATTTTGTTAACAGCCGCTCGAAAAAGACCTATTATTGTCATTGAGAACCAAGATCTTAGATTTTTGATCCATAAAATGCGCCTCTTTATCCTAGCACCGAACCCTGCAATCTCAACTGTAATAATTTGTATCTCTGGTTATTTCTCATGATGTGACCTAGATATTGCAGTTTCCTAATTTTTATGGTATTAAAGATTTCGGTTGTTTTATTCAACTTTCTCAGAACCTCAGCATTTGTCACAACGTCAACTCAAGATATTCTTAACATGCGTCTGTACAACCATATCTCGAAAGCTTACCGGTTTTTCATTAACGATTGTCAGCGGCCACGTTTCCCCTCCATACAATAAGACAGAAAACACACAACAGCTCAAGAGTCTAATCTTTATATTAATATTTAGATAGCGACTTCTGAACAGTATTTGAATATTATATTATATACTAGCCGGGCCCGCGGCTCCGCTCGCGTGGACTTGATTCGCCACTATCGTCACTGCTTATTCCTTAATTTACCCTTATCTCTCAATATTTCTCCTTATCTCCCATTATCTCTACATAATTTCGATTATCTAGGTTTAACTCTGCTCATCGCCCATTATTTCTCCTTATCGCCCATTATTTCTCCTTATCTCCCATTATTTCTCCTTATCTCCCATTATCTCACCTTATATCCCATTATCTAGACTTTATCTCGACTTATCTCTCAATATTTCTCCTTATCTCCCATTATTTCTCCTTATCTCCCATTATCTCACCATAACTCCCATTATCTAGACTTATCTTTGCTTATCTCCCATTACTTCTCCTTATCTCCCATTATATAGGCTTATATCGAATTATATAGAACATATGTTTAAATTTATAAAAACACGTAAATCGGATAAGTGGTTCTCAGAGATAAGCGCACTAACGGACAGACAGACAGACAGACAGACAGACAGACAGAAAGACGTTTGCATTTTTATATATTCTAGATAGAAGATTATAGATAACCTGGCCAGAGAACAAATGTATGAATTAAAAAAAAAACACTTAAATCGGATAAGGGGTTCTCGAGTGATAAGCGCACTAACGGACAGACACACAGACAGAGAGACGTTGCATTTTATATATATTATATTCTTTGCTACATGATATTGTTCCATATTTAATGCTTTAGGCAGTGTATTGCAAGAGAACGCGCTAGCGGCAAAACTTTTCTCCGACTTGATTCACTATTATCGTCACTGCTTATTCCTTATGTCACCTAACGTAATAAAATGTATCCTATAACCTGGCCAGAGAACATATGTATGTTTAACAAAAAAGCACGTAAATCGGATAAGTGATTCTCCAGTGATAAGCGCACTAACGGACAGATAGACAGACAGAGAGACGTTGCATTTTTTTATTATAGATATTCTTTGCTACATGATATTGTTCCATATTTAATGGTTTTAGCATGTTTAAAAAAAAAGCACGTAAATCGGATAAGTGGTTCTCCAGTGAAAAGCGCACAAACGGACAAACAGACAGATATACGTTACATTTTATATATTTATAGATGTAATAAAATATATATCTATAACCTGGTCAGAGAACATATGTATGAATTTAAAAAAATCACGTAAAAATCGGATAAGTGGATCTCGAGGGATAAGCGCACTAATGGACAGACAGACAGACAGAGAGACGTTGCATTTTATATATATTGTAGATATAGATTATTATTATTATTATGAAACCTGGCCAAAGTATATATGTATGAATTTTAAAAAAAAGACACATAAATCGGATAAGTGGCTTTCGCGTGATAAACGCACTAATGGACAGACAGACAGATATTGCATTTTATATATATTATAGATTATAGATTATAGATATTCTCTGCTACATAATATTGTTCCATATTTAAAATGGTTTAGGCGGTGTATTGCAAGGCAACGCGCTAGCGGCAAACTTTTTTTTCCGACATCATTCACTATTTTACGCCACTACTCATTCCTTATGCTATCTATCGTAATAAAATATAGCCTATAACCTGGCCAAAGAACATATGTATGTTTAAAAAAAAGTACGTAAATCGGATAAGTGGTTCTCCAGTGATAAGCGCACTAACGGATAGACAGACAGACAGAGAGACGTTGCATTTTATATATATTATAGATGTAATAAAATATATTATATATACTTTTGGCTTTGATCTCATTTATTATTAAGTGACGTACCCAAATATTTAATTGAATTTACTCTTTCGATTGGTTGATAATTCACTATTAAAGGTTCAGGAGGGATTACGTTCTTACTTATACCACATATTTGGTTTTTTTGATGTTTAAGCCTAATTCATACTGTTGACTTATCACCGTAACATTTGTTATGAGCTGCTCTTGTAGATCCTGAAAGCTATTCACGCGTATGATGGTATTATCCGCATACCTAATGTTATTCAACCTTTCTTCATTAACTGAGATACTTGCATTCACGTCCGAAAGTGCTTTATTATATGTTAATGTCAACATATTCTTGTTGCTATAAAAATAAATTAGGTGCTCTTTTGTTTACAGTATTGTAAAATAGTATTTCTCTTAATTAAAGACGCCCATAATAGAAAGATTTTGTAACGCTTATTCTGATAGGCCACGTCTTTATCTTTATCTAAAGCATGCGCTCACCGATTGGCGCTTGCGCAGTAGTAAAGAGGAGAAATTAAATATAAAGACTCAGCTGTTATCATTATTTGAAGCATGCGCCGACCATTTGGAGCTTGCACAGTATTGAAACAAAATAAAAGAAATCTTTATTACGGATAACGATTTCCTTTATTTAAGACCTTATAAGAGAGGTTATTTGAAGTTCGTTATTCTTACTGCTGTTATGGTAGGGCCTTTTTCTTTTCCTATTTAGGTATACAAACCATCAAGAAAATACAGTAAAATTGAAATGATAATCTTTTATTGCAAAATAACACTGACAATAATTAGTGTTCAGATTATGTTGGAATTTTCAATCTTTGGCACAATAGCATTACAATGTGTGTAGTACTAATTTCAAATGAAATTTCATTTATCGCACATTCGTATTACCTTGGAAATATTGAGGAAAGTGACACAAACCTGCTAGCTGCAATTTTAATTTAGAAAACTTGTGTTGAACCACTATAATACTAATAACCGGTATGCTTAACCAAGAAATGACTGAAAAAAAATCTTCTAGGTTTATAGAAGATGAATACTAAACCTAACCCTGCAATTCCTTCGCGTTAATACTGTGCATGCTTGAGATAACGATAAGGACACAGTCATGTGTCCTTTCTATTCACTTAATTTACTCTTCAAAATGAAGTGTAAAGTACTGAAAAATTAAAAAGTAACGACCAGTTAAGAGGGAAACCTCATTCAATTAATAAAAAATCCAGCCAACACCCTAAAATATAAACTTACATACATATTATTGAGTTGCAAAAAGAAACAAATTTAAATACTGTGTACCGCTATTTTATTATAAAACAAAGTTAATTTCAGTAAAAATAATGCTTACTAAAATAATAAAAACGTACATTATTTGCTTCCTACATAATACAAAAATATGCACATTTTAACACTTGAAAGTAATACATTATTGAATCTCCGTAGTTTCTTCATAAGCGTCTTTTACCAAATACCACCATGTCCTAAAACAGCACCATGAGCAAGTCCAAGTCCAGCAGGATGGCCAATAGCAACAGCAGCTGGTCCGGCGATAAGAGTAGCAGGACGAGCAATGGCTACTGCCGGAGCAGACAGGATAGCTCCATGTCCGGCAATAACTCCAGCGTAAGCTGAGCTTATAGCAAAAATAGCAAAGAGAGCAAATACAACGAATTTCATCTTAGAAGTTGTAGTTTTTGAAATACTAATGATTCTTAGCTTCAACAGATGGTGTTTACTTCTGTCTGTTATTCTGCAGTTTTGAGAGACTATTTATACTTCTATGGGTGAAAAATTATACCCTCTACTATTGCAAAAAAAACAGGTAATGAGAAATATCAGCAAGAAATTTCGTCAGATGATTAATTTCTGGTATTATTTTATAAATTTTTATGGGTAGTATCGATTTATTTATAGCATATATTGCTCTATTTACTACCATTTTTTTTACAAATTAGCGATAAACGAATATGATTTAAAACTACTATTATAGGTGTGTTTTGGATGATGAAAATTGAAAGTAAAATATAGGTAATGTGCTTATTACTACTATATTGAAAATTTATTACGTCCATGAAAAGGTACAATATTTTTTTGCACATTTGTCCGAAAAATTACTACTTTCTAAACAAATTTAATTTCCATATTTTTGCCAATTACCACAATTAGATATAATCATCAATAAAGAAATTCGTAAACTAATTATAAATTTTAAAATATTAAGATTGTTACTGAAAACAAATTTTCCCAGATATGGAGCAAATTCGTGGCAGGCTCAAATGCTTCTTGAGCTACACTATTCGTGAGATTCGCTAGACTTCGTACTGTTATCACAACAGACTTAATTTTGTCACCGATAAATAACGTAAATAATGATCAGCAATGGCTCCAACAAACAGCCTCGAAAAATTCCAAATTTATACATGTTCTGTAAACAAAGCATTACAAATCTTCTCACAAATTTCCTATTTTCTCAACAGAAAGACAACCAATTAAATATGGAACTCATGACACCATATGTGTATAATTTATTCATAGTTGTTTCTGCCAAAAACTTTTGAACGATCGAAGAAGAGGCCAGCTCCAGGATTTGTTGGAAATTTCATTACGAAGAGTTTGGGTTTTTTTTTTTGTCTCGATCTTATACAACCGGAGTTATTCACATTTTAAGCTCAAAAAACCTGTTTTGAAAACGTAAATTGTTTATAAGCAAAAGAGCATAAGTTTTTCGAGGTCCAAAACTCAGGACAATACTCTTGGTGATACCCCAGAGAGGATAAAATCATAATATTGCTGTATCTAGACTACACAATTTCAAATGATTTTTTTACTGCACCATAATTGCCTGATTTGGAACCCTGTGACTTTTAGATGTTCCCCATATGAAGATGAAATTTACGGGTTGCCGATTCGTGGCAGTAGAGATACAAGGTGAATCTCAGGCGGTGTTGAAAGCAGTGACAGCAACTTCCAAAAAATGTTCGACAGTGAAAAGAATGGTGGAACAGTGGCATTTGGGTGCAGGGGAATATCTTTGAAGATGACAGGAGCCATGAGGTTTAAAAGTAACTACTTCAGATTTTGTAACATTAGTCTGGGAATTTTTGGATCGCGCCACTAATATACGTACGATTATATACAATTCTCTCAAATATTTTAGAAAAACATTTACAATTGATATTTGACGACAATTTTCAGGTTAGTTCAGGTTTGTTGCTTTTTATATATGTATTGGAGTAACTAGCGCTGGCTTCAGTAAGAAAAGAAACTTATCACTAATAATAGAAAAACGGTTAATATAAATAGTAATTCGACTATATATATCTTGATATAGATTTGATCATTTTATTAGAGATCTTGTTTAGTCCAACACTGTTTTAATTTGCAAGATTTTAAATGTCATTAAGCGCTTCTTTTATTCTAGTTAGTTCCAAATGAAGACTAAACTAAACTGTTACGAATAATTATTGTTTATAGAGCCCGCGGCCGAAATAATTTCTCAAGAAGTTTCCAGCAATGTTGCATAATATACTGCAGAAAATTTGCAGACCAATATTTTTATAATTTTTTACAGTTTCAGGATATTTGTTAATGAACATTTTGTGTTATTTATCAGTTTCTTATAAGCTTTAATTCTATCTTTCTATACGGAAGAAATATTAAAGCAAATAATATTTTAAGTAAGTAACCAATAAATATCCTTCAAAAATTTATCATCCTAAGTCACTTCATACTTTATTGTTTGATGGTAAGGTTGTGCTCCTCAATGGGCAGCAAGGCATCGTTTAGAAGCGGAAATAAATTCTTCCATTATACGGATTTGAACGGCAAGTTACATTGTAATTTAAGGAAATGACATGACATTCCGAGTACATGTAAAACACTGACTGAAAGGTCGTCACATACCATAAGTGGTATAACATGTGTCGCGAAGTGTGCTCCTCAAAACTGTCAGCCAATCGCAAAGGACAATTAATTGGCAGCAATGACGATCCTATACAAATCGATGAAGCGTGATTCGCAGGTTGCCGAAAATATGACATGGAAGGGCTCTTACAAGGTGATCAACAACCTTAACCTGAAGATAACGATGCACGGTGCAAAACAATCGAAACCATGGTAAGCGAGGACTTTTGATTTGAAAACAAAACCAGAAGTACAATATTTTATTGCGCCCGAGGACTTTTGATTTGAAAACAAAACCAGAAGTACAATATTTTATTGCGGAAAGAAGAGATGCAAACACATTAATGCCAATTATAGAAACAACGGTTCAATCTGTCATTCAGACGAGTGGCCAGCCATTAGGAAGCTTGTCAGGCGAGTCTTCGACCATCAAACGGTTAATCACCAGCAAAACTATGTTGATCCGTTTACAGGAGCTCATACACAAGGTACTGAACGGTCGTGGCTAGATGCCAAAATTTACACATTAAAGAAAATGAGCTGAGTACCATTAAACCATTTTGATTCACATCTGGACCATTTATCCTGGAAGATATTAAGGAAGAAGGAAGACGACTAATTTGTCAGCTTTTATAGATATTAGTTGTAAAAATATTCGTAATAAAATCGTTATTAACAACAAATTGTTTGTCTTATCTATTATTACTGTATAGCAATTTGTTATAGCAGGGGTAGATCTCAAATTTTTTGCTAGACCGGACCCTACAGCGGCACCTAATATTTTTTACTCTAGAGAGCAATCACTAATATTTTCTTCTACTGCATTATTAATTAGTCACATGCTGGATTATTTATGGTGCTGAATAAATTATCATAAAGTCGTACTTGAAAAGGATTTGACAGTTTGCCGTTTTTTAAGTGAATATTTGATATTTTTAAATCCAGTCCCCTTGTTATTTATTTATTAAGTTTATAGTTCTAGTCTTTGTTTCTATCCTATGTATACCTTATGCCATGAACCATATTTATGATACGAGGGTTACCTTTTAAGTTTTTACAAAAACATTTTTTTGGTACAAATCGTTTTATTGTTTCTGAAAATATTCACCTGTAAGCTTTATACATTTTTGCATGCGTTCGAACAAATTCTCTAAACATTTTTTTCACTCTGAAGTTGGTTCCTCAAAAACATGGTTTTGGAAGGATTCAACAACTTCTTGAGGTGGTGAAAATCGCTGTGAATTTTTTATTTACAGTCGGGAACAAGAAAAAGTCTTTAGGCTATAAATCTGGTAAATACGGACAATGAGACATTAGTTCAGTTTTTCTCCGTCAAATAATCAATTGTTTAACGTGCTGTGTGAGAGCTGGCATTGTCATGATGAAGAATGATGCGACGTTTTCGGTTGTTTTCGATGATTTCATCGATGACTTCTGACAAATAAATTATTGTATGCCAATCAGCATTAACTGTTCTTCGATCCTCTAAAGCAATGATTGCAACATGTCCAGTAACCAAAAAAACAAGCAATCATTTTCTTGGAAGTGCTTCGCGAGCGAACCACTTTTGTTGGATTCGGTTCACCTTGGAACACCCAAACAGTTGATTGTTGCTTAGTTTCGGGCTCATACGAATATATTCAAGTTTCTCCTCCTGTTACGATGTTATATACGGATTTTGCATGTCTTCGAGCGAATTTTTTGAGCATTTCCTTACACCAATTGACACGAGTCTGTTTTTGAGTTTCGGCAAAATTATGCGGAAATCATCGGAAACGAATGTACTGCAGTGATCGATATGCCTAAGGATGCCTCTACCTGACGGTAAGACACATGCTGATCATCTTCAATCATGTTGCTGACAGCACCGATGTTTTTAGAACAACAACCGATTTTGGTCGACCTTCACGAAATTTATCGGTGACGAAAGCACGACCATGGCGAAATTCTGCAAACCAATTGCCTTTTCTGATGATGATTCATTACCAAAAGTTGAACGAAGTGATTCGAGGCATTGTTGTTAAGTTATGCCTTTATTAAAATCGTAAAAAACCATCCAACGAAAACCTTCACTTGAAATTTAATTTGTTCACAAAACTGTGTTTTTAAACGCTGTGAACAAACTACTCGACCAATTTCTGAGCTGACACGGTTTTAACAATAACAAAGATCAAATTTTTGCTACAATCGTAATGTCAGATCTGAATAGCGTTATCTAGTGGTCGTTTGTAAAAACTTAAAAGGCGCCCTTTGTACATAAATAATACTTGTGAAAAAAGAAAATATTATATCTTACTTCCGATATTGTGGGATCAACCCATTGAAAAATTGTATATTATTTCTCGGCATGAACTATAACATCCACAACAACCAGCTTGATAAAATGTGGACAATATCTGTGAAGAGTGGAGAATCAGTCATTTAATTTGACTTACAGTGACCTTTTGATCAAGTCTCGCAGAGGCGAGTGCTGATAAAATTGGAATGTTATTTTGGGTACGAAGTTAATAGTAAATTGCCTCAAGGCTTTGTTCTTGGACCTCTTTTATTAATTTATTACACACTCTTTTGATTACGTAAAACGTATGCGGACGATACAAAATTTTTCTCCAATCCAATTACAAATATCAGTGTTTTGAGGAGGACATAAAAATGGTGAAAGACAGAAAGCAAATGAATTTTGTCACTTAAAATTGTATTGTATTTTTCTCTATATTGGCTACAAAAAACCAAATCTCCAATATAATCCAATAAAATTTCGGAGCAAAAATAGAGGAGGATTTAAAGTGTGAATATACAGGAAAGGACAAATAAAAAAAATAACTGACTATATGGTATAAGTAATTTTCAGAAGATCTAATCTTACTCTACAAACTAAAATTAATAAGGTGTACATAAGACAGATATCGGTATACTCTGTGCCGGTTTGGAATCTCCCTATTTCGTGGGTGATATTCACGCACTTGAACAAAGACACCTGCTCTGTCTCCTGAAATAAGCGAGTTGTTGGGCTCAAAGTTCTTAAACTAACAACGTTAGAGCAAATAACAACGTAGTTTTTCTTCTTACCAGTGGCATATGCCCTTAAATCAACGCATTCAAGAATGTTTCCTGTGGTTATAGTATTTTTTCTCGATAAAATCATTCTTTTCCTGTCTCTCTCTCTGTACAAGTTATTTTCAAAAAGCCACATTTTCGTTTTGTAAACTGTCACTCTTTACAATATTGATTTTAAACTCGTAATTTTCCATCTACTGTAATTAGCTCGGACATATGTATATATATATATATATAATATATATATATATATATATATATATATATATATATATATATAACAGACAAGTCTGTTAAACAAACGACGCTGTGATCGTGGCAGAGAACGAAGATGACTTACAGCGGCTTCTGCACTCATTCTACACAAAAGCTAAAGCCCTCAACATGCAGGTATCCAACACACAAAAAACCAAAACCTTCGTTATATCTAAAGAGCCAATAAGATGCAAACTTGTTTGGAAAATAAAACAATAGAACAAGTCATGTCATTTAACTACCTAGGCATACAAATCAGCTCATGCCAAAATAGAACAAATGAAGTGAAGGACCAAGCAAACAAAGCCAGCCGAATATCAGGCGCACTTCGGGATATCATCTAGAACAATGCCTTTATGAATAAAAAGGCAAAAGTAAGGATATACAAAACATGTGTCAGACCAACACTAACATACGCTATGGAAACAAGAGCAGACAATAAAAGAACAAAAAGCATTCTTCAAAGATGAAAATACTTAGAAACATTTCAGGATACACACTAAGACATAGGAAAAGAAACACAGACTTAAGACATGAATGCGAAGTGGAAGACATAATCAGATGGGGACGTAAACGTAGAAGAGCTTGGAGAGATGACGTGGAGAGAATGACTGAGGACAGACTAGCGAGAATCGCGCGAGATGGTAAACCGCGGACACGACGACCCCTGGGAAGATCTCCAAAGAGATGGCTCGAATCATGGACATCAACATCTCAAGAAAACTGATGAGTTGGAAACTACAGGCCTGAGGCCTACAGTACGTAGAAGAAGATATATATATATATATATATATATATATATATATATATATATATATATATATATATATATATATATGTCATATATATATATATATATATATATATATATATATATATATATATATATATATATATATATATATATATATATATATATATAATCTACACCCTATAAAGAATATTCCAGAATTTTTTCAAGATTTTTTGATCAGTACTTTTCGAGATAAGGGGAGGACAGCGATTTTTCGCCCTTTTTTTAAAAGAAAATTGTGCGCAAGAAATACATTATATATATTTTTGAAAAGCTTTCATTTGACACCCCACTCGATGACCTGGTAATTTTTTTTTTCACGTCCAATTTCACCTCCCAAAACTAACCCGTTAAGTCAAAATTTAACTTTCAAAACTACACGGTTCTGACGGAATCAATTCCTATATTAGTGTCAAATTTCAACTTTCTGTGTCAAATAGTTTCGAAGAAAATCGGGTGTGACAGACGGACAGACACCGGAGGGATCTTATAAGTATTCCGTACGGAACACTAAAAAGTCACTTCGTCAAGTTATTGGGATCTTTCTGTCGATTAATCTGGTTAGGTTCGAATTATGGATTATGAAATTTTTTAAACTATATCGTTAATAGACTGAAGGACAGTTACATTCGAAACTTTAGGGAAAACATTGTGAAATCACTGTTGAGATGTTCGAAACTGCAAAAATCTTTGGACATTGAAGCAACTAGTTGTTGAAACTTTTATCACATTTATATATGTATCCATAAAAAACCGATAAAACAATGAAAATAAGTTCCTTTATACCATTTTACTGCAGCATCGAAAATTATTTTTATAGTGTTACACATAGTAACAGTGGGCACTAGAAAAATACTCCAAGAACAGTGTGTTACTAAATACGATTAAACACCAACAACTTATTTCATAAGAAACTCACGTTACTGTCCAAAGCCCCTGAGGAATTAGAAAACCTGTAGATAATTTTTAATTAAGTAAATTTTAAGAAATTATGTGCCAAGTAAATCTAAATTTTAAAAATTCTTTTATGTTCAGAAATATTTACAAAAAAAAATATCGACTTCGTTATTAATACCATAATTATATCATATTCTACGAGCTCTCTAGGTATAAATAACCGGTCAAGTACAAGTTGACCTTGCGCAATTAGTGTCCCGTACGTTGATTGCTTTTAAAATAAAAAATTTTGTTACGGAGGTATAAAATAATTAGTGAATTCACAAAACACACCCCAAATGAGTTTTCAACAAAGTTTGTTTACGATCTCTACTGAAAAGTGATGACCTTGAAATTTTTGTTTTTTTTTATATACCAGAAAAATTATTTAAAGTAATGCACTCGTGATAATTTTCGTTCAATCTACACCCCGTAGAGAATATCCCAGAATTTCATCAAAATTTTTTGACCAGTACTTTTCGAAATAAAGGCGATTTTTCTAAAATACTACAAAGAAAAGTGCAAGCAAGTCTTACATTATATATTTTTAATAAGCGTTCATTTGACACCCCACTCGATGACCTAGTAAAAAAAAATTTTTCACTTCCGATTTCACCCCCCAAAACTAACCCCTTAAGCTAAGATTTAAGATTCAAAACTACACGGCTCTGATGAGGTCATCAATTCCTATATTAGTACCAAATTTCAACTTCAAATAGTTTCGGAGAAAATAGGGTGTGACAGACGGACAGAGAGACAGACGGACAGAGAGACAGACGGACAGACACCGAAGTAATCGTATAAGTGTTCCGTACGGAACACTAAAATTGAGCTGTAGCTGGATTGCTAACATTATCAAAAACTGATCAAGTGCAAGTTGAACTTGCACAATTAGTGGTCCGTATGTTGATTGCTTTTAAAATAAAAAAAAAAATGTTACGGCGGTAGAAAATGATCAGTGACTTCACGAAAACACACACCAAAGGAGTTTTCAACAAAGTTTGTTTCCAATCTTTACTGAATTCTGATGATCTTGAAATTTTTGTTTTTTTTATATACCAAATAAATTATTAAAGGTAATGCACTCGTGATAATTTTCGTTGAATCTACACCCGTTGGAGAATATTCCAGACAGCGATTTTTCGCGATTTTTTAAAAATAATACAAAGAAAAGTGAGCCCAAGTATTACATTATATATATATTTTTTACTCGTGTTTTCACAAGCTTTCATTTGACACCACAGTCGATGACCTAGTAAAAAAAATTTTTTCACTTCCGATTTCACCCCCCAAAACTAACCCCTTAAGCTAAAATTCAAGATTCAAAACTACACGGCTCTGATGAGGTCATCAATTCCTATATTAGTACCAAATTTCAACTTCAAATAGTTTCGGAGAAAATAGGGTGTGACAGACGGACAGAGAGACAGACGGACAGACACCGAAGTAATCGTATAAGTGTTCCGTACGGAACACTAAAATTGAGCTGTAGCTGGATTGCTAACATTATCAAAAACCGGTCAAGTGCAAGTTGAACTTGCACAATTAGTGTTCCGTACGTTGATTGCTTTTAAAATAAAAAAAATTGTTACGGCGGTAGAAAATGATCAGTGACTTCACAAAACACACACCAAAGGAGTTTTCAACAAAGTTTGTTTCCAATCTTTACTGAATACTGATGATCTGGAAATTTTTGTTTTTTTTTTTATATACCGAATAAATTATTAAAGGTAATGCACTCGTGATAATTTTCGTTCAATCTACACCCCTTGGAGAATATTCCAGACAGCGATTTTTCGCGACTTTTTAAAAATAATATAAAGAAAAGTGAGCCCAAGTATTACATTATATATATATTTTTTACTCGTGTTTTCACAAGCTTTCATTTGACACCACAGTCGATGACCTATTAAAAAAATTTTTTTTTTCACTTCCGATTTCAGCCCCTAAAACTAACCCCTTAAGTTAAAATTTGACTTTCAAAACTACACGGCTCTAATGAGGCCATCAATTCCTATATTATTACCAAATTTCAACTGTCTATGACAAATAGTTTCGGAGAAAATCGGGTGTGACAGACAGTCAGACAGACGGACAGACAGACACCAAAGTCATCTTATATAAGTGTTCCGGATGGAACACTAAAAAGATGAAAACTATTAAAATCAGATTATCAATATCAGAAATATCGATTTCTACTTAAATTTAAAATACTTTTTTCAATTAAAATGAAAATCGTGTTTGGCACGTTTCGCCGAAAGATTGTTCATTGATATTATTCTTTCCTATTCAGTACAATAGAACATCTAGAGTATGAAAAGATGTGATAAAATTCAATCGATACGTATGAATTGTATAACAAGCTTTTAAACTATTATCGTGAAATTCTGTTTATTTTAGCCGAGTTCTTCTGGAACCATTGCAGGAATTTGTTTCAAAATACAATATTAATGAAGCAGCTAGAGGATCGGAACTTGAAGAAATGCTTAAGAGGGTAACTAACGAAAGTCAAGCTTTAAGACTTGAAATTAATCTGGCTAAAACAAAACTTACGGTCGACAGAAATAACTCAGTGTCAACGGAAAATCAGCTATCCAACATTTAACGCGTGGAGGAATTCGTATACCTGGACTCACTTACAAGTGCACAAGGAGGAAGTTCAAAAGAAATAAAAAGGCACACATCTCGCACATCTCAATAGCACGGAACGCAATGCAAAATTTGCAGAAGATTGTAACATTCATTTTTTCCTAGATTTTAAGATCATGTTACGTTACTGTTTTTCTCCTTATAATTTATATTTTTTCTCCATTTTTATATTTATTGTAGTGTTTACTAACTTTTAAGCAGTGTAGTTCACTCGAATTTTTGAGCCGTTTATATTAGAGTGTGCATTGCGGGTTATCTACTGGTTTTATTTAATTCGTTTCTAATGCGTCGATTGGCTAGGTACTTGTATCCGGGAAGTAGCCATATTGAAGACGTGATTTTTACAGAAGGGAGAAAAATATTTAAGGGTCCGGATGACATGGATCTTGGCTTTTTCCATCATGTAGCCGTAGTTGGCTCTTTCCATCATGTAGCGGTAGTTGGCTCTTTCCACCAAGTAGCCGCAAGAGGCTCTTTCCATCATGTAGCCGTGATGGTCTTTTTTCCCAGCCGAGATGAAGTAGGGCATATATTTTGTGAAGCCAAAGTAAGGGCTTTTTCTTCAGAAAGCCGCCCAGTAGGCTTTTTTTATCAAGTTGCCGTACTGATATATTAGTGATGTAGTAGTGCAAAAACGATTTTAGTGTACAAGTTCTAGGCCTTTTTCCTTGAGGTATCCCGCTTATTCCCAGACCTTTAGGGGCCAAGAAAAGGTTAGTAGCATAAAGGGAACTGGGGTAGCCAAGGTGGAGACATCAGTGTTATGAATATCTCACCAGGACAGGCCAAAGACTCTGAGAAAAAAAACCGTAAGTCATCAGTATATCAATTCGTAGACCTAATTTCCCGTTGACAAGTGCGTTTTACATCGTATTGAACTGGCAACTCGTATGAGATATAAGCCCCTGTATTACGGGAGAATTAGAAATTATGGGTGATAAGGCGAAATAATTGGAGATAATGCGGAGAAATGACAGAAAATGCAATATATAAGCCTTTATAATATGGAAAGTTGGAGATTCTGGGAGATAAGGAGAAATATTTGGAGAATGGCTTGAATAATGATAGATAAAGAGATATAAGCCCCTGTATTACGGGAGAATTCGAGATTATGGGAGATAAGGCGAAATAATTGGAGATAATGCGGAAAAAAAAAATGACAGAAAATGCAATATATAAGCCTTTATAATATGGGAAAGTTGGAGATTCTGGGAGATAAGGAGAAATATTTGGAGAATGGCTTGAATAATGATAGATAAAGAGATATAAGCCCCTGTATTACGGGAGAATTCGAGATTATGGCAGATATGGCGAAATAATTGGAGATAATGCGGAGAAATGACAGAAAATGCAATATATAAGCCTTTATAATATGGAAAGTTGGAGATTCTGGGAGATAAGGAGAAATATTTGGAGAATGGCTTGAATAATGATAGATAAAGAGATATAAGCCCCTGTATTACGGGAGAATTCGAGATTATGGGAGATAAGGCGAAATAATTGGAGATAATGCGGAAAAATGACAGAAAATGCAATATATAAACCTTTATAATATGGAAAGTTGGAGATCCTGGGAGATAAGGAGAAATATTTGGAGAATGGCTTGAATAATGATAAATAAAGAGATATAAGCCCCTGATTACGGGAGGAGAATTCGAGATTATGGGAGATAAGGCGAAATAATTGGAGATAATGCGGAAAAATGACAGAAAATGCAATATATAAGCATTTATAATATGGGAACCTCACGAACCTTCAACATCGTGTTTAACAAAGTTTTAAAACTAATTTAAAGACTATTTAATAATACAACCTATTAGACTAAGAGTTTTTTTAGTAATAAGAGTAATAGTAGCGTAGCAAAGTTAGAACTTTTAATTTTATCATTAATAAACCTTTTTTTCTTATTTAAGGCTAGCGTTTCACTGAATCACCTATTTTACTTTTCAGGACACAACCATATCAAAATTATTCTTAGCAGCTACATAACCCTTCAGTATTTTTTCATTTTTTTAGCTGAAGTTAGATTCCTTTTATTTCAAAATGAATGGTGCCCAAAATCCGTACAACCAAAAATTTTAAACAACTATAGAGACTATTTTCAAAAGACGTACAAAAATTATCTCTTACCCATATTACTCTACCAAGAAAAACTGAGCTAGTTTATATTTAATTTCTTTAGTTTTTTTAACATTAATATCCACTCAATCCATTCTCAGAAATTATAAGAAAAAATTGCGCCTCAACGTGCGGGCGTTATTAACACGTCACAAGATATGGAAGGACAGGCAAATAACTACCTATACCAAAAAGAGGTTTTTTATGCGGGGCTGAATCGTGGGCTGTGCATGCACCAGACCAGAAAAGAGTAAACGCATTCCAGATATGGTATCGGAAGCGAATGCTGGACGGCAAAGACGACCAACATCTCAATTCTCAACGAGTTGCGAATAACAGAGAGGTTATCAAAAGAGTACCGGAGGCGAATTCTTTCATACTTTGGCCACATATCCCTTAAAAGAAGGAAAGCTTAGAAAAGCTAATAATATAGGGTAAAGTTGGAGGCAAAAATTAAGGGATCGATTTCCATCACGTTGAATCGATCAAGTGAAGCAAATGACTCATGCCCCACTACAGCAAACCCTTGAGAACACACAGGATAGTGAAAAATGAAGGAACGACTGAGAAGACAATGAAATAGGTTTTTTAGCGTAGCTAAGAGAACTGCTAGATTAAAATATACCAAACTTTTGATTTTAAACTATTTAACAGTCTGTTATACAGAAAAACATTGAACAACCTTTACTAAGCTTTGCGCTATCATTAAAAGTACAGCAGGAGGAGCGGCTAAAAATAATGAACAACTCGGGCGTGATAGTTATCAATAGCCAAACTAGGAGGGTCAATGTTTTCCTTCATATCAGAACTCGCTCAGCTAGTTTATACAAAGATGACAGTGTTCGGCCTCAGGAAATATAATCATGATGGCAGCAAATGTTTAAAAACCCTGCTTCAAAAGATATTATTAAACAAACAACCTCAGCATCATCTAATATGAAACTACCATAATCAAAGAGCAAAACCCTTAGGCAGAAGGTACTAATACTAGAGTGCATTTTTTAACTTTTCTGCCTGGCTATGAGAGAAATATCACAGGGGTTAAAAAAATATTTGCTATGTAACTACCGTCTACACTAATATATTTAGCCTAGCGTTCCTTAAGTTGTTTCATTCCATCTAAAAAAAAAATATTTTTCTTGCGCCTTAAAAAACGATAATACAGCGATTTTCAACTCATCATCTGAGAAAAATATTCCGATCATAAGGTCTTTCTTCAAGGCGCTTGATTAGGATTACCGGGTGAATGTTGTAACGCGGTCAACTACAGCTTTCCGAATCTTGCACTTATCGTACGTCAAAGTTCGTCATAAATTCGGATATTTGTTTCTAACAGCCTTCTTCATGTTTTAAAGCGTCCTTCCGTGAATCTCTCCTTTAATTGCGGGCCCCTTTTTCCATATATTTAAAAAACAAAATTCCTTCACAGTCTTAAAAAATGTCGTCGTCAACTTTTGAGGAAACAATTGAGTTTCTGCATTCTTTGGAAGTGAAAAGCCCTTATGTCCCCATTGCATTGACTTCTGCTTCGTAGGAAAATCCAAATAGAATTCCAAAGTCTGTGACAACTGTCATCGTTCTCTAAACCAGTCAAATACAACAACTTAAATCTCCATTCTTTGTTCTAATAGCAGCAAATCCTCAACAGAGCTGTGGGATTCCTCAGTTCCTGATGTAGAATCATCGTAAATTGAGAATCAGCCCCATCGAACCTGTTAGAGCCACAATTTTACTTAAAAATAGGGTGGGCTGTCAATGCCATACACCTAGAATATTCTTTCACGAATAATTTTTGGTCCAGTTCCCGCTTTAGTGAGAAATTCAGTACCTTCTTGAAAGGAAAAGAGCACAAAAATTGCAAAACGCAACGAACTCGTACAAAATTTCGTCAAAATACTTAGAACAGCTACATCATCTTAATGCTTAGATAGCCATTAGCAGTTTAGCTTTAAATAACCGGCCGGGCGCAATTAGTGTTCCGTAAGTTGATTGCTTTTAAAATAAAATTTTTTGTTACGGAGGTATGAAATGATCAATAACTTCACAAAAGACACCCCAAACAAGTTTGCCACAAAGTTTTTTTCCGACCTTTATTAAAAACTGCTGACATTGAAATTTTCTTTTCTTATATACCAGATAAATTATTGAAGGTGCACTCGTGATAATTTTCGTTCAATCTACATCCTGTGAAGAATATTCCAGAATTTTTTCAAATTTTTTGATCAGTTCTTTTCAAGATAAGGGGGCACGAACAAAAAAAAGTTAGTGCCAAATTTCAACTTTCTATGTCAAATAGTTTCGGAGACAATCGGGTGTGACAGGCGGACAGACATACACCGAAGTATTTTATAAGTGTTCCGTACGGACGGAAGAATTTAAAAGAAAACACTGCTAACCCCGGTATAGAGAAAAAAATTAGTTATATTTCTCTTAGTTTATTGTGATATTACAAACTGTTTTGCTATAAATCATTAAAGAAGGTAATGAAATTACGAAAGCTTAACATGATACTACCTTTTGTTTGTAGCGTAATTATAAAATATTTATTATTTATAGGGTCGAAAGGTTTAATATTTTGGTTTACTTCAGCTGCTTGAAGAAAACCCATTTATATATGCTGACTACCATATTTTAAATAACAGAAGAAACTTTTAATTCTATTTCCAAGTGTTGTTGATTATGATCAACTTAATCTAGGTTACGTTTGTGTAAAACAACACCAAAAATTATTGTTTAGAAAAGAAAAAGCCCTTTTTCCTATACACGCAAAAATTATTTGGCATATATTGCCTTTGCTTGATCCCTTATTACAAGGTAGTACTACCTCATTAAAGCACTCTCCTATATAGATAATATTATTCTGGACGGACCCTCACGAGATTTTGTCAGCTGTTGGTCAACAATAAATTAATTAGTATGTATGTTCTTTACTGCATTTTTATAAAATAAGATTATTATGTCTTTCTTGAAATGTTTCTTGTGGTAGGAACCGTCACCAAGTAAAATATCTTTGGCAGTATTGGTATAACTAAAAACGAAAAAATAGTATTTTTAGAAATTACCAAAGTGTTCTTCGTATTTGCCCTAGCCTTAGCCCAGCTGATGAGCCGTGATACGGCGAAACGCGTCTTGGGATGGTTCAGCAAATAAGAAGAACACTTTGGTAATTTCTAAAAATACGATTTTTTCGTTTTTAGTTATACCAATACTGCCATCTATGCCTTCGAGCAGTAAACTCAAGAAAGGTGCGTTTCTGCAATAAGTTGCCAGCAGTGCTGTGGCACTCTGCTTGAATAGACTTAGTAAGTCACAGACAGAGTGCAGGATAAGCATCTATTTGTTATAGTCAAATATCTTTAAATATGACATTAATATTTGATGTTTTATCAACGAATTAAGTTCTCCATAAAAGCCCTATTGAATCAGAAAGAAATGGAGACATCACTGCTTATGATTCACGAGTTATATGCTCATATCACAGATTCGAACGAGCACCTTTTAAAATATTTAGAAGGATTTAACATTATTAGCGATCATCAATATGCCTTTCGTAAGCAAAGATCAACAGGAGATCTTCTAATTTATGATGTTTGGAACAACGCAGTTGAACATTTTGAATCTCAAGCGGTTGCACTTGATATATCCAACAGATGCGTGCTTGGCATAACGCATTGTTGTCTAATAGGTTTTGTTTATAGCTCTCGGGTTTCCTCAGAGAGAGCTCTTTACTAGTGTCGGTCGACGGATTTCTTTCTAATACATTCCCTATCAACGGCTCCGTACTGTCTACTACTCTCTTTCTTTTGCGGAACCTGGCATAGTTATGTCGAGACACTCCAGTTCTCTAGCATCGTTACTCATGTTGCTGGCCCTTACGTTGGAAGCAAATATGTCTTGGCATGCATATTTCGCATGCATAACAAAAAGAGCTTCTCAAAAACTTCATACCTTTTCGAACTAGAAAGCTTTACACTCGACAACAACTTTAGTTGTTAGTTCTGTATAAAGTTGAAATTCGACCAATGATGGAATACTGTTCCCATGTGTGAGACTCTGCTTCCAAACATACACTGCATTTGTTGGATTCTATTCAGAAGAGAGCTGTTCGCCTGATTGGAGACCAATAACTCACCAACAGCCTTATTACCTTGAAACAACGACGAATGATTGGTAACTTGAGTCTATTTCACAAGTAGTATTTTCATGGAAAGTGTTCGATGGATGTAGCCCGCTTAATTCCTCCTAGAGCGGTGTGTGGTATTAATACAAGTCGCGCTAATACATCAGATCCGTATGAGGGTCAGCTTTTTAGGCCTCGTACAACACTTTTAAAGAAATGTTTTAAATAGAGAACATCAATTTATGGTACAGCTATTCAAAACTAACGTGAATCCCTTTTTCCGCGCATGCGTCGCTCCTGTAACACTTTAGGGAGTTCGTTCCCTACAGCACTTGTACTACACCTATAAAAATATAGGTTTGTCCTAAAAAATCTAGGTCTGCATTTAAAAATTTTGACTTGATGGAGGAACTTACAACACAAAACGTCGTAATTAAAAAATATAAATCAAACCTAACAGAGCTTATAAAAGTATCTGAAGAATGTGTTGATTATCATATTATTAACGAAATCGATGTTTTTTTTGTGAATATCTCTGGAAATAAAATATTTTTTTAGTGCTCCGTACCTTATAAGATCACTTCGGTGTCTGTCTGTCCGTCTGTCGCACTCGATTTTCTCCGAAAGTATTTGACATAGAAAGTTGACATTTGACACTCATATAAGAATTGATGATCCCATCAGAGCCGTGTAGTTTTGGAAATTAAATTTTGACTTAAAGGGTTAGTTTCGGAGAGTGAAATCGGAAGTGAAAAAAAAATTACCAAGTTATCGAGTGGGGTGTCAGTTCAAAAATATATATAATGTATTACTTGCGCACAGTTTTCTTTGTATTATTTTTAAAAAATTGCCAAAAATCGCTGTCCCCCCCCCCCCCTTATCTCGAAAAGTACTGATCAAAAAATTTTAAAAAAATTCTGGCATATTCTCCACAGGATGTAAATTGAAGAAAATTATCACGAGTGCATTACCTTTAATAATTTATCTGGTACATAAAAAAAACAAAAATTTCAAGGTCATCAGTTTTCAAAAGATCGGAAACAAATTTGCTGAAAACTCTTTTGGGGTGGTTTTTGCGAAATCATTGATCATTTGATACCTTCTTAACAAAAATTTTTATTTCAGAAGCAATCAACGTACGGAACACTGCGCAAGTTCTACTTGCACTTGGCCGGTTATTTTGAATTTAGATTTCTTAAACACCTCATTCTCTAAAATGGCCAGGCCTTTCGATGCTATGTACCAAGAAAGGCAATTTCATTATTTTGAATATAAAAAAAGGTTTATGCAAGAAAACATATTATTGCTTCATTCTACTAACGATATTGTTAAAAAAATTGCATAAGCCCCTAGATACCAATAACTTAACATTAGTTTTTTATATAAATATCGCTTCTGAATAATTCTAAATTCAGAACTTGCTAGCAAGTCAATCAAGCAGATCGAGTCACAAACAAGTAAAATGAAATTCTTCGTATTTTTTGCCATTGCTCTTATAGCCATCTTCTCTGTGCTAGCTGAACCTGAACCAGTACCAACTGCAGGACATGGTGGAGGATGGGGTGGTGTTGCTGGAGGCTGGGCAGGTGCTGGAGGTGCCGGAGGTTGGAATGGAGCAGGTCGTAGCCACTGGGGTTAAGAAACTGGAAAAAATACTGGGCGACGTAACATGTAGAATTTGTTGAACTTGTTTGTTCAATTTTGTACATTTTATTGTTTCCTAATGTAAAAAAGTATAAAAATAAAATTTAAAAACTCTTATTCATTTTTGGTGTTTTAGTAATTAAGAGATGGTAGTTAGTTACAAGGTAACTGAGCTTAATAAAACTTTCTAATCTTACAAAACAACAGAACATAAAATAATCATTAAGTTCTTTTATTTAATCGATGACATCAGATTTTTCTGTCCTTCATATTAAATAGGTTAACTAGTAATGGACAAAAAGCAAAAATTCATCGATAGATGCGTTTACAATAAACTTGCTAATAATAAACTACACAATGGGTCATCGACGATTATTATAATAAAAAAAAATAATGAAAAATAGTTTTACCTACCCTCACTAATGACACACTGATGCTTATTTTCGAAATCTTCTACCCTATACCCTTTGACGCTAACGTACAACATAATCATATTCAAAACTACCCTCTGAAATCCCGTTTAATCTCTTTCTTGTCTCATAGGTTGGGCAATAATTCTTGCTATAAATTAGCTCATTTTTAGAATTAGTTTATCCTTAAAGATCCCTGGAATAAAAATCAACACAATTTGTAAATACCATCATTCTGCCTCGCCGATGGTGTGCTGTAGTGATTATTTCCGAACAATAAAAATATCTCAAAGTTGGTTCTATGGTATTCAATGTCGTTAAAGTCGAGAAATTTGAAAATTATGTTATTTTGAATCCTAACAAAAATACTATGTCTAGGTGACTCGATGAATATTAGGGTGATTTAAATAAATAAACTGCTTATTTACCCATTTTGTTTAGTGTTCCATACGGAACTCCTATGCAATCACTTCGTTGTCAGTCTGTCCGTCTGTCACACCCGATTTTCTGCGAAACTATTTGACATATAAAGTTGAAATTTGGCAGTAATATAGGAATTGATGACCTCATCAAAGATGTGTAGTAGTAGTTTTGAAAGTTAAATTTTGATTTAGAGGTTAGTTTTTGGGGACGAAATTGGAAGTAAAAAAAAGTATCAGGTCATCGAGTGGGATGTCAAATGAAAGCCTGTAAAAACACGAGTTCAAGAACACATATAACGTAACACTTGCGTACACTTTTCTTTCTATTATTTTTAAAAAATTGCGAAAAATCGCTGTCCCTCCCCTTATCTCGAACAGTATTGATCAAAAAATGTTGAAAAAATTCTGGAATATTCTCCACAGGGTGTACATTGAACGAAAATTATCACGAGGTCATCAGTTTTCAGTAAAGATCGGAAAAAAACTTTGTTGAAAAACTCTTTTAGGGTATGTTTTGTGAAGTCATCATTTTATATTTCCTTAACAAAAATTTTTATTTTAAAAGCAATCGACGTACGGCACACTAATTACGCAAATCCGACTTGCACTTGGCTGTTTTTTTTTTTTTTTTGGTTGAGGAAAATAAGTAATTTTAAGTGTGATCTTACAAATATATAAAGGATTTTGAACGAGGTGAAAGCGAATAGCTTTACTTTATCTTATTAAATAACATTTTCAGTGTTCTTGGAGTCAAAGAAATTGAAATTCATATTGTAACAGCCATTGAAAGAAGTTAATTTGAAGTCAAATTAGTACAAAAACGTTTTTTTTTTTATGTATACACCAAAGTATTTAATGAAACCTCGGTTTGTACCGCAAATAAATTTTGAGTTTAGAAGTTTTCAATATTTTATTTTTGGATCGATAATGTAAAAAAAATTCCAATAAGGCCGAATCGATCATTTTCGTACTGAAAAATTGGAATACATGATATTCATTTTTAACCGAGTTCAATAAGGAGGCGGTTTTCAATTCAACCCGTCTGTATTTTTTTAATGTATGTTCTCGCATAACTCTGGCAAATATGTATCGATTTGGATGATTATTTTTTTATTCGAGAGAGTACACTTTCGAGATAGTCCTTTGTAAATTTTATTGAAATTGGTTATGTAGTTTCTGAAAAAATCCTGAAACACTTAAATTTCTGTAATAAGACACTGATAACTCTGGCAAATATATACCGATTTGGATGATTCTTTTTAGTGTTCCGTACGGAACGGATCCCTACTTTGTCGGTGCGGTATCGTTTTTCTGTGTCTGAGTTGCGCGGGATGCACAGACGCCGAGCAAACTAGGTGGATTTTATTGTAATATAGGCGTTCGGCATGTTCTCGTTAGCGAATCGGTACCGAGCACACCGAGAAAAACGATACCGCACCGACAAATCAGGGAGCGGCCTTAGGGGATCACTTCGGCGTCAGTCTGACCGTTTGTCACACTCGATTCTCTTCGAAACTGTTTGACATAGAAAGTTGAAATTTGGCACAAAAATAGAAATTTATGGCCTAATAAGAGCCATGTAGTTTTGAAAGTCACATTTTGACCCAAAGGGTTAGTTTTGAGGGTGAAATCGGAAGCGAAAAAAAATACCAGGTCGTCAAGTGAATGAAAGCTTGTGAAAACACGAATTCAAAAATATATATGATGTAATATTCTCCCAAATAATTTTTTTAAAAAACCGCCAACAATCGATCTCGAAAAGTACTGATCAAAAAATTTTGAAAAAATTCTGGAATACTCTCCATAAAGTGTAGATTGAATTGAAATAATCAAGATGGTCCCATATAAATTTTATTAAAATTGGTTATGTAGTTTCTAAAAAAATCTCGAAAAACTTGAATTTTTGTAATAAAACACCAATAACTCTGGCAAATATGTATTTGGATGATTCTTTTTAGTGTTCCGTAAGATGACTTCGGTGTCTGTCTGTCTGTCTGTCTGTCTGTCACACCCGATTTTCTCCGAAACTATTTGTCATAGAAAGTTGAAATTTAGTAATAATATAGGAATTGATGGCCTCATCAGAGCCATGTAGTTTTGAAAGTAAAATTTTGACTTAAGGGGTTATTTTTGGGGGTTGAAATCGGAAATGAAAAAAAAAATTTTTTTACTAGGTTATTACATCGAGTGTGGTGTCAAATGAAAGCTTGTGAAAACAAGAGTAATATATATATATATATATATATATATATATATATATATATATATATATATATATATATTTATATATATAATGTAATACTTGCGCACACTTTTCTTTGCATTATTTTTAAAAAATAGCGAAAAGTCGTTGTCCCCCACCTTATCTCGAAAAGTACTGACCAAAAAATTTTGAAAAAATTCTGGAATATTCTCCACGGGGTGTGGATTGAACGAAAATTATCACGAGTGCATTACCTTTAATAATTTATCTGGTATATAAAAAAATAAAAAATTCAAGGTCATCAGTTTTCATTAAAGATTGGACGCAAACTTTATTGAAAGCTCATTTGGGATGTGTTTTGTGAAGTCACTGATCATTTTATAGCACCGTATTTTAAAAGCAATCAACGTACGGAACACTAATTGTGCAAGTTCAACTTGCACTTGACCGGTTATCTTTTTATAAAGGGATCATAATAATAAATAAAATAGCTGTTTTTAACATTTGTAAGATTTGTTTTTATGGAATTAATAACTGATTTGTCAAATTTAAGCAATATCTTATCTTAGAGGTATTTTACGAGGGTTTCAAAAACATTATTTTTAGTGTTCCGTACGAACACTTATAAGATCACTTCGGTGTCCATCCGTCTGTCTGTTTGTCTGTCTGTCTGTCTGTCTGTTTGTCCGTCTGTCTGTCACACCCATTTTTTCCGATACTATTTGATATAGAAAGTTGAAATTTGGCACTAATGTAGGAATTGATACCTTCATCAGAGCCTTAAATTTTAATTTTAGGGGTTGGTTTTGGGGGGTGAAATCAGATGTGAATTTTTTTTTTACCAGGTCATCGAGTGGGGTGTCAAATGAAAACTTGTAAAAAGACGAGTTCAAAAATATATATAATGTAATACTTTTATTACAATTATCTTCGTATTATTTTTAAAAAAAAATGGGAATAATTGCTGCCTCCCCCCTTATCTCGAAAAGTACTGATCAAAAAATTTTGAAAAAATTCTGGAATATTCTCTACAGGATATAGATTGAGCGAAAATTATCACGAGTACATTACCTTTAATAATTTTTCTGGTATATTAAAAAATAAAAAATTCAAGGTCATCAGTCTTCACTAAAGATCGGAAAAAAACTCATTTGGGATGTATTTTGTGAAGTCATTGATCATTCTATACTTCCGTAATAACGATTTTTATTTTAAAAGCAATCAACGTGCGGAACACTAATTGCACAGGTCCAACTTGCACTTGATCGGTTTTTTTTACTTTATAGCCACAAAATGTGTGCTGGTTTTTTCAAGTAGGTTTTTTTGTTAAAAAGTTTTTATATATGATTTTATACATATACTTTATACAGTTGGTCAAGAACGTGTCGCCTATAACTTGTAATGTGGGTACAACGATACTCTCAGTTAAAAAATGCTGATGATCTATCAGGACGTGGTTCGAGAGGAAAAGTGGCGGCCAAGGACGAAAAAATGATTATTAGCATGTTTTCGCGAGATCCTCAATAAACTTTGCGCCAAGGGCCACAAAAAGTAAAGCAGAAAGGTTTGGATATATCGATTCGCACACAGCTCCGGGCAAACTATTGAAGCCATTGCTGAGCGAAAACACAGAGCGAAACGACTCGCGTAGGCGAAGAAAAAAATAGATTAAGACTGGAGCAATGTAATTTTTTCCGATAAAGTTTCATTTTGGAATTTTGTTATCATTCCACGAGCTTGGTCAATTTCCACTGACCGATTGATTCTGAGCACCGTGAAACACGCTATTAAGATCCATGTTTGGGGATGTCTTTTGGAAAAAGGTTTTGGGGAACCTTTATCTTTACCCATAATTTGAACGCTGAAAAACTGCTCCCGATTTACAAGAAGACATTAATACCGACTGCAAACGGTGGTTTGTCGATAAAAATGAGTCGATTCTTTAAGAGGATAATAACCTCAAGCATCGGAGTAAAACGTGTAACTAGTGGAAAGGCGAATTCGATATAGTCACGTTAGATTGGCATTCCAAGCCTCCCGATGCAAACCCAACAGAGAACGTGTGGTCATACATCAAGTAGATGCTTCGTAATAAAAAGGTGTACACAGTGAAGCAGCTGTCAAGGCAAATTTGGGCAATTTGGAAATCTTTGCTCCAAGGATACGCGGAAACTCTCGTCGAAAGTAAGCCCTGAAGATGCCAGGCGATCATCAACGCTGGTATAGACTGGACGAACTACTGAATCATTAGCATTTTAATGGCAATCCTTTACTGTCGAATGATGTAATTTTTTTTAAAATAAAAACATTTTTAATGAACAATATTTAACATGTTCTTACTTGACCGGTTGTGTAATAGTTTTCAGTTCTTTATACAGACCATGTTTAAATTTTTACGCATACGGGGTGTTTTATACAACATGATACATCTTATTATTTGCTTATATTATTCTTTATTAAGATGTTAATTACATGTGATGTGAGTACATATTACCCACACACATCGTGTAGTAGAAGAGGCGATATTTAACCAAGGGTTATTCTTACATCTAACCTCTTCAACACACAACGCGCTTACAAAACAAAAATAAAGCAACAATTACATACTAACATAGTAAAATCAATACTCGAGAAGATACATCAAAATACAAATAAACTACGTCTGAGAATTCTGCTTATTTAACAGCTTTTCCCTATATAATCGACGAGGTCGGCCAATAGTGCACGTTTTCAGTTCTGGGTTCATGGTATTGTATATATTTACTGCATTATATGTAAAACTGCGCTGAAACAAGGCAGTGCGATGCTGAGGCATAGTCAAACGATCAGGCCGTCTAATATATCTATCATGCACCAAATTTCGGGATACTAGCTTCTCCCTTAAAAAATCGGGACTGAAGTTCCTAAGAGCCTCACTAAGAATATTACGAAGTGTAGTTGCACAGTATTAGGAAAATTTAACCATTTTAACTCATTCATTTTTAAAGATATATGATCATATTTTCTCAAATGAAATATAAACCTACAGCAGACGTACTGCAATCGTCTCCTTGAAAGCGCATCAAAGCAAGGATAGTACACAATACTACAATAATGAAATGAAGACGAGACCAAAGACTCACGCAATTTTTTCCTCATCTTAAAATTCAGAATTTTGCATATAAAACCTTCATTTTCGCATAACTTTTTTGTAGGAGCACTCGAACATGTTCCCTGAATCTGAGATGTGTATCAATGCAAAGACCCAAATTCTTAGCACAATCAGAAAACGGCAAATCCTGATCAGCCAGCCTCAGTCCTAAAACCATACTCAAGGTTGGTCGCCGATTTTCCTTGCAAAACAATAAAACCTGCATCTTATCTGGATTTAGCCTCAAATTATGTTCATCCGAGTAAACTGACAAAGCCATGAGATCCTGATTTAAATTTTCTGCTGCAAACTCAGGATCCGATGGTTCAAAGAAATGAAGCAACTATGTGTCATCAGCATACGACTGAACCGATGAATATGCAGCAGTTTGGAATATATCAAAAGTATATAAGAAACAGAAGAGGCTCCAGTATTAAACCCTGGGGCACTCCCTAGATAATTTTACCAGCAGTTGAACATACATCATTCATTCGCACCCCTCTGCCGTCTACTCGACAAATAGCTATAGAAAAATTTTACGGAGTGATCAGCGAAGCCCAGATAGCGCAGTTTAGCACAAAGTAGGTTATGATCCAGCACATCAAAGGCTTTCCAATAATCCAGCGAGACTGATATAACAGCCATATTTTTATCAATAGTCCTGATTATGCTATCAGTTAAATTCAATAAAGCCGTTGACGTGCTATGACCCCTCCGGAAGCCAGATTGATGCAAGGGGAGCAACCTATTAGTCAAGAGATATTCTGAAACCTGTGTATGTACTGTCCTTTCCAAGACTTTTGACATAACTGGTAACAAACTAACTGGACGCAAATCTCTGATGGTTAAAGGATTTTTAACTTTAGCAACAGGGCACACAATAGACTCTTTCCAGCTCTCCGGAAAATACCCACTCTCCAGGCAACAATTAACTATATGGGTTAGATGATATAAGATAACAGGTAAACTAAGTTTAAGCATAAAAAGTGTTAAACCATCATTTCCAGCAGGATTGGGCTTTATACTATTACACACCTGCAAATTGACTCAGGGGTTTCCATTAGGAAATTAAAGTTCAGATCTAAATTCTTCTTATTGTTACTGTAACAATGTATTTTACCAGCACAGTTGTCAGACTTTCGGAAAACGCTCAAAAAGTATTTATTTATATCATTCACATTGGCCAAATGTGCAGGCAGACGAGGGGTATCTTTTGAACCCGTCTGAACATTACATTGCTGAAGTCCCCTCCATAATGATTTTACATTTTTTTTGTGTCTCTAAATATGCAAGATATCCCAATTTTTCACGACGCACAGTGTGTCGCGTAGAACATGCTAGGTGGACAAAATTCATGTTATGATTTCCAGGAAATCTTATTTGCAAAACGTAAACAACACCACCAAACCCCGAATTCCGAGAAAAGGTTGTTTATCAAATTTGCAAGTGGCGAGTCATAAGCGTCAGAAGTCAGGTAATGAGTTTAATGCAGCTTTTTCAATCAATCAGTTGCACTTTCGTGCACATCTTATAGTGACATATTGTAATATTGTGAAAGATTTTGTGATGAATATTAATACTGAGGGTAAGTACTATTTTTTAATGTATTTTTTTAATCAGAATCTATTAATTTGAATTTTTAGTATTTTTTTTTTAATAGCCTATATATTTTAGCGTGTTTTTAAAAAAAAAAAAATACTTTGAAAGTTCAGAATATACAGACATTCACCTCTATCCGGGCTAGTTTTTAGATATTACACAGAAATAACTTTATTCTTCGTAAAAATACACATATTGTTTAGCACACTTCAGTACAACATGTTTTTTTTTTTCTTTTTTTCCAGAACACGTTTACTCTATTTCAAGGGTAGCCTTTTTTGAGGAGTGGTTGAAACACACGAAGAATGAAAAAAACTCGCGTGTATATGACTTTCTTTCTTCAAAATTTCACTTTGGTGACATTACTGAAAGCAGCCAAAAAGAAATAAAGTTGAAGATATCCAACTTGTCTAATAAGTTTGGTGCCAAATGGTTGGCTTCAGGAAAGTCGAAGGAGCGTTTTTTAATTAAAAATAAGAATTGGTTGGATGAAGCAGACATACAGTTTACTGCGAGATCTTTTGCGCCAAAACCTTCAATATCAAGTGAGAATGGGACTTCTGCAGGAAGACCTCGCAAAAATTTCGAGGAATCGTCGTTTAAGACGAAGAAACGTCGCGTCGTGGATCTCGTAGAATCCCGAAGTGTCAGTGAATTGGTGACTGCTGCCGAAATTGCTGTGCGTTCAGCAGGGCAAAGAAAAATTGCCAATGTGATTAGAGACATTAGTGAGAGCCCAGATAATATTATTAAGTCTAAAAATACCAGTTCCGTTAATCCTAGGCAATTAAGTAGTGACGAAGCCTTAGCTTACTATATAGATTCTAAGTCAACAACGCATTCTTACAAACAAACTAGGAAGTGGTCCATGAAGGCGGGGCATAATGTGTTTCCGTCATATTTTAGTTTAAAAAAGTCCAAACAGGCCTGTTACCCTGCAGAGGAGCACATTGCTATAACAGAAACTCGTGCTGAAATAAATTTGCAAGCCTTATTAAATAAAACATGAACATAAAACATAAACAAAAATAATATTTTGTTTTTCTTTTGTTATTGCGCTTTTTTACTGAAAAAAATAATGAATTTTACACGAAAAAAAATTTTTTTTCTCTCCATTAATTTCTAAATAACTCCAAAACGATAAAAGATAGAATAAAATAATATTCAATCAACTTTAATAAAATTTTGTTACGCATTTTTTAGTGTTTTATTTATAAAAATCTGACAAGTTGTTCCCGAGTTATCGTTAAATATGTCTGCGTAGCTGACTAATTTAGGGGAAAAAATTAGCCACGCCCATAAAAAAAACCAACGCGTTGAATTTTTTCTTAAAATAACTTAATATGCCTAGAATATACATAAACAATTGAAATAAGTGAAAAAATAATTTTGTCCAGCTAACTTGTACTAGTCGACACACTGTGCGACGCACAGAGTGAAGTGTGAGATTTCTCATTTCTTTATAATATTGATGACTCTCCTGAGTTTTATTTCTCTTAAACTGAGCTAGTGCTCGGTCTCTTTCTATCATTAGTGCTTTCTATTTGACATAGAAAGTTGAAATTGGGCACTAATATAGGAATTGAAGGTGTCATCAGCGCTGTGTAGTTTTGAAAGTTAAATTTTGATTTAAGGGGTTAGTTTTAGGGGTAAAAACGGAAGTGACAAAAAAAAATAACAGGTCATCGAGTGAGGTGTCAAATGAAAGCTTGTACAAATACAAGTTCAAAAATATATATAATACTTGTGAATACTTTTCTTTGTCTTATTTTTAAAAAATTACGAAAAATCGCTGTCCCCCCTTACCTCGAAAAGTACTAATCAAAAAATTGAAAACATTCTGAAATATTCTTCACAGGGTGTAGATCGAACGAAATTTATCACGAGTGCATTACCTTTAATAATTTAGGTCACCAGCTTTCAGTAAAGATTGGAAAAAACTTTGTTGAGTTGGGGTATGTTTTGTGAAGTCATTGATCATTTTATACCTCCGTAGCAAAAATTTTTATTTTAAAAGCAATCAACATACGGAACACTAATTGCGCAAGTCCGTCTTGCACTTGGACGGTTATTAATTTGCAGTTCTTCAAATATTTTCCGCCAGTAAGCTTGTATTTTCAGTTAAACAAAAAATTAACTATTTTGAGTATAGTATAAAATTGGATGGTGTAAATACGTAAATCTTCAGTTCTCTCCGAAGCTCTATGCTTAACTCCCTCCTGTGTGATTGATCTCACATTCTGAAGTACTTAACAGTAATTTAAAATATGATTTGTATTGACTGAATTAAGTTATTTTTTAATATGAAAATGCCAAATTTCGTATTTCTTTTGCAGTTACGACTTGTGAGAGTGCTGGGTAAATAACTTTGTTACTTCCATCGCTAAAGGAACTATTGTATTCGTGAAAAAATTACTTTCCGGGACTATTGTATTTATTCACATTTCAGGATTAATAAATCACAAACACTATAGTTTTCACGTTTCGCTAGTCTGTCGGTCTGCATTTTGGCACTATAATTCTTGAACGAAATTGAATATTAATTTCAAATTTACACACGTAATACCTAAAATAACACGAGAACCTACAGTTTATAAGCGATATGCTTTTAAGAAAAAAGGATAGGAGTTGTTAAATTTGATATAGTTTCAATAATATTTTGAGAATTTTTCCTGGTTCTGAAAATATGCGATAACGACAAATTTTAAACATAATTCTTCTTCTTTACGTGCATTATTCGTTTCAAAAATTGACGAACATCATAACTTTCGATACTGCTGATCTAAACAGCTGTACATTGAAACCAATTTCTTAAGTTTTTCAGGCAAGAGTGGCCACTTACATTAGCTATAATTTACTCTATATGATTAGTAGAAGAAAATGGTACTTTTCTCTCCTCATAATATGTATCTTTTTGACTGAAATCAGAATTTCTTTCCTTTATTCATTTCTTCTAGTACCTCGGTACCTCTATTTCCCCACGATGTTCTCAATATTCTTCTGTATCTCCATATCTCGAATATTTCCAAGAGTAGCACAGAGAAAATGTAAACTTTCGCTAAACGTACCTAATATGAGATCTAGGCTAAGATCTTGATTGTAGAAAACTTTTTGGTAATTATTTACAATTAGGCCATCACACAGAAATGAAAAAAAGTTTTTTTTACGTTTTTTGGGGCGCTGAACACGACTTCGACGTTAAAAGTCAGCGCTCGACCACCCCTGAGCCACGCCGCCACTCCAACCCCCGAAAAATCGATTAAGTCTTTTGGGGAGCTGAACATGAATCTGGCATTAAAAGTCGCCGCTCGACTACCCCTGAGCGGCCCGCCACCCTCAACCCCCGAAAAACCGATTAAATTAAAAGCAAAAAATGAACCTGAACTAACCTGAACAAAAATGAACCAAAGTTCGGTGAGCATAGTTTAATTTTTAGGTTAGTTCAGGTTAATCGATTTTTCGGGGGTTAGGGGTGGCAGGGCCGCTGAGGGATGGTTAAGCGCCGATTTTTAACGCCGGATTCATGTTCAGCGCAACAATAAAACGTAAAAATACTGTATTGTTTATTTTCCTAAATCTAATCGATTTTTCGGAGGTTGGGGGTGGCGGGGCGACCCAGGGGTGTGGAGCGCCGATTTTTAACGCCGGATTCGTGTTCAGCGCTCCAATAAAACAAAAATATTCTAATATTATTCTCATTTTTTTTTAATTTAATCGATTTTTCGGGGGTTGAGGGTGGTGAGACGACTCAGGGGTGGTCGAGCTCCGATTTTTAGTACCGGATTCGTGTTCAGCGCCCCAAAAACGTAGGAAAATATATTTTTTTTTATTTCTAGGTGGCATCCTAATTGTAAATAATTTTTTTCATTTTCATAAAGGTACTTTTTACTTTATTATTTACAGCCAAATACGTGAGGAATTAATGAGGTGGTGAGAGGGGGACAAAACGAGGTTGCTACGAATTTATAATAGTATGGGTGTTTTGTAGGCTTCTTAGATTTCGATTATATAAATATCCCACCTTAACTATACTTTAAAATATCGAATTGTAATTTGGTTTAAGTTATCAACTCAAATTTAGTATTTATTTGGGAACTGTGCGTTTGCTAGGAAAGCCCCGAGAAAATCACCAATTTGTGCGTCCCTTGCTAACGGAAAGTGTTAAACTCATGAAAAAATCACTCTTCGGGAGTTTTGATTTTTTTGATTTTGATGTTTCATCTGCTAGCATAATAACTCTAGAATAAAAGGCGATCTAGTCTTCAAATTTATTACACAAAAAATATTTGAGGTAAGGATATCAATTTAGGGTGGGAGAGTAAAAGGGTTATTGAAATAATGACTAAATTTTCAGCATAATTTTTTACAGTGAAATATCGCATATGGGGTGTGAAAGGGTCGGGGGATGGTGTGTGAGCTGTTAATTTTGTATATATCGTATTATATCTCTTGTTTTCTTGTTTACTTGTGTTATTTTTTCGTTATTTTCAATTTTAACAGAACTAGTATGTGGAGAGTAATGCCATATCTCAGTTGTTTTCAGTTGTAAATACCGCTGTGCTCATCTACTATCTATTATTTAAACTATTGCCTTGTAGTGTTTGGATTAAGTCATCCTTTAGTGTACAAAAGTCAAAATTAGTACTTATTTGAAAATTACATGTTTACGAAGGAAGTACTGAGTAAATGGCTTCACCACTTTCTATCATATAACTAAATTAATAATAGCTAAAAGATTATAAAAATACATATTTATAAATTTCACAATAGTTATAACTTTTAAAATTTTTATTAAATTAAAAGGCTTGCAGCAATTTTAAATTTTATTTACCGGTGCATTGTACAAAATAATAAAGCCATACTTAAAACTAAATAATATAACACATAGTAATTTTATACTAAAACAACTAGATTATACTCAGTCAGTTGTCCAGGTACCAGGAACAAAGGGTTCACAGTAGCTATAGCGTTGCTTTGTGTATCTACGGAACTATTGGAGGTATACTCTGGTGCATGAAGAATATTGATGATGACACAGTGAGGAAACGTATGAAAAATGTTAGTATGGTGAAGTATCAAGCTGGATGAGTTGAGAAAGGCTCGAAACTGTCCTTGAAAATGTTCATGGAAGCAGAACCTTTTCATGCTAAAAAAAACATGATATGAGTTTTATACATAATAGTTATGTACGTCTTTGGTTAGAAAGCAATATTTTGCAGGTAAGGTTTTCAAGGCTTGTTACAATCTTACCACTTTCCGCTCATGATATGTACTAATGTGCATTCGTATAAATTATTTATTATTCTTAAAACAATAATCAAAATTTCATTGGTCAAAATTTACTGGTCAAACACGAAATATTATCTCATGATCTAACGAAAATATATGTAATTGTATTTTGATACTAGTGCGGTAAAGAGTATTTAACGAACTAAAAATTGTTCAGAAAGTAAAAATTTTTCAGACAAATGCACAAAAAGAAATTGTTATTACAGTACATCAACATTTATTCATATTTTATACGTTTATTCCAAAATTAATGTCCTTTTTGTGAAAATCTTTTTACCATTTTTATTAAGAGCATCTAAAATTCTAAATTTTATTGAAGCTCTATTAATGTCTTTTTTACTAATTATTAATATACATAAGAAAAATATACAGTGGCTTATCAGACGAAGTCGAAGGCCCTTTCGTTAAAAATACAGTCTGTCAAGTAAGAACATGTCCGAGATAATTCATTTTTGGTATATAAAATTCTAGTGATTCAACACAAAATCGGTAGAGGGAACTTTTGTCTACAACGCATTTTAGTAAAAGTATCAGTCGATTCCGATGTTTCGTTGAAATCACATAAAATCCAAAATGAGTCACTTGTTTGTGCGTCGGTTCGAGGCAGTCTTCCTTTATTCCCATCCAAAGGGAAATAAAATGACATATTCCACGGCCGCTAAACCTATTAAAAAGTCAGTATCGTTTGTAAAGAAGTGACTAAATCGTATTAACAAGAGGAAAAATGTCGATGACTTGCCAAAACGTGGCTCGGTAGTTAAAGTCACTCCGAAAGACGAAAAATGAATCGTATCTTTGTTTTCACAGGACCCGAAATTGACGCTGTGTCAAGGAGCGGCAAAATTAAGAAAACTGAGGTTGAATGTGTCACATTCGACAACATCTTCGTGCTCATGATGTCAAATTCCGAAGCACGAAGAAACTTTTGCTGGGCAAAAATCACATTGCGAAGCGGCTCATTTGGGCCCACGATGAGATACTAGAGTGATCCTTACAATCGCTGGATGCCAACTCTATAGAAAACGATTGGTCTCTTGTAACGAGAAAGCTCAGAGGAAAGACTCTGGGGGCTTTGACTCAGTTGTCTCGTGAGATTCGAAAAATTTGTAGAGTATGCAGAAAATCTCGTCGAAAGCATGTTTTGAAGATGCCAGGCGATTATTGATGCAGGAGGCGTTTGGTCAACTTTCTAAGGTAATTGCGCCGCACACCAAAGAATATATTGTTTACAAAAAATGTTCTCGAAACACATTTTTTCAAGAATACGTTCTTACATAACAGAATATATATATATATATATATATATATATATATATATATATATATATATATATATATATATATTGTCTCCCTTCCTCTTTAACTTCTACTCCGAAGAAATATTCAAGATAACGCTAAAAGAAAGTACTGAAGACATAAATAAAAATGGAGAAACACACAAATATAAGATATGCTGTGCTGACTATAGAGTAGTACTCGCTAGCGGCATAGATCAGCTAAATAGCCTGATGGAAAGGTTACAAAGAACAAGTGAAGAGTATGGGCTAAGCCTAAACCTAGCCAAAAACCAAATGGATGCTTATAAGTAAAAACCAACAACCATTAAGACAATTAATACTAAACAACCAGAAAATTGGACACGTAGAATCTTACACCTATTTGGGAACAATAACTAACTCAGGATGGGACCAGGCAATAGAAATATGTATGACAATAAAAAGAGCAGGAGCATCGTTTAATAATATAAAAAGCATATTTATCTCCAACAGCATAACCCTACCTAAGTTGGGAATGTGGAATCTTTGGCACAATGATACTGCTCAGTATATATCACCACTACACCAAACACTTTATTTTTGCACTCGACGCGCGTTTCGCTAACCATGTTAGCTTCATCAGGAGCGATGATTGACTCTCAATCAAGTGTTTGGTGTAGTGGTGATATATACCGAGTAATAACCCCACCTCTTAAAATTAGACTGCTCAAATGTTATGTATTTCCAGTACTGATGTACGGAGTAGAAGCGTGGACATGAAGAATCGCTCATGAAAAAGGTTAAGGCCTTTGAAATATGGACGTAGAGACGTATACTGCGAATATCTTGAACGGACCACATCACTAACGAGGAGGTACTGTGTCGGACCGGTAAGGAAACAGAGGTGGGCATTATTAAGAGAAGAAAGCTGGAATACCTCTTATAAGGCAGAGTAAATATCGGATACTTCAGTTAATAATCCAAGGAAAAATAGACAGCAGGAGGGCACCCGGAAGAAGAAGACACTCTTGGCTCCAGAACTTGCGCCATTGATTCGGGCTGTCATCTGCCCAACGGTTTAGATCTGCCGCAAATAAAATCAGAATAGCCATTAACATGGCCAACGTTCGCAACGGACAAGGCACGTGACGAAGAAGAAGATAAAATATATATATATATATATATATATATATATATATATATATATATATATATATACATATATATATATATATATATATATATATATATATATATATATATATATATATATATACATGTATTGAAGATTTAATAATTTCTTTTCGTAAGCCTACGACAAAGAAAATTGCGCATTATTTTTTCATAAACGGAAAATCAATATAACTCCCTATGTAAAAATTTGTTTACTTCCTGACTTACATCAGAAGAAATCCGGTTTTCCTTACCTTATACCTGTTTGTTTGAAAGAACGTTAATAGAAAAATTCTCATTATTGAGATAAGCTGGGAAATTCAAATCATGTGAAAATTAAATTTAAAAACCAAAAAGTTTCTGAAATTTACCGAAATATTCGTAAAAACTACCGTTTTTCTTTTGTTTATTGTCATTCATATTTTTTAAATATTTTTTTCACAGGCTTATTACGAAACAATACAGAAAGTTGAGTTACAAGTACTAAGCCATCACTAGTAAGTTTAGGACCCAATAAAACTGCTTGCTCTGTAAAGTCGCCAACCTTTCGACTTTAATTTATTTTTAAGAAGACCGTTTATAGCACAGAAGTTTCTATTGACATAAAACTAAAAAATGCACTTAAAATAGTAATACCGAGAATATAATAACCACTGAAAGAAGATTTATAGACAATAAAATGCATATAAAATGTCCAAACAAAATAAAATAAAATATGGTTTCTGTAGACTTATAACTTAAAAATATAATAATAAAAGCCAGTATAGAAGGGAAATAAATATCAAATAAAATACACATAAATTGCACATATACAAAAGACAAATACTGACTTAGCTAACTCCATCTGTCGTAAAGAAGGTTCGGCTAGGTACCGTTTATATTATGCATGTGCAGTTTATAGATATTTCATTGTATATAGATTTTTAGTAACTTCATGTCTTTTAATGAATTTTTAGTCGATAGAAACTTTTGCACTAGAAATAACATTGATGAAGACTTAAAATTAAAGTAGAAATATTACCGAAGCAAGACGTTTTATTTAGTCTCAAAGCCAATATTGACAGTTTATTACGTAAGTCGTAAATCGCGTCTTGATTTTTACTGGATTTTACAAACCCCTTAATTTTTTAACACAGTTTTGTTCTACTTATTTTTTATTTTAAAAAATAGCAACATTGGCATAACTTTAAAAATTCTAAAATATCCCTTGTAAAGTGTAACAAATGAGGGAAAAATAGCGTATTTTTTACACAATTTTATGGTAACACATCACAACTTAGACCACTTTGCATTTGAATACCTTTTTAAAACTGAAGATAACAATTATGTCCAAATTGGAATTGGACATAACTGTGGCTGACTTAGGCAGTAGAAAGCACAACAAAAGCTGTTCTCAAACTCATAAGAAAAACCAGAAATGAATTCGAGAATATTTTTCAGTTTTAAAACTCGAGTTATTTTTTTTTTGTATAGAACATCAAATTGCATTATTTATCTCGGACTTACAAAGATGGTGATCTTTATAAAAAATGCTACTATATTACGTATATGATTTTTCGTAATTATTTAGGAATATCTCAGTTTTATTAAGCACCCAATATGCTGAAATCTCTCCAATTCAGCCATCTTCTGTCTCGTTAAATTTCGAAAATCTCAACACATGCATCAGTAAAAACCATAATAATCAACACTGATATAACTGTATAACCATACTGGTAATAGAAAGATTTTGCAACTCTTATTGTTCACATATCTTTCTCCTTATCGTTATCTCAAGCATGCGCAGTATTAACGGGAAGGAATTGGACTTTCATATTATGGCAGATTTGCAATAAAATAAACTAAGGTTAGATTGAGATTCATCTTCTTAAAACTTAAGGGATTTAATACGAATTTGCGATAAATACAATTTCATTTGAAATTAGCCCTAAACACTCTATTTTTTCACTCGATACGTGTTACACTAACCATGTTAGCATCATCAGGAACGATTAGTGACTCGACAGTTAGTTATCACTCGTGATGATGTTCACATGGTTAGAGAAAGGCGTGTCAGGTTTTGTTGTAGTGGTGATAACTGTTCGGTAATGCCATTGTGCAAAAGATTGCAAGATCTCACCATAATCTGAATACTAATTTACTGTTATCAATGTTATTTGCAATAAAAGATTATAATTTCAATTTTACTGTATTTTTCAGAGGTTTATATACCTAAGCAGGAAAAAATAACCGGTTCAGTGCAAGTTGGACTTGCACAATTAGTGTTCCCTATGTTGATGGCTTTTAAAATAAAAAATTTTGTTACGGAGATATAAAATCATCAATGAATTTTTTTCCATTTTACTGAAAACTGACCACCTCGAAATTTTTGTTTTTTTATATACCAGGTAAATTATTAAAGTGTATGTGTATTAAAGTGTATGTATATAATGTATTAAAGTATCACACTTGTGATAATTTTCGTTTAATCTACACCTGTGGAGAATATTCCAGAATTTTTTCGAAATTTTTTGATCAGTGCTTTTCGAGATAAAATAATACAAAGAAAAATTTGCGTAAGTATTATATTATATATTTTTTTGAATTCGTCTTCTTACAAGCTTTCATTTGACACCCCACTCGATAACCTGGTAAAAAAAAATTTTTTTACTTCCGATTTCACCTCCCAAAACTAACCTCTTAAGTCAAAATTTAACTTTCAAAACTACACGGCTCTGATGCGGCTATCAATTCCTATATTAATACCAAATTTCAGCTTTCTATGTCAAACGGTCAGACAGACAGACACCGAAGTGATCTTATCAGTGTTCCGTACTACCATACCTACCATTAGAGCGATAAGAATAACGAACTTCAAATAACCTCTCTTATAAGTTCCTAAATAAGGGAAGGAATAAAGGATTGTCCTTAATAAAGGTTTTTCTTTTTTTGTTTCAATACTGCGCAAGCTCTAAACCGTGAATGCGTGCTTCAAAATAACGGTCCTTATATTTAATTTCTTCCTTTTACTATTGCGTATGCTTCAAATAGAGATAAAAACAATGGCCTGCCAAAATAAGCGTTATAAAATCTCTCTAATATAATAGTTTTACATTAACTGAATAGCAGAACGATGCTTATAGAGATGCTAATACAGTAAGAGGCAAAAATAGAAACTTTTTGTATATCTGCTTCTAACTAAAATGTTACATCAAATCATCTTTTACTTAATCCAGTCGTCAGAGACAACTTTTGACAAAAAGCTCTCATTAAATGTTAACATGCTGCATTTTGAAATACAGGTAGTTTTTTGGACGAAGAATACAATAAAGTCTCTCTCTCTCTAAAGTCTACGCTAAGCCTAGAAAATCAAAAATAAAATGAAAAATTCGGGTTTTCGCAAATATCTCTAAAAATAAAAAAGATATCGAAAACTGATAGCACCACATGAAATTGGCTATTAAGGGGTGCAGATTAAGAATCCGATGACAGATTTGAAAAATTCAAAATGGCGGATCCAATATGACGGCCAGAGAGTACGTAATTTATTTAATTTCTTCGAGTAATTTAGAATTTTTGTGCTTTCAATAACTATTTTCTTTGTACCTGGATGTTTAAATCAAATATAATGGTATGTCTGAAAAGTTCTGTTTGTGGCTTTCATGTTTCCTCAGAGAGCGTTCTTTACGAGTGGCAGTCGACGGATTTCTTTCTAACGCCTTCACTATCAATGCCGTTGTACCTCCATACTGTCTCTTACTCTTTCTCATTTACATTAACGAACTGCTGGAAAAGACCGAGAATCCAATCTACAGTTTTGCAGATGACAGTACGCTTATCTCTTCACTTTGAACGCTCGGACATCGACTACTCAGACGAATATCAGCAGACAGCAGAAAGTCATTCAATTTAACAAATACCTGGAAGAAACTCTATCTTGGGGTGAGAGTAACCAAGTGGAATTTAACGCTACAAAAACCCAGGCGGCAGTTTTTTCTAAAAAAGTTAACGTTGCTGAACCCGACATAGTTATGGCGAGGCACTCCATTTCTCTAACATCGTCACTCAATTTGTTGGGCGTTAATTTGGGAGCAAATATGTCCTGGCATGAACATATTGCAGGCATAGCATGAAGAGCTTCTCAAAAGTTGGGAATATTATTTCGAACCAGAAAGCTTTACACTCCACAACAACTGTTAATTCTTTACAAAGCTCAAATTCCACCAACTATCGAATACTGCTCTCATGTTTGGGGCTCCGCTCCCAAACATACACTGCATTTGTTGGATTCTATTCAGAGAAGAGCTGTTTGTCTCATTGGAGACCCGGAACTGACCGGTGGTCTGGATTCGCTGGAACATCGAAGAAGGGTTGGCGACTTGAGTCTATTCTACAGGTATTTTCATGAAAAGTATTCAAAGGATGTGGCCCGCTTAATTTCTCCCAGAGCGGTGCATGTTAGAAGTACACGTCGCGCTAATACTTCACATCCGTATCAGGTTCAGCTTGTTACTCCTCGTACAACGCTTTTCAAGCAGTCTTTTATATGGAGAACATCATTCTTTTGGAATAATTTGCCCAGGACTGTGATTCCCACCGAGTACAATTTACAGCGATTCAAGAACAACGTGAATCACTTTCTCCGCACACGTATCGCTCCTGTAGCGCTTTAAGGACTTCCCTGCAGCTCGTGTGCTAGACCCATAAAAAGAAAAAAAAACTTTATACTTAAAGCGTAGACTTTTATCTTTCATTTTTCACCTTTAAATATATTTTTTTTATTTTAAGTTCAAGTGGCGTGATTAATAATAAGCAAAAAATAGGTTTATCATGAACACTTTTTAAGAGTAAAATTACAAAAAAAAATTAGAAAGTTTTTTTTAGGTTTTTAATGATTTTCTAGCATCAAGTACACTTTTAACTGTACCTGAAAAAATTGTCCGACTTTTTTGACCATTTCGTACTGCTTTGAACATAAAATTGCCGGCGGTGTAATACAGCAGGTAAATTTTCATATTTTTAAACTCAATTTTTAAATAACGTAGACAATGTAGGTATTTTTAATTATTCTTATATTGAAACTTAATGTATAATAATGATATATGCACAAGAATTTTTTTCAATACTTTATTATTCAATATTTTAGTAAATACTTTTTTTTTATATATTTACTGTATGCCCGTTAAAATTACGCAATCAAAAATTTCGTTTTTCAAATTATAAAGCAACAAAAATAAAAATTATTAGTATCATCAGAAAGCTGAACGTCTCCTCTTCAAAAAGTTATCTTTTAATTTCTTTTTTACACTCTGAAAATATCGATTAACCTTCGAGCGGTGCACGTAGACTTTCAAATCAATCTGTTCTCGCTCTCTGTGAAACCAAGGTATATTGACCAGCACCGACTTTCTCTATCCTAGGTACGACTTCTATTCTCTAAGTGTGACACTAACTTTAGAAAACTTTTTGCTTCTCTTGCAGACACCATCGATCATTTACCGATTAATTATCCAAATGCCGAATTGCCATCCTGGCCGCTTTTAATGTCCACAATATCAATTGGCCTAAATATTCAAACCAACGAACAAAGTGATGAAGTTGAATCATTCTTAATCAGTTAAGGCTTTACTCAATTTACCGATGAACCAATACGGATCCCTTATCGAGACGGAGGATTCGTCAATATTCCCCACCTCGTTTTAACAATCAATGGCGCGCTATACTTTTTGAATCACCTATCCGAATTTTTAATAAATTCTCACGCAAATAAAGAAAATCTGGAAAAAAATTCTATTTATCATTTTTATGTAAAATTTTCCGCTCTTTCACATGGTGTAATTAGTTTTTAGATATCTTTTTTATTTTTCGAGATATTACCGAAAAATCGAATTTTTTATCTATTTTGGATTTTGTGGGCTTAGCGTACGTCAAACTTTAGCAAACTCTCTTTTATCGTATTCTACTTCCAAAAAACTACCTGTGTGCCAAAATGCAGCTTGTTAACATTTGATGGGAGTTCAAAGCCCTGGCGACAGGGCTAACTATTGATTAACAATAAGCGATGCAGTTATTTGTTTTTCGACCTAAATTAAGAACAATGATATATATTATAACTAACAATATTCTTATAAATTAGCATATACATAACATTTTTTGTATTAGATTATTACATACCTTATAAAATTATCATAATTACACTAAAGCAAGGCCAAAGCCAAGAAAGTAAGCGCAGCGATCAGCAAGATCATGGTGAATGCAATGAGCGGTATACACCAAGAAAATGGAACAAAATCAGCAAATTATTGTATAAATACAACTAAACTAAAATTGTTTAAGCTGTTTATATTTATACTTACCTCATAATAATAACAAACAAGCGACAGATAAAAATAAGACTCACTGTCCGTGGCAGCAGTGACATTGGTAATAAAAGAATAGTTTTACAGGGTGCTGCAAATATGACTTTAAGTGTCGTTCTACCTGTGCTCAGAGCAAGGGGGTGGCTTTTATGATTTTCATAATTTATTTTAATTAGTGGATATTGTATCATGCAATTGGGGAGACGAAATTCTTTGTTTTTATCTTCCAAATACAACTAAAAAGAGGAATTCTGAATTAGAATTGCTTAAATCTACTAACTACACCTAATCGGGGCTGAAAAAATACTTTCAAAAGTATTTAATTTCTAAATCCAGTAAATACCTGATAAAAACAAAAAAGATTTAATGGGTCTCTCACTTGATTCGCAAGAATATAGGTCAGTCAGTAAGTTTTGAAAGAGACACCTATGAAGCATCACTTTAACCAAATATTGAACACTATTTTGAAGCTTGATCTGTCATATAAACACACCCTAAGTTTCAAGTCGATTTGTCAAGTCAATTCATTGTTTATCAGCTGGTTAAAGTGGACGTGTTTGATTATCTTCTAAAAATATAAAAAAAATCGAATTATCAGTGATAAACTTCTTTGCTTTGGAAAATTTATCGGCAAATAAAATCCATGAAAAATTAGTTTTCTAATTGTTCATAGATGAACTCTAGAGTTTAAACGTGGTCGTACAAGCGTCAGTAATGATCCAAATTTGCAACAACTGAAGAAACTGCTGTACAAGTACAAGTTATGGTAGCTGAGGCTATAGGCATCTCACATGGATCAGTACATGAGATCTTAACTAATGTTTTGGGTATGAGAAAACTATTCACAAGAAGGGTGGTGCATTTGCTAACATCGGAACAAAAATCTACTTGACAGAAAGTTTTTAACTAACATTTGACTCGTTTCACAAAGAATAAAACTAATTTTGGCGACGATTTGTAACTGTGGATGCGACTTGGGTTTACCAGTATGATCCTGAAGTGCGACAACAAACCGCGTAGTATGGTATCAGTTTTGTAGGATGCAAAAGGAATTTTGTTAATTGATTACCTTCAAACCGGTAAAACAATCAAAAGAGAGTATTATTGCAACCTTTCGGACCAGCTGGATGAGAAAATTCGTGAGAAAAGACCCAGTTTGCAGAAGAAAAAATATCATCTCACCTCATGACAATGCATCTGCTCACAGAGGTGCTTTGGCAACTGCAAAACTGGTCGGATTAAAGTGCGAATTTTTAGAACATCCACCCTATTCTCCAGATCTGGCTTCATCTAACTTCCATCTGTTTCCAAACTCAAAATATTACTACGTGGAAAGAGTTTTTCAAAAAATTATGAGGATCCGTAGATGGGCTTTTTGTATTGAGCTTAAAGGAGATTATACTGAAGAATAAACGTATTTCGACTCTTTAATCCATCTTGTTTCATTTCCGCTTCCGAAACTTACTGACGGACCTATATTTAGTTTCTTGTTGTTTTCAATTGACTATTATTCAACGCAACGAGCAGAAATAGTAGTTAATACTTACATAGATAAAGTTGCTGCAAATGAATTAAGTATGTAATATCAATTACTACGAATCGAATACTATACTTTTGTACGCTAGTCATTTATAATTATTAAAATCAATGAAATGTGGATCCTTTAACAAAGAAAGTAAGAGACAAAAAAGAAATAAAATTTACTATTTCTATAAACTGTCTCCAAATTTTAAATCACAAGTTGCTTTGGTTCCAACTGACGGAAATTAGTTTTAGGCAATTCTAGAAAAATATTTAAATGAAGTTTCCTAAAAGTAATTAATTTTTTCAAAGATAATTCTATTGGGTAATCAGAGTAGCTAACGCCAGGACTATTGGGTGTCAAAAAGATAAAAGAAAATTTCACAAGAGCCGTGTTATATGAATAAGTGTTTTTTTGTTTAAAAATATTTAGTTGTGTTGACAAAATGTTTAGTATTCAAAATTTAGTTTAATGATTACACTGAATTTTGTTACACGTAAGCTATTATGTGATTTATGCTTACCTACTTACCCCCATTAAAACCCCGCAAAAATTTTTGTTCGATCACCCTCAGCTTTTTTGTAATAGGCACAGTCATTTAAATTAGGTTATAAGAGGAGATCGTTGAAAACATTCTTTTGAACTTAAGCCATCTCGGAAATAATAATTATTTTTTGTTTTCATTTGAGTAATCTACGTTCAATAACATGTTGAGAACTTGTGTAAATCATCCTAATCGATTCTGTTACGTGTGTGGTGAACTTACATTCACTAGTTATCGGAGAAATTTTACAGACTTGGTCAAGAAGTGTTATTTTGAATAATTCGGATTTCCAGTTCGCCACCAAGATCAATTGTGAGTTCTCCATATATGTTGTGCATCCCGTGTGACTCTTTTGACTGGATAAGCTCACTTCACAATTCCAATAATATGGGCCGAACCAAGAGATCACACATCAGACTGTTATTTTTGCTTGACTGCAATTAAGGACTTCAGTAGTAAAACTAAACAAGCAAACTTACCAACTTACCATCTGTAAGGAGACGGGTCCCCCACAGTGAAGTGATGCCTGTACCAACACCTCCATAAAGTGTACAATCAGATGAATCCAACGTGTCGTTGAGCTTACCTCCTACTCAAGAGGACATGAGAGATTACACTTACGAACCTAGCACTTCTGTTACACCACATTTAATAACACAAGGTGACCTAAACGACTTGGTGCGTGATTTGAGTTTATCCAAAAAGCAAGCTGAAGTTTTAATATTTAAATTGAAATGATGGATTTACTTCATTCAGAAATGAGAATTTTCTGTTTCCGCAATCGTGATGATGAGTTCAAAAGTTATTTCTCTCAGGAAGGTGAGCTTGTCTACTGTAATAACATTAATTCTGTAATGAATTTATTAGAGAACACCAACTATACCAATACAGACTAGCGACTATTTATAGACTCTTCAAAAGTGAATCTAAAGGCTGCTCTTTTGCATAATGGAAACAAAACTCCGTCTGTCCTAGTAACCCATGCCACTAACATGAAAGAGTCATATGATAACATGAAGAAATAGAAAGAGAAAATAAAATATTGTATGCATTCTTGGAAAATATGTGGAGATTTGAAGGTTATTTGATTAGGGCTACAACTTGGTTACACAAAATATTGCTGCTTCCTTTGTGAATGGGACAATAGAAATAGAAAAAATCATATAAATCATTATATTAAAAAAGATTGGCCAAAACGTAGCTCACTTACTCCTGGACAAAAAAAACGATTTGTTTCCACCTTTGGTAAAACCAGAAGATGTACTGTTGCCACCACTACACATAAAACTAGGTCTTATCAAAAATGTTATCAAAGCGATGGACAAAGCTGGCGAAGGATATTTATATTTGAAAAAAATTCTCTAAAATTAGTGATGTTAAAATTAAAGAGAGAATATTGATTGGACCTCAAATTAGAGAATTAATTAAAGACCCTATCTTTGAACAAAAATGAAATTCAATGGAAAAACCCGCCTGGATATGTTTCAAAAATGTGGTTAAAAATTGAACACTACAAAGACTTAATCAGTGAACTTTTGACGACTTGTAACGGATGTAACATGTCACTCAAAATTCATTTTCTGGATTCTCCTTTGGACATTTTCCCCGAAAATCTGGGAGCAGTAAGCGATGAGCATGGTGAACGTTTCCATCAGGATATTTCAGCCATGGAGAAGAGATATCAAGGCGAATGGAGTCCAAACATGTTTGCAGATTTTTGTTGAACACTGAAGAGGGAGATTCCAGAAGCTAAATATACAAGAAAGTCAAAAAAATCATTGTTAGTGTTCCGTACGGAACACTTATAAGATCACTTCGGTGTCTGTCCGTCTGTCCGTCTGTCTGTCCGTCTGTCACACCCGATTTTCTCCGAAACTATTTGTCGTAGAAAGTTGAAATTTGGTAGTAATATAGGAATTGATGGCCTCATCAATATAGTTTTGAAAGTTAAATTTTGACTTAAGGGGTTAGTTTTGGGGGGTGAAATCGGAAGTGAAAAAAAAAATTTTTTACTAGGTAATCGAGTGTGGTGTCAAATGAAAGCTTGTGAAAATACGAGCAAAAAATATATATATAATGTAATACTAGCGCGCACTTTTCTTTGTATTATTTTTAAAAAATCGCTGTCCACCCGCCTTATCTCGGAAAGTACTTATCAAAAAATTTTGAAAAAATTCTGGAATATTCTCCACGGGGTGTAGATTGAACGAAAATTATTACGAGTGCATTACCTGTAATAATTTATCTGGTATATAAAAAAAACAGAAATTTCAAGGTCATCAATTTTCAGTAAAGTTTGGAAATAAACTTTGTTAAAACTTATTTGGGGTGTGTTTTGTGAAGTCACTGATCATTTTATATCACCGTAACATAAATTTTGACTTAAGGGATTCGTTTTGAGGGGTGAAATCGGAAGTGAAAAAAAAATTTTTTTTTACTAAGTCATCGAGGGTGGTGTCAAATGAAAGCTTGTGAAAACACGAGTAAAAAATATATATATAATGTAATACTTGCGCACACTTTTCTTCGTATTACTTTTAAAAAATCGTGAAAAATCGCTGTCCCCTACCTTATCTCGAAAAGTACTGATCAAAAAATTTTTAAAAAATCCTAGAATATTCTCCACGAGGTATAGATTGAACGAAAATTATCATTACCTTTAATAATTTATCTGGTATATAAAAAAAAAAAAATTTCAAGGTCACCAGTTTTCAGTAAAGATTGGAAACAAACTTTGTTGAAAACTCATTTGGGGTGTGTTTTGTGAAGTCACTGATCATTTTATACCACCCTAACAAGATTTTTTATTTTAAAAACAATCAATGCACGGAACACTAATTGTGCAAGTTCAACTTGCACTTGACCGGTTTTTTTTCTATACTATCACTATAAAATATTAATATTTGATACATTTTTTCAAAAAAATATTACAATAAAACCTGATGTGTTATACAAATTCTACTTTTATTTTATTGTTTCCATCTTATACTAGATTTAAAATATAACAATAGAATCCATGTAACAAAAAAAATTTGAAATTTTGTTGACCAGTGTTATTGACTTTGACATAATTGTTGACGTTATTCTTAAAAAATACAATAACTAACTAAAAGGTCAACTTGGATGGTAGATGCTCAGATCCCACCAGGTATCGCCCGGTGTGCTCCCATCGTATCGGTTTAGGCTGCATGAAGTTGCTTAACGTTTCGTGGCTATACATATGTCCCCAGTTTGAGGGACCAAATCGCATTATCAAGCTCCCAGGATCAAAAAATTCTGGAGGTAAAATAGCCCCCCGTTCAGATCTTCGGATGGTGGCTAATTCGGATGCGTCAACATGCAGAGAATACAATTTTAAAATAGATTTTCGTAACATACCAGGTTTAAACTCAAATCATAAATTCAGCGCACCAACACCTGTAATCAAATAAACTTCATGTACTCGCTCTCTGTGAACCCAAGGTTAGTTTATTGGCCAGCAGCAACTTTCTCTATCCTAACTACGACTTCTGACGACCAAGTGACACTAACTTTGGAAAAGTTTTTTCTTCTCTTGCAGACACAACATCAACTGGCTTAAGTATTCAAATACGACCGACGAACAAACTCGTGAAGCTTAATCATTCTTAAACAGTTGTGGCTTTACTCAACGTACCGATGAACCAATACGGATCCCTTATCGAGACGGAGAGTTCGTCAATTTTCCCGACCTCTTTTCAACCATCACTTGGCACTACAAATCTGCTACATGGGAAGAATTCATTGAATATTTTAGAACTTTCCGATGGTAAGAAGTTTGTTTTAGATCCGACGACCCACCTGACTGCGCTGAGGAGATTTCCGATGTCATTTCGGCTGATATGAAAGCTTACCTCCATTTTTCGAAAAAATGCTCTTCTAACGACATGCTTTTGTTTGAGCGAAAATGCAAAGAAGGTGTTGCTTCTAAACATATTGCCTATCAACAATGACGTGAAAATCCTACCGTCATAAATCGAAACATCCTTGTTCGTACCCGGAACAGATGTAAAGAGATTATCTACGAAACCAAGAAGTCACATAATCAAAGAATTAAAAACAAACTTCTTAATTACTCCAACAATTCCAAGACCCTTTGGTCAGTCGCTATGGTCATTAGTCAAAATTTTACTAAATCCAATATACCACTACTCACACGGTCAAGTAATACTATCAACAATCAATAATCAATCAATAGTCAAATAATACTATTGCAACAATGCCAGTTGAGAAAGCCAACTTAGTAGCTGAACTTTTTGCTTCACATTCTACAATACCACTATTTCCATAATGCAGTCAATGATGCCCGATATTGCCTTCAAACAGAGTATCATAAAACGTATTGGAATTAAGCTAGACACCAAAAAAGGTTGTGGCGCTGACGGAATACCTACCGTAATACTCAAAGAAAGCGAATGAGAGACCTAGCACCAGTTTTTTGTAGACTTTTCAACCTATCCTACAAAATGGGAATATTTGCTTCCTGCTGGAAATACGCTACTCTTGAAAATTTATTAGAAAAAATATTAATAACAATAACAAAGCCAAATTTTTGTGTTCGAATCACTCTATAATGTTTGTTTATAACTACTTAAATAGAATGGTAACAGGACTTTATTAATTTTTAATTAATAAAATATAATTAATAAAGAAATTGACCTTACGAAATGGAAAAGTGCATTTGCTATTAATTTTTTATCGAAGTAGTAGGTACGGCAGGTATTTTTAGTCGAATTGTGAGAGTTGTTTGAAAATAAATAAATAAATTACCATTATTTTTGACACAAAATCTAGTATGATCATTAATGCTTAATTTTATTAAAAAAGATAGTCATCAGAAACTCATTTGTTAGATAATTTAGGTTCAGGTTCCTAATATACTTAAAAGAATAATAATACTTATAATAACAATGCGACGTAGACCCTAACAAAGTCTTATTTTACACGATATACCAGGGCTACCTTTTAAATTTTTACAAAAACAAAAAAAAGAAAAAAAAATTTGGTACAAATCCTTACATTGTTTCTCAAAATATTCGCCTTTAAGATTTATATGCTTTGGCATTCGTTCAAACCAATTCTCGAAACGTTTTTTCGACTCTGAAGTTGGTACCTCAAAAACACGGTTTTAGGAGGACTCAACAATTTCTTGAGGTGATCAAAATCGCTATCCACACTTTTTTTTTGGCATTCCGGGATAAAACTAAATCGTTAGGCGATAAATTAGATGAATACGGGCAATGAGACATTAATTCGATGTTTTTCTCCGTCAAATAATCAATTATTTGACGTGCTGTGTGAGAGCTAGCATTGTCATGATGAAGAATGATGCGGCTTTTTCCATTGTCTTTCCTAATTTCATCGACGACGTCTGAAAAACAAATTGTTGTATACTATTCAGCATTAACTATTCGTCGATCCTCTAAAGCAATGGTTGCAACATGTCCAGTATAACTAAAGAAACAAAGAATCATTTTGCTGGAAGTGCTTCGCGAACGAACCACTTTTGTTGAATTCGGTTCATCCTGGAATACCCAAATAGTTGATTGGTGCTCAGTTTCCGGTTCGTACGAATATATCCAAGTTTCGTCTCTTGTTACGATGATGTATACAGATTTTGCATGTCCTCGATCAAATTTTTTGAGCATTTCCTTACAGCAATTGACACGAGCCTGTTTCTGAGTTTCGGTCAAATTATGCGGAATCCATCAGGAACAGACCTTCTTCACAGCTCGTTGTGTTCATGCAAAATCTAATGTACTGCAGTGTTCTATATGCTTAAGGTTGCCTCTTTTTACGGTAAGTTACATGCCGATCCTCTTCAATCATGTTATGCACAACGACCGATTTTGGTCGACCTTCACGAAATTCATCGCTGACGGAAGCACGACCTTGACGAAATTCTGCAAACCAATTGAATCAGTCTTTTCTGATGGTGATTTATTACCAAAAGCTGAACGAAGCCATTCGAGGCATTGTTGTTAAATTAGGCTTTTACTTTTATCGTAAAAAATCATCCAACGAAAACCTTCAGGTGATACTTTCATTTGTTCACAAACCTGTTTTTTTTAACGCTTACTGCAAACAAACTACTCGGCCAATATCGGAGCTGCCACTGTTTTAACAATAACAGTTACCACATTTTACAATAGTGGTAATATCAAATCGCAGTTGTGTCATCTAGTGGTCGTATGAAAAAACTTGAAAGGAGGCCCTCGTATTCGCGCATTCAGTGAAAGAAATATTATCGTAATTCAGAAAAAAATGTTCGTAATTCAGTAAAAAGGATATAAACTACCTACTTCTAGGTGTAACCTTTTTAGGGCACGTAATGTCAACACGAAGAATTAAAAGTAAACTTCAAAGGTCTCCCAGTATTGAGACAACATAATTACCAACACAAAAGAGTATATTTTATAGCTATTCTCTAAATCCTCCGTGTGTTTTGCGTTGTATTGCATCCTCTATCGTGCCACTTGAATTTTACTAGATACAGATTTAGCATTAAGGATAACAAAGTAGAAGTAGTAAGTGTCAATTACCTATTATATATGGCTGGAACTAGAAAAGAGCTCAAGCACCTGGCTTTTTGTTGCAGGAGGATTCATCCAAAACTTGAACAAACCTATAAGTACCTAGGTATGAAACAAGCGTTATGAACTGACGACGATGAATGAACTCACGGGTGTATAAGGAGGTCAAAAGCGTGTATTACAAACTCAGTTAAACACAGTCGATCAAGTAAGAACGTGACCGCTCGTATTCGAGAAAATTTTTTTCCATCAATGTATTCTTTGGTGTGGTAACAAAGGCGCAATTACCTTAGTACATTATCCAATCGCCTCCCGCATCAATAATCTGGCATCTTCAAGGCATGCTGTAGACGAAATTTTTTGTGCATACTTGCGCAGCAATGATCTCCAAATTTTTCGAGTCTCGAGAAACAAAGTCTTCAGAGTATTTTCTTTGAGCTTTCTCTTTACAAAGGACTAACAGATTTCAATAGGGTTGGCGTCCAGTGATTGTGAGGACCACTCTAATATTTTATCGTAAGCCCAAGCGAGCCGTTTCGCGATGTGATTTTAAACCAGCAAAAGTTTCTTCAACGTGCTTCGGAATTTGACATCATGAGCACGAAGATGTTGTTGAATGGTCTTATGGGACACATTCAAACTCGATTTTCTTAATTTTGCTGCTTCTTCACGCAGCGTCAATTTCGAATCTCGAGAAAAAAAACACCGAATCGTGTCTTTTTTGACTTTCGGAGTGACTTTTCCTACCGAGTCACGTTTTGGCAAGTCGCCGACATTTTTCGTCTCGTTAAAACGATTTACCCACTTCTTCACAAACGACAGCGACTTTTTAATATATTTAGCGGCCGCCGAATGTATCATCCTGAGCCCCTTTGGATGGGAACAAAGAGAGACTACCTCGAACCGACGCGCAAACAAGTTACTCGTTTTGAATTTTACGTGATTTCGACGAAACATCGGAATCGACTGATACTTTTACTAAAATGTGCCGTAGACAAAGGTTCCCTTTACCAATTTTTTGTTGAATCGATAGCATCGCATCTACCAAAAATCAATTATTTTGGACACGTTCTTACTTGACAGACTGTATGTCAACTTAAAGAACTAAAAGTCGACTTCAAAGGTCTCCCAGTATTGAGACAACATAATTACAAACACAAAAGAGTATATTTCGTAGCTATTCTCTAAATTCTATGTCGTTTTGCCTTGTACTGAATCCTCGGTCGTGCTGTTTGAATTTTACTAGATACAGATATAGCATTAGGAATAACAACGTAGAAATGGTAGGGCTCAATTATCCATTATATATGGCTGGAACTAAAAATGAGCTCAAGTACCTAGCTTTTTGTTGCAGGAGAAATTCATCACAGAACTTGAACAAATCCATAAGTACCTAAGTATGAAACAAGCGTCATGAACTGATGATTGAAGAGTGAAGGCCGAATTAACACACGTGACCGCTCATATTCTTGAAAAAATGTGTTGCTAACGACGACTCAATTACCTTAGTCAGTTGTTCAATTGCCTCCTACATCAATAATCTGACATCTTCGAGGCATACTCTCCACGAGATTTTTTGCATACTCGCGCTGCTATTGTCTCCAAATTTTTCCAGTCGCGCGAGATAAATGGGTCAGAATCCTCAGAGTCATTCCTTTAAGCTTTCTCTTTACAAAGGACAAAACGTTTTCAGGGATACATTCAAGCCCGATTTTTATTAATTTTGCCACTCCTTGACGCAGTGTCAATTTCGGATCCCATGAAAGCAAAGACACGATTGGTTTTTTGACTTTCGGAGTGACTTTGTCTACCAAATCACGTTTTGGCAAGTCGTCGACATTTTTCGTCTTATTAAAACGATTTACCCACTTCTTCATAAACGAGACCGACTTTTTAATATATTTAGTGGCCACGAAATATATCATTTTAGGCTCCTTTGGGTGGGAACAAAGAAAGACTGCCTCAAACCGACGTGCAAACAATAATTGTGATTTAGATGATATATTAGAACCGACTGATACTTTGACTAAAATGCGTCGTAGACAAAGGTTCCCTTTACCGATTTTTTATTGAATCGTTAGAATTGCATCCACCAAAAATGAATTATTGCGGACGCGTTTTTACTTGACCGACTGTATCAAAAAATTATTCAAGGCTCCGAACACATATGCGTAATTCGCACTTAACTAATCAATTGGAATTGTAAACTAAAGCAAGATAAACATCGAAAATTTGTAGAGACAAATTAGAACAAACCTCACAAAGAGAGAGAAACATCATTCTCGGAGTGCCATTGAAAAAATAAGGCCTCTTAGGAATTAAGGGACTTGTAGAACTACTTAATGTGTCATCTTTTTTTAAGTCATTTAAGAGATATATTTTAGGTGAATCGGGCCACATTTTGATTACTGCATGATCTAGTTTGTAGGATTGTTAAGTAAATTTGCAGACAATAAAATTTGTTGAACAGCCTTAAAGTTAGATCAAACCCACACATTCTAATATATATAACAGTTTTTTTTTAAACAATAAAAAAAATATATATTCGCAAACTATAAATATATTGCATTATAAACAAGAATTGTCTTTATAATTGGTTGCAGAGAATGATGCAAAAAACAAGATTTAGCAAAATATCCTCTCTTAAATCACATATATACATACTCCATTCCAAACAGCTAACAATATCAATTCCAATTCAACTTCTGAAAAGAAAAAACATTTACCTCAACAATGAAATACATCGCTATTGTTTTCTTAGCCATTTTGGTAATCAACTTAACATACGCCAATGTTATTGGACTAGCTCCTGCAGCTATTGGTGTAGGTCCTTTACGCACCGTTGGATTAGCTCCCGTTGCTGCAGTTGGTGTGATTCCTGGAGCAGCTATTGTGAAAACACCAGGCCTAGGATTGATAAATCCTACTATTTTGGGTTAAGAACCCCATCCAAGTTGTTTAAACAAAATTTATATGTTGTAAAAATGAGCTATTTGGAGATTTAATAAATATATAAAATTCAGATTAAGGTATTTGTATTGTTTTTCACCAGTGTAGCGAAAGTTTGATATCTAATTTAAGATAAAAGACCTTAAGATATAATAGTGCAGTAAAAAAAGCATTTGAAATTGCACAATCTAGATATACCATGTTATAATTTTATCCTCTCTGGGGTATTACCAGGAGTATTGTCCTGAGTTTTGGACCTGGAAAAAAAACGTATTTTTTGAGCTTAAAATGTGAATAACTCCGGCTATATAAGTTGGATCGAGACAAAAAAGAAATCACACCTTTCGTAATGAAACTTCCAACAAATCCTCGTTAGTTTTAAGTCACTGAAGTGCATACATAACCTACAAAATTGAAAAAACAAGCAAAAAACTTTTTTTGTCATTTTATTGTACAAGTCGACTAAGTGAACCGATTGGCTTGAAACTTTCAGAAAGTATGCCTTTTGTTATAGCGAAAATACTCTGAAATTTTGATACAGAAATATTGAACCCAGTGGGCAGAATTGAATTTGTGCCATTTTATGCCATTCGATCCAAAATGGATCTTTTTCAAAATTTAAGTCTCGACGCTAGTTTTCCGATGTCATTAAAAAAATTTTTTTTTGGGGTCATTTTCACCGTTTTTTTTTTCATTTGTTTATTAATCAAAAAACAACAAATGCGTTTTTTTCTTTTTATTACATCTAGTAGGGAATTGTGAGGTCTTTATTTAAAAAAAAAAATAATATATATATTTTAGTTAACGTAAAAATGACCGAAAAAACGCATTTGTTATTACGAGGCTGGTTTGAAAAGTCCGTGCAAAAATAAAAACTACTTATGTGTTTGGGGTAAACCTTTTTTATTTTTTGACATAGTCTCCTTTTAGGCTTATACACTTCGTTCAACGATGTTCTAGTTTGTTGATCCCTTCCGAATAATAGGATTTGTCCAAGTCTGCAAAATATCCATTAGTGTCTGCAATCACCTCCTCGTTTGAATAAAATCTTTGTCCCGCCAGCCATTTCTTCAAATTGGGGAACAAATAGTAGTCCGAGGGAGCCAAGTCTGGAGAATAGGGGGATGTGAAACGAGTTGGAATCCTATTTCCATTAATTTTGCGACCACAACTGCTGAGGTGTATGCTGGTGCGTTGTCGTGATGGAAAAAGAATTTCTTGTGGGCCAATCGCGGGCGTTTTTCTTGCAGCTCGGTTTTTAAACGGTCCAATAACGATGAGGCGTTTTGCCTTTTATAAAGTAACGTTTAATCACCACACGAAATTCTTTTTCGTCCATTTCTTGAAAATCACTCGACTTCCTTGATTCACACGAATGCCAAACACAAAGAAATAGACCAATATGGCTGAAACTTGGTGTGCATTCATTCAAGAGATGCTACTAACTAAACATGACCTCGATACGCGCCGGTGGTGCCATCTCTCGGACTTTGCACGGACTTTTCAAACCAGCCTCGTATTTGTTTAATAAACAAATGTAAAAAAACGATTAAAATGACTCCAAAAAAAAATTTTGGAAAAAAAGTTCAATTTTAATCCAAATGGCATAAAATGGCAAGCAATTAAAATTTTAAATAACAAATTCAATTGTGCCTACTGGGTATAATATTTATATACCAAAATTTCAGAGTATTTTTGTTATAACCAAAGGCATATTTTCTGAAAGTTTCAAGCCGATCGGTGCACTTAATTTAGCTGTACAATAAAATAAAAAAGAAACATTTTTTTTTTTCCTCTTTTTTCAATTTTGTAGGTTATGTACGCACTTAAGCGACTTAAAACTAACAAGGATTTGTTGGAAATTTCATTACAAAGAATTTAGTTTATTTTTTGTCTCGATCCCACTTATATAAGCGGAGTTATTAACATTTTAAGCACAAAAAGTGCATTTTGAAACCTTAAATTATTTATAAACAAAACAGCACAAGTTTTTTGAGGTCCAAAACTCAGGAAAATAGTCCTGATGATACCCCAGAGCGGATAAAATCATAATATTGCTGTATAAACTATGCCTATCTCATCGTAATTTTGACATTTTTTACTGCACTATAAGAAATAAGACCTTAAAAGTCAAAAACCTAGATATTTTTTTAATGTATTATGGTTTCCTTCAATAAGAGGTTTTTTAAAAAATATATTTTTTTAAATTTAATAAATAATATCAAGAAAAGAAAGTGTCCTATCGACAAATTAGGTAAAAATTGAGTTTTTTTTTGAATAGCTAGACTAAAAAAAATAATATAAATATCCATCAAGACTCTTTGCCTGTGTCCTTTGTGCTTTTTTAGCCATTCTCTTTGGAAATTCAAATTAAAAATGCTCATTTTAATTTTTTTATTGACCACACGAAAGTTTTAGCCACGAGCTTGTATCGTCGGTCAAGTAAGAAGGTGTCGCACACTGTTCATTAAAAAATGTAATTATTTAAAAGTTTTTTACATCATTGTACAGGGTGAGTCAACGATAGCGTAAATTTCATTATCTCATTTGTTTCGGGAATGACGAAAAAATATTAAATACAATAGTGTTAGGGAATGTTAAGATACACAGTTTAAAATTATTTTTGAGTATACAGAATACTTCAAAAAAGTGTGGCCGATATAACATATGTTTTTTTAAATGGAACATCCTATTTTCTAATTTATTTTTGAATCCTGAGTGAAATTTTATAACTTTTTTATTAATGTTGTTGTATACCTAAACCTAGTAGTTTTTCTAATATTTCAATTTTTTAAAAAAAAAATACTAGTTTCCAGTTTTGTAAAAAATTGCCACTAGCGCCATTGTTTCTGAAGGTGGAATACTCATAATTGGTACGAGCGTTCTATAGAGATGAGAAAAAAGATATATGTAAAGAAATTTGAGTTAGATGTTACAGGGTGTTCAGAATAAATTTATACATTTCGACTGTTTTGAATTGAAAAATATCAAATTTTTTAAATGGCACACCCTGTATACTATTATTTTTTTCTGATAGATTTTACAAACTCCAACTTTTATTAAGTCTATCATTTACCTATTTCTAATAGTTTCCGATTTATTTTGAATTTTTCAATTTTTACTCTTGTTTTTAATACACTTACACTATTGTGAAAACATAAACAAATAGTTAATAATAATTTTATTCTAGTTTAACTTATCTAATGATTAGTTATTATGATGTAATAAATGTTCAAAAATAAGCCCGTCTGCATGAATACATATGTTTAGTCGTTTTACTAATTTTCGTTCACTTTCCTTAGCATAAAGGGCGTTATTGTCCTGCACGCATCCCGTATCCTATTTTTCGTATCTACTGGTGTTGTAGGGGGATTCACATAAACACGATCTTTAATGTAGCTCCACAAAAAGAAGTCTAAAGGTGTTAAGTCACATGATCGAGGGGGCCACTGAATCAATCCATCCCTCCGGATCCATTTTTGTGTGTAACGATCATTTAAAAATTCCCGAATTTCCCGGTAGTAATGAGCAGGAGCTCCGTCTTGTTGAATCCACATTTGTTCCTTCTCAAAGTTATCAACTTCTTCAAGAAGCTGGGGTAATTCGTTTTGCAAAAAATTTAGATATCTAGGCCCGTTAAGCGGTTCGCGGAAAAAATATGGACCAATAATTCGAAAATACACATGCATTAAACGACCAATAGTTTTAGTTTTGAACTTCCTGGACCCAAAATGGATTAACTGTTCAACAATAATTGCTACATTACTGCGAAAAGTAGCTTCATCAGAAAACATTATTTTGGATAAAATATTTGGATCAGCCTCTATTGCTCCATTCATGCTGGTACAAAAGTTTACTCGTCATTCAAAATCACGGTCTTGAAGTTCTTGGTGTAGTTCCATATGAAAGGGATGATACTTGTATTTTTCCGTGGTGCGATTAGCCGTAGATTGGGATGTGTTAGATAAGTCAGCTAGTTGACGGCTGCTGACCTTGGGATTATCTTCAACATGAAGTAAAATCTCCATTTCTTTTTCCTCATTTACCACTACCATCAAACCGTTCCATTAAGCACTGAAAAGATTTTCTAGATGGTATACGTCTATTAGGGTACTTCACTCTGTAAAGCCTTACTGCCAAAAGACAAGTTTTTCCCGCCTCGTCCAATATATAAACCATATCAATTAATTCATTTTTAGGAAAATTCATAACTATGACCTTTATACGTCACTTACTACAACAAATTAAACAACTTTTATTTGCAATAGACATGTTAAAATTTGACAATGCCTACATTTTTGTTATGTCTTGGTAACTATGATGTTATAGCGCGAGTGTATTTGAAAACAAGCGTAAAAATTGAGAAATTCAAAATGAATCGAAAACTATTAGAAATAGGTATATGACATACTTAATAAAAGTTGGAGGGTTTTGTAAAATCTATCAGGAAAAATAATAATATACAGTGTGTGCCATTTAAAAATTTGAGATTTTTCAATTGAAAATAGTCGAAATGTATAAATTTATTTTGAACACCCTGTAGCATCTAACTCAAATTTCTTAACACATATCATTTTTTCATCTCTATGGAACGCTCGTACCAATTATGAGTATTCCACCTTCAGAAACAATGGCGCTACTGGCAATTTTTTACAAAACTGAAAACTAGTATAAAAAAATAGAATATATGTAATATCTTCATCTATAATATGCCATTTAGAGCCCAAAGCACATAGATATACTATTTTTTGTTAAAATAGATTTCAGAAATTTATATTTTATGTTTTCCCGCTGTTGATTCCTACAAAAAGAGGATAATCTTTTACTACAGAAACATCTCCTGCTGTCAATTTTTTTTTTCGTGAAAATATTGTCGAAATAACCGACATTTTTATTGAAAGTTAGGGTTAGGGTGCGAAAAATGAAACGAAAATCACAAAACAAGAAACTAAGAAATATTCGACGTGACAAGCATGGTAATGAACTTTTTATTGTGTTAACAATAAAGATTTTATACAGGGTGGTTTAATAGAAGTCTGAATGAACTGAATTTTATTTCTTAACAATTTGGTTGAGGTTAAAAAATGTTAGCTCTTGAAAGTCTATCGACCACCAAGTGATACTTAGATACTTTAGAACACTTATCGTTTCTCTTGCAAACACCATCCATCATTTACAGATTAATTATCCAAATGCCGAATTGCCATCCTGGGTGACTTTTATGTCAACTGGGTTAAGTACTGAAATACAACCAACGAACAAGGATCATTTTCAATCAGTTGTGGCTTTATTCAGCTTATCGACGAGTACATCAGTTTTCTGTATAGTTTTCAACCTACCCTACAGAAAGCGAATATTTCCTTTCTGCCGGAAATGCGTTAGGAGTCAGCTGATACCCAAAAAGGCAAGAAGACCTTGTCAAACAACTACCGACCAGTCGCACTGCTTTCAATAATATCGAAAGTTATGGAAAAGGATATAAATCAGCATCTTCTAAAATATCTTGAAGAACTGAATATTATTAGCGACTGTCAATGCGGCTTTCAAAAGCAAAGATCAATAAATGATTTTCTAACTTATGTAACACATATGCAACTGAACACTTTGGAGAATCTCGCTAGCTACCCTCTTATGATATATCTGAAAAGGGATATCTATGGCTCTCGTGTTGCCTCAGAGAGTGTTCTTTACAAGTGACGGTCGAAGGATTTGTTTCCAACGCCTTCACGATCAACGCCGGTGTATCCTAAAGCTCCATACTGTCACCTACTCCCTTTATCATTTAATTAACGATCTGCTAGAAAGGACCAGAAATCAAATCTACAGCTTTGCAGATGACATCACGCTTATCACTTTGAATGCTCGAACATCGGCTACTCATGCGAATGTTCGCAGATAGCAGACAGTCGTTCAACTTAACAAAGACCTGGAAGAAATTCTATCTTGAGGTGACAGTAACCAAGTAGAATTTAACGCTACATCCCAGGCGGCAATTTTTTTGTACAAAAATTAATGTTGCTGAACCCGACAAAGTTATGTCAGTGCACTTCATTTTTTTTAACATCGTCACTCAATTTGCTGTGCGTCAATTTGAGAGCAAATATGCCTTGGTATGAACATGTTGCAAGCAGAGCAAACAGGGCTTCTCAAAAGCTGGGAATATTATATCGAACTAGAAAGCTTTACACTCCACAACTGTTAATTCTGTACAAAGCTCAAATTCTGCGACCGCAGGAATTTAATCTTTCGTTCAAAATTACCTACAGGTCTTAATTTCCAACCGAGTATAAACTACTCGTAACTAAATTTACAAAAAATATCTTGAAGTTTGAATTATGACCAATATTTGGTTATTTTTCTACCATTTTTGGATAATTTTACAATATTTGAATGAACAAACCGCAGCAATTTATGTCTCTCTATCCATATAATCTGAAATTTGTTGTTTCAAGACCTAAAGGTCGCAAGGTGAATCAACATAACCTTTTTTTGGACCATTATTTGGACTTTCGGATGGTTGTAGTTTCTACTTGACGGAAATTCATTATAAATATATAATAAAAGACTGTTTTTAGTCGATTTCCACTGGTTTATTTATAATTGTGATGTCGCGTTTCGCTGTCGATGCAGCTTCTTCGGATCTACATTTCTTAATTATAATATTACACCTATTTAAGTTACAGTATTTGGAAATCCTACACAGACATGGAATTAGGAGAATAAATTTCTACCTCGTCGTTGACTAAAGTACCTGTAGTCCTGAATCGATTTATTTGCCTTATCTCTAAAAGGTTTAGTTTTAAACCTTTTTGTTGGGTATGTAAAATTTTGACATTCTTATTAAACGTGTGACTGATGTGCGTATGTTGAATCAGACTTTCTATGATTGAAACTTTTCGTGTTCTGCATCGACAACGAAACGCGTCATCACAATTATAAATAAACCAGTGGAAATCGACTAAAAACAGTCTTTTATTATATGTTCATTATTTGGACATATTTTGACCACATTTATTATCATTTTGGCCAGAAATAATGATAAATGGTCAAGATATGTTCAAATAATGTTAATTCACCTTGGGACCTTTAGGTCTTGAAACAACAAGTTTCAAATTATGTGGATCGAAAAACATAAATTTCTTTGATTTGTTCATTTAAATATTGCAAATTTAGAAAAAATTATCCAAAAATGGCAGAAAAATAACCAAAAACTGGCCATAATTCAATAATCGGCTTTAAGAGATTTTTTAGAAATTTAGTTACGAGTATTTTAAAAAAAATTATCCAAATCGGTTGGAAATTAAAAATTGTAGATAATTTTGAACGAAAAATTAAATTCCTGGACCACAGTGCAACGATGGAATACTACTCTCATGTTTGGGACTCTGCTTCCAAACATACACTCCATTTGTTGGATTCACAAGAGAGCTGTTCGCCTGATTGGAGACCCAAAACTGACCAGCAACCTTCCTTTCTTGGAACATCAAAGAACGATTGACTGACTTGAGTCTATTTTATTGAAAGGTGTTCGGTGGATTTAGCTCGCTTAATTTATTACAAAACGGTGCATGCTACAAAAACATATCGCACTAATACTTCACTTCCGTATGAAGCTTGTCACTCTTCGTATAACCTTTTTGAAGCAGTCTTTTATATGGAGAACCTCATCCCTGTGGAAAGATTTGCCCACCAAGTACAATTTACAGTAATTCAATACCAACGTGAATCGCTTTTTCCGTACATGCGTCACTCCTGTAGCGCTTTAGGAATTTCCCTGTGGCACGTGTGCTATGCCCATAAAAAAAAAAACACCGCCGATTAAACTAGCACGATAAAGCTAGTATCTTAAAACAGTTTCCTACATTAACATACAACATTAAAACTGAGCCTTAAAAACTAGCTTTAAAACTGCTGCGTCAAACCGTGCAAAGAATAGAGCATTGTACCACTTGAATGAGTTTTTTGTATATTTAAGTAATTTTACCCTATCTGCTTCACAACGTCGTATCCAAGGTTCACTCAAGAACAAATCATGCGTCGCTTCGTCTCTCATTCTGCAAGAAAACGAGAATGGCTTCCATTTCCATTCGATCTAAAACTTACCTAATGAAATCGGTTCCCATTTAAAACTTCAAAACAGACTTAGTTTTGAAATTAGAGCGACAAAAACAGGTCAACGAGAAGTAGAGCATCGCTCTGGATTTTAAAACCTGGTCATCGGAAACTTCTGTTTAACACGATAAGCAACACAACAATGAAATTTTGTGTTAGTTGAAAATAATTTTAAAAAATATTGTCAAAGTTAAATAAAAATAAGGAAATAGACGAGGTAAATTATCGATTACAGGACAGATCTACCAACCGCGCTCTTCCAAAGCTATTAATAAGAAAAGAAAGAGATGAACAATAACATTAATAAATTCTTGCATTTACTGCCCGCTGAAACTATGATAGTTAGCTACAACCGGGATATCGTTCTAATGTGGCTCGATATAAAATACCCAAAACCAGAAGGAAAAAAAAAACGAAACGATGTAAAAAAACCTGCCAAGGGTAAATCGGACTTGCGCAATTAGTGGTAATAATAATAATAATAATAATAAACGTCTTTATTTTATACTCGGCGAAATGTAGCAGTGCTGTTGTTAACCGAGATCTCAAAAATATACAAAAGAAATACAAAAAATAAAATAAAAATACAAACTCAAATACAATTTAAGAAGTATCAATTAGTACTTAAACTCTACTTACTCTAAACTAAAAAAGGAAAATATTGTAATTCTACATCATATTGATACCCATATACAACCATGATCCCCACCCTACCCTATAAAAGAGACATAATAATAACAGTCAATAAGTCTGAAATAAAATCTCCTTTAAGCTGCCTTCTGAAAGATAGTTCTGCAGAGAGCAAGCAAACCTTCAGGAATTTCGTTCAGAAGTTTAGCAGATGTATAGCCGAAAGACAGTCTAAACACACTTGTACGATGCCTAGGTATTTGAAAGTGGTCGTTGTACCTAGTATTACGCTGATGCACCGAACTGCGATGATGCAGCTTTTCACACAGATACTGTGGCGGTCCTCAACAGTCTATGCAAAAAGCAACCCAGATGTAGAATTTCTCTATCCTTAATACGCAACCGTTTCAGCTCCTTCAGCCTGCCACTCACATGATCCCTCCCCCTGCATCCAAATATAAAACGTACACAGGAGTTTTGAATTTTTTGCAGCTTATATTTCGACATAAGGTCCAGGCACGGACCGTAAACAAAATTACAATAATTAGAGTGAGAAAGGACAAGAGTCTCGCACAAATATTTTTTTAAGCTCAAATTGAGAATATGCCGATTCTTATATATATTACGTAGTGAACAATATGCCCTTTGAGCTACCAAAGAAACCTGCTTTCCAAACCTGAGCTTACTATCAAATAATATTCCCAAATTTTTATATTCAGTAACAAACGAAAAAATGAAACCAATATTTTACAAATATGCTAACAGAAGATAGACCAGAGTTCAAAAGTACCCAACATGGAAATCCAAATATAGTTATACGAGGATCCCCAATAAGGATAACAACATCAGAAGTTAAAGAAGAATGTAAAACGCTAAAAAATGGTAGAGCTCCAGGACCAGGAAACATCCCAGGAGAGATAGTAAAATACGGAACTGAAAAGCTATTTAGCGCTTTGAGGAACTTATTCCAAAGATGCATTAACACATCAGAAGTACCCGAGGAATGGAAAATATCATACATTTCAACAATTCATAAGAAAGGAGACAAAAATAATTGCGATAACTATAGGGGAATAACGGTTAGAGGATCTATTAGCAGAATATACGGAAAAATACTTAAAAATAGAATAGAAACGGAATACGCGGACGTAGAAGCTGAAGAACCGGCAGGCTTTAGAGCAGGAAGATCCACAATAGACCATATCTTCTCACTGACACAAATCCTAGAAAAGAAAACCGCATTTGATCAGGAAGTCCATGTCTTGTTTGTTGATCTAAAAAAGGCCTACGACAGCGTGCCCCTAATGAGATTGTGGGAAACACTACAACAGAGTTATGTAAGCACCGAAATAATTAAAGCCGTAAAATCCTTATACCAAGACGCAAGAAGTAGTTTGAAAACCAAATATGGTATAACAACAGGGTTCCCGGTCTCAAACAGGGCTGCTGTATATCCCCAACGCTATTTAAAATCTATTGGAGAGTGCACTGAAGAACCGGAAAAGGAAATGCAGCAGTATGGGATTACCACTGGATGACGATACTACATTGTACACGCTATCATTCGCAGATGACCAGGTAGTAGTCGCTCAGGACATCGATGATATGGAATACATGATACGAAAACTTATGGATGAATATGAAAAATGGGGCCTAGAAGTCAATATTAAAAAGACCGAGTACATGTGCGTTGGAGGACAACAGCAGGACTTGAAACTGGCCACAGGACACACCATCAAACACTGTGCCAGTTATAAGTATTTGGGAACGAGAATATCTAGGGACGGAACACTGGAAGAAGCAATATTCGAGAGGAATATCCAAGGAAGAAAAGCGATTGCAATGCTTAATAGTATACTTTGGGACAAAAACATAACCATTGAAAATAAGAAGAGAATTTACAACTCAATAGTGAAAAGTGTAATAACTTACAGCTCCCAGGTGTGGCCATTAAAGGAAAGAACAGAAAAAATACTAAAAGCTACAGAAATGGATTTCTGGAGACGAGCAGCCAGAAAATCCAGAAAAGACCGCATACCAAATGACACGATAAGGCGAGCTTTAGAAATAAAGCACGATATAGTGGACGAAATCAGAACCCAACAGTTGATATGGTACGGACATGTACAGAGAATGTCACAAGACCGACTGCCTAAAAAGATTTTAAATTGGAACCCTCATGGAAAAAGAAAGCGAGGAAGACCACGCCAAAGCTAGAGAGCAGGAATCAACAAGGAAGTACTAGAGAGAGATCTGGAGGAGGAGGGATGGAGAAATCGGGAGGAGTGGAAATTAGGCATCGGAAGACGGAAGACGTTATAAATATATATATATATATATATATATATATATATATATATATATATATATATATATATATATATATATATATATATATATATATATAACAAACGGAATTCTCTCCTGGGTCATATTTAAATTGAAATTTGCCAAAGCCCATTCACTGTTTGTTCCAAAATACAGTACTGCCGACTTTCTCGGATTTATCTTCAAACCATTGTTATTAGAGTAGGTAAACATCGAATTTAAACAGTAATTTATTTTGCTGTTCCGCCTGTAATGCGTTAAGACTATTAAAGCTTCTTAAAATCTGACTGTCATCTGCATATTGTATTAGCCTACAATTATTAACATAACAATGCATATCCATTGTATAAATGACAAACAACAATGGTCCCAGACCTGAGGGACGCCTCTATCTAAAGCTAAACTTTGTGACACGCGGCGATTAATCAGCACACGCTGTGATCTATCCGCCAAGTAGTCCTTTAATATATTTATTGTTCGTTCTTTAAAACCATAATAATGAAGTCTGGCACACAACAAGCGGGAATCCAGCGTGTCAAATGCCTTGCTGTAATCGAGAAGAACCAAGGCAGTTGTCTCTCCTTTATCCGCCGCCCCGAGGATATCATCCAAAATGCTTAGCAAGGCTGTTGCAGTGCTAAAACCCCTGCGAACCCTGACTGACCTTCAAAGAATAAGTTATTATTATTAAAATAATTAACGATTTGTTTAAAAATTATTTTCTCCAAAATCTTAGAGAGAATACTCGAAAGACTAATCGGACGCAGTTCAGAGTAATCCTTAGGGCTTGACACCTTCGGCAAAGGCAATATCAAGGCCAACTTCCAATCAGACGGAAACTTACTCTCTAATATAGATACACTGAAAATATGAGTGAGAAACGGTACGATGAGAGGGCAACAAAGTCTTAACATACATTACTTGTACGTACGGTGATTACTTTTAAAATAAAATAAAATCCTTACCTAGGCTAGTTAATAAGGTCCCTGATATGTATATATCTTAAGATCCACCCTATGTATTTTCACGTTTTTTCTTAGTCAATAACCTATAATAGCTATAGCTTCTTAGCTACCTAATAGCCAATTAATGAATCTAGTTCAAACTAGAAGATAGTAGTAAAAGTTTAAAACAACTATTTACTTCCTAAATATTTGTTTAATTATAAACAAATGAAATATAATTATTTTGTCTCGGTACTCGGTACCTATCCGATAGTCATCATGGAAATTTATTTTATCTGTGATTGGCCAAATGCAGTAATGCACTGAGAAGTATATGAGTATATTATTGCACTGAATACGTATTGATATTTCGTAGTTCTTAGACCGGTTAAATTCACATCTTTCTACGAAAAAAACCTTCACCATATTGTCAAGATATATTTTTTATACCAGATAAATTATCAGACGGAACGCACTCGAGATAATTTTCACTGAATCTACACTTCATGAAGAATATTTCAGAATTTTTTCAAAATTTTTTAAACAGTACTTTTCGAGATAGGGGAAGAAGAGAGGGAAGTAATTTTTGGCCTTTCTTTTAAAAGTAAAATAAAAAAAAGTTTGCACAAAAATTACATTATATATATTTTTGAACTTTATTTTCACAAGCTTTGGTTCGATAGCCCACTCCCCCCTCTCTGCAAGCTAACCCTTAAGTCAAAATTAAACTTTCTATGTCAAATGGTTTCAGAAAAAATCGGGTGTGATACCTGATACCCAGACGGACACCGAAGTGATCTCATAAGTTCTCCGCATGGGACACCAAAAATTAAAAATAAAAAGAAGTAAACAAAAGAAAAGAAAAAATCGAAAATCAGCTCAATGATCTAAGAACTGCCATTAATTAGAGACTGTAAACAAGGCAGCACTACCAAACTGTAAGTTAGTCAACTCTATATTAGGGGTAGTGTGAAGCAACTGTTTAAATATTGTATTCGAATAAACCATTTAGGATTATGTAAAGTAGGAGTTTTGTAAAAAATAAGTTCTACAACAGGCCACAATTCACCGATCACCATTAACTTTAATATTAACATACTTTACCTTACTTTACTTCAGGCTACTTCTGTTTCTGTACTGTGCTTTAGGTATTTTCAACTCCACACACTTAGATGTAATATCTATAATGTATTGCACCTTTCTGACATAATGAAATGCTTTAGGGGAAGAAAATTATTCTCAATTAAAAAGCTGAGAGACGCCGTAGGGTCGTTATTTGGAATGAAACCACTCGAGAAACGCTGGAGTAAGTCTATTAATGTAGATGGTAGAATTTTTTTTAACTCTGTGGTTTTTCCTCTTAGTTAGGCAAATAACTTAAACAGAAAACACCCGCGTAAGAAATAATTAACAGAGTTGTCTATAAATTAATCAATTTTAGGACAGGCATATGAATAACGAAGCAATACAAAGAGTGCTGCATAAATTTTATTACCTTAAGTTTTTTACTATACATTCTAAATACAATCAGTGACAAAAAAATGTGTTCTTAGAAATATATAATCATTCCATCGCTTAACCCAAAATAAGTCCTTTGCCATGTCCAAGAGTTCCAAGAGCCAAGCCAGAAGCAGCAGGACCTACAATGGTTGTTGCTGGGGCAATACCAACAACAGAAGCAGCGGGAACTATACCGATGGCGGCAGCAGGACCGCAGCAACCAGCTCCAAGTCCAATAACTCCTGCATAACCAGAAGAGATGACTAGGGCAGCAAATACGGCAAAAATTGCAAGTTTCATCTTAAGTTTCAGTATGTTCTGATTGGGTAATATTGTGTTGATTGGTACCAGTTTTAGGACTGATAATATTCTAAAATGACTCTGTATTTATACCCACTAAGAGAGTAATATTTTTATATTGTTAATCAGAAACCTTGGTTGGTATGATTTTTTTCATTAATTATGTAACAAAGCCTGGATCATATATTCTTGTGCAAATCAAATTACTAATTGCAAAAGAAAATTTCATCATTGCCTAGAAGAATAAAATATTCCTTTAATAGGAAAAAAACAACTCTGCATTGAAAAAATACTCATTGGTAAAAAACTATTTCTATTTCTTTATAGCAGCGCTTGATTCTGATAAAATAAAACTTAAAAACTGTAAAGCAGTTTTTTATAAATCAAGGAATAATAGAATTAGGGTTAGTTAAGGTTAAGTAATAAGGACAATCTACTGCATTTAAAAAAAGTAGTTTAAAATTAGTCAAAATGCGCTTATTTTGAACTAGATATGGAAAAAACTCTGCCATCTTTTTATCTTGTGTTTGATTGAAGGTAGAACCCCAAATAACAAAAAAGGAGATAAAGTTAATTTAGGAAATTAAGGACCGATTAATCTATTTTCTCAAGTCTATAAATTATTTACAAAGAACTTAACAAATAAAATGACTCTCAAACTGGGTAACTACCAACCTCATGAGCAGGCTGGGTTTAGGAAAGATTATGGTATATGCGAACACCTACTGACCATGGTATTGCTAGAAAAATTAGTGGAATATCGTTTCGACATCCTGTATTTCTACAAAACATTTGATACTGTGAAACATTGGGGTATGAGACACTTAATCATGTCAGAATCAATTATAGGTATATCCAGATGCTTAAGTAACATATATATACGATAATGCAACTTCAACTGTTCAAGCTGAAAAATTTACGAGGCCTATCCCCATAAAAAGAGGCATAAGGCAGGGTGATTCTCTCTCTCCAAAGTTGTTTACATTAACTTTAGCAGACGTACTCAAGAACTTACACCGGGATAATCGAGGTATCTCGATTAATGGAAAAAGACTGAATCATCTTCGTTACGCGGATGATATTGTCTTAATTGCAGAGAATCCAGCTGAATTGCAAGAAATGTTGACGGACTTGGAGAGAGAATTTTCGACTGTTGAATTGAAGATGAATTTACAAAAAATCAAGGTAATGTGTAGAGAAGATCTGAACATCACGGTTGAAAACACCACTTTGGAGAATGGAGAACGTTGACGACTATATACAACTTAGCAATAGGATAAAACTGACCTACGAAATTCAAACAATCGAGATTTATAGAAGAAAAATATCGGCTTGGATTGCTTTTGGTAAAACGAGGAAAATGCTGACAAACAAAAATATTGATAGATACATAGGTACCTGCGGACTCGGCTCTTCGACCAGAGCATCTTGTCAGTTCTAACTTACGGGGCCCAAACATGAACACTTACCCAGCATTTTATGAAACAACTGAAGACCACATAACGTGCTATGGAACAACAAATGCTGGATATATCCTTGAAAGCTCGTAAAAATAACATTTATATTAGGTCAACTACTAAGGTCAGAAATGTAGCAGAGACGGTGGTTAAACTCAAATGGAGCTATGATGGCCATGTTGCTAGATATATAGATGACAAATGGGCCCAATCTATGTTGAAATGGATACCATACAAGAGTAAGCGATCGAGAGGACGCCCTACCAAACGTTGCACTGATGACATCAAATAAACGGCCGGGTTTGTGTGGATAAGAGAGGCCCGGAACCATCAAAAGTGGAAAGATATGAGAGAGGCCTATATCCAGCAATGAATTGATGAAGGCTGAGGAAGAAGCAGATAAAGTTATAAAGTTAAAGTCGTTCTTCTCAAACTTGTTTACTTATCTTTTAAAATATTATTTTGCAGTCTTTTACTTATTTCTAAAATTTCGCCCCTTCTTCTTCTCATGGCTTCTCCTAATGGAGGTTGGCGACCACTTCTCTAAATGTTTCTCTGTCCCTCGCAACGTGAAACAATTTCCCCATACTCATGCCGGTCCATTCTCTGATGTTTCTCAGCCAAGACTTTTTCTTTCTTCCGGCATCCTTTCTACCGTCAACTCTTCCCTGCAAGATAGTTTGCAATAGTGAATATTTGTTGTGTCTAAGTATATGACCTAAGTGGGATATTTTTCGTACTTTTATGATTGTCAAGAGTTTTCTGCCTTGGCCTATCCTTCGTAGGACTTTCTCATTAGTAATCCTGGCTGTACATGGGATTTTTAATATTCTTCGATAGAGGCACATTTCAAATGCTTCTAGCTTCTTAGTAGCGTATTACTTCAACGTCCGTGTCTCGACTCTACACGTAGAGGGAGAGAGAGGGATAAATTTCTGTTGCAAAACATTATCTGGAATTTTAAAAATGATTTCCTTGCAACCTCTATTCTGGTTTTAATCTCAGTGTCTTTGTCAATGTGGGATGTGATATAGGTGCCTAAATATTTGTACTTTTCTACACGTTCTATTTGTTTTCTTTCGAAGAATAACTGGCAAATGTTGGGTTGATGTTTAGAAACGACCATAAATGTTATTTTTTTCCGTGCTTATCGTCAGACCCATTTCGACACTTTCTCTATTCACGTTGTCAACCAATGCTTGCAGGTCCTCTAATGTTTCTGGTAAGATCACGGTATCATCGGCAAAACGAATGGTGTTTATCACTTCACCCCTTATCCTGATTCCTTCACCTCGCTCCCATAATGCTCTCTTGAAGATGACTAAGAAATATAAGTTAAACAACACAGGTGCAGTACGCAGCCTTGCCTAACTGCTCGCTGAATCGGTATTTCATTTACTTGTACTACAGCAGTCTGATTCCAGTAGATGTGCTGTATTATTTCTATGTCTTTCTGGTCAAGTTGGATGTTGTTTAATTGTTCCCTCAGTTTGATGTGCTGTACTTTATCAAACGCTTTTTGATAGTCTATAAAGCATATATAGATGGTCTTGTTGTACTTTACTACTTTTTTGAAGGAGGACCGTAATTCCAGAAAGTTCTTCTCTTGTTCCCATAGCTCTGAACCAAAATTGTGAACTGTCGAGTTGTTCTTCACACTTCGTAGATTCTGTTGTGTATAATTTTTAATAAAACTTTCATGTAACTAGTCAACCTGAAATCTTCGCATGATATGAGATTATTTTTCTTAGGTAATGGTATGAAAGCTGATTGCGACCATTCTTTAGAGACTCTTCCATCGTTATATATTTTGTTGAGTAGTTTTGTGAAGGTCTTTATGTTCCATTCATCTAATACCTTTAGCAGTTCCATTGATATTTCATCAAGGCCTGGTGCCTTTTCATTCTTACTGTTCTTAAGTGCTTCGGTTTTCAAAATTTCATTGTTGTGGATTCTACGTTATCGCCTCTATTGTTGAATAATTGAAAAATATATTCTTCCCAGTATTTTTTTACATTTTCTTCTGTCACACACATGTTGTTCTGTCTGTCTCTTGTTACGCAAGGTATTCTTCTTGTGTTACGTGTAACCTACTTCCTATGTAGATTTTTCGTATCATGTTTATTGTTTAGTTCTTCAATGTTCTTGCATCGTTCTTCCATCCATTTTCCTTTGGCTTTGTTGATTTCATATTTTATCTTCCTATTAAGAGCTTTATATTCTTCTCAGTTTTCTACAACAATCAAAATTTAAAAAAAAATGACTTTCATTGTCTTTCATACATTTTCTGGCAAGAACCTCAAAAAATACCTCTTTTAACATTAATTCCGTATTACTTTTTATAAGGGTTTCTTCTTGTGACTTGTGAGGACCACTTTAAATACCTTGGGACAGAAAAGATTTTTTGGAGTAAAAGGCTAAAGTAAACTCATTTATACTCGTAAGAAGGAATTTCTTTTTTCACCAGCTTAAAAAGTTAAATTTTAATGAATATAAAATTACTCCCTTTAAAAAGATTTAACAAAAGTGGAGATGTTACTGCTTTTTAATCGCGGTTTGCCCTTAACCCGAAAAATATATTTTAACAACTTTTTGGGCGAAGTAACTTTAAAGCCAGGTTTAGGTAAATTATTAAGGTTTAATGCTTTTATTTCGTATTCTTTAATTCACGAAACATCTGACAGGTGTTTCAGGTTTCACACAGACTTTTAATTAGGAAAGTTAAAGTAGACAAAACTTCACGACTGGATTTATTGCAATTAAAATATAGTAATCCCGAAATACATCCATTTGTTTGTTATATTCTGAATAGAATTATGCAGATGATTCGTCAAGGGCTCACTGGGTATTTACAAAGCTGACTCATTCAAGATAAGTAGCTTACTAAGAACTTACGTTGTCGGATGTGTTTTATATATCTGTGCAGAATAATAAAATGGCACTGATTGGTCGTAGTTGACTCCGCCCCCTTGATGGCCATTTCAGTGGCTTCCATTCTAGTCATTTGTGTTTTGTTTCTGGATTGACATATTTTTTCAGTCTGTCAAGTAAGAACGTGACCGCTCGTATTCTTAAAAAAATGTGTTTCGAGAAAAATTTTTGCCATCAATGTATTGTTTAGTGTGCTAACAACGGCGCAATTACCTTAGTAAGTTGTCGAAACACCTCCTGCATCAATACTCGCCTGGCATTTGTAAGGACGAGATTTCCTGCATACTCGCGCGGCAATGATCTCCAAATTTTTCGAATCTCGCGAGACAACTGGGTCAAAGTCCTCAGAATCTTCCCTCTGAGCTTCCTCTTTATAAGGGACCAAACGTTTTCAATAGGGTTGGCGTCCGGCGACTGTGAGGGCCACTCTAGTATCTTATCGTGAGCCCAAGTGAGTCGCTTCGCAACATGATTTTCGCACAATAAAGGTTTCCTTAAAGTGCATCGGAATTTGACATTATGCTCCTTGACGCAGCGTCAATTTCGGCTACCGTGAAAACCACGACATGATTCGTTTTTCGTCTTTTGTGTGACTTTACCTACCAAGTCACGTTTTGGCAAGTCATCGACATTTTTCGTCTCGTTAAGACAATTTACCGACTTCTTCACAAACGATATCGACTTTTTCATATATCTAGCGGCCGCGGAATGTGTCAGAAAGACTGCCTCGAATCGACACGCAACCAAGTGACTCATTTGGTTTCGATGATACTTTTAGTAAAATACATCGTAGACAAAGGTTCCCCCTACCGTTTTTTTGTTGATGTTGAATTATCGCGGAGACGTTCTTACCTGACAGACTGTATTTGTCTTTGTCTTGTAGTATTCTATGTTGCCTATCTGTTTATAGCTAAAATCTACTTTGTGACCTGTCTGGAGTCTGGTGTTGAAAAGCGGCAGATGTGATTTATTTAGTTTTGGTAGCCAATTTGTGCTCTTTCAGCCTGTCCGAGATTTTCTATTACTTTATCCAATGTATACTTTGCTGCTAATTTCACATAATATACTGTAAATACTCAGCTATTTTGTATAGGGCCGATATGGTTGGGGTCCCTCTAATGTGTGATAGAATGGCCTTCGTTCTGTCGCCTGTGTTTTAGCTAGTAGTAGCTACTAAAAAAGATTGAAGACGATCAAACACGTGTATAGCATTTACATTGCTATCGATGGCATAATCTTCTTTTCGTTGTATTATTACATTTATCGTTATATTTATTCGATTAATAATTTTAATAGGGTCTCATGTAGGTTGTTATTGTCGCCAAAATCGTTGTTGCCAGTTGACTTAAACCAGAAATGTGTTTACAGGCCCTGCTCTGTAAACACTTTGGGTCTTGGTGTGCTGCTCGAGATGACCAAAAAAAGTCGGCGCGGATATATTCAATCCTTCTTCAGTCACTCTACAAAAGGGGACGGTGGTCGTTAAAAAAGGCTTTAAAAAAGGAAAATTATTGAAAAACTTACTGTAAGTGAGGTTACAAACATAAACTAGGCTCTTCCAACATTCTTTCTTTTTTTTAAAAAAAAAAAAACTTTTTTTTGTCTCTTTCACCACACAGTGTACATGTAAACAATAAAAACATTTAAAAGAAAAAATAATTATTAGTTAAAATATTCAAAATGTAACACCATAATACATGTATATACCCAGGACGCACAGAGAGCGGTACAACACTGCCAGTCGTGGTAAATATGCACTTTTTTTAGAGACGTTTGTTAAATTTAGGAATTTCTCTCTAGAAGAAGATAGAGGATATACGGTTTATTTTGAAATTAATTATCATTTATGTCGTATAATAGGATGTATACCTTTTTATTTTCGAAAACATACATTAGAAGAATGAAATTAATTACACACAGTGAGAAGAAGAAGAAAAGAAAAAAAAAATGTAAAAAAGACAAGAAAAAGGGGGAAGTCTGGGGTAGCTGAAGGCATCTGACTACCTCCCTATTACTAATCTGAAGTAGGTTAGAGTAAATTACGTTTAAATTTTGAACATTTGATCTTTTGTTCATGCATTTTTTTTTTGGTTATTGATGTAAACCATTTCAAGAAAATTTCTTTTAAAGTAGTTTTTTTCAAAATCTATTATTTTTAAGTGTGGTGAAAGAGACAAAAAAAGGTTTTTTTTTTTGAAAAAAGGAAGAATGTTGGAAGAGCCTAGTTTATGTTTGTAACCTCACTTACAGCAAGTTTTTTAATAATTTTTCTTTTTTAACGACCACAGCCCCCTTTTGTAGAGTGACTGAAGAAGGATTGAATATATCTGAAAGCTTTCACTAAGTAAAAAGAGTATTATTTTTTGTGAATGCCCTAGAAAATACTTTATAATCTGGCTGCAACCCTGCGAAACTCACAATTTTTATTTAAATACACAGCCGTGAAATTAATAACTCTCTCTCTCTTTCTTTCTCTCTCTCTCTCTCTCTCTCTCTCTCTCTCTCTCTCTCTCTCTCTATATATATATATATATATATATATATATATATATATATATATATATATATATATATATATATAAATATATACATATATATATATATATATATATATATATATATATATATATATATATATATATATTCGTCTTATTCTCCTGATTTGGCACCTTCGAACTTTCATCTGTTTCCAAACCAAAAAAAACACCCCGGTGGCCAGAAATTTTGGGGTGTGTTTTGTGAAGTCATTGATCACTTTATACCTCTGTAACAAAAATTTTTATTTTAAAAGCAACATACGGAGCACTAATTGCGCAAGTCTGACTTGCACTTGGCTGGTTATTTGGGTTGCAAGTGACACTTTCTCCTTTTTACTTAAACAACCATGGTATTTCGCAAAAAAATAATTATAATTTGAGTAGTTAAGATGATAAAATAATATTTGGCATTTATATTTGGTTTTTTATATTTGGGGTTATGGGATTACTTCGGTGTCCGTCTGTCTGTCACGCCCGATTTTCTTCGAAACTATTTTACATAGAACCTTATAGTTTTTTGACTTAAGGGGTTACTTTTGGGGGTAAAATTGGAAGTGAATAGAAAATTTTTTTCCAAGGTCATCGAGTGTGGTGTCAAATGAAAACTTGTGAAATCACTGGTTCAAAAATATGTATGATGTAATACTCGCGCAAGCTTTTCTTTATAATATTTTTAGAAAAATGCCAAAAATCGCTGTTCCTCGCTCTATCTCTAAGAGTACTAAACAAAAAACTTCAAACAAATGTAGGTTAAATGAAAAATATCACTGTCACTTTGATAATTGGTCTGGTATATAAAAAAGAATTTTTTCAAGGTCGTCAAGTGGGATGTCAAATGAAAGCTAAAAATTGCCCAAAATCGCAGTCCCCAGCCCTATCTCTAACAGTATCAATCAAAAAATTTCGAAGAAATTCAGAAATATTCTCCATAAAGTGTAGACTGAATGAAAATTAGCACCAGGGTGTACCTTCGATACTTTATCTAGTATATAAATACAAAAATCGTAAAGAGACTTTGTTGTAAACTCATGTAGGGTGTGTTTTGTGACGTCACTGATCATTTGATACCTCCGTAACGTTTTTTTTTATAAGCAATCACCGTACGGAACACTAATTGTTAAAGACGGTTTTTTTTTTCCTTTTTTGAAGGGACGAATTTTTTCTGTGATCAGTATCTATTCATATAGTATATTTTGATATACCATTAAAAATGGTATACTAATAAATTTGTCGGCCTAAAATAAGACTAAATCTGCGATTGGGATAAGAGTCCCCTAAAGTCTCCTTTACGGAACTAATATATTAACAACTTGGAAAACTCATAGTTTGTTTATTCTTTTAAGTTAACTACTAAAAAAAGTCTTTTTTTAATGATCATATATATAATATTTCAGCAAAGGATAACTTCAACTTATATTCTGAACAAATCTGCGAAGAAGCTCTTGATGATACTGACGCCGGTATAATGACACAGGACCATAAAAAAAGTTTGCAGTGGCAAGGTGAGATACCACACCATATGTTTTTTGGTGAGCTGAAAACGAATCCGAGGTCAGAATTGACTCATCCTCATCACCCAAGAATTTTTAACATAACCCCAAAAAACACCTTGAAAATGACCGAAAATACTTTCACAAATTAATTGAAAATATAAACAAGCAAACTACCATATCTATACGTATTTTGGGATGCTTAAATCGAATCCAAGGTTAGAATTCACCCATCACGTCAGTATTTTGATACAACTTCAAAAAACATCTAAAAAATGGCCAGAAATACATATTTATTTATTTATTTATTTACTGTTACAAGCCCAACAAAAGAATTAATTAATAGGGCCGATCATACAATCATTAAACAAGACTAATACATATCACAAAATGCTTAATTATACAAACAATAAACAAACTACAATTTCACATATGCTTACAGCTATTAAAATAAGTTTAGACAGATACAGAAGAATTCCCTCTGAGACATGGACAGATCACATGCTCTAGATATCTTATTATAAGCAGCGCATATCTTATAAACGAGTGAAGTATAGAATATATTTGTGTGAGATAGAAGAAGTTTCCAGTCCGATGAGCTAGTCTAGGCACAACAAAATTCAGTTCCTCCAGCAACAGTGGACATTGAATCACACATTTATACAGAAACATCACCATACCCATATTTCTACGTTTCTCTAAGGTCATATAAGTATAACTCTCTAACAAAATATCATTCTCTATACCTACCGGTGGATACACCCATCAGCTTTCCTAGCCAAAAACTTTAAAAACCTCCTCTGAACATATGTAAGTAAAATAAAAAATTAAATGAACAGACCACCACATCTATACGTATTTTGGTGTGCTTAAACCGATTATGCTAAAAGAATTGACCTATTAAGTCAAGATCTTGAAATAACCTCCACTATTCCAGTTCTTTCATTCCCAGGTTGCTAAATTAAGGTGAGTCTTCTCGCTTCTCGTCCACTGGATGTTTTATTAAAGTGATTCCCCACGCACATCACTCTCGCAATGCTGGATAACAGTCCCTTCGCCTCTCACCCTAATGGAAAAACTTTTACATCCAGAATTCTAAATCTAATATAACCTAATGCAAGAACTATTCACCAAAAACTTTAAACCTAACATAGCCTAATGCAAAAAACTTACACCAAGAGCTTTACACCAAGAAATCTAAACCTAACATATCCTAATGCAAGAAACTTACACCAAGAACTTCACACCAGGAACTCTAAACCTAACACAGCGTATTGTAAGAAATTTACACCAAGAACACTAAATTTAATATAGCCTAATGCAAGCAACTTATACCAAAATCTTTACACTAAGAACTCTAAACCTACCATAAACTAATGTAAGAATCTTACACTAAGAACTTTACACCAAGAACTCAAAACCTAACATAACCTAAGAGAAGGAACTTACATCAAGAACGTTAAGTTATAACCACAACATAACCTAATGCAAAAAGCCGAGCAGACCAACATATCTGTACGTATTTTTGGTCGCTAAAAACAAATATGTCAACAAAACTAACCTTAATAGGTCAGGATCTTCAAATATCCTCAATTAGTCCAGTCGTTTCATCCACAGGATGCTGAATTATGGCGAGTTCAATCGCCTTTCACAATCGGGGTAGTTTTTTAAAGTGAGTCCCATCACCTCTTATCCACGATGTGCCTTATTATGGTAATTTCTCCCGCCTCTTACCCTTGGGATACTTTATTTAAGTGTGTTCCCTCGCCTTTCATCATTAGGGTGCTTTACTCAAGTGAGTCTCTTCGCCTCTCAAAATCGGGAAAACACTTTAATAAAGCATCCAGCGAGCGAGAAGCGAGGGGACGCGCCTTAATTCAGCAACCTGTGAATGAAAGGAAGGGACTTTTTGAGGTTATTTCAAGATCTTGACTTAATAGGTCAATTCTTTTGGCATATTCGATTTAAGCATCTCAAAATACGTATAGATATGAGAGCCTGTCTGATTTAATTTTCTAATTTACTTACAGATGTAATTCTGTCCATTTTTGAGGTATTTTTTCAGGTTATACCAAAATACTGACGTGATGGGTGAGTTTTGACCTTGGATTCGATTTCAGCACCTAAAAATACATATATATATGGTGCCTTGCTCCTTTACAGTTGTAAATTTTCTGTAAAAGTATTTTTGGTCATTTTCGAAGTGTTTTTTGAGGCTATGTCAAAATCCTTGGGTGATGAATAAATTCTGACCTCGAATTCATTTTCAGCATACCAAAAAACATATGATGTATCTCAACTTTTAACAACCAAACTTTTTTTTTGTGGTCCTGTGTAATCAATGGACAAATGATCAATATCATCCGATATGCTGACGACACGTTAATTCTGGGAAATTCTAAGAATGAGCTAAGACTAAATACATCATCATCATCAGCAAACAAGGTGATGGAATAAAATCGATGACAAGAACCTCGAACGAATAAATAAATTAACCTGTCTCGGAACTATAATTAACGACCCAGGTTTGAAGTTAAGAACGGAATAGTTAAGACACGAGAAACTTTTGTAAAAATAAAATAGATTCCGTGTAATCACAACCTAAACACAGACCTCCGTATAAAGATATTAGATGGTATATTTTTTCTGTACTCTTGTATGGAGTAGAAACATGGACGATCCCGGACACGCTACTTAGACGCTTGGAGACGTTTGAATTTTTTTTTATGGGTATAAGCACATGTGCTGCAGGGAAGTCCCTAAAGCGCTCCAGGAGCGGCATGTGTGCGGAAAAAGCGATTCACATTGTTCTTGAATCGCTGTAAATTGTACTCGGTGGGAAACACAGCGCTGGGCAAATTATTCCAAAGGGATGATGTTCTCCAAATAAAAGACTGCTTGAAAAGCATTGTACGCGGAGTAACAAGCCGAACCTCATACGGATGTGAAGCACCAGCGCGACATGTATTTCTAACAGGCACCGCTTTGGGAGAAATTAAGCAGGCTACCTCCTTCGAACACTTTCCATAAAAATACACACAGACTCAAGTCGCCAACCGTTCTTCGATGTTCCAGCGAATCAAGGCCGCCGGTCAGTTCCGGGTCTCCAATCCGACGAACAGCTCTTCTCAGAACAGAATCCAATAAATGCAGGGTATGTTTGGGAGCGGAGCCCCATACATGGGCCCAGTATTCCATAGTTGGCCGAATTTGAGCTTTGTAAAGAATTAACAGTTCTTGTTGAGTGTAAAGCTTTCTGATTCGAAATAATATTCCCAACTTTTGAGAAGCTCTCCTTGCTATGCCTGGACATATTTGCTCCCAAACTAACGTCCAACAAATTGAGCGACGATGCTAGGGAAATGGAGTGCCCCGATATAACTATATCGGCTTCAGCAACATTAACTTTTTTAGAAAAAACTGCCGCCTGGGTTTTTGTAGCGTTAAATTCCACTTGGTTACTGTCACCTCAAGATAGAATTTCTTCCAGGTCTTTGTTAAGTTGAACGACCTCCTGCTGTCTGCGGATATTCGCCTGAGCAGCCAATGTCCGAGCATTCAAGGTGAATGAAGAGACAAGCGTACTGTCATCTGCAAAGCTGTAGATTCGATTCCCGGTCTTTTCCAGCAGATCGTTAATATAAATGAGAAAGAGAGTAGGAGACAGTATGGAGCCCTGGGGCACACCGGTGTTGATAGTGAAGGTGTTAGAAGGAAATTCGTCGACTGCTACTCGTAAAGAACGCTCTCTGAGGAAACATGAGAGCCACAAACAGAACCTTTCAGACATACCATAAGAACCTAACTTAGCCAACAGTCCATCGTGCCAGACACGGTCGAATGCCTTGGATATGTTAAGAGCAACCGCTCGAGATTCTCCAGCGTGTTCAATTGCGTTGTTCCAAACATGTGTTACATAAGTCAGAAGATTTCCTGTTGATCTATGTTTACGAAAACCATATTGGTGATCGCTAATAATATTGAATCGTTTAAGATATTTTGGAAGATGCTCATTGATAACCTTTTCCATGATTTTCGATATTATTGAAAGTAGTGCGACTGGTCGGTAGTTATTTGGCAAGGTCTTCTTGCCTTTTTTAGGTATCGGCTGAACCGTGGCACATTTCCAGCAGGACGGAAATATTCCCTTTCTGTAGAATAGGTTAAAAAGTCTACAGAAAACTGGTGTTAGTTCCCTTGCAATGTGCACTTACCGACGCGACAGATGTTGAAAATCAAGTGTACTGACCAGATAACCAATGAATCAGTTTTATAGCGCTTAAATAAAACAATAGAAACAGTACATACAATAAAGAGCAGAGAACTGGAATGCCTAGACCACTTAATGAGAAACTCCGAAAAGTATGCTTGCTGCCTTACACCTAATAATTCACGGCAAAATACAGGAAAAAAGAAGTGTCGGAAGAAGGACGACTTCAAGGCTCAAAAACCTGCGGCAATGGTATGGAAAAACAAGCCAGCAACTGTTCAGAGTAGTCGTAAATAAAACCATAATAGCCAATATGTTAGCCAACATGAGAGTCAACGACCGGTAACGGTTACGGCACTAGAACAAGAAGAAAGAATAAAAACAAGAAAACATATTATCATTTGTTTTTCAGATATACAAGGAAATATCAAGGATTCTAAAGTTTATTTAAACATCATAGAATTAGACAACAAATTACACATTTTTGTCTTCATTTAACCTTCTTTATATTATCTTACTATTTGCAAGATACCTGCTATTCTAAAGGAATTTATTACACCTTATAGTTACAGGAATTAAGTTAAAATAATTTTTCATAAATAAGACCCAACATTATTAATCCTTAATAATACCTTTTTGTAAAACATTAATAAATTTTCCCAGCAAATTACCTCGAGAACTGTTTTTTCTTATTAAAGGGCTTTCAGCTCCCAAGAATAAAAAAATATACATTAGACTATTAATTTTTTTTTTCTTATTCCAGGTATTCACACTAGAGAAATTGTTCACGGGTATGTGTAATATTAAATCGAAATAAAATAGAATTAATATGTTCTTCAAACAGGGAATATGGCCAGGGTATTGAAAAACAAAAGGTGAACTTTTGTGACGAATGTATCTCAAATAACGATCCTTATTTGAATACGGTACTACATGGGGTGAAAAGCCCCGAGAGTTTTAAAGAAAAAACAATGTTTTTGACAAAAATCGATTTTATACTTCAACATAGTTTCCTTCAAAAGCGCTACACTTTTTCCAGCAATCTTCTAACATTTGAATACCTTTCGTATACTATGATTTGTTGAGCTCTCTAAAATAAGCGGCAGTTTCTCAATCGATTTCTTTATTTGAGCCAAATCTCTTTTAATGGAGCTATCTTTTCCAATTTGGAAAGAGGTAATAATCGCTGGAGGCCAGATCTGATGAATGAGGTGGATGAAGAAACAATTTATAGTCCAATTGGTCTACTTTCACCATCGATTTTATCAAGTTGTGATCTGGTGCATTATCTTGATGAAACAACACTTATTTCTCCGCTAAATGCAGCCTTTTTTTCTTGAATTCACCATTCGAACGGTCCAATAAACCAACATAATAATTTCCGGTGTTTATTCGCCACTTTTCAAGATAAATCAGTATTATTCCATGCGCATCCCAAAAAATACTTTCCAAAACCTTTCCTGCAGATGCTTGTCTTTTTGAACGCTTCGGTCGGCTTTCATGCGTTCCAGCTACTGCCTGTTGGACTCAAACGTGTAGTGATGGATCCATAGTTCGTCCGTCGTTACGAATCGACACAAAAATGTCTTTAGATTATGCAGAAACAGTGCCAAACAGCGTTCTGAATCTTCGACACGTTTTTTTTTATCAATCGTGAGAGTAAGCGGCACTTTTCGGGCACATAGCTTTTTCATATGCAAATATTCATGCAAAATATACCTCACGCATTCTGTTGATATCTTCACAATGTCAGCTAACTCTCCTACTTTCGCTTTGCGGTCATTCAAAACAATACGGTGGATTTTTTTGTGTTTTTTAGACTAAGTGCCTCATTAAGAGGTCCGAAACGTCGTGCATCATCGGTGCTTGAACGAGCGCATTCAAGTTCATTAACCCATAGATATATAGTTGCTCTCAACGGAACAGATTTGTCATAACACTTCTCAAGCCATTCTTGGGATCTGGCTGTATTTTTCCCATCAAAAAGCAATGTTTAATCAACACACAATTATTTTTGTTCGTTTTGCAAAGATCAAAAGTAGCGTAACTCAAACAGCTGTAACTCGCAAACTAATAGACAAAATGTCACGAAAATTTTACACGAATCTTCTGAGAGTTAACACTAACAGAAAATCATATGTTTTTTTTTGTTTGTGCTGCCATCTCTAGGAAAGTGTCGGGACTTTTCATCCCATCTTAGTAGTGTTAACAATATATAAATGTCATTTCTCATAAATTAAGAACATGCCCCATTAAAAATTGCACACAGAATCTCTGACCATGCTTTCTAGGAACCTGTTCTTAATGACCGGAAATGCATATGTATTAATTAGGTATACGAACTAATTATCAGTTCAGAGGCAAAATTTATTTGTAAAATAAGAACTAATATAAACCCAATCTTCATGATAATCTGTTTTGCTTTTTCACATTAGAGAAATTTTGCAACAGTTATTTTGGTAGGCCACTGTCTCTATCTTGATGAAGTACGCGCCCACTGTTTGGCGCTTGCGTAGTAGTAAAGGGAAGAAATCAAATATAGGACTACTATTATCGTTATTTGACCACTTGGAGCTTGCGCAGTATTGACACAAAATAAGGGAAACCTTTATTAAGGATAACAATTTCCTTTATTTAGAAACTTATAAGAGAGATTATTTGAAGTTCGTTATTTTTATCGCTGTTATGGTAGGGCCTGTTGTTTTTCCTACTTGGGTATATAAATAACTAAGAAAATACAATAAAATTGAAATGATATTCTTTTATTACAAATAACACTGACAACAGTTAATTAGTGTTCAGATTATGTTGAGATTTTGCAATCTTTGGCATTACAAGTACTAATTTCAAATTCGTAATTCGTATTAACTTAGAAATATTGAAGAAAGTGATAGAAACATGCTAGACCCAACTTTAATTTAGAAACTTGTATTAACCCATCAAATACTAATAACCCGTGTGCTTAACCATGAAATGCATGAAAAAAAATCCCCGAGGTTTATAAAAGATGAATACTAACCTAACCTTGCAATTCCTTTGCATTAATACTACGCATGCTTGAGATAACGATAAGGACAAAGGCATGTGAAAAATAAACGTTGCAAAATCTCTCGATTTTCTGCATCTTAAGTAACTGTTGGATTTTAGAATATAAAAATGCCTGTTTTTTCTATGCGCTAAATTTATCGACTTTTTTCAACCATTTCAACCAACTTGACCTGAGAATCATCCAGATAGTGTTGTAAAAATTAGAATGTAATCCAGGTCTGGAAAATTTACCGCCTACAGAAGAATTTTTTAGCGTAAAACTGAGATTTTTTTTGTCTCGGAAGTAAGCGCATTAACAACCCACAAAGACTACTGGCGAAACCACTCCAGCTTCTGTAGACAATGTGAAATCGAGTTTGACAAGGGCAGATACTTTGTAATAATAAGAAGTCAACGATATTTGGTATTATTTCGGTAGTTATATTTTTTTGGCTCTTATTTTTAATGTTTACAATTCTTTTTCATTCAGTTGTAGCATATTTTGTTTTGTAAATTAGTTTAGAGTTAGATGACTTTGAGAATGATCGAATAGGCGGAAATATGATGGAAAGTATAATTTATGAAACAAGTGTCGTTTTAATACTCATTCTAAACAAATGTTAGTTCATGAAAAGTAATTAAAGCAATCCAACAAATTTTAGAACCATGTTTGTTTGTATTTTAGTGTGCTTTACGTTATAGGCTATAAAGATAATTTATAAGATCATTTTGGCAATTTCAGCGTAACATTTCCTTTGATATAATTAAAATTGTAATTAAGGAATATTATAGACTTATTTTTTTACATAGCAAAAAAAATACTTTCGTTTAAGAAAACTTAAATATTAGCGATTAACAAAAAAGTTTGTAATTAATTACTTCATGACTATATCAACTTACATTATAAATTCGACATTGGGCATTACATTTTTAGTGTTCCATACTTATGGGATCCCTTTGATGTTCGTCGGTTTGAAAGTTAAATTTTTACCTAAGGGGTTAGTTTTGCGGGGTAAAACCGGAAGTGAAAAAGAAAATTTTTAACAAGTCATCGAGAGGGATGTCAAATGAAAGCTAGTGAAAACACGAGTTTAAAAATATATATGATGTAATATTGCGCACACTTTTCTATGTATTATTTTTAACAAATATCCAAAAATCTCAAGTACTAACCCAAAAATTTTGAAACATTCTTCATAAAGTGTAGATTGAGCGAAAATTATCACTAATGCATTACGTTTGTTAATTTACCAGGCATATAAAAAACTATTTAGCTTAACAATATAGTGAAGGTTTTTTAATATACTTTTCAGTACACACGCTGGTGGCCAACGGATAGGTACGGAGACAAAATAATGTTATTTTATTTGTTTATAATTAAACAAATATTTGTTTTACACTTTTATTACTAGATTCTATTTTGGGCTCGATTGATTTATTGGCTATTAGATAGTTAAGATTCTGTAACTATTATACATTATTGACTAAAAATCGTGAAAATACATATTGGATCTTAAGATATATACATGTCGGGAATCTAATTAACTTAGCCTAGGTAAGGTTGATATTTTAATTTAAAAGCAATTACCGTATGGAACACTAATTGCGCAAGTCCGACCTGCATTTGGACGTTTTTTATTAAAAGAAAGGATAAAAGAAAGAATTTTTGATCAAATCTTTATATTTCTTAAGGATGATTTGAAAGATAATAATTATAATTCTATACTGTAAGTCATTTTTAATGTAAATAATGCTGATATGAATATTTTTACCAAGCCATCAAACTGCATTTTTTATGTATTTTCAATGGGCTATATTTTCTTCATGAGGTATTCTTTTCAAATAAAAATAACTTTCACATACAAACATAATTGTTACGTTTCAAATTGCATCGCAAACCCTTTACTATTTTATCACCATCATCATCAGCTTATACTGTCCACTGCTGGACGAAAGCCTTTCTCAAGTCTTACAACTTTTTTCTGTTCTGGGCTGCTTGTGCCAAATTTTCAACCACTCTTTTCAAATCATCAGTCCGCCGACTTAGTGGTCTATCTCTACTTCGATAGCCTTCGGATCCCGGCCGCCACTTTATGATTCTCTTTGTACATCGCCCAACTTTAAACCCAGCGACATGTCCAGCCCAGTTCCATTAAAGATGAATTCCTATGAATTTGACTGCGTCTTGTACCCCCGCTCTCTTCCTGACAATGTAATTTGGGATGTGATCCCTAAGAGTAACGCCCAACATTGACCTCTTCCATCTTTCGTTGTATGACACACATTTCATTGATGTTTTTCTTCGTCATTATGAGAGTATCGGCTCCGTTGATAAGAACGGTTCATTATAAATACATCATAACACATACTCACATAAATTTTCAGATTTGTAGGACGAACGATTTTGAAGGAATCTTTCACGTAACTTCAAAATGATTTACATTCAAACTGAGATTTTTTTTTGTCTCGGAAGTAAGCACATTAACAACCCACAAAGACTACTGGCGAAACCACTCCAGCTTCTGTAGACAATGTGAAATCGAGTTTGACAAGGGCAGATACTTTGTAATAATAAGAAGTCAACGATACTTGGTATTATTTCGGTAGTATATTTTTTTGCCTTTTTTTTGAAAGTTTACCATTCTTTTTCATTCAGTTGTAGCATATTTTGTTTTGTAAATTAGTTTAGAGTTAGATGACTTTGAGAATGATCGAATAGGCGGAAATATGATGGAAAGTATAATTTATGAAACAAGTGTCGTTTTAATTCTCATTCTAAACAAATGTTAGTTCATGAAAAGTAATTAAAGCAATCCAACAAATTTTAGAACCATGTTTGTTTGTATTTTACTGTGCCTTACGTTATAGGCTATAAAGATAATTTATAAGATCATTTTGGCAATTTTAGCGTAACATCCCTTTGATATAATTAAAATTGTAATTAAGGAATACTATAGACCTAATTTTTACATAGTAATAAATACTTTCGTTTAAGAAAACTTAAATATTAGCGATTAACAAAAAAAGTTTGTAATTACTTTGTGACTATATCAACTTACATTATAAATTCGACATTGGTCATTACATTTTTAGTGTTCTATACTTATGAGATCCCTTTGATGTTCGTCTACCTGAAAGTTAAATTTTGACCTAAGAGCGGGGTAAAAGATGAAATGAAAAAGAAATTTTTTTAAAAGTGATCCAGTGGGGTGTCAAATGAAAGCTAGTGAAAACACGAGTTTAAAAATATATATGATGTAATATTTCGCACACTTTTCTATGTATTATTTTTAACAAATGTCCAAAAATTTCAAGTAACGATCAAAAAATTTTGAAAAATTCTCCATAAAGTGTAGATTGAGCGAAAATTTACGCATTACGTTTGTTAATTTGCCCGGCATTTAGCTTAACAATATGGTGAAGGTCTTTTTATATACTTTTCAGTACACACTGGTGGACAACAGATAGGTAAGAAGACAAAATAATTTTATATCATTTGTTTATAATTAAACAAATATTTAAGTAGTAACCATTTGTTTTACACTTTTATTACTAGATTCTATTTTGGGCTAGATTGATTTATTGGCTATTAGATAACTAAAATTCTGTAACTATTATACATTATCGACTAAAAAACGTGAAAATACATATTGGATCTTAAGATATATACATGTCAGGAATCTAATTAACTTAGCCTAGATAAGGATTATATTTTAATTTAAAAAACAATCACCATATGGAACACTAATTAAGCAAGTCCAACTTGCACTTGGACGGTTTTTTTTATTAAAAGAAAGGATAAAAGAATTTTTGATCAAATTTTTATATATCATAAGGATGATTTGAAAAATAATAATTATAATTCTATACTGTAAGTCATTTTTAATGCAAATAATGCTGATATGAATATTTTTAACAAACCCTCAAACTGCATTTTTTATGTATTTTCAATGGGCTATATTTGCTTCATGAGGTGTTCTTTTTAAATAAAAATAACTTTCACGTACAAACATAATTGTTAGGTTTCAAATTGCATCGCAAACCCTTTACTATTTTATCATCATCATCATCAGCTTATACTGTCCACCGCTGGACGAAAGCCTTCCTCAAGTCTTGCTACTTTTTTCTGTTCTGGGCCGCTTGTGCCCAATTTCCAGCCACTCTTTTCAAATCATCAGTCTACTGAGTTAGTGGTCTACCTCTACTTCGATAGGCTTCGGATCCCGGTCGCCATTCTATGATTCTCTTTGTCCATCGCCCATCCTTAAACCCAGCGACATGTCCAGCAAAGTTCCATTTAAGATGTAGAATGAATTTGACTGCGTCTTGTACCCCCGCTCTCTTCCCGACAATGTGATTTGGGATGTGATCCCTAAGAGTAACGCCCAACATTGCCCTCTTCCATCTTTCGTTGTATAACACACATTCCATTGATGTTTTTCTTCGTCATTATGAGAGTATCGGCTCCGTAGGTAAGAACGGTTCATTATAAATACATTATAATAGTAAACACTCACATAAATTTTCAGATTTGTAGGACGAACTATTTTGAAGTAATCTTTCACGCAACTTTTCAAAATGATTTACATTCAAAATAAAATTTTATTTTAATTTTTCAATCTTAAACATAAGTTATGCAAGATTTGAAAATTTTGGTATCAATCTTAACCAAAACGCTTGCGAACAATGATCCACTAATCTTTTCCAAGTTTTTTTTTCACTATATTTGTTCTTTACTATTTCAGGTCAAAAAAAAAACTAAACCAATTGTATTTTATAATCAAGAATACTATGCTGAATCTAGCTGTATTCTCCATGTTTACCAACAAATATACGGCTTCCTGAAATACACACCAAAACTCCCCTCGTCAAGTGTAACTGCCCCTTTATAGCGCAGGAAACAAAATTGAACTGGTCTGACAAAATAATTATGTATTCATATCATCAACCACAAGAATCAGTAGTTACAATCAAAAATTTAACATTTTTGTCTGGAATTATATTTAAGATATTTACTTTGAAATAACAGTTATTGAGTGGTTAAATAACTTCTTAACTTGATGTAAGGAATTATTGTTTTGGTGGAAAAATTTCACATTTCCATTAAACTCTATGTCTTTCTCTTAATCTATTGGTACCCTAATTCTTATTTCAATTACAGATATAATCTTTGATTGTGTTAGCCGATACTTGTTGGAAATTCATATATATATATATATATATATATATATATATATATATAATATATATATATATATATATATATATATATATACATCAGCTCTTCAGGCCGTGAGGCCAATGGCTTCAATTTTTTTGATGATATATATATATATATGTATATATATATATATATATATATATATATATATATATATATATATATACATCAGCTCTTCAGGCCGTGGGGCCAATGGCTTCAATTTTTTTGATGATTTCTCTCCATTCCTTCCTATTCCTTGTCTTCTGCCCCCAGTCCGGTACCCTCAGTGCCACTATGTCAGCTTTTACATCCTCTAACCATCTCTTTTTGAGTCTTCCTCTTCTGCGCCTGCCGCCCTCGCCCAGTGTTAGTACCTGCTTTGCATGTCTGTACTGCGGCATTTTATATACGTGACCCAACCAACTGGCCCTTCGAGCTCGAATTTTCTGGATGATATTAGGCTGTCCATATAGCTCCCTCACTTCCTGGTTAGTCCTTCTTCTCCAACCACCATCCTCTCTTTTTGTACCACCATACATCTTATGGAGCATCCTCCTCTCCCATCTTTCCAACTTTTCTGTATTTTTTCGGCTCAGAATCCATGTTTCGCTACCGTACAACACTGCTGGCTGAATCACTGTCTTATAAATACTTTCTTTAGTTCTTCTACTTATCAGTTTAGACTTTATCATTGTATTTAGGGTTCCCATAGCTTTGCTATCCTTCGATATTCGTTTCTCGATCTCCATGTCGTCATCAGCTCTATTAGTGATAATCACACCCATGTATTCAGAATGGCTAACTTTCTCAAAGTTGTACTCTTTACTTCCTTTGCTCTTAATTTTTACCTTTTCCCCCCTAGGTCGTTCTTCAGCTCTCATTTCGAAATACTTTGTTTTTTCTTCATTTATATATAGACCGTATTGTTTAGCTTCCATGACTGAACATTTTCTGTAGTTCACTCTTTGATCTTGTAATAAGTGCTAAGTCATCTGCGAAGGCAACGACCTGCTGTTTCCTATGGTATATTATTCCTTTAGTCTGCACTCGACTCTCCCTTAAAATGGCCTCCAAGGTCAGACCAAACAGCGTCGTGGACAGCGGGTCTCCCTGTCTCAAACCTTTCCTCACTGTAAATGCCCTGGACAAGCCCCCCTCCAGTGAGACTCTGTTCCATGTTTCATTCATAGTGATTTTCACCAGTCTTATCAACTTCGGCGGAATTTAAGTTTTTCCATTGCTTCATAAAATTTCGATCTTATTATGGAGTCGTAGGCTTGTTTGTAATCCACGAAAAGAATATGCAGTCCCAAGTTCCGCTCGTAGCTGTTGTGTATTAGTTGTTTCATCGTGAAGACTTGGTCTATAGTGGATCTTCCTTTCTTAAACCCTCCTTGATATTCGCCTATGACTTCATTTTCGTATTCAGTTAATCTATTCCTAACCAGTAGGGCAAATACTTTATACGTTACATCCAAGAGGGCAATCCCTCTATGGTTTTGACACAGGGTTCTGTCTCCCTTTATATGCACAGGGCATATAATAGCGTTTCTCCATTCATCCGGTAATTTCTCTTGCCTCCAAATTTTCCTCATTAGTCTGCTGATTCTTTTATGCAGCTCTTGCCCTCCTCCCTTTAACATTTCTGCAGCAATTCCATTTTCTTCTGGGCTTCTATTGCTTTTTAACGTCATTATTTTCTCCTCTATTTCCCGGTCCGCTGGCTCAGATATTTGGGCTTCACTCGACCCTCCACCCCGGTAGATTGATGGCTGGTTATTTTGGTTCTCGTCTTCGGTACCCTGAGGGTTTAATAGTTCCTCAAAATAGTTTGCCCATCTGTCTAATTTTCCGGGTAAGTCCCCTATCAGTGTTTACTTCTGTAGAAACATGTGCTTCTTGCCCGTCCCGTTCTGTTGGCCTTCACTTCCTGGTAGAAATTTCTGATGTCCTTGTTGACCATATGGTCTTCTATGTTCTGTAGTTTTTCCTCCCAGTACATCCGTTTTTTCTTTCTGCACATCTGCTTGGCCTTCTTTTTCGCCTACTCATACAGTTCCTTGGTATCAGAGGTGTGTAGTTTGTTCATTTGGATTCTGGCTTTGTTTCTATTTTCCAGCTCTCTCCTACACTCCAGATCAAACCAGTCCTTCTCGTTTGGTTCGCGCGTTTTCTTCATAACTACTTCTGCCACTTCGGTCATTACTGCTCTCAATTGTGCCCATTCCATATTTGAGTCGTCCTCCTCCATTGTGCTGTACAGCTTCTCGTTTATTTTCTGTTCAAAATCTTGGTGAATCTTGTCGTCTCTCAGTAGTTCCACTTTATACCTTCTAATTGCCCTCGTTTTCCTCCTTTGCTGTTTTGGAACTTCTTGTTTCATTTCCATTACCAGCATAAAATGGTCCGAGTTGCTATCTGCTCCCCTATAACTTTTTCACTGTTCTTGCATGTTTACTCTCTATCAATACATGGTCTATCTGATTTTCAGTTTTTCCGTCCGGAGAAATCCATGTTGTTTTGTGGATATCTTTCCTGTCAAAGTATGTACTCATGATTTTTAAGTTTTGCTCCGTTGCGAGGTTGATGAGTAGTTTGCCGTTTTCGTTTGAGGTTTCGTGTTTACTTTTTCCTCCTGTGATGTTCTTATACATGTCTTCTCGTCCAATTTTTTGCATTACAATCGCCTATAATCAGTTTGATGTCATATCGTGGTAAACTATTTAGTAGTTCTTCCAGTTGATTGTAGAACTCTAGCTTTGTGTCCGTAGCCTTGTCTTCGCTTGGGGCATGTATGTTAATTATTGTTATGTTCCGATACTTTCCTCTTAAACGTAACAAGCACACTCTCTCCGAGATTGCTCTAAATTCTACTACTATATGCTTAAACTCCTCGTTTAACAGAAATCCTGTACCCAGCAGCCTATTTACGCCTCCGCTGTTAAAGAGCACTGAACCACCAAATTTAGTTATACCTGTTTCTTTCATAATAAAATTATATAAAAAACCACACTATATTTTAATTTCCAATATATTGGAAATTAAAACATAATGTTTTTATATAATTTTACAGATATAATACTTGAAGTAAGAAACAAATCTGTGGATTATCGCTTTAAGGGAAGGTAATACATCTTCTTTACAAATCTGGCTTTTTTATAGGCATAACACACGAGCTGGAGAGAAATCCCTAAAGCACTACAGGATCGACGCGTGTACAGAAACAGGAATTCACATTGGACTTGAATCGCTGTAAATTGTACTTGGTAGGAAACACAGTGCTGGGCAATTCATTCCCAAGGGATGACGTTTTCCATATAAATGGTTGCTTGAAAGGAGGTGTACGAGGGGTAACATTAACACGTCGTATATTCCTAGCATGCACCGCTCTGGGAGAAATTAAGCGGGCTACATCCATCGAAGATTTACATGAAAATACTTGAAGAATGGACTTAAGTTGCTGACCGGTCTTCGATAATAATCTAAGGCAGGGTTTCTTAAAGTGGAAATCCATGTATCTCTAAAGGGTCAGTGAGATGAGTGCCGGTGATCCGCAAGCTACATTTTTCTAAATTTTTTACTAGTACGTAATACCCTATTATATATAATTTACCGACACTAAATTACTTATTTATTTCACTTCCCTTCATGCAAATACGATATTAAGTTAAAAATGAATAGAAACAACACAAGCTTTACTAAAAAAGAATACTTTTATGCTAAAAAACTAAAATCTAAAGTTACGCTTCGGGGGAGGTGGGTCCGTGGTGATATTGAAATTTTGAAAGTGGTTCACGGCTGATCTAAGAAATCAAGGTTGCTGGAGGGTTCTAGGTCTCCAATCAGACGAACAGTTCTCTTCTGCTACTCAGTATACATCACCACTACACCAAACACTTTATTTTTGCACTGGACGCCCGTTTCAATCATCATCATGCATCGCTCCTGATGAAACTAACATGGTATGTTTGGTGTAGTGGTGATACATACTGAGTAGTGTCATTGGGCAAAAGATTCAATTGCTAAGTAAGTCTAAACAGTGCACTTAAGAATAAAGTATTTTAAATAGTAGATTATTCTTATGTGATTATGTTGCCGTGCGATTGCCAAGTCATTATATTTATTATAGAAATAAAGATGTCTAATATTGATACGGTCACTATAAATGTTGGTAGGTAACTAAATAGATAACAATTTATGACAAAGTTTTTGAATAGGTGCTTCCATAGATACTAACTAAAATAACTAACTTGGTTTTACATGAGATCTCACAACTTTTTGTGGTGGAAGGACTATGTTGCGAGACTTGGCTTTTTTTACATTTTATGTTTTTGATGGGATCTCATTTCTTTTTGTAGGTAGTCCTTTTTTTTCTTCTCGGGTAATAATTCTTGTACGTCAGCTATGGATTTTCTTAAAACCCACTCCCTGTCTCTATTGGTTTTTCTCAAAGGCTATGATGTAACAATTTTTGACAAGTCTGAACGATAAGTGCTTCAAAGTCGATTATATTCAACGATTGCAGACTCCTGAGCTTTGATACTACCGAAGTCGAAATTAATTAGATGTAATCTGCCCCGACTTGTCACTCTCGAAAGTACCACGTATGCTTGATCGCATGTGAACACTGAAGAACCAATGTTCATCAGTGCACTGTTTAGACTTAGCCCCTGACTTTTGTGTATGGTAATAGCATAGGCTATACATATCGGAAACTGTTCGCGATGAACATAAGCTCTATTAATAATTTCAAATTTAGTTTTGACTGGACCAAGCTCGTAAAGATGTTCATTATTAAATGTAATATGTATTTTTTTTATTTTATTTGTATTTTCAGGATCCACCTTTACTCCTTGTACCATACCGATAGAACCATTGACTAAGCCAAGACTCACATCAATATTTCGTCTTAACGTGACTTTTGCGCCTATTTTAATAACTATATTCTCTTCTAGTCCTGCTGTCATGGAAGCATCATCTTCATACTTTTTTATAATTAAAATATACTTAAAGTATTTCACTTAACAATTTTTTAATTACACGAAGTAGGTAAATATTATTAAACGAATATATTTGATAAATGAAAAAAATTATTAAATATATTATATTAATTGATAAATAATACAAATTATTCATAATTTTAGATTTTTTAGTGATTAATTAACTTTATACGACGTATTATTTACTGGGACTTATGGTTGACCTTGCATTATGCTATGTATGGCGTTGCACTCAAAAACGGTTAAGCGCATAAAAAATGTTTAGAGCAAAATTTATAGAGAATTTTATGCTCTATAATTTTTATAATAGATGCAAATATCATTGAAACCATAGGAAGCGAGATATTTACGAAAAACCGATTTTTGTGACCTTTGACCCTGAATAACTAAAGACGCGGACACGAGATTTTATGAGACTTTTGAGACAACTTTTAGAATGCCAAAATAAAGGTTTATACAAGTTTACAGCTTATTATCTCTCATTCCGAGGTTGACCCTCTTTTTTGGCTTAAGTGACCGTACCATTTAGAAAATGGGACTGAAATTTCGGGATGTTTCGGTTTTTCCTTCCTTTATAGGCTACACACTAACTAAATTCAAAATTTGAAGTTTGTGTGTCTGCTAGAAGTACCTTAGAAGTTTGATGATCGGTGAGTGTGTCAGTGACAAAAATTAAAGAACTTCGACTGGCGATAGTTCGTAAACTATAAGGTATAAATAGTAGGTAATTTAGGAACATAGCTAGTATAGTATGTCCTCTTGGTCACTGAAAATTCAGACTTCTAGCTTTATCCACAACGAAGTTACAGGGGGGTCGAAAGTTCCGTTAGTGGCTTCGAGAAAAGGATGGTACGGCTGTGCTTTCTGCTCGACTTGGCGGGGGCACTGCCGTGCCCCCAGATGAAAAAGAGAGTAGGACACAGAATGGAGCTTGGAAGCATACTGGCGTTTATAGTGAAGGTAGTAGAAAGAAAATGTCACTAAAGAACGCTCTTTGAGGGAACATGAAAGCCACAAGCAAAACTTAGCGTAGCTTAGCCAACAATCCGTCGAACACGGTCGAATGCCTAGGATATATCAAGCACAACCACTCGAGATTTTCCAAAGTGTTCAATTGCGTTGTTTCAACATGTGTTATACATGTCAGAAGATGTCCTACTGACCTTTGCTTACGAAAGCCATATTAATAGTCGGTAATAACAATGAATCCTTCTAGAAATTTTAGAAGATCCTGATTAATACTCTTTTCCGTGACTCTCTATTCGAACATCAAGTTGTCATAAGATATATATTTTAATTCACGTGTACTTTTTAAACAAGAAAAATACATTTTCGTTTTCCTGGTTTCGTACATTAATATTCAGAAGTCATTTTGCCTCAGATTTTTATTATAACTTTAATGAACCTTAACCTACTTTCTCTGAAAAATATTATTATCGAACTAATGGAAGAATGCAATGAGAATATTCATTCATAAATGACAAGATCGATCTATAAATAAATGAGAACGCGCAATAAAGAATGATCAATACTAGAAAGACACATTTTATTTCAATTATTTTCCCATTCATGTACGTTCAATATGAATGTATAACGAATACTTTATGTAAAATGTATAAGAGTATTCACGAGAAACTTAATAACCTAGAAGACTATAATAACCGGCCAAGTGCAAATGGGACTTGCGCAATTAGTGTTCCGTACATTGATTGCTTTTAAAATTAAAATTTTTGTTACGAATGTATAAAATGATTTTGATGAAACTTTACAAAACACACCCCAAATGAGTTTTCAACCGTGTGTTTCCGATCTTTGTTGACAACTGACAACTTTAAAATTTTTTGTTTTTTTTTTATATACCAGGCAAATTATAATTATTAAAGGTAATGCACTCGTAATAATTTTCGTTCAATCTACACCTTGTGGAGAATATTACAGAGTTTTTTCAAAATTGTTTGATCATTACTTTTCGAGATGAGAGGAGAGGGACCGATTTTTCGCAATTTTTTGTCTGTCCGTTAGTGCGCTTATCACTGGAGAACCCCTTATCCGATTTACGTACTTTTTTTTAAAAAAACATACATATGTTCTCTGGCCAGGTTATAGGCTATATTTTATTACGATAGGTAGCATAAGGAATGAGCAGTGACGATAATAGTGAATGAAGTCGGAAAAAAGTTTGCCGCTAGCGCGTTCCCTTGCAATACACAGCCTAAACCATTAAATATGGAACAATATTATGTAGCAGAGAATATCTATAATCTATAATATATATAAAATGCAATGTCTCTCTGTCTGTCTGTCTGTCGATTAGTGAGTTTATCACACGAGAACCACTTATCCGATTCACGTGTCTTCTTTTAAATTCATACATATTCTTCGGCCAGGTTATATAATAATAATCTATATCTATAATATATATAAAATGCAACGTTTCTCTGTCTGGCTGTCTGCCTGTCTCTCTACCTGTCTGTCTGTCCGTTAGTACGCTTATCACTGGAAAACTACTTTTATGATTTACGTGCTTTTTTTTAAAACATACATATGTTCTCTGGCCAGCTTATATATCTATAATATATATAAAATCCAACGTCTCTCTGTCTGTCTATCTGTCCGTTAGTGCGTTACGTGCTTTTTTTTAAAACATACATATGTTCTCTGGCCAAGTTATAGGATATATTTTATTGCGTTAGGTAACATAAAGAATAAGCAGTGACAATAATAGTGAATCAAGTCGGAAAAAAGGTTACCGTTCGCGTGTTCTTTTGCAATACACTGCCTAAGCCATTAAATATGGAACAATATCATGTTGCAAAGAATATAATATATATAAAATGCAACGTCTCTCTGTCTGTCTGTTCGTTAGTGCGCGTATCACTTGAGAACCACTTATCCACTTTACGTGTTTTTATAAATTTATACATATGTTCTATATAATTCGATATAAGCCTAGATAACGAGAGATAAGGTGAGATAATAGGAGATAAGTATAAATAATGGGAAATAAGGAGAAGTTATGGGAGATAAGCAGAGATAAGTCTAGATAATGGGAGTTATGGTGAGATATTGGGAGATAAGGAGAAATAATAGGAGATAAGGAGAAATGTTGCGAGATAAGTCGAGATAAGCCTAAATAATGGGAGATAAGGTGAAATAATGGGAGATGAGCAGAGATAAGCCTAGATAATGGAAATTATGTAGAGATAATGGAAGATAAGGAAAAATAGTGGAAGATGAGGGAAATAATGGCAGATATTTTATTACGTTAGGTAACATAAGGAATAAGCAGTGACGATAGTAGTGAATCAAGTCCACGCGAGTGGAGCCGCGGGCACGGCTAGTTATATATATTTTTGAAGTCATGTTTTCACAAGCTTACATTTGACACCCCACTCGATAGCCTGGTAATTTTTTTGTTTACACTTCCGATTTCACCCCCCAAAACTAATCCTTTAAGTCAAAATTTAACTTTCAAAACTACACGACTCTGATGGGGCCATCAATTCCTATATTAATGCCAAATTTCAACTTTCTATGTCAAATAGTTCCGGAGAAAATCGGGTGTAACAGACGGACAGACAGACAGAAAGACGAACAGACAGACACCGAACTGATCTTATAAGTGTTCCGTCCGGAACATGGAAACTAAAATTATAATAAGAAATTATAGTACTTAGAATCAGATCGTATCAAGCTGGAGTGACTTTCTGACGTTTTGGCTACGACTGCACGTTACCCGAGAACACAAAATGTATGATCTAATCTCGAAAAGTAAATTTCTTTGAAGATGTTTCATGAAATCGTAGGCGAAACATCGATGCCTCTTCCATTTGACACGGCTTAACTCCTATAGGTTCTTATTTAGCTAAAGCCATAAATGCATCCATCCTATGTCTACCAGTAATGTGCGGTAATTTATATTCTATCATATGTTACTTTGTAAAGCACTAACATATACCAACGTGGACTGAATAATATGCATCATTGGAAATAATACTGAAAAAATATCATTTATTTACTACTTTGCTCCCACGTATTCGTCATAAATTACCAACATCGATCCAAAACATTTTTCCAGAACTATCAAACCCATTATAATTTACCTTGCAAGTTAACTTAATTATATACGGAAAATGGTTTGCAACAAAATTGAATCCATTGTTAAATTTGCCTCTTGTGCCCGTGAAGTCACTTACGTAAAAATAATCGTGTGTATAATTGCTTTATTCGTACGTAATTGAAATTTTTTCACTGTTATGCTTGAAGTCGGCAAAGTTCTCGGCTTGATATAGTACAACGGGCTCAAAGTTAGTATAATAAGATTATGTTTCTAAACTGCAAATAAAAATCATTATTTCCGATCTTAAAAAATACAAATTTAGCATTTCTATACATCAACTTCAGTCTCTAATTAAAGTTAGCAGAGCTGAGATCTGCAAGGTTCCCCGCTTGTTGCAACATTATTCAATATATAAACAAACAATTTCCCTAAATTGTCATCGCTCAACCTTCTCGCATAATAGTTTCCCGACTGCAGCGTAACATGTTTCAGACAGAGAAATAGCTTGCTACTGGAAAATCATAATCCAATCTCGACAAAACTTGAGCTATATTTTTTACCAAATCGAATATCAACATTCCTGGAAAAAGGTCAGGGGACTTGATCACTGTATTAATTGGCAAAATTCAGTAAAAACAAATTACACTTTGAGAAGCGTATGTCTTGGACCACAAACAACTTAATAAGAAAGCAAATCAACAACTAGGTGAACTATTATCATTAGTTTATTCCATTCATAGTCAGATGTAAGCCTTCCCAAGTTGTCTTCACTGAGCTCTGTTGTTTGCCTTTTGCATCCAATCGTGTGCCGCTAATCTTTTTATGTCGTCCGTCCATCTTGCCTGTTGTCTACCTCTGTATCTTTTATGTTCTCTAGGCCTTCATTCAAGCATACGTCGTATCCATCTGTTATGCCCAGCCCAATTCCACTTAAATATATATGTTCGTTGTATTACATCTGTCACTTTTGATCTGCTTCGTATCTCGATGTTGGAAATACGACCTTGGGGTCTAATATTTAGAATTCTTCTCTCCATTACTCTTTGGATTAACTAGCTAAACTTTTATTTAAAGCCCACGTTTCAGTGTTAATACCGGCAGTACATATTGATCAAAAAACTTTGATTTTTATTGTATTTGGCATGGCCAATTTAAATGTGAATTGTAACCTTCCGAACGTAGACCAAGCTAACAAGGCTCTTCTATCCAAGTCAGCCTTTCAATTATTTTTGAATATTTCGATTTTTTTGTCCTAAATATATGAATGTTTGTACCGTTGTTATTCTTTTACCTTCTATTAACAGTTCTTGGCTGTTATATTCAGTTTCGTTGTTTAAATATTTGGTTTTGGTGAAGTTTATTTTTAGATCTATTTCTTGAAAGTTGTTATTAAGTTCTATCAACTATCTATAATTCTTCTTTTGTGTTGGCGATCAGCAAACCTTAAGTGATTTAAAGTGACTTACGAGGCTGGTTTGAAAAGTCCGTGCAAAGTCCGAGAGATGGCACCACCGGCGCGTATCGAGGTCATGTTTAGTTAGTAGCATCTCTTGAATGAACGCACACCAAGTGTCAGCCATATTGGTCTATTTCTTTGTGTTTAGCATTCGTGTGAATCAAGGAAGTCGAGTGATTTTCAAGAAATGGACGAAAAAGAATTTCGTGTGGTGATTAAACATTACTTTATGAAAGGCAAAACGCCTCAGGAGACTAAAGAGAAGCTTGATAAACATTATGGTGACTCTGCACCTTCGATTAGAACAGTTTATAAGTGGTTTCAAAATTTTCGGACTGGCCATATGGGCACAAGTGATGCTGAACGTTCTGGACGGCCTGTGGAGGTTACGACTCCAGAAATCATTGATCAAATCGATGATATGGTGATGGATGACAGAAGAGTTAAGGTGCGTGAGATTGCTAGTGCTGTGGGCATCTCGACTGAACGCGTACATAATATTTTGCATAAACATTTGGACACGAGAAAGCTATCCGCAAGATGAGTGCCGCGATTGCTCACTCTTGACGAAAAACGGAATCGTGTGAAGTGTTGCAAGGATGGTTTGCAGCTGTTCCAGAAGAATCCGGAGGACTTTAAGCATCGTTTCGTCACTGTGGATGAAACATGGATACATTACTATACTCCTGAAACCAAACAACAATCTAAACAATGGGTTACCAAGGGGGAATCTGCACCAAAAAAGGCGAAGACCGTTCCTTCGGCCGGAAAGGTTATGGCGACTGTCTTTTGGGATTCGCAAGGGATAATCCTCATCGACTATCTGGAAAAGGGTAAAACTATTACAGGTGAATATTATTCATCGTTATTGGACCGTTTGAAAACCGAGCTGCAAGAAAAACGCCAGCGATTGGCCCACAAGAAAGTCCTTTTCCATCACGACAACGCACCAGCACACACCTCAGCAGTTGTGGTCGCAAAATTAATGGAAATAGTATTCCAACTCATTTCACATCCCCCCTATTCTCCAGATTTGGCTCCCTCGGACTACTATTTGTTCCCCAATTTGAAGAAATGGCTGGCGGGACAAAGATTTTATTCAAACGAGGAGGTGATTGCAGACACTAATGGATATTTTGCAGACTTGGACAAATCCTATTATTCGGAAGGGATCAACAAACTAGAACATCGTTGAACGAAGTGTATAAGCCTAAAAGGAGACTATGTCGAAAAATAAAAAAGGTTTACCCCAAACACATAAGTAGTTTTTATTTTTGCACGGACTTTTCAAACCAGCCTCGTATACTCGTTTATTAACAACAGAATCAGACTATTTTTAAAAGCCAAAATTTGATACATAAAACATTTATCAGGTATATTTTAACCGACTGGTTCCTACATGGTATACCACGGGTAAAACGAATCTGATAAAGGTACAAAGAATACAAACCAAAATCTTTGAAGTAATGGCTTACGCATCCAAATATGCACTAAGTAGCATAATTCATAGGTATCTTCAAAAGGAGGATTTCTTTTACAAAATAATTGAAAATTCATGAATTATTGCTATAAGCTTCTGAAAAATTACTAATATGAGCCCTAAAGTAGCCATAAGCAACCAAGGAGCAAAAGCTCAAAAAATCTCTCAACCACCAATACTGACATGAATGTCGGGGCACCAGATGAACTGATTACCTTGAAAACGGGCAAACTGTGAACAGTCAACTTGATCATGACCATGCAAGACAATACATAAGTATGACAACAAGTCAAGCGATCTGCAAAATGGGCTGGATAAGAATGCCTCGTCCGTCATACAGCCCGGATCTAGTGCCTTCTAACTTCAACTTGTTCGATATGTGGTGAAAAACGCTGTAAAGAAGTGGACGAGAGGATGTACATTAGAATTTTCCCAACCGGATTTTGATAAACAGTGTCATTGTTTACTGTAAAACTTGCTTTATTAGCATTCACAGTTTGATTTTTGAGGGAGAGAGAAGAAGATATTTTCATTCTAAATTTCAAATTTTTATTGTGTGTAAAATGTATTCGTATATAATAAAAGACTGTTTTTAGTCAATTTCCACTGGTTTATTTAAATTGCGATGACGCGTTTCGCTGTCGATGCAGCTTCTTCAGATCTACATTTTACACTGTCAAGTTTAGGTTTAATATTCACAGTTTTATATAATTTCTTAAGAAATTGACTAAAAACAGTCTTTTATTATATATTTATAATGAATTTCCATCAAGTAGAAGCTACAACAATCCAAAATGTATTCGTTGTTACCCAATATAATAATACCTACATTTTAAATCTCAAATCTTCAAAATCACCTAACCTATAATATTACTTTTTAATATGAATAAGGTAAATATCTAAACCAGGTCATATCAGGCATCCAGTTTGGTAACAAACTCCTAAAATCGGAAGTTTAATATAAAATGAGAAAATTCAAATGGATAAAGTTAGCCAACTTTCGGACATGTAAACAAATTTACCGAAGACTGAATTTCTAAAATAAAACCATCAAAACAGGTGATTTTAGGGAGACCGAGGTTTGCAGGAATCCTCCAGGAGCAGCAACGATTTTTCTTTCCGATTAATATTAGTGACACGTCCCTGAAGAATTCCGAGGAAGGATTAAGAAATATAACTATTAGTATGACCAGATTTATTTGAAAATATATCCTTGAAATTTTTCATTTAATACTGATCTCAACTACTTGTGAAATTATTATAAATATAAAATTAGATTTTTGTTTAAAGAAATTATAGTCAATTTAAACTGAACACTGACCACCGTTTTGAAGCTTCATCTGTAATATGAAGATACCCTAAATTTCAAGTCGATTTGTCAAGTCATTCATTGTTTATCAGCTGGTTAAAGTACAGGGTGGTCCAAATTGGACACTTTTAAAGGTAAATTCCTTTATCTAAAGGAGATAGACAAAAAGTGGTGTCGATGTCTGAGGCTCAATTTTTATGATAAACTCAATGATGAAAACCGCATATCGATATCTAGTACCATTTCAGATATACAGAGTGTTTTTTAAAAATCTACCTTTTGGAAAAATGTTTGTAATTCTTTTGACTTCTGTAAAAACATTCTTAAAGCACTTTTTTACGTGGATTTCAACAGTGTAAGTTTACAACTAATATTTTAGTAGTTATTAAAGCAAAAATATATTTTTTAAATGGGATTGCCTGTAAATTTTTCCTTATACGAATAGAGCTTTAAATTACCATTCTAAAAATATAGCACACTTTATATTTTGTTTAAATCTACTTCAAAATATAAAGGTTGTCAGTTTTTACGCGAGTTTTAAATGCACCTTTTGTGAAATAGGCTTCAGACGGAGCGGCCATATGGTTTAATTCAATTGTTTACTCGTAGTTGTCAAATTTTACTTCAGGATCAGTTATTCAATTGTCAAATAAATCGCAATGCAGTTTGAAAATTACGAAAAATGGGATATGATAGTGTGTTTCATACAAACTGGAGAAAATTCGGAAGCGGCAGGTAATTTGTACAACAAACGGTATCCAGAAAGGCATCAACCCTTCAAGGATGTATTTGCTCGATTGCGACATAACCTAGTTAACAGTGGCCAGTTTGAAAAGAAACGACTCAAAAATTATGCATCAAACAGGGATAAGGAGTTAGAAGAAATAGTAGTTTTAGGAACTATCGGAAATAATCCCACACTTCAACCCGACAGTTAAAAGAATCCACTGGACTACCAAAAACTAACGTAAGTCATACTTTGAAGAAGAACAAATTCATGCCATATAGGACAAGAAAAATTCATCACCTTAGAAACGGAGATTTTCAACGGCCTATGGATTTGTGCCAATGGTTTCTGGAGAATTGTAACCATGTTCCGAATTTTTCATTAAATTACATTTGGACAAACGAAGCTTATGTAAGCAATACAGGTATTTTTAACCGTTACAATTCTTATACGCACAAGAAAATTCTTATTTAGTTGTGGAGCAAAGGAATCAAGGCAGATTTGGATTTAATGTGTGGGCAGGAATTTTTAGAGACAAGGTTATAAGTCCATTTATTCACGAAGGAAGACTCACCTCTCAGAAATATTTAGAAATTTGAAGGCAGCAAACAGAACCTCTTGTTGATGAACTGCCGTTAATGGACCTTAGAAATATACTTTTTCAACACGACGAGGCACCCCCTCGAAACGCTGCAGTTATCAGTAATTTTTTATCGGCCAATTTCGACAATAACTGGATAGCCCACCAAGGTCCGAACCGTTGACCGGCAACACCCATGAACTTCTATGTCTTGGAAAGATTGAAAGATCTAATTTTTAAATTGCCGACAAACACCAGGCAAGGGTTAGAAGTCGCAGTGATACAAAGTTTTGCAGCTCTTCTTGAACTAATCAACTCGGTAAGACGTGTCCAGAACAGGTGCCGCCTATGTGTAAATGAAACTGGTCAACATTTCGAACATCTCTTATAGAAAATTGTCTTGTTTTAGTTTGTTCTAGTCGGAATGAATTGTTTTATTGATGTTTTGTTTTATTTTCTACATAGTTTAAAGTACTATAGCATTTAGTAAATTTCATTGTAGTTATGACTCTTAGAGTTACTTCTGGGAATTTTTTTTTACGATTTGACTGCTATCGGTAAATAATTGATATTGCCGCTCCGTCCAAAGCCTACGTCACAAAATGTGCATTTAAAATTCGAGTAAAAACTAAAAACCTTTATATTTTGAAGTAGATTTAAGCAAAAAATAAAGTGTGCCATATTGTTAGAATGGTAATTTAAAGCTCTATTCGAATAAGAAAAAATATACAGGGTATCCCATTTAAAAAAATATATTTTTGCGTTAATAACTATTAAAATATTAGTATACACTGTTGAAATCCACGTGAAAAAGTGCTTTGAGAATGTTTTTACAGAAATCAAAAATTTTCAATAGGAAACGAATTACAAACATTTTTCCAAAATATAGATTTTTGAAAAACACCCTGTATATTTAAAACGGTACTAGATATCGATATGCGGTTTTCACCATTGAGTTTAACATAAAAATTGAGCCTCAGACAACGACATCAGTCTTCGTCTATCTCCTTTAGATAAAGTGGTTTACCTTTAAAAGTGTCCAATTTGGACCACCCTGTACATGTGTTTGAGTATTTTTTATAAATAGGAAGAATTGAGTATCGTGCAGTGACAAAATTCTTTGTTTTGGAAGGTTTATAGACAACTGAAATCCATGCAAAGTTAGCGAATATGTTAAAGGAATCTGTTCCTTCATTTCCAACTGTTCATAGATGGCCTCTAGAGTTTAAACGTGTTCGTACAAGCATTAGTGATGATACACATTTAGTACGTCCAGAAACTGCTACCTGAAGTAACTGTTGTGCAAATACAAGACATGGTCATCGATTAAGCATGGATGGTTTAGCTCAGGCTATAGGCATCTCACATTGATCAGTACATGAGATCTTAACTAATGTTTTGGGTATGAGAAATTTGTTCACAAGATGGATGCCGCATTTGCTAACATCAAAACAAAAATGCACTCGAGAGAATCTTTCTAAACAAAATTTGGCTCGTTTCACAAAGAATAAAACTGATTTTGTGAGTCGATTTGTAACTACGGATGAGACTTGGGTTTACTAGCCAAAATGGTCAAAGTCGCCCAAAAAAATTACGGCATCAGTTTTCTGGGATTCAAAAGGAATTTTGTTAATTGATTACCTTAAAATCGATAAAACAACCACGCATTGCAATCTTATGGATCAGCTGGATAAGAAAATTCGTGAGAAAAGGACCGGTTTGCAGAAGAAAAAAAATTACCTTTTATCATGACAATGCCCCTACTCACAGAGATGCTTTGGTAACGAAAAAATTGGTCGAATTAGAGTACAAATTGTTGGAACATCCACCCTATTCGCCCGATTTGGCTCCGTCTGACTTCCGTCTGTCCTCAAACCTCAAAAGCCTTCTACATTTTTCAACAAATGATGAGGTGATGACATCCATAGATGGGTATTTCGAAGGTCTTCCGGAAAACCACTTCAGAGATAGGGTAAATGAATTAAAAATTGGCTGGAAAAATATATTGAGCTTAAGGAAGATTATACTGAAGAATAAATATATTTCGACTCATTAATTTATCTTGTTTCATTTCGGTTTTCAAAACTTATTGACTGATTTATATTCAATATGTATATGTATAGGTATATATATATATATATATATATATATATATATATATATATATATATATATATATAATATATATATGTATATATATATATATATATATATATATATATATATATATATATATATTACAATAGAAGTTTTCACGGATGGTGGAACGTAATACATTATGGTAAAATTCCGCTTGTCAATCCGTTTTTTTTTTTTATGGGTCTAGCACACGTGCTGCAGAGAAGTCCCTAAAGCGCTACAGGAGCGGAAAAAGCGATTCACTTTGTTCTTGAATCGCTATAAATTGTACTCGGTGGGAAACACAGTTCTGGGCAAATTATTCCAAAGGGATGATGTTCCTCATATATATATATATATATATATATATATATATATATATATATATATATATATATATATATATATATATATATATACATATATATATATATATATATATATATATATATATATATATATATATATATATATATATATATATATATATATATATATATATATATATATATATATATATATATATATATACATATATATATATATATATATATACATATATATATATATATATATATATATATATATATATATATATATATATATATATATATATATATATATATATATATACATATATATATATATATATATATATATATATATATATATATATATATATATATACATATATATATATATATATATATATATATATATATATATATATATATATATATATATATATATATATATATATATACATATATATATATATATATATATATATATATATATATATATATATATATATTATTAAACCAATTACTTATTAACTTGATTATTCTTATTATTAAATATATTTTCAGAATTGCTTTTTTTTAATAATTTTCTCATTTAATTTCCAAAAGGCTCATTTATGTAATAATCTTAAACAATGATTTAAGAAGTATCGACTCATAATGTTTTTAACCGAATTTTTAAGCATGAAATGGTCGTAAATTCATTACGGCAAGTTGCTCATTAAGCAACATATTAAAATCCAAGTTGTATTGTATTACTTCTCTATAATCGTAAAAAAATAAATAAAACGAAAATGTGAATAAATCGACATATACTATGCCTCGAAATTACGAGCTATTCTTTCTATAGTTTTTAAAGATAGTGAAACAAGTTTTGTTTTGTCTAGAAATCTGGAAGAGAGCCAAAAATATGTTGGCTGCTCTTTTGTATACCCCATTTTTATAGGTGTGCATATCGTACAACCAAACTGTAGTGTAATACAGTGAAAATAAGTGTCCCAATTCTTTACAATTTTGATTATTTTCAATGCATTGTACATACACAGTTGAGATATGCAAGAAAGAATTAAATGAAAGTTTAACAATTTTCTTTGTTTTTAAACTTTTATTAACCAGTTTTTACTAAAAACTCTTAACCTAAATTTTGTTTCCTGATTATAATTTATAAATAAACGGTACCTTTTAAATTTATAAATAAACGGTAGCTTGTAAATTAAAAAAACCGGTCAAGTGCAAGTTGAACTTGCACAATTAGTGTTCCGTGCGTTGATTGTTTTTAAAATAAAAAATCTTGTTAGGGTGGTATAAAATGATCAGTGACTTCACAAAACACACCCCAAATGAGTTTTCAACAAAGTTTGTTTCCAATCTTTACTGAAAACTGGTGACCTTGAAATTTTGGTTTTTTTATATACCAGATAAATTATTAAAGGTAATGATAATTTTCGTTCAATCTATACCTCGTGGAGAATATTCCAGGATTTTTTCAAAATTTTTTGATCAGTACTTTTCGAGATAAGGCAGGGAACAGCGATTTTTCACGATTTTTTAAAAGTAATACGAAGAAAAGTGTGCGCAAGTATTACATTATATATATATTTTTTACTCGTGTTTTCACAAGCTTTCATTTGACACCACCCTCGATGACCTAGTAAAAAATATTTTTTTCACTTCCGATTTCACCCCTCAAAACGAATCCCTTAAGTCAAAATTTATGTTACGGTGATATAAAATAATCAGTGATTTCACAAAACACACCCCAAATAAGTTTTAACAAAGTTTATTTCCAAACTTTACTGAAAATTGATGACTTTGAAATTTCTGTTTTTTTTATATACCAGATAAATTATTACAGGTAATGCACTCGTAATAATTTTCGTTCAATCTACACCCCGTGGAGAATATTCCAGAATTTTTTCAAAATTTTTTGATAAGTACTTTCCGAGATAAGGCAGGTGGACAGCGATTTTTCGCGATTTTTCGCGATTTTTTAAAAATAATTTAAAGAAAAGTGCGCGCTAGTATTACATTATATGTATATTTTTTACTCGTGTTTTCACAAGCTTTCATTTGACACCACACTCGATTACCTAGTAAAAAAATTTTTTTTTCACTTCCGATATCACCCCCCAAAACTAACCCCTTAAGTCAAAATTTAACTTTCAAAACGACATGGCTCTGATGAGGCCATCAATTCTTACATTACTACCAAATTTCAACTTTCTATGACAAATAGTTTCGGAGAAAATCGGGTGTGACAGACGGACAGACAGACGGACAGACACCGAAGTGATCTTATAAGTGTTCCGTACGGAACACTAAAAATTACTTTCTGTTATGTTTTATATTCTATTGAAATTAAATATCGAGACGAGAATAAACTGTGAGTAATTTATTGATTTTTCTTCAATGTATACTATCCACTAATCCCAGAGCTTGTCAACTAAAGCACGAAATTCGGATATAGTGGATCTCCCATAATATTTATTGCCTCTTTTCAAGTTTATGCGGCATGATCAGCTGTAACAATTCATATTTTGTTACACGTTTTGTAATCAATTTCAGTAATTACCTCTTTTTTAGCCGTTAACATTAACTGTGTTTGTCTACTCATTCTACAAAACATCTTTATTTTTTCTATAAAACAAGGTTGTTTTTAGTGTTCCATACGGAACACTTATAAGATCTCTTCGGTGTCTGTCTGTCCGTCGGTCACATCTCATTTTCTCGGAAACTATGTGAAAATCAAAATTTGGCACTAATACAAAAACTGATAGCTTTATCAGAGCCTTGTAATTTTTAAAGTTAAATTTTGAATTAAGAGGTTAGTTTTGTGGGGTGAAATCGGAAGTGAAAAAAAATTACCAGGTCATCGAATGGGGTGTTTAATGAAAGCTTGTAAAAACACCAGTTCAAAAATAGATATAATGTAATATTTGCACAAACTTTTCTTTGTTTTATTTTTAAAAAATTGCAAAAAATTTCTGTCCCTCCCATCCCCCTTATCTTGAAAATTACTAATCAAAAAATTCTGGAATATTTTCAACAGGGTGTAGATTGAACGAAAATTATCACGACTGCATTACCTTTAATAATTTATCTGGTATATCAAAAACAATTTCAAGGTCATCAGTTTTCAATAACAATCAGAAAAAAACTTTGTTGAAAACTTATTGGGGGTGTGTTTTGTAAAGTCATTGATCATTTTATACCTCCGTAATAAAATTTGTTATTTAAAAGCAATCAACGTACGGAACACTAATTGCGCAAGTCCTACTTATCTACCTATCTATGAAAGGAAACTCTAAAAGTTACAAAAAAAAGTTTTCTTCATAACTTCCTTCACACTAATACACTTAGTCCAGCCTTTCTTGAGTTGTTTCATTTCAACAAACGGACAAAAAAATTCTTTTGTTTACGTCTCAGAAACTACCCTACAGCATTTTTCAACTCAACATCTTACCAAAATCTCCTTTCCTGAAATCTATTTTCCGATCTGATCAGAAAGAAGTCAGTGGGCGCTAAATCAGGACTATATTGAGAATGAGTGAATGGTCAGTTTCCGGTAATAGCTTGAATTGTGCTAGACTTATGAACCGTGCAACAACACAATTTTGTTTTCGGGCGTTTTTCTCTAACAGCCTGTTTTAAGTTTTAGATCGTCCTTCCGTAAACTACTTCGTTTTTTATATAATCAATAAACCAAATTCTGTAACAGTCCAAAATTGCTCAAAAACTTGCCAAAAGACTGAGTTTTCGCCTTCTTAAGAGGTGGAGAGCTCTTACACACCTATTTCATCGGCTCTTGCCTCTTGGATCGATCCCAATTCTCATGGTGAAGATTCATGGAAAATAACTCTTATTGTTCTCTAAAGCTGCCAAATGTCCTTAAGAAATTTCTTTCGTCGCCAGTTGTTGCTCGGGTGTAAGGAGTGCTCAGAAACTTTTTCATACCTAAATCACCACACACAATCCTAAAAACTACAATTTAGAAGCTTCTTTAGCAGTTAGTGGAAGCTCCGTTAGTTGATGGGATCTACATGTACAGGTATCAACCCAAAATACTCATATCGGTTATCCATGTTTTCAGTTCATGTGATATAATGGAGAGATGAAACATTTTAACAGCCATTTTCTAATGTTAACTGAGGTTGCATAAAATAAGTTTCATATTTATGAAAGTTTGCTGGGCCTCTACAATTTATCTCTTGATTTCCACATATCTTCTTCTTCGTCTTCTTCCTCTTCTTCCTTATTATAGATCATTGGTCTGTTTAACTTACCGAGCCTTATGGGTTCTCTTGGGTGCCAGAGTGCCAGCTATCCATCCATCTTTTGGGACTTCTTCCCGATGGGCGTGGTCCCGGTAGTTTTCCTTCCCGAGCTAGTCTTACTATTCTGTTTAGATTCATTTTCTTGACATGATCACGCGCAAATCGTCGCCTCTGTCTTTTCGATCTCATCACGTCATAAACTCCACAAGATGTCGTAAATTCGTTCGATCGTTTTTTATCCGGTCTCATTTGTCTTTCCTCATATTACTCTTAGTATTTTCATGTCCGCTATTCTCAGAATGTTTTTGATTTGTTATTATCTGCTCTGGTTTCTATACTGTATTTTAGTAAAGGCCTAACGCATGTTTTGTATGAAGGGTGTCCCATATGTATGGAATAATGATTCCACAGCATTTATTAATCAGTGTATCAAAAAAATGTTTAAATAAACGTTATAAGGTGTTATACGGCACATATGCTGACGTTAACAATAAAATATTTTGAACTATCAGTTCGAAGAAATTACGCCATCTTGATTTTTTATATGTAAGTATATTATTTTATTTTTGAGTCCTACTAAAAATTCTAGATATTATTTATTTAACATACCATATGTCTAAATTGAACTGTTTTGGAATTATTACCATTTGAAATTTAAATTAAAAAAACCGGTCAAGTGCAAGTTGAACTTGCACAATTAGTGTTCCGTACGTTGATTGTTTTTAAAATAAAAATTTTTGTTAGGGTGGTATAAAATGATCAGTGACTTCACAAAACACACCCCAAATGAGTTTTCAACAAAGTTTGTTTCCAATCTTTACTGAAAACTGGTGACCTCGAAATTTTGTTTTTTTTTTATATACCAGATAAATTATTAAAGGTAATGTACTCGTGATAATTTTCGTTCAATCTATACACCGTGGAGAATATTCCAGAATTTTTTCAAAATTTTTTGATCAGTACTTTTCGAGATAAGGTAGGGGACAGCGATTTTTTAAAAGTAATACGAAGAAAAGTGTGCGCAAGTATTACATTATATATATATATATGTATATATATATATATATATATATATATATATATATATATATTTTACTCGTGTTTTCACAAGCTTTCATTTGACACCGCACTCGATGACCTAGTAAAAAAAAAAATTTTTCACTTCCGATTTCACCCCTCAAAACGAACCCATTAAGTCAAACTTTATGTTACGGTGGTATAAAATAATCAGTGACTTCACAAAACACACACCAAATGTGTTTCCAACAAAGTTTGTTTCCAATCTGATGACCTTGAAATTTTGAAATTTTTGTTTTTTTTTATATGCCATATAAATTATTAAAGGTAATGCACTCGTGATAATTTTCGTTCAATCTACACCCCGTGAAGAATATTTCAGAATTTTTTTCGAAATTTTTTGATAAGTACTTTTCGAGGTAAGGCCCGGGACAGCGATTTTTCGCGAATTTTTAAAAATAATACAAAGAAAAGTGCGCGCAAGTATAATAATATATATATATATATATATATATATATATATATATATATATTTTTTTTTGACTCGTGTTTTCACAAGCTTTCATTTGACACCACACTCGATGACCTAGTAAAAAAAATTTTTTTTCACTTCCGACTTCACCCCCCAAAACTAACCCCATAAGTCAAAATTTAATTCTCAAAACTACATGGCTCTGATGAGGCCATCAATTCCTATATTATTACCAAATTTCACCTTTCTATGTCAAATAGTTTCGGAGAAAATCGGGTGTGACAGACAGACAGACAGACAGACACCGAAGTGATCTTATAAGTGTTCCGTACGGAACACTAAAAAAGACAAAAAACCTATTAATAAATACTCTAGGTTTATTTTTAAGGTTGCTCAAAATGACTACCGTTAACAGCGAGGCAATGACCTAATCTGTCATAAACAACCTCAACAGAGTTTTGCAGAGAATCCGGGGTGACCTGTGCTATTTCATATTGAATTCTTTGTTGTAAATCTTCTACAGTTTCAGGTCGACTTCGGTAAACTTTGGTTTTCAAATGACCCCATAACAAATAATCGAGTGGCGTAAGGTCGGGACTCCTCGCAGGCCATTCTGCAGCACTTTTTCTGCCTATCCATCAATTAGGAAAAATCGCATCCAAATATCTACGAACATTGATTTCTCAGTGCTTCGCCCTGTTGATACCACAGATTCCTGTTAGGGATATCCAAATTATTTTCATCGGGAAAAAGACCTGCACAAGTTGAAATAACTTGCTCTTAGAGTAACTGTAAATACCGCTGTCCTATCAGATTTCCATCGATAAAAAAGGGACCAATGATATGACGTCCACAAGTCCCTGCCCACACGTTTATCTTATGTGGTCTTTGAGAATGACTGTCGATTGTACAGTGGGGATTCTCAGTAGACCAGTACCGGCAGTTATGCCTGTTATCTCTTCCGTTAGGACAACATGTGGCCTCGTCAGAAAAAACAATATTATGAATTAGGTTAGGATCATTATTGATTCGTTCCATCATGACCTCGCAAAATTCAACGTGTCTATCGTAGTTATCTTCAGATAATTCTTGAATGAGTTTGTATGAATTCAATTTTTCTTCAATTAGTATACGACTTAAGGTACCTTTACTTATGTTGTGGTCTAGGCAAAACTGACGAATGGCTGTATGGGGATTTTCTAAAATTTCCAATAAAACATCTAACTTTTATCATCGCTTGTCTTAACTTTTGGAGGTCCAGATTTAGAACGATCCTTAACATAACCTTATTGTCTAAATCGTTTTAATGTTTTGCTAACTACGGATTGGGTAATAGGTTCTCGATTCGGATATTCTGCGTTAAAAACATAACACACCTCCTGTTGTGTTCTCCTACGGTCTCCGTACCCAATCATCATTAATAAAGAGATTCTTTCAGTTTCTGTTAAATGTACTATTATAATATTTCGCTCAAATTGGCAGTTTCACAAAATGCAGCAATAAACGTTTTCGTTAATAAATCATTTTTTGATGCGTTAAGTCGTTACCTGACAGTAAATGTTTGACATAATCCAACTTAAAAAAAAATTAATTTGATCTCCTTAATTTCAAATATAAATAATTCCAAAACAGTTCAATTTAGACATACCATAAGTTAGACAAATAATATCTAGAATTTTTAGTAGGACTCAAAAATAAAATAATATACAGGACTTTCCATTTAAAAAAATTTAAGATGACGTAATTTCTTCGAACTGACAGTTACAGTCATTTTTCTATACATATGTGGCACTCTGTATCTTAAATTAATTTCAGTAGTCATAAATTTGTTTTTCTAGGCGACATCGCGTAGTGCGCCAGATATGAGGGCGGTTTTATTAACTTGAGATCTCATTTTGTTTGTTGGGTTGTGGCTTCTTGACAGGCTAACGCCAAGATAATTAAACTGCATGACCTGTTCGATATTTCCATTATACAGTATGAATGTATTACCTGATCCCTAAATATATTAAGCAGTTAACTTATTATTATTTTTGATGTGTTCTTGTAACAACCGTGTCATTTTTCTGGTAATTAATTGTTAACCATCTCGATTACCGAATACGAGGCTGGTATGAAAAGTCCGTGCAAAGTCCGAGATATGGCACCACCGGCGCGTATCGAGGTCATGTTTAGTTAGTAGCATCTCTTGAATGAACGCACACCAAGTTTCAGCCATATCGGTCTATTTCTTTGTGTTTGGCATTCGTGTGAATCAAGGAAGTCGAGTGATTTTCAAGAAATGGACGAAAAAGAATTTCGTGTGGTGATTAAACATCACTTTATGAAAGGCAAAACGCCTCAGGAGACTAAAGAGAAGCTGAACATTCTGGACGGCCTGTGGAGGTTACGACTCCAGAAATCATTGATCAAATCCATGATATGGTGATGGATGACAGAAGAGTTAAGGTGCGTGAGATTGCTAGTGCTGTGGGCATCTCGACTGAACGGGTACATAATATTTTACATAAACATTTGGACATGAGAAAGCTATCCGCAAGATGGGTGCCGCGATTGCTCACGCTTGACCAAAAACGGAATCGTGTGAAGTGTTGCATATATCGTTTGTGGCTGTTCCAGAAGAATCCGAAGGACTTTAAGCGTCGTTTCGTCACTGTGGATGAAACATGGATACATTACTATACTCCTGAGACCAAACAACAATCTAAACAATGGGTTACCAAGGGGGAATCTGCACCAAAAAAGGCGAAGACCGTTCCTTCGGCCGGAAAGGTTATGGCGACTGTCTTTTGGGATTCGCAAGGGATAATCCTCATAGACTATCTGGAAAAGGGTAAAACTATTACAGGTAAATATTATTCATCGTTATTGAACCGTTTGAAAACCGAGCTGCAAGAAAAACGCCCGCAATTGGCCCACAAGAAAGTCCTTTTCCATCACGACAACGCACCAGCACACACCTCAGCAGTTGTGGTCGCAAAATTAATGGAAATAGGATTCCAACTCGTTTCACATCCCCCCTATTCTCCAGACTTGGCTCCCTCGGACTACTATTTGTTCCCCAATTTGAAGAAATGGCTGGCGGGACAAAGATTTTATTCAAACGAGGACGTGATTGCAGACACTAATGGATATTTTGCAGACTTGGACAAATCCTATTATTCGGAAGGGATCAACAAACTAGAACATCGTTGGACGAAGTGTATAAGCCTAAAAGGAGACTATGTCGAAAAATAAAAAAGGTTTACCCCAAACACATAAGTAGTTTTTATTTTTGCACGGACTTTTCAAACCAGCCTCGTATACTAACTTCGTTTTCGCATGCCTATAGATCTAAAAGCATGTAACTACCTATATTATGAGCTTAAATATATTTTGTTTAATGCACAGATATAATATTAGAACTATTCTTGGTGTTTTTATGGTTTCTTAACAGAGCACTATCTTGGACACCTTTATCCCAACATATTATAAAACGCAACGTCTCTCTGTCTGTCTGTATGTCTGTCTGTCCGTTAGTGCTCTATCACTTGAGAACCACTTATCCGATTTACGTGTTCTTTTTTAAATTCATAAGTATGTTCTCTGTCCAGGTTTTAGTATATATTTTGTTACGTTAGGTAACATAAGAAATAAGCAGTGATGATAACAGTAAATTAAGCGTTAGCGCGCTTTCTTGCAAAAATCTATCTATCTGTATGTCTGTATGTCACACCCGATTTTCTTCGTAACTATTTGAGAGAGAATGTTGAAATTTGTCACTAACATAAGAATTGATGGCCTCATCAGAGCCGTGTAGTTTTGAAAGTTAAATTCTGACTTAAGAGAACTGATCAAAAATCTCCAAAAAATTCTGGAATATTCTTTACAGGGTGTATATTGAACGAAAATTACCACGAGCGCACTTTAATAATTTATTCGGTATATAAAAAACAAAAAATTCAGGGTCATCAGTTTCCACTAAAGAACGTGTTGAAAAGTCATTTGGGATGTGTTTTGTGAAGTCACTATCATTTTATACTTCCGTAACGGAAATTTTTATTGTAAAAGCAATCAACTTACGGAACACTAATTGCGCAAGTCCAACTTGCATTTGACCGGTTATTTATTTGTAATATTGAATTGAATAAGTTTATTATTAACTTTTAATTTTCTAAACGAAACATGCCTCATTCAATTTGTTTTCGTTTAATTTCAGCGATGAGATGGAATATATTTTTAAACGTTCCATTCTACAGTAAGAAAAGAGGCCTATGTTTTTAATGCAAAATCGTTTCGATGTCAGCAGAAACATGAACAAATCTCAAATAATTATATATTTATATCAATAAAGAAATCCAGTTGAAAACGGCTTTTAATTCCCACTTAATACATAATTTAGTAGTACAATAGCAGCTTCATCAACACGATAAGGAAAACCTTCTCTCAGCCAACTTACCTTGGTCCTATATCCTATTAAATGGGGCTACGTGAAATAATATTTGCTTGTTATTGTTAGCTTTGCATATTTTGTTATTATGATTCTGAATATACTAAAATAACTAAGATTATACTTGAAAGAGATAAACAAAAACAAAGTTCTCAATTTAAAATAATAACTGGAAACTAAAAATCTCTTGTATAAAACTACTCTAAAGGATATTACATTTAAAGTCGTCTTGAAGGATAAATTGTATTTTAAAATATGATAATACTTATCCTTGATTTTCCCAGAACTAATACATAATAACAATTTACATATCTTTTTAAGTTTTGTCCTAATACTTGGACAAACAAGTAGTAAGCACTTAAATCCACTTTAACAATATAACTACTGTGTATAGTGTCTAAAAACCTGCTATTTACTACGCTTCAACATTATCGACTCCGCATATCGTGGTGGAAAATTCGCAACGGACCCTAGGAGCGTCCAAATATTACACACACTGTTCTTGTACCTAACCATTAATATATATATATATATATATATATATATATATATATATATATATATATATATATATATATATATATATATGTGTATATATATATATATATATATATATATATATATATATATATATATATATATATAAATATATATAGGGTGTCATAAAAGGTATGGTCAAAAATGAAGGATCTAGTAGATTGGACCAAAATAAGGCCAGAAGTTCCTATAGAAATGTCTCCTACCTCCCCCCGTTAGGAAGCTATAGTCACCCAAATGGGTAGCCTGAAGATGGGTTTTCATTGAATATTTTAGAAACCGTTAAAGATAAAAACATGAAATTCAGGTTCTAAAGTAAAGTTTATGTGCTGAATTCCGAATTTTACTTTATAATCATCGATAATGCAACCGGAGCGTCAAAAGTATGTGAGGACGTGGTAAAATGGACTTAACTTTTTTACAATAACTTTTATTGCATTTTCGCGTCGGATTAGGGAAGCTTGAGGTCTTTGGCGAAAAAAAGATACTCTCAGTTTAACACGATTAGACGCACCAATTCCGAGTTAACATTGAGAGTTAAGAATTTCCGTGTCACAAAAAGAGCCTATTTATTACCTAAATTACCTATTATTACGGTTATTAGCAATACTTCAAAATATCCAGATATTTTTAAATAACCATACAACTTAATAATAATTAAAGAAAACATAATCACCAAACGAAGCAAAGAACTTATTTTTATTTATCAAATCAAGAAAACAATCACAAAACACCGCCAAAAAAATCGGAAATATTATTTTAAAGGAAAAATAAAATCCATGCGTAATTTCAACTAGGGAATATGTTCGATGTGTGCACCTTATACAGTTATGCATATCCTTAAGTTAGTGAGGAAAGCTCTTTGAACTCTAAATAACCTGCCGGGATTATTCCGTATTTTCAGCACAGTAAGTCGAATATACGAGATATTTAAGGTGGCCTCATAGAAAGAAGTCTAAGGGATTTAGATCTGGTAATCGGGATGACCACGGGAATGGCCCATCCCGACCTATCCAACTATTGGGAAACTGGTTATCTAAATATCCCCTAGCAATATTGCTGAAATGTGGTAGAGCCCATAGTGCATTAACAATATATTTTTACGAATAGTAACGGAACTTCTAATAAATTATTGAAATTATCTCTAAGAAATTGCAAATATTTCTCACCATTTAGCCGCCCGTCAATGACATATGGTGCAATCAAATAATTCCCGATAATTCCCATCCAGACATTTATCAAAAATTTATGTTGGTTTATAGTCTGAATTATCGCATGTGGGTTGTCCTCATCCCATAAGTCAAGATTATGGGAGTTTATTACACCATCCCTAAAAAATCCCGATTCGTCTGTAAAAATCACTTTGCTTACAAATGTATTATCTTCTCGTTGCTTTTGTAGAAACCAATTAGCGAATTCCACTCGTGCAGGATAATCATCGAGTGACATAGAATGAACTTTTTGGAAATGGTAGGGATGGAGTAATTGCTCTTGAAGTACCCTTTGCACCAACGATTTGCAAGTATGAAGTGGTGCTGCCAATTTCCTTACACTATTAGTTGGATCGTTTGTTATTAGGTCTAAAATATTTTCTTCCATTTCAATGATACGAGCAGTTTTTAGACGACCTACTCCTCCAGGTTTTAGTATAAGACTACCTAAAAGATATCCAATAATAAGCACACAATTTGAAAAAGCAATAAACAGTAAACCTGATTCCTGCAGACTGCGATCAACTCGTTCAATAGTTCTGCGCAATAATTCAGGCAAGTATCGATCAGGAAATCGTTCATCGTAAAGACGCGCCGCTTCACTAGCATTACCAGAAGCTAAGCCATACATTAAATGCATATCCGCATATTCGACAAAAGTAAAATTTGGCATAATGAAATCGACCGCAATTTGTTGAACTTTCAGATTTGACTTGTTGGTTGACATTTGATTAATTATCATTGCACCTGGCAGAAGCCAGGCTCTATTTCTGACACGGAAATCCTTTATCGATTTTAATTCAGAATTGGTGAGTCCAATCGTGTTAAACTTAGAGTACCTTTCTTCCGCCAAAGACCTCAAGCTTCCCTAATCCGATACGAAAATGCAGTAAAAGTTAACTCCATTTTTACCACGCCCTCCCCTACTTTTGACGCACCGGTTGAATTATCTACGATTATGTTCCGATTCAGTACATAAACTTTACTTTAGAACCTGGATTTTATGTTTTTATCTTTAACGGTTTCCGAAATATTCAATGAAAAAACCCATCTTCAGGCTCCCCATTTGGGTGGCTGTAGCTCCCTAACGGGGGGAGATAGGAGATATTTTTATAGGAACTTCTGACCTTATTTTGGACCCAATCTACTAGATGCTTCATTTTTGACTATATACCTTTTGGGACATCCTATTTATCCATAAGTTACATAACCAGACATAGCACACGCTTTTTATCTGCTGTTCTATACAAAAGATGAACAATGAAATATATATATATTCTTCCTTATTCTTATTATAGACCATTGGTCTGTTTAACTTCCAATGCCTTATGGGGAGCTAGAAGGCTAGCTATCCATCCACTTTTTGGGAGGTTTTCCTGGTGCTCGTCGTCCCGATGCTTTTGCTTCCAGAATTAGTCTAATCATTCTGTTTGGATTTAATCTCTCGACACAGTCACGCCAGAATCGGCTCCTCTGTCTTCCCCATCTCACCACCTGATAAAACCCCCATGTGGTATATTTTTGTTTTTTATCCGGTCTCGTAGTATCTTAGTGATTTTATATTCGCCGATTTCAGCATGTTATCTGTTCTGGCTTCTATACCGTATGTTAGTACAGTTACTTTAGTTTCAGTAGTCATAAGTTTGTTTTTCCAAGCGACGTTGCGTAGTGCGCCAGATATGAAGGCGGGTTTATTAATTTGAGATCTTATATCGCTTTTGGGTGGTGGCTGTTTGACAGGTTTAAGCCAAGATAATTAAATTGCGTGACCTGTTCGACCTGTTTTCTACCACCAGGTTGCACCTATCAGGATTTCTAGAGAACGGTAATGGTTTAATTTTCTCTGTTGAGATGGAAATATCATATTGGCGAGCCACTTGGTAAAAATTATGGAGTTGTCTTTGCAAGTCGTCTTCGGTCTCAGTTGAAATTGTTGCTTCGTCCGCGTAGCAAATTATACATATATGCTTGGTTTTTAACCGGTAACCCAGATTCAGTGTTGAAACTTCTACTATTACTTCGTCCACAATTAAGTTGAATAAGAACGGGCTTAGGCTATCTCCCCTTTTGAAATCTCCTGTGCTATATATGTTGTTCGAAGTCTCATAATTGGCTTTGATCCGTATTTTAATATATTATACATATATTATATTAAAGTAGTATAAATAATGTATATTGGTTGTAATCAAAGAAAAAATATAGTATAGTATGAAAAGAACTATTACAGTACTATTTTCAACAGTCGTCAATAATATACTAATTTACGAAATTTCGTTTTTGTGTATTAATTTAGACAAATTTTTAAATTCAAATCCGAATTTTTATAAAAAGATCAGAAATTAAATACAATCCAAATATATTTTTATGACTAAAAAACATTATTCTTTTTTTGTCGAAGCGTCTGTAAAATACCTATAATTTTTCTAATCGTCATCTATCAAAATTGATAAAAAATCATATCAAAAATTAGGAATCACACTAATTCAAAAGAACATTCGGGGACACACACGTTTTCATTCAAAAATTATGTTTATTTTTAAAATATACAAGCATCAAAAGTTAAATATTTTTCAGTATTAAAGCTTAGCGTAAGAGGAAACAAAAATCTCACATTGCAGATCTTGATGTGTTTAGGATCACCGATATCTTAAAAAGCATAGCTCTTTGAACAGCAAAAGTGGGCGAAAAGGTTGATTAAACGCTGCAAAACACTTAATAAAAGTAACATAATTATTTCTGACACTGAAAATCTTTATTATATTTTCAGGCTTTATTTCTAATATCCACATCGCACAAAGCTGTAAAAACATTTTCAATAAATATAAAGAATAAATACCTCGTTGCCACCTTGCACAATTTTATATTACATGATTATCCACTATTTGGTAACCAATGTTATGTCACACGATTATCTACTCATTTGTACAGAAGCTGACATATCTATTAAGATTGAAAAATTATTAAATACTATTATTAATTCTAGTATGTTATATAGCGTTCATATAAATATAAGACATTATTCTATACAAACTGTACGTACAGAGTACAAAAACTGTTGAATAAAAAAATATCTTTTATCTGAAATATCCAGAAAATTGGACAAAACACATGTAAAAACATGAGAGTAGATACTGCTTTTATTTTTTCTTAAATAATTATGTCAACACTATTATTATATCAAAAACAGTTATAAAACAACTTAAATTTTAGAAATGTTGGAAGTATTTTAAAAATAAATTGATTGTGTTGTATACCCAGTTTCAAAACGTAGCGTAGAAAGTATCGTGTGCAAAAAAAGGGCCATTCTAGAATTGTAATATTATCTCTAACTTCACATTGAGCATTTTCTGAATAAACCTAAAATTTTTTTCATAAATTAGATTTCAAATGAAGCAGCAAGTAGAGTATAATTTTACTAACACCAAGTATGTCTCCATACCATATAATCCGAAATATAGCAATGGACTCAATAAGGTATTTAATAAGGTAGGCCTCACCTTAGTCTATAAGTCATCAGACAATCTGAGGAATATCTTAGGAAATCCCAAAGATAAGATTCCCAATTGTGAGAGAAAAGTGGAATTTATGAAATTAGTTGTAATGATTGTGACAAAAAGTATGTTGGGCAAACTGAAAGGTCAATTAAAACACGATTTAACATTAGATAATCTAAGATTAATAAGAAATGTATCTGATAGGAGATTGTTGAACGCATACGAAAGTATGGAAATCATAAAATGTAAAAGTAGTTTAAATAAAGACAGAGGGCCTATTCCTTATAGTCCCCTCTATTGGTTACTTGACCGGAACTGATGGCCTTGCCTATGTCATTAGTTCCGCTTGAGTAATTCTAGGGTTAGGCTAAGTATAAATAGGGTAGATTTGTAGTTTACCTTTAGTCAATCATCGCTCCTGATGAAGCTAACATGGTTAGCGAAACGCGCGTCGAGTGCAAAAATAAAGTGTTTGGTGTAGTGGTGATATATACTGAGTAGTATCATTGTGCCAAAGATTCCACATTCCCAACTTAGTTGAGATGGCTTCACGGTCAACGGAATTAAACCTTTATCGTAAGTACAGTAGTAAGATTAGATTAGTAGGTGCAGATATTTGGTTTTTAAAGTCTTGCAAGAAATTTAAAGTTTTTCCTAATTTTATTAAGGTTAATTTACCAAATCAAACATTTCAGAAAAAGTTTCATTTTTTGCAAAACAAAAATGGCTTGACTTAGAAATCAAGAATTTGTACACAAAACGTAGTATGTTAGAAGTAGAATCATACAGCATATTCAAAAAACTTACTTCAGGATTAAACAATATTGAATATGAAGTATGGAGCGAGTTCCAGAGGAAAATGTTTTTAGTTATTGATATTCAATATAAAAAGAAATTCTCTATTCTAAGTAAAAAATTAAAAAAAGCTCTTACCGAAGAAGAATAGTCCTCAGGAACTCGTAAATATTGTAGAGAATCATTCGTCTCAATCCTTTACACGAAATGAAATTCGCATCTGAAACAAAGGTCTTAACTTTGCAGTACCCCCTCCTAGAGATAATTTATCAGAAATAGTTGCTCACATTGAAAGTTCCATTAGTACACTTCCAGAAAATAGTAAAACCTTTGTTAGGGAAGCATGTCGCAATCAAATATCGAAAAACATAGTTAACAACACAAATTCTAATTCACGAAAAAACATAAAAGTAGTTAAAGGATTGAAAAAGAAAGATGTCTTCTACTTAAAAGCGGATAAAGGAAATAAGGTTGTTATATTGGATAAGAAAGATTACTTTGAACGCGTAGATAATCTTATCGAATCTGGCCCTTATGAAAAGGTAATAAGAAATCCATTACCGAAAATGATATCAGAGGTTAAAAATTCTTTTAAAAAATGTAAGAACCTTGTCTTCGATTCGCTAAAATTCAAATTAAATGGGGGAGTAATCCGACCATACCAAAATTGTATTGCTTACCCAAAATTCACAAACCTGGAAAAGCAATGCGACCCATTGTTTCATCGGTCGGATCACCCACATATTTAATATCCAAATGGTTATCAAAAGAACTTGAGAAGTTACCATTAAATACTTTCGCAGTGAAGAATTCGTTAGAATTCATTAATAAAACAAAAAATCTAGTTCTTAATGAAGGTGAAGTCTTAATTTCTTTTGATGTTAGTTCTTTATTCCAAGTGTGCCAATTCCACAAACTTTACAATATCTCGAAGAATTACTTAGAATGAATGACTTTGAAGACGAAATTATTCGTGAATACTTAACATTATCTAAACTTTGCATGGAACAAAATTATTTCCAATATAACAATCAATTTTATGTTCGGAAAGAAGGAACAGCTATGGGTAATTGCTTGTCACCTTTCATAGCCAATTTATTCATGAGTAAGTTTGAAATCGAAGCCAGTCAAGAATTCGAATATTTCCCAAGGGTATGGTATAGGTATGTGGATGATATTTTCGCGATTTTTGATACAAAGAAAGCAAATATTGATGATTTTGTTTCTAAATTAAATAGCCGGTATGATTCAATTAAATTCACGTACGAAATTAAGAACAAAGGACAATTGCCTTTTCTAGATATTTTAATTATTAAAAATAATAATAGATTAGAATTTGATATCTATAGGAAGGACACAGTAACAGATAGATATATTCCTAATGATTCATTTCATTGCAAACAACATAAATTAGCCTCAATACATTTTTTAGTTCATCGTTTGGTCACTTTCCCTCTGAATAGAGTAAACTTTAATAAAGAAAGGAATCGTATTAGAAATATAACTAGAGTTAATGGTTATGACGATGACTTAGTAAATAAGCTAATAAATAGACATAAATTTAGGTCTAATATTCAGAATTCCACCTTTTTTACACGCGAAGAAAATAACACCAAGTATGTCTCCATACCATATAAACCGAAATATAGCAAGGGACTCAATAAGGTATTTAATAAGGTAGGCCTCACCTTAGTCTATAAGTCATCAGACAATCTGAGGAATATCTTAGGAAATCCCAAAGATAAGATTCCCAATTGTGAGAAAAGTGGAATTTATGAAATTAGTTGTAATGATTGTGACAAAAAGTATGTTGGGCAAACTAAAAGGTCAATTAAAACACGATTTAAAGAACATTTAGCACACTTAAGATACAATAGAACAGAAAAGTCTAGCATTGCCGAACATGCCCTTGAAGCTGATCATACTGTAACATTAGATAATCTAAGATTAATAAGAAGTGTATCTGATAGGAGATTGTTGAACGCATACGAAAGTATGGAAATCATAAAATGTAAAAGTAGTTTAAATAAAGACAGAGGGCCTATTCCTTATAGTCCCCTCTACTGGTTACTTGACCGGAACTGATGGCCTTGCCTATGTCATTAGTTCCGCTTGAGTAATTCTAGGGTTAGGCTAAGTATAAATAGGGTAGATTTGTAGTTTACCTTTAGTCAATCATCGCTCCTGATGAAGCTAACATGGTTAGCGAAACGCGCGTCGAGTGCAAAAATAAAGTGTTTGGTGTAGTGCTGATATATACTGAGTAGTATCATTATGCCAAAGATTCCACATTCCCAACTTAACATCTTAAAGTTTTGCTTAATGATTTTTGTTTATTACATCTTTGTTTTCTAACAAAATTATTTTGAGTTTATAACTCAACTTCGTATACACTTTACCAAAACTGAAAATTAAGGTTTAAATGTTCTTTAACCAACAAGAGAAAAATTTCACATAAAATATTTTAAAAAATTATCATTTTACACTATCAAAAACAAAATATTGCAAAGAGGATATCCACGAGCATCAGAATTTGCAGGATTAATTCTTTGTTTTGATTGGTCTTGTTAATCTTGCCAAATTCTAGTCGGTATAGACATCTTCTCAGTGCTGTAGTTGTTTGCAATATTTTAAGATGGTGCTTTCTTAATTATAATTGCTAATTTATTCATATTTTTTTCGTCACATTTTATAAGCCAAGAGAAATGTCATTTTAACGAAATTAAAAGGTTTAGATTTTATGTTCTAACTTTCTAGTTATATTTTGCATTGGGTAGAAAGTATCACAGATTGCATTTAAACAAGCAATATTAGCTATTTTTATTCAGTCAAAATAAATAAAAAAAAAAAGATATAGGGAGATCATGTTTGTAAAATTCGTGTACAATAAGAAAAAACTATGAATTATTATACCAACTATGATACAAGATTGGACTTTGATGGAAAATTGTTGGATATTTATTTTTTTTTTTAAAAGTACACTGGTATACTGCATGTCAAGGAGTATACTGACGTATTTGACATTTGGTAGTGAAAACGACGCTGGGCGCTGCGACGTCAAACAGCTTTTTTTCCGTCAACGTACCTTTTGTAAAACGGCGTTGGAAAGCCCTATTTTTTTCTAATTTGTTTTGTAAAAAAGTTATGCAGCAAAAATCCTCTAAAATACTGTTTTTTGATCATCGCGGTTGCCATGGATCGTATGCCATGTTTGGCGGTTTTCAAACAATTTATATAGTAGGCGGCTGTCATACTTTAATTTGACAGTAATTATAGTAATATTAGTTACTATGCTGCTGAGGTTTTTCCTTTAATAAAATATCTTTGCCCAATAAAAAACAAGAATACATTATTCTTATTAGAACCACAAAAAAATATATTTAACTTTTAACATTACGTAACTTATTACAGATCTGTAAAATTAAATGTTTGAAACTTAAAAAGTAAAAAAAAATTTTAAAAAATATTCTGTATGTCTTCCTTCTTCTATCATGCATTTTTTCATTCTTTTCATTAGCGCTTAATGAGTGGTTTTGTAAATAAATTCTCCTGATATACTATTGCACGCATCTGATATTTTTGCCTTTAAGTGCTCAGTATCATTAGTCGCAGTTTTGTATACAATATCTTTAAGAGTCCCCCACAAGAGAAAATCTAACGGCGTGAAGTCTGGTGTCTTAAATACTCACTGAACTGGGCTGCGAACCCCATCCATCTTCTTTGAAACCGTTCATTCAAATACTCTCTAACAGCAGGAGTTGTATGAGGTGGTGTTTCGTCGTGTTAATACCACTTATGCCGTCTTAAAATAAGATAATAATAAAATAAATTAATCAAACTGATAGAGTATTAACCAAGAAATTTAGGTATCTAATTCCAGTTAATGTTCCCTCAAAAAAGTATGGTTCAACCAAATGTCTCCCAATTATCCTATACCGTACATTAACGCCATAATAGCCTTGATTCTGAATTTGATTAACGTTGTATTAATTCTTGTCAGCCGTCCCTGACAAAATGTCTTTCATCTCTCCATAGTATATGATTCAGAAAATAACGCACTTTGTCATATTTAATCATCATTTCTGCTAAAAAACTTAATGGTTGTTTCGAATCAAATTATGTTAATAACTGAAGATTATGCATTTTATAGTCACGTTATTTATTAGCTTTAAAAGATTTCTGTTAAAACAGTTTTTCGTTTAGAAATACCTTTCTGCCAGAAAACGCATTCATATTGCTCCTCAAATTTCATTCTAATCGACAAATCCTAGTGTGATCCAGGATATACCTGTCGGGGTAACGTTCTCGACACAGTCTAAAGAGAATTTCTTCTTGCTTCTCCATAAATAAGAATCATATCTACTTTTTCAGCGTAGGAAATCACTTCAATCAGAAACTATTAACACAGTGTTTACTTAGTTTAACTCTACTGAATTGAGTAGGTGTGCAAACAAGAGCTGTCAGATTAAAGTATGACAGCGGCCTACTAGATAAATTGTTTGAAAACCCCTATACATTGCATACGAACCGCGACGACCAAAAAATAATATTTTAGAGGGTTTTTGCAAAGCAAATTAGAAAAAAATAGTTACAGAAAAAATGTTGATATAAATTTGGGCTTTCCGATGCCATTTTACGAAAGGTATGTAAATGGAAAAAAAAGTTGTCCGCCCAGCATCGTTTTCCCTATCAAATGGTATAAACGTCAGTATACCCCTTAACAAGGACATACCATTCTACATTTAAAAAAAAATAGTGTTCATCAATTTTCCATAAATTGGAGCCCTGTACATGTGTTTCATAGATTATGAAAAGGCCTTTGACAATGTTAAATTGCCGAAATTGGGGGAAACCCTTTTAAACACTACTACAACTAACTACAAACTATCTTGTTAAGCAAATAAAACGTCTCTAT
>CM032447.1:55958616-56088616 GCA_019049505.1 Pachyrhynchus sulphureomaculatus
AGCGTTCTAATCTTCACAATATCCACATAACAGGCGAGGCGGCCAGCGCGGACATTCAAGCTGCAGCTGAGTTTTCCAGACAAGTTTCAAGACTTCGTTAGACGAGAGAAAATTCCCGCTTGTCTCATCTTCAATGTTGATGAGACCGCACTTTACTGGAAAAAAATGCCATCTCGAACATTCATTTCTAAGGAAGAACGTCAAGCCAGTGGTTTCAAAGCTGCGAAAGATCGACTAACACTTCTGCTGGGTGGTAATGCCACTGGTGATTTCAAACTGAAACCTTTACTAGTGTACCATTCAGAAACACCCCGTGCAATGCGAGGCACAGACAAGACAAGTCTACCAGTTGTGTGGCGATCAAACAGAAAGGCGTGGGTTACACGGGAAATTTTTCAAGAATGGTATTCTAATAGTTTTTGCCCATCAGTCAAATCATACTGTGACAGAAATGGGCTTGAACCTAAAGTTGTATTACTCTTAGACAATGCCCCAGGACATCCAACCTCACTTGATACGCCCAGAGACTTAAAAGTGTACGTAAAGTTCCTTCCACCAAACACTACGTCAATATTACAACCTATGGACCAGGGAGCAATAGCAAACTTCAAAGCTTATTACCATCGCCGCACTTTTAGCCAACTAATTCATGAAACTGACGGGGAAGGAAGACAGTCTATGCGAGAGTGGTGGAAGTCATACAACATTATGAAGTCTATTCACAACATAGAAGAGGCTTGGAAGGAAGTTAAAATGAGTTGTATGAATGGGGTGTGGCGTAATCTTTGGCCAGATGTAGTGGAAGCACCTAGAAGAATTGTCCAGATGCAGAGACAAGTGCTTGAAGACATTGCTGCAATGATTGAGGGGTCTGAACTTGAAGATGTCACGGTAGAAGATCTCGTAGAACTTGTAGCAACGCACGACGATCCTATTAGCAATGAAGATCTGATCGAGTTACAGAATAATCCTATCTACGATGAGGAAGAACAAGTAGAAGAGAAAGTTTTATCTTCAGGGGAAATACAAAATGCACTTTCAAAAATTTATTCAGGTTTGGACATATTGCAGAGTATAGACAATAATGATGACCGTGTCTTGACCGTGTGTCAAACAATTAAAAAACAGTGTTGGGTGTTATGAACGTATTTACAAGAACGTAAACAAAACGTTACCCAAAAGACAATAGATGTATTTTTCCGTAAAAAATAAGAGTATGTATTGCATAAAGTGTTCTTAGAATTAAAGTGATTGATTAAAATGATTTGTATTTTTTTGTATTAAATTTTGACTATGTTTAATCATAAACCTCGATATACGCGAATTTCAGTTAACGCGATTTTTTTCGGAACGTATCCCTCGCGTAAAGCGGGGTATTACTGTATATATATATATATATATATATATATATATATATATATATATATATATATATATATATATATATATATATATTATGAGTATTTAAAATGTTTCTTAAACCTATCACCGAAGTGGTGATCCTTTTACAATAAAAAAAATGCACATTTTTATCTATGTATGTACTTAAGCCAATAAAAACACGCTGAATAGGAACTAGGTTGTCACATCCAGGCAAATAAATTTTGACCCGAACTAGTTTACGGTATTATGTTTTTTCCCTTCAACTGACGTATAATATTGTAGTTTGGCGTTTTGCCAAAATAGTAATGACAATGATTTATAAGAGGGCTGACTACGAAAATGTTATGGATTAAAAATAAAAATAAATAAGAGGAAGGTAGTATTACGAGTACACGTGGGCGATTTTGTAGACATAAAATAAATAGCGAATTTGGAGATTATACAGTTTGTCTTTCATAAAAGATACCGTTATTAAATTTTTTACTGAGTTATAGTACAATAATATCAACTGAAGAAAGCTGCAAGTAAACTCATTCAGCTTTGTCTGAAAACGGCTAAAAAGTGAATAGAGAAAATAAATAATTGCTTGCAATGTTTAAGCGCATTATCTTCCTCAATTAATTAGAATAAACAATTTATAGCCCAATAGCCAAGGGTTTTGAGCTCTCATTAAATATTAACAGGCTTCATTTTGGCACACAGGTAGTTCTTTTGGACGTAGCATACGATAAAAAAAAAAGTTTGCGAAAGTTTGATGTACGCTAAGCCCACAAAATCCAAAATATAATCAAAAAATCGAATTTTCGGTAATATTTCGAAAATTAAAAAAAAAATATTGAAAAACGAATAGCACCAGATTTTTTTTTATTCGCGTGAGAATTTATTAAAAATTCGGATAGTGATTCAAAAAGTGTGGCGCGTCAAACAAGTTAATTTGAAAGTCTAGGCGCACCGCACGAAGGTTAATCGATATATATATATATATATATATATATATATATATATATATATATATATATATATATATATATATATATATATATTTTGAGTCTAGCACACGTGCTGCAGGGTCCCTAAAGCGCTCCAGGAGCGGCATGTATGCGGAAAAAGCCATTCACCTTGTTCTTGAATCGCTGTAAATTGTACTCGGTGGGAAACACAGCGCTGGGCAAATTATTCCAAAGGGCTGATGTTCTCCATATAAAGGACTGCTTGAAAAGCGTTGTACGCGGAGTAACAAACTAAACCTCATACGGATGTGAAGCACCAGCGCGACGTATATTTCTAACATGCACCGCTTTGGGAGGAATTAAGCGGGCTACATCCTTCGAACACTCTCCATGAAAATACTTGTAAAACAGACTCAGGTCGCCAACCGTTCTTCGATATTCCAGCGAATCAAGGCCGCAGGTCAATTCAGGGTCTCCAATCAGACGGACAGCCCTTCTCTGAACAGAATCCAACAAATGCAGTGTATGTTTGGGAGCAGAGCCCCAAACGTGGGAGGCAGAATTCCATAGTTGGTCGAATTTGAGCTTTGTAAAGAATTAACAGTTGTTGTGGGGTGAAAAGCTTTCTGGTTCGAAACAATATTCCCAACTTTTGAGAAGCTCTCCTTGCTATGCCTGCAACATGTTCATGCCAGGACATATTTGCTCTCAAATTAACGCCCAACAAATTTGAGCGACGATGCTAGGGGAATGGAGTGCCCCGACATAACTATGTCGGGTTCAGCAACGTTAACTTTTTTAGAAAAAAACTGCCGCCTGGGTTTTTGTAGCGTTAAATTGCACTTGGTTACTGTCACCCCAAGATAGAATTTCTTCTAGGTCTTTGTTAAGTTCAACGACCTCCTCCTGTCTCCGCCTGAGCAGACGATGTCCGAGCGTTCAAGGTGAATGAAGAGACAAGCGTACTGTCATCTGCAAAGCTGTAGATTGGATTCCCGGTCTTTTCCAGCAGATCATTAATGTAAAGGAGAAAGAGAGTAGGAGCCAGTATGGAGCCCTGGGGCACACCGGCGTTGATAGTGAAGGTGTTAGAAAGAAATCCGTCCATCGCCATTCGTAAAGAACGCTCTCTGAGGAAACATAAGAGCCACAAACAGAACCTTTCAGACATACCATAAGAGCATAACTTAGCCAACAGTCCATCGTGCCAAACACGGTCGAATGCCTTGGATATGTCAAGAGCAACCGAGTTACATAAGTCAGAAGATCTCCTGTTGATCTATGTTTACGAAAACCATATTGCTAATAATATTGAATCGTTCAAGATATTTTAGAAGATGCTCATTGACAACCTTTTCCATGACTTTCGATATTATTGTAAGCAGTGCGACTGGTCGGTAGTTATTTGGCAAGGTCTTCTTGCCTTTTTTAGGTATCGGCTGAACCGTGGCACATTTCCAGCAGGACGGAAATATTCCCTTTCTGTAGGATAGGTTAAAAAGTCTACAGAAAACTGGTGTTAGTTCCTTTGCACAGATTTTGAGAACTATGGCAGGTATTCCATCAGCGCCAGAAGCCTTTTTGGTGTCTAGCTTCATGAAAATACGCTTTATGATGCGCTGTTTGAAGACAACATCGGGCATCTTTGACTGCAATATGGGAATGGTAGGTGGTGTTTTTCCTTGGAAATCGACAGTAGAATGTGAAGCAAAGAGTTCAGCCAACAAAGTTGGCTCTCTCACCAGGTGTGGTTGCAATGGAATTATCTGGCCGTGTGAGTGGTGGTATGGTGGATTTGGTGAAATTTTGACTAACTGCCTTAGCGACTGCCCAAAAGGACCTGGAATTGTTGGGACAAGCGAGAAGTTTGTTTCTAATTCGTTGATTGTGCGCCTTCTTGGTTTTCTCGATAATTCCTTTGCATCTGTTCCGGGCACGAACAAAGGTGTTACGATTTATGGTGTCAGGATTTTCACGCCATTGTCGGTAGGCAATATGTTTAGAAGCAATAGCTTCTTTGCATTTTCGGTCAAACCAAGGCTTGCCGTTGGAGGAGCATTTCTTCGAAAAAGGGATGTAAGCTTCCATACCAGCCAAAATAACATCGGAGACCTCCCTGGCGCAGTCAGATGTGTTATCGGATCGAAAACAAACGTCCATCCAAGGGAAAGTTCGAAAGTATTCCATGAGATCTTCCCATTTAGCAGATTTGTAGTGCCAAATCTTGTGCGGCCCAGGCGCCTCTCTGTCACTGATTGGCAGGATACTCGATGTCGAAAGCAGTTTCTGGTCGAAAGAACCTAACGGCGGATTTACGGTGATCAAGAAAACTGACGAACTTCCCGTCTCGATCAGGGAACCGTATTGGTTCGTCAATAAGCTGAGTTAAGCCACAACTGATTGAGAATGATTCAGCTTCACGACCTTGTTCGTCGGTAGTATTTGAATATTTAAGCCAGTTGATATTGTGGACATTAAAGTCGCTCAGGATGGCAATTTCGGCACTTGGATAATTAATTTGTAAATGATCGATGGTTTCTGCAAGAGAAGCGAAAAGTGTTCGAAAATTGGTATCACTTGGTGGTCGATACAGGATACAGATGAACCTTGTGGTTTATTGATTGAGTCGTTATTTTTAACCACATAACATCAAAGTTTGGGGGCTCCAGAGTCTCTTCTCGTTGACAAGAGAGTTCGCTTCTGACAAAAAGACAGATTCCAAAGTTACGCCTAAATCGGGAATAGAACTCGTACCCAGGATAAAGATAGTAGACCGTGCTGGTCGATGGACTGACCTTGGTTTCACATAGAGCGAGTACATGAGGTTTATTTGATTGCAGGTGTTGATGCACTGAATTTATGTTCGAGTTTAAACCTCGTATGTTGCAAAAATCTATTTTTAAAATTATGATGTCTGCTTGTTGACGCCCCCGAACCAGCCCACACCCGGAGATCCGAACGGGGGGCCATTCCACCTCCGGAACTTCTTGCATCCAGGCGCCTCATCATGCTTTTTGGTCCCACAGTAGTTAATGTGGAATTTTCCTGTTCTCTCACATATTTATCTTTGCCTTCTTCGGCTTTGATCCAGAGGGTATTATTATTGGGTAGTATGGGTGTGACCAGATACTTTTCCAATGATCTGTAAGTTCTTATTTGTTTGGTGGTTCAGTCACTGCTGTCTGTTTGTTGGGGATAGTTTTCCGGTAGAACTGTTTTTCGCTTCTTCAGAAGAGGTTGTTGGTGTCTTTCCTCTCGTTTGGTTCTTTGTATCTACGGAGTCTTGCGGCACATACGGATAATTTTTGTTTCAAAGTATCCAGGATTACTTGTTTTCAGAATGTAAAAAAAATTAAAAGACAGGTTTTTGAAGAGGAGACTTTCAGAGTTCCGATAATGCTAATAATTTTTATTTATGTAGCTTTATAATTTGTAAAACTGAAAACGAAATTTTTGTTTGCATGATTTTAACGGGCATACATTAAATTACAAATATTTAGTAAAATATATCATTGAATCCTTGTGCATATATCATTATTATACCTTAAGCTTCAGTATAATAATAATTAAAAATACCCACATTGTCTGTGTTATTTAAAAATTGAGTTTTAAAATATCAAAATTTGCCTGCTGTAGTGCGCCGCCGGTAATTTTACGTTAAAAGCATTACGAATTGGTCAAAAAAAGTCGGATAATTTTTTTTTAGTTACAATTAAAAGTGTACTTGATATTAGTAAGTCATTAAAAACTTAAAAGAACTTTCTTTTTTTTTGTAATATAAAGTATTTATATTTCATTTAAATATCCAGGTATAAAGAAAACAGTTATTGAAAACATAAAAATTTTAAATTACTCGAAGAAATTAAAGAATTACGAACTCTCTGGCCGTCATATTGGCTCCGGCATTTTGAATTTTTTGCAAATCTATCATCGGATTCTTAATCAGCATCCCGAGAAACCTCTTAATAGCCAATTTAAAAATATTTAGCGGTATACAGAAACGTTAATTTAATCATAAATCAGGTTGGAAGCATGATTCCCACTAAAACTGAAAGTGTTGAACCAGCCATTTTTTTATTTTAAATATTTTTTTTCAATTACAGTAAAAACTAGAAAAAAATCTATATACCATTTTCTTGTAAAATTTGCCGGTCTTTCACGTGGTGCTAATAATTTTTCGATATCTTCTTTATTTTTCGAGATATTTGCGAAACATAAAAAAGATTTTATAGGCTTAGCGTACACTTTAGAGCAACATCGTATTCTACGTCCAAAAAACTACATGTATGCCAAAATGCAGCCTGTTAACATTTAATGGGAGCTTTCGTCAAAATTTGCGTCTGATGTCTGGGCTATTAATAAAGTTCTAAAACAATATATGTAAGAATTACTCAAGAAACTAGATTTTTATAAAATATTGCCAAATTATAGAACATTCAATTCGCATATCACACACTTTAAAATGTCGGTATATATCTATTTTCTTGTAGAAATCCTCGTGTTATCCCAAATTTATGTGTTCTGCCAAGGCCCATCTGTTTGTTTTTAAAAGCTCTGATCGCCCAAAGCGAGAAGCGTATGTTCCTATCTGAATTCTCATTAGGGAAGGTCTTTATCTTTTTCGTAATTTTGTATTAAATAGCATGGCGTCATTTTTTCGAATACGTTTCTGATAGATTGAAACATATATAGAAAACGATTTAGTTACTAACTGGCTATATAGCTAAACTACTCAAGCCAAAAAAATTTAGTAAAATACCAAAAACCAAAAGTGCTAATTCTATTTTGTATATAAATTTTGATAGTTTTTGGTAAACTTAAGAATTTGAAGACCAAGAATATATAACCTACTTTCAACTACCCTCTTTTTAATTATAATACTGTTTTCAAAAATATACAATCTAATAAACAATTTACGAAGATGGATTCCTTAAGAACGTCATTATTTAATGTTCTATGGCAAAGTAAATTTATATCTCGGGGAGGAATGGGTTTTAATTAATAATATCTAGATCTAAATTTGTCCTTGGTAATGTTTGATTTGTTTGTTTTCTGCAGATATTGAAACCTTGAACTCAGTAAAGGGATATATTAAACTTATTTAAAAATATGACTACAGTGAGAGTTATAGTATAAGAATACAATTTAAACGAAACGTTGTACTAACAAAAGAAATACGAAAATATAAAGTGGAAATTTTAGTTTTACTAAGATGTCATCTTATTTCAAACTATCCGTAAATTAAAGATTGAATCCCAAATAATCATTCTTCGAAAATACATGACCTAGTTTACTGTTATTCTGTTATAGATGAATTAATCTATAATATTTATAAAACGCAACGTCTCTCTGTCTGTTTGTCCGTCTGTCTATCACTCGAGAACCAGTTATCCGATTTACGTGCTTTTTTTTTAAAACATACTTATGTTCTCTGGCCAGGTTATAGGATATATTTTATTACGTTAAAAGGAATAAGCATTGATGATAATAGTAAATAAAGTCGGAAAAAAGTTTGCCGCTAGTGCATTCTCTTGCAGTACACTGCCTAGACCATTAAATATGGAACAATATCATGTAGCAAAGAATATAATATATAAAATGCAACGTCTCTCTGTCTGTCTGTCTATCAGTTACTGCACTTGTGACTTGAGAACCACTTATCCGATTTACGTGTTTATTTTTTTTAATTCATACATTTGTTTTCTGGCCAGGTTATCTATAATCCTCTATAATATATATAAAATGCAACGTCTCTTTGTATGTCTGTCCATTAGTGTGCTTATCAGTCGAGAACCACTTATCCGATTTACGTGCTTTTTTTCGTAAAAATACATATATTTCCTGACCAGGTTATAGGATATATTTTATTACGTTAGGTAACATAAGGAATAAGCAGTGACGATAATAGTGAATCAAGTCGGAAAAAAGTTTGCCGCTAGCGCGTTCTCTTGCAATACCTAACCTATACCATTAAATATGGAACAATATCATGTAACAAAAAAAATAATATATATAAAATGCAACATTTCTTTGTCTGTTTGTCTGTTCATTAGTGCGCTTATCACTCGAAAACCACTTATCCGATTTAGGTGTTTTTTTTATTCATACATATATGCTCTTTCCAAGTTATATAACAATAATAATAATTTATATATAATATATATATATATATATATATATATATATATATATATATATATAAAATGCAACGTCTTTCTGTGTGTCTGTCTGTCCGTTAGTGGATTTAACACTCGAGAACTACTTATCCGATTTTTTTTAGATTTATACATATGTTCTCTGGCCATGTTATAGGATGTATTTTATTACGTTAGGTAATATAAGAAATAAGCAGTGACGATAATAGTAAATCAAGTCGGAATAAAGTTTGCCGCTAGCGCACTCTCTTGCAATACACTGCCTAAACCGTTATATATGAAACAATATGATGTAACAAATATATATAAAATGCAACGTTTCTGTCCGTTCGTTAGTGCGCTTATCACTCGATACACACTTAACCGATTTATGTGTTTTTTTTTTAATTCAAACCTATGTTCTCTTGCCAGGTTATATAATAATAATAATAATGGATATAATATATATAAAACGCAACATCACTCTGTCTGTCCGTCTGTCCGTTAGTGTGTTTATCAGTCGAAATCCACTATCCGATTTACGTGTTTTTTTTTAATTCTTAACTTAATATTTATCAAAAAAAATCTATAATATATATAAAACTCAACGTCTCTCTGTCTGTCTGTCCGTTAGTGCGCTTATCACTCAAGAACCACTGTTTTTTTTTTTTTTTAATTTATACATATGTTCTCTGGCCAGGTTATAGAATATATTTTATTACGTTAGGTAACATAAGGAACAAGCAGTGACAATAATAGTAAAACAAGTCCACGCGAGCGGAGCTGCGGGCACGACTAGTTCATATTAATAAAATAAATTCAGTACCCTTTATAACAAATTAAGAAACTCACAAAGGGTTATAGGTTTTTTTGAATTTTTTATCAAATATTTTTGTGTAAAAACAATAATCCTATAACGGTTTGCCCATTGTTGCAGGTTTTATTAAATTTAAAGTAACTCTCTACCTCTGAGGGCTGTTAAAAAAGAAAATTTTGACTTGAAATATGTTTTATTTTTCAATATAATCTCCTGAAACTTCAATACGTTTATTCTAATTTGTCCAATAATTCAATACCATCATTAAAGTGTGATTCAGGAAAGTCTGCAAAATATCCATCCACGGTTGCAATAGCTTCATCATTTGATGTAAAACGCTTTCCAGCCAGGAATTTTTTCAGGTTTGGAAAAAGAAAAAAGTCAGAAAGAGCCAAATCTGTTTTCTCTCTTCCATAAATTTATAAAAATACGCTAAAAAACCCAAAAATAGACCAATTCTACCATTTTTAAGGGTGTTGCCCCAATTTTTCAGCGGTCGCATCATTTTTTTTCCTTAATATATAATATATATATATATATATATATATATATATATATATATATATATATATATATATAGGGTACCTTATATGTATATATGGAATAATGATTCCACAGCATTTATTAATCAGTGTATCAAAAAAAATAGTTAAATAAAAAATAATAGGTGTTATACGGCGCAGATGCTGACGTTGACAATAAAATATTTTGAACTGTCAGTTCTTGATTTTTTTAAATCACTATATATTATTTCATTTTTGAGTCCTATTAAAAATTCTAGATATTATTTGTCTAACATACCATATATCTAAATTGAACTGTTTTGGAATTATTGCTATTTGAAAATTAAAATAAAAAAAAAAAGACAAAGAAGCTATTAACAAATACTCTATGTTTATTTTTAAAGTAATAATTGCTCAAAATGTCTGCTATTAACAGCGAGGCAATAACCCAATCTGTCATAGGCAGCCTGAACAGAGTTTTGCAGAGAATCTGGGGTGATCTGTGCTACTTCAAATTAAATCCTTTGTTGTAAACCTTCTACAATTTCGGTAAACTTTGGTTTTCAAATGACCCCATAAAAAAAAATCGTAGCGTAAGGTCGGGATTCCTTGCAGGCCATTCTACAGCACCTCTTCTGCCTATCCATCGATTACGAAAAATCGCATCCAAATATCTACGAACATTGATTTCATAGTGAGGAGGTGCTCCGTCCTGTTGATACCACAAATTCCTGCTAGGGGTATCCAAATTTTTTTCATCGGGAAAAAGACCTGCACAAGTTGGAATAACTTGGTTTTAGAGTAACTGTAAATGCCGCTGTCCTGTAAGATTTCCATCGATAAAAAAGGGACCAGTGATAAGACGTCCACAAATCCCTGTCCACACGTTTATCTTTTGTGGTTTTTGAGAATGACTGTCGATTATCTAGTGGGGATTCTCAGTAGACCAGTACCGGCAGTTATGCCTGTTAACTCTTCCGTTAAGACAAAATGTGGCCTCGTCAATAAAAAAAAACAATATTATAAATTAGGTTAGGATCATTATTGATTCGTTCCATTATGACCTCGCAAAATTCAACCAGTTTATCGTAGCCGTCTTCAGATAATTCTTGCAATAGAATGGGTCTGTATGGATGCAATAGAATGGGTCTGTATGGGTGCAATTTTTCTTCATTCAGTATACGAGTTAAGGTACCTTTACTTATGTTGTGGTCTAGGCAAAGCTGACGAGTGGCTGTATGGGGATTTTCTGTAATTTCCAATAAAACATCTAACTTTTTATCATAGCTTGTTTTAACTTTTGGAGGTCCAGATTTAGAACGTTCCTTAACATGACCTGATTGTCTAAATCGTTTTAATGTTTTACTACGGATTGGGTAATAGGTTCTCGCTTCGGAGATTCTGCGTTGAAAAGATCACATACCGCCTGTTGTATTCTCCTACGGTCTCCGCAACCAATTATCATTAACAAAGTGATTCTTTCAATTTCTGTTAAATGTACCATTGTGATATTAAGCTCAAATTGGCAGTTTCACAAAATGCAGCAATAAATGTTTTCGTCGATAAATCATTTTTTGACGCGTTAAGTCGTTACCCGACAGTAAATGTTTGACACAAGCCAGCTTAATTTTGTTTTTTTTAATTTAATCTCCTTAATTTCAAATATCAATAATTCCAAAACAGTTCAATTTAAATAATATACGGGGCTTTCCATTTAAAAAAATTTAAGATGGCGTAATTTCTTCGAACTAACAGTTTAAAACATTTTATTGTCAACGCCAGCATGTGCGCCGTATAACACTCTATAACTTTAATTAAACATTTTTTTGATACACTGATTCTGTGCTTATACATAAATTCTGTGGAATCATTATTCCAAACATATGGGGCACCCTATATATATATATATATATATATATATATATATATAAATATATATATATACATATATATATATATATATATATATATATATATATGTATATATATATAATATATATATATATATATATATATATATATATATATACTAGCCGGGCCCGCGGCTCCGCTCGGGTGGACTTGATTCACTACTATCGTCACTGCTTATTCCTTATGTTATCTGGCCCCAACGTAAATAAAATATCTCCCATTATTTTTTCTCCTTATCTCCCAATATGTCTCCTTATTTCCCATTATCTCTACATAATTTCCATTATCTAGGCTTATCTCTGCTCATCTCCCATTATTTCTCCTTATCTCCCATTATCTCACCATAACTCCCATTATCTAGACTTATCTCTGCTTATCTCCCATCTCCGATTATCTCCTTATCTCCCATGATTTATACTTATCTCCTATTATCTCACTTATCTCCCATTATCGAGGCTTATCTCGACTTATCTCCCATTATTTCTCCTTATCTCCCATTATCTCACCTTATCTCCCATTATCTAGGCTTATATCGAATTATATAGAACATATGTATAAATTTATAAAACACGTAAATCGGATAAGTGGTTCTCGAGTGATAAGCGCACTAACGGACAGACAGACAGACAGGGAGACGTTGCATTTTATATATATTGTATTATTTGCTACATGATATTGTTCCATATTTAATGCTTTAGGGAGTGCTAGCGCTAGCTCCGACTTAATTCACTATTATCGTCACTGCTTATTCCTTATGTCACCTAATAAAATATATCCTATAACCTGGCCAGAGAACATACGTATGGTAAAAAAAAAGCACGTAAATCGGATAAGTAGTTCTCCAGTGATAAGCACACTAACGGACGGACAGACAGACAGACAGACGGACAGAGAGACATTGCATTTTATATATATTATGGATATTCTCTGCTACATAATATTATTCCATATTTAATGGTTTGGACTGTGTATTGCAAGAGAACGCGCTAGCGGCAAACTTTGTCCGACTTCATTTACTATTATTGTCACTGCTCATTCCTTATGCTACCTATCGTAATAAAATACAGCCTATAACCTGGCCGGAGAACATATGTATGTTTTAAAAAAAAAAAAAAAAAAGTACGAAAATCGGATAAGTGGTTTTCCAGTGATAAGCGCTCAGAGAACTAACGGACAGACAGACAGACAGACAGAGAGACGTTGCATTTTATATATATTATAGATATATATTTATATTGATTATTATTAAAGGAATTTGTATAAAAATTACACTAAATAGGATAGAATAATACATTAATCAATGTAATTAAGTAGACACTTCGGATAAGTGGTTTTTCAGAAATATACAGTCATTTAAAAACCTCCATTTTCACTAAAAGCTACAAAAATAGACCGATTGTCCACTAATAAAAGATAATGACACGTAATTAGCACCATATTATCTGGGTGAAAAAAAATTATTTACACATCTATTTAGACGACGAAATATTACTTAGCAACTGCAACAAGGACATAGAAACAAAACGACGTACATAGGAATACTCTATTTTTCGTATGAAAAACATAGATTCTAAAATTTTTAGTAGACAGAGATTAGTTTAGGTTACTTCAGAGAAGTTCGAATAAACTAACTGATAAACGAATTTAATTGTAAAATAATCCTAAAATAATTAAAAATTCAATTGATTTAATATTACATGAACTGTAATTAAATTAATTGCTTACAGAGTTAATAAATTAATTTAGTTCAGAGCTATCCGAATTTGCTTGAGGTAGCTTTAAACAGGTGCTGTGCTAACGATATTGATCCTGTTTAGGAGAAATCGGGCAGAACTACCACAGATGCTGAAACAACTACATGAAGCAGCGGACTAAAATAGGACTACCGATGAATATTGAAAAGATGCAATTCATGACAGATATGCCTCTAAAAAACGAAATAATTATAGTACCTGGTCAAATAATAAAAGGGACTCACTCATACATGTATCTTGGACAGTCTGCCACAATGGGCAAACAATGTCAAAACATTAAAATCTTAAATCTGAAAATCCCTACAACACTAAAAACAAAAATCTATAACGAGTGTATTTCAGAGCCGTATGATAGCAATCTTCTTTTCTGAATAACAGTGTTTCATTTTTTAATTTATTTTAAAATTTCGACGTTCTCGGCTATAATGCGATGGTTTTTATCATATAAAAAATTTTCCTTAGCAGATACCGACATCAGGCCTTGACAGGATTATAAAAAAGAGCATTCTTTACCACATGCAGTTCAGAGTATCTGATAGCAATCTTCGTTTCTGAATAACAGTGTTTCATTTTTTTATTTATTTTAAAATTTCGACGTTCTCGGCTATAATGCGATGGTTTTTGGTCATTAAAAATTTTTCCTTAGCAAATACCGACATCAGACCTTGACAGGATTATTAAAAAGAGCATTCTTTACCACGTGCAGTTCAGAGAATCTGATAGCAATCTTCGCTTCTGAATAACAGTGTTTCATTTTTTTATTTATTTTAAAATTTCGACGTTCTCGGCTATAATGCGATGGTTTTTGTCATGTAAAAAATTTTCCTTAGCAGATACCGACATCAGGGCTTGACAGAATTATTAAAAAGAGCATTCTTTATCACGTGCAGTTCAGAGAATCTGATAGCAATGTTCATTTCTGAATAACAGTATTTCATTTTTTTATTTATTTTAAAATTTCGACGTTCTCGGCTATAATGCGATGGTTTTGGTTATGTAAAAAAATTTTTCCTTAGCAGATACCGACATCAAACCTTGACAGAATTATTAAAAAGAGCGTTCTTTACCACGTGCAGTTCAGAGAATCTGATAGCAATCTTCGTTTCTGGATAACAGTGTTTCATTTTTTTATTTATTTTAAAATTTCGACGTTCTCGGCTATAATGCGATGGTTTTTGTCATGAAAAAAATTTTCCTTAGCAGATACCGATATCAGGCCTTGATAGGATTATAAAAAAGAGCATTCTTTACCACAAGCAGTTCAGAGAATCTGATAGCAATCTTGGTTTCTGAATAACAGTGTTTCATTGGCTCTGAAACATGGGTCCTAAAAAGACTATTGATAAACTGAGGGTACACCAGAGAACTATGGGAAGAAGACTATTAAGTATATTGCTAAGAGATCGAAAAACCAACGAATGGATTAGGGGGAAAACCCAGGTAACAGACATTGTGAAGAGAATCGGCTTCTTAAAGTGGCAATGGTCAGGACATGTCGCTAGCCACACGGAAAACTGGAGTGGAAATATCACCAGGTGGAGGCCTTGGGACGAGAAAAGAAGCGAGGGTAGATCCCAACAGAGATGGTAAACAAACTAAAGAGATTTGTTGGATTAAACTGGCACGGGAACGAAAAAAAATGGTCAAATATGAGAGAGGCCCATATTCGATGGATAGAAAACGGCTAAAAAAGAAGAAAGAATTGATTAAATAAATTTTTGTTTTTCTGAAACTCGTCTTTCGAAACTTTGATTTGTCCATTTTCGCGTATTCTTTAAACTAAAATATGGAACCTAGTCTACAGCAAAAATCTGCCATCAAGACTGAATTATTCTGATTTCAACACATTTTAATTTAATTTTAGAAAATATTTACCAGTTTCTTTCATAACGAACTATCAATTCTTGAAAAATCCAGCACGTTTGCAATAAAAAAAAGGTATATGAAAGCGGTCAAGTGGGTAATCTGAAGTGATCGGTTTATTTTAATATTTTACACACGTTCCGTAAGAAACGTTCGGATTAGAAAAGAAATTCTCCAACTTTATCTGATTTACTACAGGTTGAATAAAACGTTGAGGATTTAGAAGCTATAAACGTGTGAAAATATTTTAAGATTCGCATTATTTTTATATTAAATAATAGTTCTCGCCTTTTTATTGCTTCTTTATTTGATTTAGTTAGATTGATTCAGCAGTTGTAATAAATTGGATTCACCTCATTTAAAAAAAATCGATAAATTGGTTTATATAGTAAATAAGTATTGAATTTAACTTGCTCATACTAAAAAATAATTTAGTCCAAGAATTACAAGTAGATATTTTAAATGATAGTTACTTTACAGTAAGATATTAATCACACAATTTGAAGAATTTCGTAGTATTTACAACTGAAACGAAACATTTTCATCTAAATATTATTTTTGTTAAAATTAAAAATGATGAAAAATAATTCAAGACCAAATACAAGATAGAGAGACGACATTAGGAAAAGGACAACTCAATGGATGAGAAAAGGACAAATCAGATGGCAATAGCATGAAATAGGAAAAGCCTACATCCAGCAGTGGATTCAAATAGGCAGATCGTGATCATGATCGTCATCGTAAATATAATTTTCAGATTTCTCGACTCGAGAAACACGGAAAAGGACATGTAATACGACACATACGAAGCAACCACACCACTTGAATATAAATAATTGAAAATTTTATGTATAAATGTTACACTTTTCAAATTTCTGAACTGGAAGAACCCTGAAAAGAACATATAGTACGATATATACTAGGTAAATCCTCTAACTCACTCCCCCACGACAAAAACCTCGTATATGTTTAAATAATTGACAATATTGAAAAATAACTCAATTTTTACACTCAGATACTTACAAGGAAATATGATATAAATATATATATATATATATATATATATATATATATATATATATATATATATATATATCGTATATATTTATATATATATATATATATATTATATATATATATATATATATATATATATATATATATATATATATATATATATATATATCGTATCATATTTATATCATATATATATATATATATATATATATATATATATATATATATATATATATATACATATATATGGCGCATTGGTGAAGCAACCAAGGGAATCGAAAAATCCGCAATTTGTAGTTCCCAAAAGTGTTCTCTGTATTTGCTAGACCATCCCAAGACGCGTTTCGCCGTATCACGGCTTATCAATCAACTGGACTGCTAGGTTCAGCAAACACACAGAACACCATTTCAGACCTTATCCGGGTACTGACGGAAAACTATGACAAAATAGATGCTTATAGTGCACTCTATCGGTGACTTATTTAAAGTCTATCCGAACAGCCTTCAAGCGGGAAGCTTGAGAAGGTGCGCTTCTGCAATTAAGTGTCAGTTGTGATCTGGCCGCTCTGTTCGGATAGACTTTAAGTAAGTCACCGACAGAGTGCAGTTATGCATCTATTTTGTCGTATATACACTCCTGGACAAAATTAACGCAACAATCTGAAAATTAATTTATCTTTTTCTTATGTCAATTTTAAAGTTTATCGAGTATTTGAGTAGTAGGCTTTGTATATTTTGTTTCGTTGTTCATGACAGAAATCAAAACAATTCGTTTAGATTTACAGTTTTAAAGAATTTTTTAGAAGATAAACAATTTTCTGTAATAATGCGATAGATTTTCTTTAAAAGTAAGCTTATAAATTGTTCCCTTTTTCAAAGTAATACGTTTTTGTGGTAGACTGTTTTATTTTTGACCCCGAAGAATTAGAAAATTTAACTGAACACGAGGTAGTGCGAGCCTCAGTTTTATTGGACGAGGGATATTGTCAGAGTTATGTTGCCAATTTGTTAGGCAAACATCGTTCCACGATAAGTCGTACGGCAGGACGCTTGAATGAAGTAGAAACTTATTCTAGAAGGCTAGGGCAAGGGCGTAAACGATGCACTAGCGACCTAGATGAATGTTTTATAAGACAATATGCTTTAAGAAACAGGACTGTCACTAGTTCTATAATAAGAAACGAACTCGAAGCTGTTCGCAATGTCACAATTTCTTCTAAAACAGTTAGAAGACGATTAAATGAAGCTGGATTAAACAGTTGGCAACCAGCCACTGCGCCCTTGCTTGCCAGAGAGAACAGAGTTGCCAGGTTACGTTTTGCTCGAAATCATGAAAACTGGTCTGTGGATGATTGGAAACAAGTTTTCTTCACAGATGAAACTAGGGTTAGTCTAAAACATCCAGATGCTCGTGAGCGAGTATGGCGAAGACCAGGAGAGAGGTTTGCTCCTTGCAATATCTCTGCAAGGATTCCATTCGGCGGTGGCTCTGTTATGTTCTGGGGTGGGATCTACTTTGATGGTCGCACAGAGTTAGTTCCTGTCCGTACGAGATCCATAAATGCTGACTACTATCTTGAGAATATTGTAATAGAATTTGTGATGCCTTTCGGTCATTTTGTGAGGCCCAATTTTCTGTTTAGGCAAGACAACGCTCGACCTCACGTTGATATACCGATTATGTAATGGCCACCAAAAAGCCCAGATCTGAATCCGATATCCGAACATGTATGGGATCACCTTAAGAAAAATGTGAAACGTCATATACCTGCACCTAGAAAGCTGAGAGAACTTGAAAATGCAGTTATCACAGAATGGGAGCAAATTCCTTAAGATTTTATCCAAAATTTAATTAGAAGCATGCCTAGGCGCATAAACGCGGTCATCTGAAGTAGAGGAGGCAACACACGCTACTAGTGTCCCAGTTACACCATTAATTTTGCTACTAGTGTCCCAGTTTATTTTTTTCATTATTACATAATTTCAACGATTTTGTTATTAGGCCTTAAGAATAATTTTAATTCGAATCTTATAGAGAAATTTAGTAGCTAATTCACTTTTAAAGTGTCCGAATAAGTTTTTTCTAACTTTTAGTGTAACCAATGTTCATAAAAAATTATTAAAATTAATTCATTATAGAGATTTGTATGATTTAATATATTGTTGCGTTAATTTTGTCCAGGAGTGTATATTATATATATATATATATATATATATATATATATATATATATATATATATATATATATATATATATATATATATATATATATTTACCCTTTTTGCATATCCAAGGAAATCCGGCGGGGATATCGTAATACCCGTCAACGTTATTCAAGTGCCGTTACATAGATTTTTGTATTTCACGTCACGAGCCACGGGCCCCACACATATACATATATATATATATATATATATATATATATATATATATATATATATATATATATATATATATATATATATATATATATATGTATATATATATATATATATATATATATATATATATATATATATATATATATATATATATATATAAGAGGTCTCTTAACCTCCTGCCCCACTTCGTTAACACTTTAAATGTCTGACTGTAAAGGATTGAAAATAAGAATAATAAAGATTACTAGTCGGCAAAACCCCTGAAACGGACGTATATCACGATCTACACGAAACAACCCATCTAACTCTCTCTCCATCTTACTACTCTCATAAATGTTGGAATAGTTAAAATTAATGAAAAAATAAGAAAATTTTCAGATTTCCAGACTCCAAGTACCCGAAAAAGGACGTATGACACAAGAAGTAGAACTTCTTTCACCTCGTTAACTCTATATATGTTTGAAAATAAGCAATCAAAAATAATTAAAAAAAAACCGGCCAAGTGCAAGTCGGACTTGCGCAATTATTGTTCCGAACGTTGATTGCTTTTAAAATAAAAATTTTTGTTACGGAAATATGAAATGATCATTGACTTCACAAAACACACCCCAAATGAGTTTTCAACACGACAGAGTTTCCGATTTTTGTTGACAACAGTTGACCTTGAAATTTTTATTTTTTTATATACTAGCTAAATTATTAAAGGTAATGCACTCGTGATAATTTTCGTTCAATCTACACTCTGTGTAGAATATTCTAGAATTTTTTCAAAATTTTTTGATCAGTACTTTTCGAGATAAGGGGGGCAGTGATTTTTGGCAATTTTTTTAAACATAATGCAGAGAAAAGTGTGTGATAGTATTACATTATATATATTTTTGACCTCGTATTTTCACAAGCTTTCATTTGATACCCTACTCGATGACCTGGTAAATTTTTTCTTTCACTTCAAACTTTTTTCCGATCTTTACTGAAAACTGATGACCTTGATATTTTTGTTTTGATATACCAGATAAATTATTAAATGCCAATACACTCGTGATAATTTTCGTTCAATCTACACTCTGTGGAGAATATTCTAGAATTTTTTTCAAAATTTTTTGTTCAGTACTTTTCGAGATAAGGGAGGAACAGCTATTTTCGTAATTTTTTAAAAATAATACAAAGAAAAGTGTGCGCATGTATTACATTATATATATTTTTGAACTTTTACAAGTTTTCATTTGACACCGATGACCTGGTAAAAAAAAATTTTTTTCGCTTCCGATTTCACCCCCCAAAATTAACTTACCCTTAAGTCAGAATTTAACTTTTAAAACTACACGGGTCTGATGAGGCTATCAATTCCTATATTAGTACTAAATTTTTTTCTGTGTCAAATAGTGTCGGAGAAAATCGGATGTGACAGAGGGACAGACAGCAACCGAAGTGATACATACTATTCAGATTATTAGACTCTAAGAGCCCTGAAAACGACGTACATCGAGACTTATACTCCTCTAATTAATTGAGTAGAAAACGTACAAGACATTAACAATTCGATTTACTAAGGAGATCCGAAAATTAGACCCAGTCTAGTTACCATATAACCTGAAATCTCAACCTGTCTAATTGACTCTTGTTTTTGAGAATGTAATTTTTTTGTGTAGCACGAAATGTTGTTTGTATAAGAACATTTATTATATTATTCGAGAGTGAAGGCCGTAACACAGGTAGGTAATATAACAATTTTAGAATTTTAACAAAATATTTCATTTTTATAGGTTTAAACACAAATAAAAACGAATTTTCTGGTCTTGTACTACACAGCATCACAACTTTAGTTGACTTAGTGATGCATTCTGCACACTTTAAACCACTAATTGTCAAGTTTTGACAAGTGAACTGATATTGATCTAATAGTTGTTTCAGTTAATAATGTCTATTTTGCTAAAAGATGGCGTTACTAATATACTTGTTGGTATAGACTAGTGACATCTATGGCGTTTTAGAAGGTAAACATACCCACGTTATTAATTGTCATTGAGCGAAAAACACAGTTATTCATACCTTTGAATATGTCGTGTTTCGTACTAGAAAAAGACGTATTGCGGGGAAGTTTAATAACCCTCGTTCATTTGAAAAAAACGGCTGCTGAAAGTTATAGATTGTTGGTTGAAGCTTATTGTGAACATGCTCCAACCCAAAAAACTTGGGCAAACCCAGGCCAGTCTTCAATATCACAACCAGAGCACAATATACAGGGAAAGAAAGCTTTACTGTGTATTTGGTGGGATAGTAGAGGAGCTGTGTATTACGAACTACTGAAACCTGGTGAAACGATTTCTGGCGATCGATACCGACAACAATTGATAAAGTTGAACCGAGCATTGAAGGAAAAACGACCAGAATACGCCCAAAAACACGATAAAGTAATTTTTCAACATGCCAATGCTCGGCCCCAAGTTGCAAAATGTGTTAAAAACTATTTGGAAAACATCAAATGGGACGTTCTAGCCCATCCGCCGTATTCATCGGACCTAGCCCCTTCAGACTATCACTTATTCCGATCGATGCAGGACGGACTTTCAGAACAACACACACATTCTTACGAAGAAGTGAAAATTTGGCTTGATGAATGGTTGGCCCCAAAAGATGAAAAGTTCTTCTGGTGCGGAATCCATTCTTGGGCAGAAAGATAGGAAAAAGTCATAGCTAACGATCGCCAGTACTTTGATTATTAGGGTAATTCATTTTGTGATGGAAATAAACGCTTAAATGTTGCGAAAAATCGACATTATTAACCGAAACACCTATTAATTTGGCATTTAGGAGTTTAAATTGACAAGAATAGTAATTTATTACTAAAGGTATGAAGCTAGGTAGCATAAAACCAGAAAATTGATTTCTATTTATAATTAAATCGCTAGAAATGAAAAATTATTTTAAAATTTTAAAACTATTAATTTCTATAGCTGTTCCGAGATTTTATGTTCTAGTATTTATGTTAAGTTTTCTTCTAAAAACCTTGCTTTGGTAGCACTAAGCATATAAAATATGACAGTGTAAAAAATAACCGGCCAAGTGCAAGTCGGAGTTGCGCAATTAGTGTTTCGTACGTTGATTACTTTTAAAATATTTTTTTTTTACGGAGGTATAAAATGATCAATGACTTCACAAAACACACCCCAAATGAATTTTCAACAAAGTTTGTTTCCGATCTCTGTTGAAAACTGATATCATTGAAATATTTGGTTTTTTTTGTATACCAGATAAATTACACTGGTCAACAAAAAAAAAGAAAATTGCTTGTTTCCTGTGATTTTTTTTTTTGTTTCTATCTCAAATTGACGCGTATTTTTTAAATATGGCAACAATTTTTCTCTAACAGCTTTTGTTTTTGAGTTATAGCTAACTACCCTCATTTACTATTTTTACTTAGATTTTCGTTTTTTATTGGACACTAAAATATATTTTGTTGTTGTTTTAGATATGGCTTCGTCAAGAAGATGTTGTGTGCTTAATCCCGATTGTTTGGCTATATTTGTGGTGAATATATATTTGCAAAATATCGAAAACCTATATCGGACTTTGTGAAAACTGCGTATCATCAATCCTTTAAAATAAAATTGTGTAATCAGGACAAGCCATGGGTTCCTCATATTGTATGCCAGAAATGTGTGGTATGTCTACGGTTATGGTCCAGTGGAAAAAGAGATGCAATAATATTCGTAACACCCATGATTTGGCGAGAACCTCGAAACCATCATGACGATTGCTACTTCTGCGTTGTGAAAATAAACGGAATTAACCCTGGAAATCGAAGTAAGTGGTCATATCCTAACTTATCTTCTGCTCAACGACCTCAGTTAAAATCAAAAGAGGTACAACCCAGCACATCTAAATCGTCTGATGATCCAAATCTCTGTGAACCCGAACGAAATACATCAAGTGGAGACTCTGATTCAGACTACAAATGTAGCCTTTCAGAACCTCAACCATTTAATCAGAAAGAACTAAATGACTTAGTAAGAGATCTGAACTTACCAAAAGAAGCTTCTGAAATTTTAGCATCTCGTTTAAAAGAAAAAAAATTGTTTACTCCGGAAACCAACATTACATTTTATCGTACCCGAGAAAAAAATCTGTTACCGTATTTTTCTCAAGAGAAGGATTTAGTTTTTTGTAACGATGTTGGTGGTATTTTGCAGCAGATGGGATTAAAACAGTACCAACCTAGTGATTGGCGTCTTTTCATAGACAGCAGCAAAAGAAGTTTAAAGTGTGTTTTGCTTCATAACGGTAACAAGTACTGATCTAGACCTATTGCACATTCGACGACTTTAAAAGAAGAATACGTAAATGTTTCTGAGGTTATGGAAAAAATTAAGTATCAAGACCACAAATGGGTCATTTGTGTTGATCTGAAAAGGGTTAACTTTCTTTTAGGTCAACAAGGGGGGTACACAAAGTTCCCTTGTTTCATGTGTCTCTGGGATAGTCGTGACAAACAACACCATTGGTCACAAAAAGTTTGGCCAGTGCGGGAAGAGCTAAAAGTTGGTACAAAAAATGTTATAAACGTGCCTTTAGTTAGCCGAGACCGCATCATACTTCCACCACTTCATATTAAACTCGGCATAATGAAACAGTTTGTGAAGGCGCTTGACAAAAGTGGCGAATGTTTTAATTTTCTTTCACGCAAGTTCAGAAAAATTGAACGCTGGTATTTTTGATGGGCCACAGATTAGGCAACTCGTGAAAGATCCTAATTTTGTCAAATCAATAACTGAAGTTGAATCCAAAGCTTGGAATTCATTTGTTTTGGTTATGAGTAGCGTCCTAGGCAAAAAGAAATCTGACGACCATGTCGAGCTTGTTGAGTGCATGCTATCGAACTTGCAAGAGCTAGGGGTGCAACATGAGCATAAAAATCCACTTCCTGCACTCGGATTTAGACCGATTTCCACAAAATCTGGGTGATTTTAGTGAGGAGCAGGGTGAAAGATTTCATCAGGATCTTCGGACAATGGAAGAGCGTTATCAGGGGCGGTGGGACTCACATATGATGGCAGACTACTGCTGGAGTTTGCAACGAGATCTACCTAAAGTCGTTCATTCAAGGAAATCTTATAAAAGATCATTTGCTAGTGTTCAATAGAAATTTTGTTAACATAATGTATTATTTTTTTGTATTTTTTTGGCAAAATAAGAAAGCTGTATATTTCAAAAGTTAAAGCTATTAGCAATCTCCCAGTATTTTTTTCATAGTCAGGGCTATAGAAATACCCAATAACAGAAAAAAAATAAAGGAAACAAGACTTGTGTTGACCAGTGTTATTAAAGGTAACGCACTCGTGATAGTTTTCGTTCGATCTACACTCTGTGGAAACCATTTTAGATTTTTTCAAAATTTTTTAATCATTTTTTTTTTGTGGGTCTAGCACACGTGCTGCAGGGAAGTCCCTAAAGTGCCCCAGGAGCGGCATGAGTGCGGAAAAAGCGATTCACGTTGTTCTTGAATCGCTGTAAATTGTACTCGGTGGGAAAAACAGCGCTGGGAAAATTATTCCAAAAGGATGACTTTCTCCATATAAAAGATTGCTTGAAAAGCGTTTGTACCCGGAGTAACAAGCTGAACCTCAAACGGATGTGAAGCACCAGTGCGACGTGTATTTCTAACATGCAACGCTTTGGGAGGAATTAAGCGGGCTACATCCTTCGAACACTTTCCATGAAAATCCTTGTAGAACAGACTCAAGTCGCCAACCGTTCTTCGATGTTCCAGCGAATCAAGGCCGCCGGTCAATTCCGGGTCCCCAATCAGACGGACCGCTCTTCTCTGAACAAAATCCAACAAATGCAGTGTATGTTTGAGAGCAGAGCCCCAAACGTGGGAGCAGTATTCCATAGTTGGTCGAATTTGGGCTTTGTAAAGAATTAACAGTCGTTGTGGGGTATAAAGCTTTCTGGTTCTAAATAATATTCTCAACTTTTGAGAAGCTCTCCTTGCTATGCCTGCAACATGTTCATGCCAGGACATATTTGCTCCCAAACTAATGCCCAACAAATTGAGCGACGATGCTAGGGGAATGGAGTGCCCCGACATAACTATGTCGGGTTCAGCAACGTTAACTTTTTTAGAAAAAACTGCCGCCTGGGTTTTTGTAGCGTTAAATTCCACTTGGTTACTGTCACCCCAAGATAGAATTTCTTCCAGGTCTTTGTTAAGTTGAACGACCTCCTGCTGTCTGCGGATATTCACCTGAGCAGCCGATGTCCGAGCATTCAAGGTGAATGAAGAGACAAGCGTACTGTCATCTGCAAAGCTGTAGATTGGATTCCCGGTCTTTTCCAGCAGATCTATAATGTAAATGAGAAAGAGAGTAGGAGACAGTATGGAGCCCTGGGGCAAAACCGGCGTTGATAGTGAGGGTGTTAGAAAGAAACCCGTCGACCGCTACTCGTAAAAAACGCTCTCTGAGGAAACATGGAGCTACAAACAGAACCTTTCAGACATACCATAAGAGCGTAACTTAGCCAACAGTCCATCGTGCCAAACACGATCGAATGCCTTGGATATGTCAAGAGCAACCGCTCGAGATTCTCCAAAGTGTTCAATTGCGTTGTTCTGTTCGAGATAAGGGAGCGAGACAGCGATTTTTCGCAATTTATTTAAAATAATAGAGAGAGAAGTGTGCGCAAGTATTACATTATATAGTCAGTCCAGAAAGTCTCCATACACCACCCGCTTTCTATACTATTTTTCTGTTATGTTTAACTAATTAATTGGAACTATGAGGAAACTTGTTTAAATTAATATTTGAAACTTCACCAACGAGAATTAGTATTAAAAACAACCACGGAACATTTTATTTAGAAGTAACATCATTGTTATTAAAATGTAAACAAAATTAATGTCAAAAGTCTCCATACACTCAAGAACTGCATTGAAAACACGTTATCATCAGCCGTATTTTATTAAGCTATCTGCTGCTCGCTAAACTGAAAACAAATGAATAATTTTCGGCCATACTTTATAATCTATCACTTGTTGCTAGTAATTTTGCAGTGAGTTTTCAAAGTAGTATTAAAAATGAGCGAGAGAAATTGTGAAATTCAATTTCAAGTTCGAAATGTCATAATTGATTTGTGGAAAGATGGACAATCATACAGAAATATAGAAAAAATTGTTAAAAAGTCGCATACTACTGTTCAGTACATTACAAATCAATATAAATCAAGGGATTTTTATAAAATTCGAAAACGCTCTGGTCGTCCCAAGAAACTAACTCCACGTGAAGAGGCCAGTATTATTAGATAAATAATTATAGATCCAGAGAAAAGTTCGCCGACATTAAAAGAAGAAGTATATATTTTCGAAAAATGGTTGTTCACAAACAGTCAGAAATTGTTTACACACGGCAGGATCACCCTGTTTATCTGAACATTTTAAGAGACAATTTAAGAGAAAGTGTCCAAAAATTCGCACTGGAAAAAAAGATTCATTTTCCAACTTGTCAATGATCCGAAATATACCGCAAACTTGGTGTGAGAATGGATGATCCATAATGTGCGACAGCAGCTTCATACACCTCTGCAATCACCCGATGTTAACCCCATCGAGCATTTATGGAAGGAACTTAAACGGCGCGTTCGCAAACATAATGTTTCAAATAGAGAAGAATTAAAAAACAGAATATTGAACGAATGGGAGAACATGCCAGCAGAAGTTACTAGATAGCTGGTTGCAAGCATGATAAAAAGGTTCAGGAGATTATCAAGGCCAACAGCGGCCCCACTAAATATTAGTTTAAACGAAGATATTATTTTCCGTTAAACTCTGTCAAACTATTATTGGTAATTGTCCAGTGTATGGAAACCTTTTTGACATTAATTTTGTTTACATTTTTATAACACTGATGTAACTTCTAAATAAAATGTTCCGTAGTTGTTTTTAATACTAATCGTCGTTGGTTAAGTTTCAAATATTAATTTAATTATGTTTTCTCATAGTTTCATTTAATTAGTTAAACCCCGTGGGGGAGCGGGATAGAATATCTCCCCCGGTACGTTCTGCCTGTCGTAGGAGGCGACTTAAAGAACAATCTAGATGGTAAATGCCCAGATCCCACCAGCATCGCCCGGTGTGATACCATCGCATCGGCATAGGCTGCGTGAAGTTGCTCTTACGTTTCGTGGCTGTGCCGATATCCCGGACTGTGGGACCAAATAGCATGATGAGGCACCTGGATACAAAAAATTCCGGAGGTAAAATAGCCCCCCGCTCGGATTTCCGAGTGGGGGCTGGTTCAGGTGCGTCGACATGCAAAGATCAGAATTTTAAAATGGATTATTGCAACATACGAGGTTTAAACTCGAACATAAATTCAGTGCACCAACACCTACAATCAAATAAACCTCATGTACTCGCTCTCTGTGAAACCAAGGTCAGTTTATCGACCAGCACAGTTAACTATCTTTATCCTGGGTACGACTTCTATTCCCGATTTAGGCGTAACTTTGGAATCTGTCTTTTTGTCAGAAGCGACCTCTCTTGCCAACGAGAAGAGGCTCTGGAGCCCCAAACTTTGATGTTATGTGGTTAAAAATAACGACTCAACCAACCACAAGGTTCATCTGTATTCTGTATCGACCACCAAGCGATACTAACTTTAGAGCACTTTTCGCTTCTCTTGCAGACACCATCGATCATTTACAAATTAACTATCCAAATGCCGAAATTGCCATCCTGGGTGACTTTAATGTCGACAACATCAACTGGCTTAAATATTCCAATACTACCGATGAACAAGGTCGTGAAGCCGAATCATTTTCAATCAGTTGTGGCTTAACTCAGCTTATTGACGAACCAACACGGATCCCTGATCGAGACGGGGAGTTCGCCAGTCTTCTTGATCTGTTTTTAACCACCAATCCGGAGATTTACAAGGTCAGCGTAAATCCGCCATTAGGTTCTTCCGACCATAAACTATTATCGACATCGAGTATCCTACCAATCAGTGATAGAGATGCGCCTAAACCGCGCAAGATTTGGCACTACAAATCTGCTAAATGGGAAGATCTCATGGAATATTTTCGAACTTTCCCTTGGTTAGACGTTTGTTTTCGATCCGACTACCCATCTGACTGCGCCAGACAGGTTTCCGATGTTATTTTGACCGGTATGGACGCTTACATCCCTTTTTCGAAGAAATGCCCTTCCAACGGCAAGCCCTGGTTTGACCGAAAATGCAGAGAAGCTGTTGCTTCTAAACATCTTGCATACCGACACTGGCGTGAAAATCCTAACACCATAAATCGTAACACCTTTGTTCGTACCAGAAACAGATGCAAAGAAATTATCGACGAAACCAAGGAGGCACACAATCAACGGATTAGAAACAAACTTCTCGCTTGTCCCAATAATTCCAAGTCCTTTTGGTCAGTCGCTAAGGTAGTTAGTCAAAATTTCACCAAATCCACCATACCACCACTCACATGGCCAGATCATTCTATTGCAAAGACACCTGTTGAGAAAGCGAACTTGTTGGCTGAACTCTTTGCTTCATATTCTACTGTCGATTTCCAAGGAAAAACACCACCTAATATTCCCATAGTGCAGTCAAGGATGCCCGATATTGTCTTCAGGCAGCGTATCATAAAACGTATTTTGATGAAGCTAGACACCAAAAAGACTTCTGGCGCTGACGGAATACCTGCCATAGTTCTCAAAAACTGTGCGAGGGAACTAACACCAGTTTTCTGTAGACTTTTCAACCTATCTTACAGAAAAGGAATATTTCCTTCCTGCTGGAAATATGCCACAGTTCAGCCAATACATAAATAAGGCAAGAAGACCTTGCCAAATAACTACCGACCAGTCGCACTGCTTTCAATAATATCGAAAGTCATGGAAAAGGCTATCAATCAGCATCTTCTAAAATATCTTGAAGGATTCAACATTATTAGCGATCACCAATATGGCTTTCGTAAAAATAGATCAACAGGAGATCTCCTGACTTATGTAACACATGTTTGGAACAACGCAATTGAACACTTTGGAGAATCTCGAGCGGTTGCTCTTGACATATCCAAGGCATTCGACCGTGTTTGGCACGATGGGCTGTTGGCTAAGCTACGTTCTTATGGTATGTCTGAAAAGTTCTGTTTGTGGCTCTCATGTTTCCTCAGAGAGCGTTCTTTGCGAGTGGCAGTCAACGGATTTCTTTCTAACACCTTTACTATCAACGCCGGTGTACCCCAAGGCTCCATACTGTCTCCTACTCTCTTTCTCATTTATATTAACGATCTGCTGGAAAAGACCGAGAATCCAATCTACAACTTTGCAGATGACAGTACACTTATCTCTTCATTCACTTTGAACGCTCGGACATCGGCTACTCAGATGAATATCCGCAGATAGCAGGAAGTCATTCAACTTAACAAAGACCTGGAAAAAATTCTATCTTGGGGTGACAGTAACCAAGTGAAATTTAACGCTACAAAAACCCAGGCGGCAGTTTTTTTCTAAAAAAGTTAACGCTGCTGAACCCGACATAGTTATGTCGGGGCACTCCATTCCCCTAACATCGTCACTCAAATTGTTGGGCGTAAATTTGGGAGCAAATATGTTCTGGCATGAACATGTTGCAGGCATAGCAAGGAGAGCTTCTCCGAAGTTGGAAATATTATTTCGAACCAGAAAGCTTTACACTTCACAACAACTGTTAATTCTTTACAAAGCTCAAATTCGACCAACTATGGAATACTGCTCCCATGTTTGGGGCTCCGCTCCCAAACATACACTGCATTTGTTGGATTCTATTCAGAAAAGAGCTGTTCGTCTGATTGGAGACCTGGAACTGACAGGTGGCCTTGATTCGCTGGAACATCGAAGAACGGTTGGCGACTTGAGCCTATTCTACAAGTATTTTCATGGAAAGTGTTCGAAGGATGTGGCCCGCTTAATTCCTCCCAGAGCGGTGCATGTTAGAAGTACACCTCACGCTAATACTTCACATCCGTATGAGGTTCAGCTTATTACTCCTCGTACAACGCTTTTCAAGCAGTCATTTATATGGAGAACATCATCCCTTTGGAATAATTTGCCCAGGACTGTGTTTCCCACCGTGTACAATTTACAGCGATTTAAGAACAACGTGAATCGCTTTCTCCGCACACGTGTCGCTCCTGTAGCGCTTTAGGGACTTCCCTGTAGCACGTATGCTAGACCCATAAAAAAAAAAAAAACATAACAAGGAAATAGTATAAAAAGCAGGTGGTGTATGGAGACTTTTTGGACTGACTGTATATATTTTTGAACTCGTGTTTTCACAAGCTTCCATTTGACATCTACTCGATGAACTGGTAATTTTTTTTTTCGCTTCCACTTTCACTCCCCAAGACTAACCCTTTAAGTCAGAATTAACTTTCAAAACCACATAGCTCTGATGGGGCCATCGATTTCTGTATTAGCGCCAAATTTCAACTTTCTACGTCAAATAGTTTCGGAGAAAATTGGGTATGACAGACGAGCAGACAAACAGACGGACAAGCAGACAGTCGGACAGACACCGAAGTGATCTTATAAGTGTTTTGTACGAACACTAAAAAAGGGAGACAACTGCACACCTAGAAATTTCTTCTTCTCTAAAATTCAGTTCGATGCAAAGTAAAAGCTTTATTATAGAGACAACCTTACAAATCACTCAAGATAAAGAAATAAAATAAAAATCAATAAGCCAAGCAATAGCAAAAATGGTGGTTTTTAGCTTATCCGAGCGCGTAGGCCGTAATTAAAATAAATGACTTTTTAGAAACAGAAAGAACGTGGGACTTACACTTTCTCCTAAATTAATCTTATATCATTTGGGTACGTTTGGTTAAATACCGCTTTAAGCACGCACATTGTAAAAATTGTCCTTGTTTATATGACAGGAAATTTAATGATCTATGTAGGAAAATCATTGCATTGTATTAAAGTTCATTTAATTGTAAAATTAATCTTGGTTAAACATTGCGTTGTAAGTAAATAGTAATAACAGCGTTACTATGTATGTTGCAAATACAACTACAACAGTGCATTTCAAGATAGAAACATGAAATGTATACGACATTAACAATGTATTGCTTGAGCTTATAGATGCATGTTAAGCTAATTTGTCTAGCTGCTATTTTATGTTGCTATTTTGTACAGATTTGTACAGTCAAATAAATAATTATCCTTAACTGTAAATGGAAAAATAAAAATAGAATACCCTAAAATTTCTTAATGCTATTTTGAAAATTTTAATTTCTTGCGTACAGAATTCAAAATAATTTTTGGAATTTGTGTGTGTGTGTTAAATCATTACACTGGTCAACACAAGTCTTGTTTCCTTTATTTTTTTTTCTGTTATTGGGTATTTCTATGGCCCTGACCATGAAAAAAATACTGGGAGATTGCTAACAGCTTTACCTTTTGAAATATACAGTTTTATTATTTTGCCAAAAAAATACAAAAAAATAATACATTATGTTAAAAAATTTCTATTGAATACTAGCAAATGATCTTTTATAAGATTTCCTTGAATGAACGACTTTAGGTAGATCTCGTTGCAAACTCCAGCAGTAGTCTGCCATCATATGTGAGTCCCACCACCCCTGATAACGCTCTTCCATTGTCCGAAGATCCTGATGAAATCTTTCACCCTGCTCCTCACTAAAATCACCCAGATTTTGTGGAAATCGGTCTAAATACGAGTGCAGGAAGTGGATTTTTATGCTCATGTTGCACCCTAGCTCTTGCGAGTTCGATAGCATGCACTCAACAAGCTCGACATGATCGTCAGATTTCTTTTTGCCTAGGAAGCTACTCATAACCAAAACAAATGAATTCCAAGCTTTGGATTCGACTTCAGTCATTGATTTGACAAAATTAGGATCTTTCACGAGTTGCCTAATCTGTGGCCCATCAAAAATACCAGCTTTCAATTTTTCTGAACGTAATCCTGGAAACTTGCGTGAAAGAAAATTAAAACATTCGCCACTTTTGTCAAGCGCCTTCACAAACTGTTTCATTATGCCGAGTTTAATATAAAGTGGTGGAAGTATGATGCGGTCTCGGCTAACTAAAGGCACGTTTATAACATTTTTTGTACCAACTTTTAGCTCTTCCCGCACTGGTCAAACTTTTTATGACCAATGGTGTTGTTTGTCACGACTATTCCAGAGACACATGAAACAAGGGAACTTTGTGTAACCCCCTTGTTGACCTAAAAGAAAGTTAACCATTTTCGGATCAACACAAATAACCCATTTGTGGTCTTGATACTTAATTTTTTCCATAACCTTAGAAACATTTACGTATTCTTCTTTTAAAGTCGTCGAATGTGCAATAGGTATAGATCCGTACTTGTTACCGTTATGAAGCAAAACACACTTTAAACTTCTTTTGCTGCTGTCTATGAAAAGACGCCAATCACTAGGTTGGTACTGTTTTAATCCCATCTGCTGCAAAATACCACCAGCATCGTTACAAAAAACTAAATGCTTCTCTTGAGAAAAATACGGTAACAGATTTTTTTCTCGGATACGATAAAATGTAATGTTGGTTTCCGGAGTAAGCAAATTTTTTTCTTTTAAACGAGATGCTAAAATTTCAGAAGCTTCTTTTGGTAAGTTCAGATCTCTTACTAAGTCATTAGTTCTTTCTGATTAAATGGTTGAGGTTCTGAAAGGCTACATTTGTAGTGTGAATCAGAGTATTCACTTGATGTATTTCGTTCGGGTTCACAGAGATTTGGATCATCAGAAGATTTAGATGTGCTGGGTTGTACCTCTTGTGATTTTAATTGAGGTCGTTGAGCAGAAGATAAGTTAGGATATGACCACTTACTTCGATTTCCAGGGTTAATTCCGTTTATTTTCACAACGCAGAAGTAGCAATCGTCATGATGGTTTCGAGGTTCTCGCCAAATCATGGGTGTTACGAACTTTATTGCATCTCTTTTTCCACTGGACCATAACCGTAGACATACCACACATTTCTGGCATACAATATGAGGAACCCATGGCTTGTCCTGATTACACAATTTTATTTTAAAGGATTGATGATACGCAGTTTTCACAAAGTCCGATATAGGTTTTCGATATTTTGCAAATATATATTCACTACAAATATAGCAAAAACAATCGGGATTAAGCACATAACATCTTCTTGACGAAGCCATATCTAAAACAACAACAAAATATATTTTAGTGTCCAATAGAAAACAAAAATCTAAGTAAAAATAGTAAATGAGGGTAGTTAGCTATAACTCAAAAACAAAAGCTGTTAGAGAAAAATGGTTGCTATATTTAAAAAATACGCGTCAATTTGAGATAGAAACAAAAAAAAAATCACAGGAAACCAGCAATTTTCTTTTTTTTGTTGACCAGTGTTATGATTTCCACATGGAGGAACAGGTTTCTATCTTTGGGATGAAGATCAAATAAGGCTTAATAGACAGCGCTATACTAATATATTTAATTCTTACAGTCCCTGGCCAAATTATTAGACGCACTGTATTTTTTTTAGTAATTTATGTTTCTTAAGAGTTTTTAGGCAATAATGGTATATTTAAACTACAATATTATTGATTTTTATTTAAAAGAATTGTTGTAGACTACATATTTGTATTTATTTTTAACATATGGCAACACTGGGTTGACAAAGTGATACATGAACGTAAATAAGTACAAACCTGTATCAGTCGCGATCGGAATCGAGTCAGGTACGGACGTGTTTCTGTGGCTTTATGGACTGTGATTGTTTGTTTAACAGTTTTATACTACTCAGTTACTAGTTTATTTTGTATGCAGTGTTTTAAAAAAGTAATTGTGCTATTTTCATTATGGGTAGAAAAGGCGATTTTTCACCACGTAAAAAAGCTGAAGTGAAGGCCCTTGTGATTGCGAAAACATTTACAAACCGAGAAATATCACGAAGATTGGAGGTTTCTGAAGCTACGGTACGACGCATAAAAAAGAAAATTGAGTCAGGGAAGGAATTAAGCCCGAAAAGAAAGAAAAAGATGCGGTAGAAAACCAATTTTCACTCCACGGTCAGAGAGATGTTTGAAGAAAATTTGTGTAGAAAACAGATTTGCTACCACAAAGGTAATAAAATCACAACTCCAGGATGCTAGCGTAAATGCTTCTGAGCGCACTGTTCTAAGAAAATTGAAAGAATTAGATTTTAAGGCCTGTCGCCCCGCCAGGAAGCCCAAGTTAACAGCTGCAATGAAAGCAAAGCGCCTGAAGTGGGCCAAACAATGGCAAGACAAAGATGTGAACTTCTGGAGATCGGTAAGATACAGCAATTTAATCAATAATTGATATATTATTATCATTTTCAGTTAAATAAAGCAAATAAACATGGAAGTTTTATATTTTTTCCTATTTTTGACAGGTCTGCTTCAGTGACGAAAGCACATTCGAGATTTTGCAGAATAAAGCTCAGTATGTGCGTCGTCGTCACGGAGAAAAGTTTCATCCTGATTGTGTCGTCCCGACGGTTAAACATCCCACCAAAGTGATGATTTGGTCAGTCATCAGCGGCAAGGGCACTGGACGTCTGTACGTCGTCAAAGGAATAATGAGGCAAGATCAGTACAAAGAAGTATTACAAAATCGGTTGATTCCGCAGCTCAGAGAATGGTTTCCAAATGAGGAACCATTCACTTCCATGCAAGATGGAGCTCCCTGCCACACTGCTCGGTCTGTTAAAGCTTTTTTGGCAGAAAAAAATATCCCTCTGTTGGATTGGCCCTGATATGAACTCCATTGAAAATGTGTGGGAGCTGATGAAAAGAGATGTGGCTAAAGATGTGATTACCAACAAAATCCAGCTCCTAGAAAAGATTATTCATGTGTGGAATCATCATCCTCAAATGCAGGAGACAGTACAATCTTGCATTGATAGCATGCCGCGCAGAATTAAAGCTTTGATAGCGGCTAAAGGTGGCTCAACTAAATATTGACTTTTACTAACATTAATTTCACTTTTCTTTAAAACTTAATAAACTTATGCTTTTCTAAATTAATGCTGTTTTATTTATGTCAAATAAATAGGTAATTGATTGGATAATATAAAAATAAAAAACAAATCAATTTAAAATAATAAAACGGTACAATATCACTCGGTAATTAATATTTTACATGAAATCTTGCAGTGCGTCTAATAATTTGGCCAGGGACTGTAGAATATAATACTAAAATTTACTTAAATATGCAGCCATAGGGACATGTGGACCTAGCCGAAGACAATTACTAGTAGCTCAGTCAATAAGTTTTAAAAGCCGAAATGAAATAAGATGAATTAATGAGTCGAAATACATTTATTCTTCAGTATACTCTCCCTTAAGCTCAATATATTATTTTCAGTGATTTTTCAATTCATTTATCCTATCTCTGAAGCAATTTTCCCGAAGATCTTCAAAATACCCATCTACGGATGCTGTCACCTTATCATTTGTTGAAAAACGCTTCGCACGTAGCAATCTTTTGAGGTCTAGGAACAGATGGAAGTCAGGCGGAGCCAGATCTAGCGAATGGGATGGATGTTTCATCAATTAGGTACTTTAATCCGACCCGTCTTGCCGTTGCCAAAGTACTTATTTTTTTGTTCTGTAAACCGAGCCTTTTCTCACGAATTTTCTCATCTAACTGGTCCAAAAGATTGCAATAATACTTCTGTGATTCTTTTGCCGGTTTGAAGGTAATCAATTAACAAAATTCCTTTTGCATCCCAGAAAACTGATGCCATAATTTTTTTGCACGACTTTGACTACTTTTGCTGCTTTGGAGCTGAACAACCGGGCTCAGTCCACTGTGCGGTTTATTGTCGCAATTTAGGATCATACTGGTAAACCCAAGTCTCATCCATAGTTACAAATCGATGCACGAAATCAGTTTTATACTTTGTGAACCGAGCCAAATCTCTCAAGTGCGTTTTTGTCCCGATGTCAGCAAATGAGGTACCCATCTTGTGAATAGTTTTCTCATACCCAAAACAGTAGTTAAGATCTCATGTAGTGATTCATGTGAAATGCCAGCTAAATCATTTAAACTCTAGAGTCCATCTATCAACAGTTGCATAAATATATGATATATAGATAGATCTTCCAAAACAAAAAATTTTACCACTGCACGATTTTTTCCATTTTTAAAAAATATTCAAACACATCTACTTTAACCAATCATTAACCAATGAATGACTTGACAGATCAACTTGAAATTTAGGGTGTGTTCATAGGACAGATGAAGAATCAAAATGGTGTTCAATATTTGGTTCAAGGAATGCTTCATAAGTGTCGCTTTCAAAACATATTGACTGACCTATACTACATCAAAAGATAGTCGGCTAAGAATATCAAACCCAAAATCTTCGACAATAGAGGTAGCTGTTTCAAATGCGAAAATTTTGGAAAAATTAAAAAAGGACGAAACCGGATTTTACCACCAGCTAACTCACACCTAAAAGGCCGCCATTGCATGAACTAGCTCAGGTGCAGGCACATTGTTGCTGTGCGTACAAGCGCTTGCGCTGACTCAAATCTCACCTACTGTAAATGTCACGTTTTTGTTAACAATCGTCCATATTGTTGAGTTGTTTTGTTTACTAGTGTCGATTTTTTACTTTATTATTGAGATCCGCCAGTTAAGGTTCATTTTCTGCAATCCGTCTTGCTACACGGAGGTCCTAGTTCCAATATATACTATAACACCCTATTTATTTACATATATATATATATATATATATATATATATATATATATATATATATATGTAAATAATATATATATATATATATATATATATATATATATATATATATATATATATATATATAGTGGCTGACATCAATATCATTAAGGGCTCTAATGAGTGGCAGACTTTCAAATCAAGGGTATTATAACACGAACAGCATCAGTCATAATACAACATAACAGATTCAAGTTTAATTTTTTACCTTCTGAGAAAGATGGATGACAAACTTAGTTTATGTTTATAGCAGATAACAATGTTACATATTCCCTGTAATAATATTACATCTCTCAAATTACCTTGTTTGCTATTTTATCTCCAAATTTTTGATTTGAAAATAGCAACTGTTTTATTTTGTTGTTATCGAAAGCAACAAGCACCATTAATCTTATGTTTTATGATCTTTGCTCCGTTATATGCCTAGCCATCGTAGTAAGAGTGGCAATGTTTTTGACGAATGGTAAGAAAACAGATTTTAAATAAAGGATTTGACAATTGACTATTGTGTCAATGCATAAAGTAATCAATGTTTATCCTGCATTTAAGGATAAGAGTGATTTATGCGATTTCCAAGTGGTGACAAGATGTTTGAGAACTTCGAATATTCAGTCTGTGTAAAACTTGAATTGAACAAGGTTATTATTCAAGAATATGATTTCACTGAAGAAAATGTTCGAATAAATCTCGAGTGAGTATATGAGATTAATTAAAGATGAATTGGGGATTCCAAAATCAATATTTTTAGTGGTAGTAATGACTTAAGTTTCCTTAAAGTATTCATTAGAGATAACGGAACGTAGTTGGTTCGATCACACACAGTTTTCGAGCAAACATCAGCTTTATATTTTCAATCATCTGTTTTAGTACTCTATAAATTCATACTCTTTCTCCGACTTCATTTGCCTATGGAAAGAAAGACATGTAACACCAGAGGAGTTTCAGCAGCAGTGACCAAAACCTTCAGCAGTAACTCAAAATGTACATAATACTAGCAAATTAATGTACCGTTCATCGCGGCTAAGGGAGAATATATTTATACAAATAACTAATTTTAACTCTCTCTATCTTACTATCTATTATCTTATCTATTAAGAGTTCCACCAACCAAGTGTAATATTGTGTATCGAAGTCGCTTCATCTCACTATCAAAAAATAGCTTAAAGAATTATGATCAACGGAACAGAAACATTACTGTTTACTCTACTTATTGAAGTAGTGGGTAAGATGTCGAATCTCGGCTCAGAAAATAATAAAGTTTAAAAAAAAAACAGAACTTTACAACGTGACGGTCGCCTCTCTCGGAAGGCAAGGACAAACCACCTGTAGTATCATGCCTAGTAAAGCCCTCCCACTTTGGCCGCTCGGAACCGGCATTAAACTGTAGATTCCTTTTGTCTGAGGAACATTTAAAAAAAGCACCAACCACAGGCAATAGCGAATGGGTCGCCTACGTCCGTTTCGGATATGACACTTCAAGAAGAATGAAGTCGTTAGATAATGGTTAATAATACACTCCAAGCAAACTGCTACGTTTGGAATTTTCGAATCTTTAGTATAATAATACTACAAAACATTTATTACAGCAAACGGAACCAAGCACTTTTCGCTAACCATGTTAGAATCCCCAGAAGCGATGATTGACTCTGATTGATTATTAGTCATTCATTACCCTTGATGATGGTAACATGACAACAAGATAACTGACGAAACTGCTTTGCTTATTTTTCCACACTAAGTTTTTTATCTTTAAAAATAAATTCAATATCAACAATCTCAGTCCTGAAAATGACCTCGTAGTGATCGAGGCTTCTACTGAACAAATATTTTTTAAACTTTGAAGAGTATATTTCATTTTCTACTTTCCTACGGGCAGGTCAAGTATAACAATTAGTTGTGACCACTAAATTTAACAGAAATGAGAGATATCGAACTCCATCCAATGGGATTGTTTTTACGCATAAGATCCGTTATGTTTTGTGCACTTTGTAGTTTTTGTTCAGTTCTATCAGATATTCTTTTCTTTTGTTTCTATCAATTTTGCACTTTATTGACAGATGGAAAATTCCTACTAAATGTTTATTAATTCAGTTTTAATTCTACCATACTGGAAATAGCTTAACATTACTCAAACTAGAAATATATTACAGGAAAAATCGACCGATGAAAATACGAAGTAGAACGAAGTAGAATTTCCCGTATTCTAGTTTTGATTTATTAGATGCTACCGTAAAATTAAGAATTGTCCATTATTTGACTAGTCTATCAAATATAATAATTAACTGTCACTACCACTAAATTGTACATAATTTTTGATATAGAAAGGAAAAAAACTGTACCCGTTATATTTTCTAGTTTGTGTTTACTTTACAAAGTATAACTACTTTTGCTTTTACTAGAGCGATTTGAAAATTTATGTAAAAGAAAAGGTAAATAAGGTTTGTTTGGAAAAACAAAACTTTATTTTCAACATCATTTCCATTGAGCTCAATACATTTGGTCTGGCGAGATTCCAGTTTTTATATTGTCGCAAAAAATGTTTTAAACTATTTGTAATATTCGTTTACGGTATAAATAACCTCTTCATTCTGTGAAAACTTCTTCCCTTTACCCAATTTTGAGGTTAAGAAAAAAAAAAAAAGTCACTTGGGGCCCTACTTGGGAAATACGGTAGGTGGGGACCTATTTCAAAACCCAGATTGTACACTTTTGCCATTGCAACGGCCGATGTGCAAGCAGCACATTCTCCTTCTGTTTCAACTCACTATGCAAATGGTCCAGTAACGTTGCGTAACAAGAGCTAGTTACGCTTTTTTTTTTTTTTTCGATGCACTTTTCACCAACCCACTGTTTTTACTGTCATTTTTTCTCTGAGATCTAATAATGGATCAACGTTTTGTCTTCAGTCACAAAACGTTGCCAGAAATCCTTCGTACTACTGTTTAACTTTTCTAAACACGATTTTAAAACGTCCTTCCTGGTGCGTTTTGAGTCTCGAGTCGACCCATTGCGCACTCAGCTTTTTCATTTTTAGAACTTTACGCAGTATATTATGTACCCGTTCATATGTATGAGATGCCTCCCATCTCGGCAATCCCACGAAGATTAATGCGACGATCTTCCATCACGATACCAATCGGACATCCTAAACGTACAGCATTTGCGGTACTCGTACGGCCAGTTTCAAATTAATTTATCCAGTAATAAATGGTCTTGAGTGCTGGAACCCATAACCTAAATTTCCTTCAGTTCAGCTTCTATCTGACCTTAGTCCTCTTTTTTAACTAAACATGTTTTACCATTGCACAATACTCGGCTTTTAGCATATGAAACATGTAACACCGATCACTTACGATAACTGCTAACAAACAACTGCGCGTTGTATCTGTTTCAAACTTTGAACACCACCATTACAAGAATCACACTTACCAACAGTCATGTTGCTTAATAAAATTTCCCACCATTTCGTAGAAATTTACTAGACTTATCAACCCGCCCTCGTATCTATCTGTACTTTTTCCCATAAAAGAGAAATGCTTACAACGCGAAAGGCTATTATTAATTCAGTTTTAATTCTGCCGCTATAGAGATGGCTTAACAGTACTCAGACTAGAGATATATTACAGGATAAATCGACCGCTGAATATACGAGGTAGAAGGTATAAAGTTTCTCATCTCCTAGTTTTGATTTATTAGATGTCACTGCAATGTAATCGATTAAACAGAATGTATAAATAAAATAAAAATCGTAACTTATAGTATGTGACTTTTTTATTGTATTAATTTTTCGTAGCTGGTCTGTGGGCTTTTTAGTGTTCCGTACGAAACACTTATAAGATCACTTCGGGTCTGTCTGTTATCATACCCGATTTTCTCCGAAACTGTTTGACATAGAAAGTTGAAATTTGACACTAATATAGGAATTAATGGAATCATCAGAGCCGTGCAGTTTTGAAAGTTAAATTTTGACTTAAGGGGTTAGTATTGGGGGCTTAAATCGGAAGTGAAAAAGAATTACCAGGTCATCGAGCGGGGTTTCAAATGAAAGCTTGTGAAAACACGAGTTCAAATATATATATAAGTAATACTTGCGCATACTTTTTTTTGTATTATTTTCAAAAAAATTGCCAAAAATCGCTGTCCCCCCCTTACCTCGAAAAGTACTGATCAATAAATTTTGAAAAAATTCTGGAGTATTCTACACAGGGTGTAGATTGAATGAAAATTATCACGAGTGCGGTACCTTTAATATTTTACCTGGTATATCAAAAAAAAAATCAAGGTCATCAGTTTTCAACAAAGATCGGAAACAAACTTTGTTGGCAACTCATTTGGGGAGTGTTTTGTGAAGTAATTGATCATTTTATACCTCCGTAACAAAAATTTTTATTTTAAAAACCATCAGCATACGGAACACTAATTGCGCAAGTCTCAGTTGCACTTGGCCGGTTTTTATTATTATGTTGTTTGAGGACAGCATATTACCTATTTAGATTTTGACATGCTTCACTTATGTCTCAAAATTAATAAACAAAGACAAAGAATTTTTAATTGAAACTCTTTTGTATATAAGTATGTCAAAATTGAATAATGTTTAGCATATTGACACTAGACTACTGTCTTTTTGACAACTTAAATGTTGATAAGATCCAGGAGAGATAATTAAGTATTATTCAACTTGTCTCAATATTTGTATCTTAATTTTCGACACTTCCCCATAAATAACAATGTGTCGAAAATAGTGGTTGCCATATTTATATAAAATATTACATGTTAAGATGAAAAACTGAAACTATGAGTAAAAAAAAGACTTTTTAAATGTCAATACCACGGAAGCAATTGATTCCTATGCTGACTATAGGAACATTGAGAATTCTAATTAGGATTTAGGTATGAGATAAATGATATAAAATAAACGAAAGTTCATAGGTGTCTAAGATTTTTAAGATACTGTGTACGGAAAAAAATATGATAAAAATATCAGAAAAATATTTGACAAAATTTACAATAAATTTTCTTTTCTTCTGTCGTTAATAATTTCTCAAGTCTTATCTATAACCACAAATATCAGAAGAACAAAGAGGATTTATACCAGGAAAGGGAACCCGGGGGGAAATTTTGTGGGTCAACGCATATAGAGAATGGAAGAGAATATAACATTAAAATTTATCTTTGCTTCATCGACTATCAGAAAGCGTTTGACAAGGTGAGATAGCAGAAACCATGGTCAATTCTGAAAGAATTGGGAATTCCGCCACACTTACTAAAGCTAATACAAACGCTTTACGAATTGAATATAGCCAAAGTGCGTATTAATAACATGTACACAGAAAGCTTCACGACGAAAACTGGTGCCGGCAAGAATGCATTCTTTCTCCACTACTGTTCAACATTTATACGGAGTACATAATGCTCGAAGTTTTCAATAATGGTGGTGTCGTGGTTATAGGAAAACGCATATAGCGCTATGTAAATGACACCTTGATTATAGCTGTAAATGAAAGTGAATTGGAGCTCATTATGTAAAGACTGACAAGGATTAGTAAAAGTTACGGATTGGAAGAAAACAACAACAAAAACAAAAATAATGATCATTAGTAGAACGAATGATAATCAACCTTAACATCTACTAGGGTATGAAATCGTAGATTTCTATCAATACCTTGGGTCTCTTATTACCGATTCCAGCCAGTGCCACTCAGAAAACGTAGGAGACTCTCAATTACTCGCTCTGCAATCACAAAATTAGTCAAAATATGGAAATACTCGAGCATCTCGCGATAGACTAAGTTAAGGAATATGCGTCGGAAATATGGACAATAAAGAAAGCTGATAGAAATAATTACTACATTTGAGATGTGGGTGTATCGTCGAATTCTCACGATATCGTGGGTGAAACATCGAACTAACCTGTCTATTTTACAAGAACTAAAAATTACAAAAAGACTGAACTGGCTTAGAAACCAGACATACTTGAGGTATTTTGGCCACCTCAGCAGAAGACATGAGCTGGAATAACTGATCATACAAAGAAAGGTTGAAAGCAAGCGCTGCAATGGTGGTCACCTTCACGTTAGGTGGATCAGATGAAACAGTTAACCGGAAAGGCATTGCATGAAGCATCAGAGCATGCACAGAACCGAAAACCGTGGCAGATGATAGACAACACCCTCTCGAGGGTGAAAGGACTTAGGAGAAGGAGTCATTTCAGAGATAATATTTGGATGTTATAACACAAGAATACAGGAAAGCAACTAGCAAGGCGCTGTAGCTCTTGGAAACAAGTTCCTAAAGATTCTGATGCCAGAGAAGGAAGTCTGTACCAATAAAACTATATTTCCAAACATAGCACTCATCTGGTATACGGATATTAACAGTAAAAATACGCGAGAGCAAGTACGTAGTGCCCACACACAGGGTCAAATTTTCAATAATAAATGTCTTTTCTTGGCAGTAATATATGCCTTTACCCATGCCTACTTTGGAGATAGTAAAATGGAACCTAATGCTCGGGTAGTAGAGCCGCCGTGATGTCTTTAAAACAAGCTACACGCACAGCACAACTTATAAGCGAATGCAAGAATTTATTGGCCAACTTAACGAGTAGAAACAATTTGCGTCTGATCTAAGTACATAACCTTACAGATGTCCATGGAAATAAGATGATTGATGCACTAGCTAAATAGATTCTAAACAGTCCTACGAGACCTGAACCTTTTTTAGAATTCCCATGGAATAAGGGCATCATGACGATCACAGATTTGCTTAACGCTACGTTTGCCAAAGAATAGAGTAAGTCACCTGGCATAAACAATCCAGGAATCTCATGAATAAACCAGATACCTGCTGAACTGAAAATAGTGAGGGGAGTGCTTACAGAATATTATCAACTGAACTATGTCTTCACTTGCATTGAGGCCAACGATGATCCAAACTGCAGATGTTGATTGGAGGAGAGAGAAACAGTTCTTCAACTAATCCTGTTTTCTTGTCCAGCAATTACAAGGAGTAGACAAACTTAGCTGAGGTCTTCAGTCCCTTTGAACCAGGAGTGTATTAATGTATTCAACCAGATATTTTTGGCATTGGCCTTTCATATTTACGAAAAATGTACAAAGGATACTTAAGAGATCAATGTGTTTTAGGCACTTACAGTCTGTCAAGTAAGAACGTGTCCGCGATAATTCATTTTTAGTAGATCCGATTCTAGCGATTCAACAAAAAATCGGTAGGGAGAATCTTTGTCTACGATGCACTTTAGTAAGAGTATCAGTAGATTCCGAACTTTCGTCGAAATCACATAAAATCCAAAATGAGTCACTTGTTTACGCGTCGTCGCAGTCTTTCTTTGTTCCCAATTAAAGGGGCCTAAAATGACACATTCTGCTTATTTAGCTGCCCATTCTTTTCGATTTCCAAGGAAAAGAAAAGAATGGACAGCTAAATAAGCGAGATGATGCACTGAATATCTCCACTAGATGGAAGGGTCTACTAGCTAAAGCAAGGAATAACCAAAACATCGAGAAGGCAACAGTCAGCTTAGCGACCGAACCCGTAATTACTACTGATACGGGCAACCAACCGGCAAACACCGATGCTCGAACGAACACTCTCGATCCCCCACCTACAATCTGCATAGACGCCGACCTATAAAAGACGGCGATCGCAATTCGGTTTCTCAGTTTTACCCTTTTCCAGATAGTCGATGAGGATTATCCCTTGCGAATCCCAAAAAACAGTCGCCATAACCTTTCCGGCCGAAGGAACGGTCTTCGCCTTTTTTGGTGCAGATTCCCCCTTGGTAACCCATTGTTTAGATTGTTGTTTGGTCTCAGGAGTATAGTAATGTATCCATGTTTCATCCACAGTAACGAAACGACGCTTAAAGTCCTCCGGATTCTTCTGGAACAGCTGCAAACCATCCTTGCAACACTTCACACGATTCCGTTTTTGGTTAAGCGTGAGCAATCGCGGCACCCATCTTGCGGATAGCTTTCTCATGTCCAAATGTTTATGCAAAATATTATGTACCCATTCAGTCGAGATGCCCACAGCACTAGCAGTCTCACGCACCTTAACTCTTCTGTCATCCATCACCATATCATGGATTTGATCAATGATTTCTGGAGTCGTAACCTACACAGGCCGTCCAGAACGTTCAGCGTCACTTGTGCCCATATGGCCAGTCCGAAAATTTTGAAACCACTTATAAATTGTTCTAATCGAAGGTGCAGAGTCACCATAATGTTTATTAAGCTTCTCTTTAGTCTCCTGAGGCATTTTGCCTTTCATAAAGTAATGTTTAATCACCACACGAAATTCTTTTTCGTCCATTTCTTGAAAATCACTCGACTTCCTTGATTCACACGAATGCTAAACACAAAGAAATAGACCAATATGGTTAAAACTTGGTGTGCGTTCATTCAAGAGATGCTACTAACTAAACATGACCTCGATACGCGCCGGTGGTGCCATCTCTCAGACTTTGCACGGACTTTTCAAACCAGCCTCGTAGATACATATATACATATATACATATTCATATACATATACATATACATATACATATACATATACATATACATATACATATACATATACATATACATATACATATACATATACATATACATATACATATACATATACATATACATATACATATACATATACATATACATATACATATACATATACATATACATATACATATACATATACATAAATATATATATATATATATATATATATATATATATATATATATATATATATATATATATATATGTTTCTAACTTGAAAAGAATGTAAGAAATTAATAATTATGTTTTCCTCAGTATGGCATAACTGCCTTATTTATCTTCGCCTGATTATGCCGGATTTCAACTATCTTAACATTTTAGTTTTCCATCTATTTATTCAACCGAAACTACTCTCCAAGAGAATTCCATAATCTAATTTTTTTCCATTTGTAACAAGGGAAATTGCTTCGTACATTACATACATTAACTATTTTACTCGTGTTACTTCAGCCTTTCGGAAAATGTCCTAGGTTATACACACTATCAAAATTTATAGCGGTAAACTCTAGCTTGGTAAAGTACGAAATTACAAAGCTTGAAATGGAGCTTTATAAACCCTTATTTATCACAGCTGCAGACTTTTTCTTATACTAAGCACATCAAAAGGATTTTTTTTACCTATCTTTTATACGTATTATATAAAACAAAGACTCATTGTAAAGCCGAGAAACACTTTTTACTTCCAATTTTTTTTTAAATAAAACGTCTCGTATATTATTATTAATAATCATATTAACATTACAACATATTTCGTTGATTTAAATTGACACTAGCCGTAAAATGATTTAGAAGAAATATATAAATAGTTATTAAAAAAGTAAAAATATTAAAGTTATTCAATTTTAGAATTTAGGATATGTACTTGTTTTGCAGCCCTAGTCTAAAACAGAATACAGAAAACTAGCTTATAAAGGGTGATTCATTTAGAGGTACTTTTTTTTAAATAAAAAAAAATGAATAAAAACAATTTTATTTTAGAATCTTTATTATCATATAAAAGAACCATTCTTTACAATTATTTCTTAAAGATAATTTCTTTCAAATGTTGTGTTGTCCGCGACTACGGTTAACAACGTCCATTCTGAAGTTCCAATTTTCAATGACGCGTGTGAGTATTTCGAGTGGTATTTGGCCAATGACTCTAGTAATATTGGCCTCCAATGCCCCAATTGTAGCTGGCTTATCCATGTAGACTTTGGACTTTACATAGCCCCAAAGGAAAAAGTCAAGAGGTGTGATGTCACATGATCTAACCGGCCAATTCACTGGTCCAAAGCGTGAAATGATCTGTTCGCCGAATTGCTCTCGCAGTAAAGCCATGGTTTCACGGGCTGTATGGCAAGTGGCGCCATCTTGTTGGAACCAAATTTCGTCGAGACCACGGGCTTCAATTTCTGGCATCAAATAGTCTGTTATCATGGCGCGATAACGGTCACCATTCACAGTAACATTCCGGCCGGCCTCTGTTTTGAAGAAATATGGACCGATTATTCCACCGGCCCATAAACCACACCAAACAGTTTTTTTTTTCTGAATTTAATGGCAGCTCTTGAACCTCTTCAGGTTGTTCATCACCCCAAATACGGGCATTTTGTTTATTCACGAACCCATTAAGCCAAAAATGGGCCTCATCGGTGAACAAAATTTTTCTCGAAAACAGTGGATCTTCTGCAAGCTTGTCAAGAGCCCAACGACTAAAACGGAAACGATTCGGAAGGTCGGTCGGCTTCAGTTGTTGCACTAGTTGAATTTCGTATGCTTTTAAAGAAAGATCCTTACGTAAAATACGCCAAGTTGTTGAATATGACAGGCCAAGCTGTTGAGAACGGCGACGAATCGACACTTCACGGTCTTCGCGTACACTTTCCGCTACCACCCCTATATTTTCTTCACTACGTGCTGGATGTGGTCTATTCGGTAGAGCATTATCCAATAATGAAAATTGGGTCTCAAACTTATTGATGGTAGAGCAAATTGTGCGTTCGGTAGGCCGATTATGTGGACCATAAGTTGCTCTAAGCGCCCGATACACATTCCTCGTAGAACGCCCATTTTCGTAATAAAGTTGAACAATTTGTAGACGCTGTACCGGCTAAGTCTTTCCATTATGAATTGTCAAACACTACTGAACAGGAATGCCACTTCAGTTGACACGACGCATGCGCAATCTGCAATTAAATCCCCATCACAAAAAGTTCCTCTAAATGAATCACCCTTTATATTAGAGCCTGTACGTCAAGTGTAAGATCTAAGATAAACTCTGTTAGTACAATCATTTTTTATTAAAGACTAAGTCCTGTTCATTATTCGAATTAACTACAACAAAAATGTGTATTTGCGACTAGTTAGGTCATTGTTATTGTAACCATAGACATATAGGATGGACTGAGCATTAACCTCACAAAATTAACCACTCTCTAGAAAGTGACAAAGCGACTGTGCGGCCAATACCTATCTCTTTTCTATAGGCCTGTAATAAACAAGACGCGGTACCCCGAAACGGAATTCAAGGCAGAACAGCCCCAATTCGATTTTTGTTCAAATAGAACACTTAGAAATATTATTTTTAAGAGCGCCGTAGCTTAGCGGCTTTCTAGAAAGAGACAGCTAGTGACAGCTCATTCGCTTTGTCTCTATCACACTTTTGGGTCCATATTTACTTCACAGCGGGATACGGAACACTCATTTCATCTTCTATGTTTATGATTGTAACATATAATTTGACAGAACCGCAAGGTCTTAAGAAAGACGGATTGTGACTGGAGCGTTGTTTCTGTGTACATAGTCCCCTGAATTGTGCTGTTAATGTGGGCTAATATTCAAACGGAGGTTACTTTTTTATATGCCTTTTACTGTATCCCGTTAAATATTTCCTCTCAGATAAGGACAATCTTGGAAGTCTGCATCTGCTCGAATAGTGATTGGTTTTTAGAATTTTCAAATTGCATTGGTGTATTAAAGGGAAATTGTAGAAACACCGAAAAAAGCATCGGGTCAAATGCAATGCGGCATGTGGGTAGTAGACGTCACATGTAAATGATAGGGTTATTTAGCCGGCCGGCCACCCGCTTTGTATCGATCAACACACAGAAAATACGTTTAATAGTGTAACGGGAGCTTCTGTCCTTTAAACGCATTGGCGACTCGTGTTCTTTATGAGATGTGGATAAGTTTGAAAAAGCTATTATCAAAATTGCAGTAAGTATAAAAAATAAAGTAGCATCGCCAAGGATCAACGGGGGGAGAAAGGAATCCTACATATTAAATTAATTAACTTGCTAACACTACGAGGCTGGTTTGAAAAGTCCGAGAGATGGCACCACCGGCGCGTATCGAGGTCATGTTTAGTTAGTAGCATCTCTTGAATGAACGCACAACAAGTTTCAGCCATATCGATCTATTTCTTTGTGTTTGGACTTTTCAAACAGCCTCGTAAATATTAGTTTAAACGAAGTTGTTATTTTCCGTTCAACTCCGTCAAACTATTATTGGTAATTATTAAGTGTATGGAGACTTTTTTGACATTAACTTTGTTTACATTTTTATAACAATTATGTAACTTCTACATAAAAAGTTCCGTAGTCGTTTTTAATACTAATCCTCGTTGGTTAAGTTTCAAATATTAATTTAAACATGTTTTCTCATAGTTCCAATTAATTAGTTAAACATAACAGAAAAATAGTATAGCAGGTGGTGTATGGAGACTTTTTGGACTGAATGTATATTCTCAAAATGAACATTTTTCCCCCCGGATAATAGTTGAGAAATATGAATTCAACGATGAGATATTTAAATGAATAACGTGCAAAAAGCGTTGAAGCCAAATGTATTTTTTCCTTGTATTTTTTGCCTTTTTCCTTGTTTTTTTTTTGTATATCGGTTTTAATAAGAACTTGATAACAAAATATTTCTAAAAAAAAATTTTCTCGTTTTTTCTTCCTTTCAATCAGCAAAATTCATTTTTATTCTACAGAATAAGATTTTTCTTGAAAGAAGGAATTTGAATATTTCAAAAACTCGCGGGCCAACATACCAGCAAAATGGCGACAGGTCATGTGAAGGTGCCGAGTAGGACTGTCGCTACTGTTTTTTACGTACTAGTTCCTTGTATCGGTTGCAATATCGAATACTTAAGAGGTCCAATATCCCCAGATATTATGAGTAGCTCATGTTAAAATAAGGGACTTTGCTTGAATCGAGTTAAACCGATCTGGTTCTTTTCACAAAGAAAAATAAGGTAGGCACACTGCCGTGACTTACACTTCTAGGTATATCTATCTATCTAAGCTTGATGACTTGGAACAGTGTACGAGTATTTAAATGAATAACGTGCAAAAAGCGTTGAAGCCAAATGTATTTTTTCCTTGTATTTTTTGCCTTTTTCCTTGTTTTTTTGTATATCTGTTTTAATAGGAAGGTGATAACAAAATATTTCTAAAAAAAAACTTTTCTCGTTTTTTTCTTCCTTTCAATCAGCAAAATTCATTTTTATTCTACAGAATAAGATTTTTCTTGAAAGAAGGAATTTGAATATTTCAAAAACTCGCGGGCCATCATACCAGCAAAATGGCGACAGGTCATGTGAATAAACTCGAACCCCTTGAGATCAAAGGTGCCGAGTAGGACTGTCGCTACTGTTTTTTACGTACTAGTTCCTTGTATCGGTTGCAATATCGAATACTTAAGAGGTCCAATATCCCCAGATATTATGAGTAGCTCATGTTAAAATAAGGGACTTTGCTTGAATCGAGTTAAACCGATCTGGTTCTTTTCACAAAGAAAAATAAGATAGGCACACTGCCGTGACTTACACTTCTAGGTATATCTATCTATCTAAGCTTGATGACTTGGAACAGTGTATATTACAGTTCATTTACAAGAAATAAATTAACAACATCGGTCTCATAAAGTCCCTTGCCAGGTTTGAGAAGAATATTTTCAATACATTTTAGGTGTAAGTAAAGAATTTTGTAAAAAAATAATTTACTTTCACCGAACTACACATATCCTTTTAATTACTACTTCTACTTCTCTCTAGAAGCAACAATGTTAACTTTAAATATCCTACTTTAAATTCATTTTGTACTTGAAGTACTCATTTTCCATCAACTATTATCGGCATTTTCATTAAATTAACATAATACTACTTCAGACTCTCAATAAAGGCGCATTTAAAGGCATAATAGCCTCTTTAACTACAAGCGCTTCTTTTATTCTCTATTCACGATTTCACATTAAATTTAGTTGGCGAATTACTAGTGTTCCTATTGATAGTGCCTCATTTGTTATTTACGGCTAGATTAATCCATTTCATTGCAATAGATCGGGTTAATTCCTTAAATTACAATCTAAAAAGTCCTGCTTTTCATAGTGACGATAGAAGGTTATCGATATGACCAAATGTCGATATTTTTAATTCACATATGAATTAAAATAAAATAACACCAAATTACTTCCCTGCCCACTTACCTACCTACATACCTACTTATTTTCCTAGCACAAGGTTTGCCTGAAACAGGTTTTAAAGACTGTGGCGAGCACTCCAAATTTTTCGACGGTAATCGATTAGTGTAGTAATACAGAGCATGTGTGAACAATTTTAAAATTTTTTGCAGAATGATTTTGAAAAAAGTGCATTTAAAAAAGGGAAAATTTCCAAATAAACATAATTTTCTACATTAATAATGCTCATTGAATTTATTTAAAATATATTTACTTCATATTTATGTGATACTAGCAGTTCTCGCGGCTCCGCTAACGTAATAAAATATATCTTATAACCTGACCAGAGAACATATGAGGCGTTGCGGATAGTAAGGGCGAACTCAACATTGGGTCAAATTTTTTTTTTTATATAATTCTATTTTATAGTACTTTTCCTACATCACATACCGGTCTAATTGTTGAGTTCGCCCTTGCTTCGCCTTCAAATTTCAGTATCAAATAAATGAAAAATTTCGAATAGGCGATAGCCGGGCGGGTAGTAAGGGCGAACTCAACAATTTCACGCGGAGCAACCGCCGGTATTGCGTCACTAAATGAGGTTTACTTGAAATTTTACGCTTTCTGCGTGTTAGTTCAAGTTAATTTTGAAGTTAATACGTTTATGTTTTGTTTGGTTTTGTTGCTTCTTTTTTTAAGAAAAGTATGGCGCAACCTGGACCTTCTAGTAGTGAAGTAAGTGTACAACATTTAGATGTTAGTGCTGTGTCGGGTTATTCGCGAAAGAGACCTGCTAAGATGAATGATTGGCAAAAAAACGAGTGTAAGTTGAAACGAAATTCAGGAAGTGCTTACATTTCAAGAAATAACAACCGTTGTTACCGTATGTTCCCCTACCTTGGAGTCGGTACTTTACTAACATTATAGGCTCTCAAGACGCAGCAACGAATAAGCGCACCGAAAATGAAGATGTTATGGACGATGACCAAATAGATTACAACTGAACTTGGCTAATTATTTGTTTCTTTTCTTTAGTTTTTTTTTTATGTTAGTTTCAATACCATATTTCCACTGTTTTGTATGTTGTATCAAGTAACTATTTTGTAATAACAAAACCTTTAATTAAAACAATAACCTTAAAATTAAATAAAATGTGTTCAAAATTTTTAATACCGGTCTAATTTTTTCCCAGGTATTGCCAATTTTAGGTGATAGTGTAGCATCAGAAACGAACAGTAAAATATGAAAAAAAAATACACAAATAAATATTTAAAAAACATTTAAAAATTCACGGAATACACTATTCTACTTAAGTAAATAATAAAAAGCTAATAAATTATAAATAAATAATAAAAACCTAATTTTGCCAATATTTTGTTGAGTTCGCCATTTAGATTTTTCTATAAATTCAATTTTTTTCGAAACTTCATTTTGTTGAGTTCGCCCTTACTATCCGCAACGCCTCATATGTATGAATTAAAAAAAAAACTCGTAAATCGGATAAGTGGTTCTCGAGTCATAAGCGCAGTAACGAACAGAAAGACAGACGTTACGTTTTATATATATTATAGAGATTATTATTATTATTATTATATAATCTGGCCAGAGAACATACGTTACGAATTAAAAATAAAACACGTAAATCGGATAAGTGGTTCTTGAGTGATAAGTGCACTAACGGACAGACAGACAGAGAGACGTTGCATTTTATATACATTATATTCTTTGCTACATGATATTGTTCCATATTTAATGGTTAAGGCAACGTATTGCAAGAGAACGCGCAAACGGTAAACTTTTTTCCGACTTGATTCACTATTATCATCACTGCTTATTCCTTATGTTACCTAACGTAATAAAATATATCCTATAACCTGGCTAGAGAACATATGTATCTCTTAAAAAAAAAGCACGTAAATTGGATAAGTGGTTCTCGAGTGAAAAGCGCACTAACGGAGAGACAGACAGATAGACAGAGAGACGTTATATTATATATATACGAGGCTGGTTTGAAAAGTCCGTGCAAAAATAAAAACTACTTATGCGTTTGGGCTAAACCTTTTTTATTTTTCGACATAGTCTCCTTTTAGGCTTATACACTTCGTCCAAAGATGTTCTAATTTGTTGATCCCTTCCGAATAATAGGATTTGTCCAAGTCTGCAAAATATCCATTATTGTCTGCAATCACCTCCTCGTTTGAATAAAATCTTTGTCCCGCCAGCCATTTCTTCAAATTGGGGAACAAATAGTAGTCCGAGGGAGCCAAGTCTGGAGAATAGGGGGGATATGAAACGAGTTGGAATCCTATTTCCATTAATTTTGCGACCACAACTGCTGAGGTGTGTGCTGCTGCGTTGTCGTGATGGAAAAGAACTTTCTTGTGGGCCAATCGCGGGCGTTTTTCTTGCAGCTCGGTTTTCAAACGGTCCAATAACAATGAATAATATTCACCTGTAATAGTTTTACCCTTTTCCAGATAGTCGATGAGGATTATCCCTTGCGAATCCCAAAAGACAGTCGCCATAACCTTTCCGGCCGAAGGAACGGTCTTCGCCTTTTTTGGTGCAGATTCCCCCTTGGTAACCCATTGTTTAGATTGTCGTTTGTCTCAGAAGTATAGTAATGTATCCATGTTTCATCCACAGTGACGAAACGACGCTTAAAGTCCTCCGGATTCTTCTGGAACAGCTGCAAACCATCCTTGCAACACTTCACACGATTCCGTTTTTGGTTCAAGCGTGAGCAATCGCGGCAACCATCTTGCAGATAGCTTTCTCATGTCCAAATGTTTATGCAAAATATTATGTACCCGTTCAGTCGAGATGCCCACAGCACTAGCAATCTCACGCACCTTAACTCTTCTGTCATCCATCACCATATCATGGATTTGATCAATGATTTCTGGAGTCGTAACCTCCACAGGCCGTCCAGAACGTTCAGCGTCACTTGTGCCCATATGGCCAATCCGAAAATTTTGAAACCACTTATAAACTGTTCTAATCGAAGGTGCAGAGTCACCATAATGTTTATCAAGCTTCTCTTTAGTCTCCTGAGGCGTTTTGCCTTTCATAAGGTAATGTTTAATCACCACACGAAATTCTTTTTCGTCCATTTCTTGAAAATCACTCGACTTCCTTAATTCACACGAATGCCAAACACAAAGAAATCGACCAATATGGCTGAAAGTTGGTGTGTGTTCATTCAAGAGATGCTACTAACTAAACATGACCTCGATACGCGCCGGTGGTGCCATCTCTCGGACTTTGCACGGACTTTTCAAACCAGCCTCGTATATATATATATATATATATATATATATATATATATATATATATATATATATATATATATGTATATTATAGATTATAGATAACCTGGTCAGAGACCATACGTATGAATTAAAAAAGAAAGACGTAAATCAGATAATTAGTTCTCGAGTAATACTGAACCCGAACCTAACCTAACCTGAACTAACGGACAGACAGATAGACAGAGAGACGTTGCATTTTATATATATTAATAGATAACTTGGCCAGAAAATATATGTATGTTTAAAAAAAAAGCACGTGATAAAAAGCACTAACGGATAGATAGACAGACATACAGACAAAAAGATAGACAGAGAGACGTTGCATTTTATATATGTTATAAAAGATTATAGATAACCTGACAAGAGAACAAATGTATGAATTAAAAAAAACACGTAAATTGGATAAGTGATTCTCGAGTGATAAGCGCACTAACGGACAGATAGACAGACACAGAGACTTTGCGTTTTTATATATTATATTCTTTGCTACATGATGAAGTGACAAACTGAACTTCTTACAGATATGAGTTATTAACGCGCCTGGTATTCCTAGCATGCACCGCCTTGGGGGGAATTAAGCGGGCTAAATCTATCGAACACTCTTCATGAAAATACTTGTAGAATAGACACGATTCGCCAACCCTTCTTCGATGTTCCAAGGAGTCACGGTTGCTGGTCAGTTCTGGGTCCCGAACGAGACGAGCCGCTCTCTTCTGAATAGACTTCAAGAAATGCAGTATATGGTATGTTTGGGAGCAAAACCCAAACACGAGATCAGTATTCGTTGGTCAAATTTGAGCTTTGTATTGAATTAATGGTGTCTCCTTGACGTACCCCTCGGGGATACCATCTCGCCGAAATTTTTTACGTTGGCACTAGATCTTTTCAAACAACTTCCATTGGCATCTTCGTTTCCAATGTCCCAAATACACTAAAAGCCAACACATTTGGTCAATGCGTGTTGCCAGTATTGACATACGGAACGGAAACGTGGGAAATCAAGAAATTGTAAAACGCCTACAAGTAGCTCAGCGATCGATGGAAAAGAAGATGTTGGGAATATCGTTGAGAGATAAACTGACTAATGAAGAAATTCGAGGAAGGTCCAAGAAAACTGATGTAGCTGAGAGGGTAAGAGAAGTGGAGCTGGGCGGGTCATATCGCAAGACTCTCTGATAATCGATGAACCCATAAAGTAATTAACTGGAGGCCCTGGAATGAGAAAAGGAGAAGAGGATGCCCACAAACCCGATGGTCTGACGACATCAAAAGACTAGTGGGATACGACTGGATAAACACGGCCCAAAATCAAAGCAGGCTTATGTCCGACGATGGATTGCATAGCTGATGATGATGATGATGATGATGATAGAATTAATAGTTGTTGTGGAGTGTAAAGCTTTCTAGTTCAACATAATATTCTCAGCTTTTGAGAAGCTCTCTTTGCTATGCTTAGTCAACAATCCACCATGCCAAATATGGTCCTCGAGATTTTCTCCAAAGTATTCAATTGCGCTAGTTCAAATATGTGTTATATAAATTAGAAGACCTCCTGTTGATCTTTGCTTATGAAATCCATATTGATGGTCGCTTATAATATTAAATCGTTCTAGATATTTCAGAAGATGTTGATTGATAGCCTTTTTTATAACTTTCAACATTATTGAAAGCAGAGCGACGGTCGGTCGTTGTTTCGCACGGTCTTCTTGCCTTTTTTGGGTACCGACTGAACTGTAGCACATTTTCAGCTGGAAGGAAATATTCCCTTTCTGCAGGATAAGTTAAGAAGTCTGCTGTTAGTTTAATTGTGCATTTTTAATACTTTTTTTAGCAATTAATAAATCCTGCCTCGATATTCAATATTCAGTCAGTTTACTATATACAGAGCGTTATCAACGTTCCGCAATGCTATTTTTTTTTTTTGATTTTGGGTACTATTTGTAATTACCACTGGATTTATCAAGGAATAATATAGTGAATGCGCCAGTGCATCGGAGTCAGTATTTTTCATTAAAAAAATAAAATAAAATGCATAAGTCTACTAAATAACCATCGTCGTCGTTCAATTTGCTGTATATCTTATCCCAATCAGGCACCTGCATTAAATCCACTAAAACGATTTAATTTCACTAATAGAATATCCACGTACGAGGCGATTACCAGGATGTTAGAAGATATTTTAGGAAAATGAGAAAATGTAACTTTACTAGTTTTCGTTCATTTGCAAATGCATAATGCTATGAAGCCAGCTCAAATTTAATACGATTTTCCGAAGAGCGAACGTGACTCGTTTTAAAACTGTAAAATCGGTGAATTCTCTATCAAACTGGAAAGAGTAGTCGAGAGAACCTCCGTGCCTTTTAGGAAAGCCTGAAATATGTTTCTAGACCTAATAAATGACTTCATTTACTTTTCAACAGATTTGTAAATACAAGTCAAAATTGAAATCACAGCAAAAGTGTTTATTTGTTTTTATTACTGACATGTCTCCCATTTTCAATTCGATTAGTTAAAAATATAATAAATTTTCCATGATTGCTCGCAACGAATAGATAAATATAAGGAGGGGGAATTAATTTTAAAATTAATTAAGAGAAGGCGTAACTTGTATTATATCGCTTTGGGGCATACTGTTGCTATATTCATGGTGAAACACCATCATTAGACTTTAACTTCTGGTATATGTTATTCTGCCGAAGTGTAAACAACTTTTTTTGAGCTTTGAATATGCCGAATTACATGCCAACAAAACACCATTTGCGGGAAGCGTTACTTTTCTTGTTTAATTCGAAGAAAAGCCCTGCTGAAAGTCATCAATTGCTGTCGGAAACCTATGGTGATTATATTCCATCGATAAAAACATGTGAGTACTGGCTTCGACACGAAAGAGAAAGACCGTCCAGGTGAAATGAAGTTTAAAGATGAAGAATTGGAGGCATTACTCGTATCAAATGAAACAAGAACAGCAGAATCATTAGAAGTTGATCGCACCACAATTTTTAAGCTATTAGATGCACTAAAAATGTTTCAAAAGCAAGGAAATTGGGTGCCGTAAGAATTGAAACCGAGAGACGCTGAAAGGTGATTTTTCATATTAACAACTGCTTCAACGGCACAATCGGAAAGGTTTTTTTTGCATCGTGGTAATGAAAAATGGATATGCTACGATAATCCAAAGATCAAAAAATCATGGGTGAAACCCGGTGAAGACGGCACGTAACGACAAAGTGATTTTTGAACATGACAACGCTCGGCCACATGTGGCAAAACCCGTCAAAGAAGCCCTAGAAGCGTTTGGATGGGATGTCCTACTTCACCCGCCGTATTCACCAGACATTGCTCCTTCTGATTATCACTTACTCGGATGGACGACGCACGGCTTCTCTTATGAGAATACCAAAAAATAGGTTGATTCATCGATAGCCTCAAATGATGAGTCGTTCTTTCAACTTCGTAACATATGCTACCAGAAAGATGAGAGAAAGTAGTGGCTAACCATGGAAAATTCTTTGAATAATTAATTTCTAACCATTTTTTTACAGTAAAGCGATCTTTTACCAAAAATTCCATGAAAATTAATTCACATACCCAATAAGGGGTAAACACGTATGTCACAGTAATGCTGTTTGTATTTAATTCTTGAGCGGTCAGTTTTTTCAACGATTGTGAAATATTTTTGTAAAATAAACAATTCAATGTCTATCAATTATTTTTTATTTACTACTAACGCGTGCCTTCAACTGCCTAGAACTACCCGATTTACATCACTAAAGTGAAAAGGTGCCAAAATTCCCGATATCTATAACTTTGCTTATCTAAGCTGTAATGCTACTCCCGTAAATTATCTGTCATTACTGCTATAGTATAAAATCACTGCACGTTATTCCTATATTTTCGATACTACTAAATCAATTTAAATACGTATAAAGGAAAACTTGGTCAGATGATTCATCAAGAAAACTGCTTAAAAATTAGATTATTTGTTCGTATACAGGCCAGCGTTATATATATATATATATATATATATATATATATATATATATATATAGGGTGTTATGAAATTCACTGCATATATTGAAATGGGTGACTCGCTGACTCGCCATGTAGAATCGAAATTTTTGGAAAAATAGGCAAAACTCCTTTTTACCAAATATTTACAAAATCAACTCGCCCAAGAAAGGCCGACCTTGACCTTGGTAAGGCGCCAGAGCAAATATATCATTCCCTATTAACAGCTGTTTTCAAGTAGGGTGAGTGAATTGACCCTCACCTTAAAAAAATTCGCAGATAAAAATAAATTTTCGTCTACAATTATATTTAACGTTAATGAAAGCGGATTTTCCACTGTTCAGAAAAAAAAAAAAAACGCAAAAAGTTTTAGGATTAAATATTCAAAACAATGAAACAAAACCTTGAATTGGGGAATAGCCCTTTTGAGAGTGTTATCTCCATTCCAGGCACTGGCTACTTTAACTCAAACTTATTAGTAAAAGGGATGAAACATTTTATAAACGTCGTAAAGCCAATCCCGGAAAATAAAGTGTTACTTCTGCTTGATGAAATACAACGCATTCCAAGAATCTGGAAGCTTTGAACATAGCAAACGCTAATGTTACAACTGCCAGGCCCTACTACTCACATTTAAACCTATAAGCTCTTATTAGCAACAGAAAAATGACTGAGAACAGGTCCAGGTCAAGGAACGCAATATCAAGTTGCAAGTTTATTTACAAAAGCTTACAAAGAGCTACTATCATTCGCACCGTTGCGAACGGATTTTAAGCCGCTGCAGTTTATCCTATGGACAAAACTTCTTTCCCGAACATTTGGTTAAAACAGCTGAAAATATAAATCTCCCAAACAAACTCAAGTAATGAAAGCGCATCGATCTTACAAGACAATTCTGTTATTATCAATAACGAAAACATGCAATTTCTCAGCCACATTTAAATAGTGAACCGTCTATTTCGCGATTTAACGCTAGAGCCTTACAAAAAAAAATGTAAAATCTTTATGTCCAATACTACAAAAAATACTGTACCAAAAACTGTGGAAGTTACATCAAGCCCTTAGAAAAATATATTAGAAGAATCAATAAACAAAAGACGTATCATATAATATACATACACGAGCCTCACATACAGCAGAATCCTAAAATAAAATATCTCTTTTGACGACGATGATAAACTAACAATTATTTTCAAATATAACAATTATTATATATTATTTTATTTATTAAACTGGTTTAGGATCGATTTTTTCCATTTTTGGAAGTAGCATTTCGGCCTTATCTGGGTATTCCAGGGTACAAAGGCCGCAAAATCAACGTTAAAAGCTTTTATTCGATTCGCCCGATAGAATGAACAACTAGACAGAAGGTTAGTCGACCGGTCAAAATTTTGGGTGACCCTCTTGGTCTATTAAAGTACTTATCGCAGTACTAGCGTAAAGAATAAGTGAGATACAAATAATTTGCCCCTCTGGCTGATGGAAGCCTAGTTTTGAAGGCGTACCTTCATTCTGGCCGGGCTGTTCAAGGTTACAGACCAATAGATGAAATATTCAGCAAACTGTAAACAATTACCGCTTGGCAGCGATTTATCGAGTTCTACCCCAAGTACATAAAAATTAATATAAACTACTTAAATTGGACAATGTCCATTTTTCTGCGGTTGTTGACTGTTCTGTCATCCATCACTCCATCTCAGGACGCGTTTCGTCCTGTAATGGCTCTTCAACTGAACAAAATCGATCGACGAAAAAAGAAAATAAATCTTAAAAGTACTTATCGCCGGACTAGCATAAAGAATCAGTAACATACAAACAATTTGCAACTCTATCTGATGTAAGCCTAGTGTACTACACCTTTAGAAATATTTATTATTTTCTTGGTATTATCTTACTCAATTACAAGTAAAAAATGTACAGAAAAACTTATATAAAGTAATTTTTATTAGAATGTTATCATTATTGGCTCAATGGTGGAGGACGAGGTTGGGTTAGTAGCCCAAGGTCTCAAGTTAGAAAGGGCAGCATACAGTTAGATTTTTATTTATTAGCAGCAACTATTCTTCAGCCTTGATATACATACTTAATTAGGCTATATTGGACTTACCACTTTAAAGTCTTACTTTTAACTTTTATAATGAAAATTTTTCCCAATAGCATTACATTACAAACCATTACGAGATGAATCGTTAAATTATAAATTTTTTACTCATGCCAATACTTTGTAACATTCATTTTTTCCTAGATATTAAGATCATGTTACGTTACTGTTTTTCTCCCTATATAATTTACATTTTTTCTCCATTTTTATATTTATTGCAGTGTTCACTAACTTTTAAGCAGTGTAGTTCAATCGAATTTTTGAGCCGTTTATTTTACAGTGTGCATTGCGGGTTATCTACTGGATTTACTTAATTCGCATCTAATGCGTCGAATGGCTAGAGTTTGTATCCCGGAAGTAGCCATCTTGAACACGTGATTTCACAGAAGGGAGAAAAATATTTAAGGATCCGGATGACATGGATCTTGGCTTTTTCCATCAAGTAACCGTAGTAGGCTTTTTCCATCGTATAGCCGCAAAAGACTTTTTCCATCATGTAGCCGTAGCCAGGTATTTTTTCCCAGCCGAGATGAAGTAGAGCATATATTTTGTGAAGCCAAAGTAACGGCTTTTTCTTCAGAAAGCCGCCCAGTAGACTTTTTTCATCAAGTTGCCGTACTCATATATTAGTGATGTAGTAGTGCAAAAACGGTTTTAGTGTTCAAGTTCAAGGCCTTTTTCCTTGAAATATCCTGTTTATTCCCAGACATTTAGAAAAGTTTAGTAGCCTAAAGGGAACTGGGGGTAACCAAGGTGGAGACATCTGTGTTATGAATATCTCACCAGGACAGGCCAAAAACTCATAGGAAAACCGTAAGTTATCAGTATACCAATCCGTAGACCTAGTTTCCCGCTGACAAGTGCGTTTTACATCGTACCGAACTGGTAACTCGTGAAGTAAATCCCACGAACCTTCAACATCGTGTTTAACAAAGCTTTAATTAAAAATCCTGATTTAAAGACTCTATTTAATAATACCACCTACTAGGCTAAGAGATTTTTTAGTAATAAGAGTAGTAGTAGTGTAGCGCAGTTAGAATTTTTAATTTTGTCATTAATAAACATTTTTTTCTTATTTAAGGCTAGCGTTTCACTGAATCACCTGTTCTACTTTTCAGGACGCAACGGTTGTACCATAACAAAATTATTCTTAACAACTACATAACCCTTCAGTATTTTTTAATTTTTTTAGCTGAAGCTAGATTATTTTTATTTTAAAATGAATGGTGTCGAAAATCCGTACAACAAAAAATTTTAAACAACTATAAAGACTATTTTCAAAAGACATTCAAAATTATCTCTTACCTATATTACTCTACCAAGAAAAACTGAGCTAGCCTATGTCTAATTTCTTTAGTTCTTTAGTAGTAATATCCACTCAACCCCTCAGAAATTATGAAAGGAGAACGCAACAAATAGCGCCTCAACGTACCGGGCGAGGATAAAAAATAAAAAACGGTAAAACTTAAATATTTTCTTTTAAATGGAGTTTGTCATGAATACGATCTAAAAAATTACATGCCGAGATCACCCTCCTCCTAATTAAAATGTAATAATCTTATATTGATTTTATTTTTTTCCTAAAAAAAAACGATGTTTTTAATAAAGTAAAATTTAGGCTAATGAATGTTTTTTTTTTAATAAACAGCGAGATAAAAAATAAAATTTGGAAATGAGCTAAGGTTCGGCCGATACCCAAAAAACTAGAAGACTTTACCAAACATCTAGCAACTTGTCTCATTGCTTTCGGTAGTACCGAAAGTTCTGAAAAAGGCTATCAACCAACATATTTTAAAATATTTCGAAGTATTTGACTTTCGCAAGCAAAGATCAATAGGAAAGCTTCTAGTTTATGTCACACATATTTGAAACAATGGGTGGTGGCACTTGATACATTCAAGGCATTCGAATGTGTTTGGTATGACGGATTGTTTATGGCCCTCGTCTCTCCTCAAACAGCGAGTGGAAGTTGATGAGTTTCTTTCTAATACTTTAATAGTGTACCCCAATTCTCCGTATTATTTGCTACTTTTTTTCTACTTTACATTAACGATCTGCTGGAAAGGAACAGACACTCCATCTACAGCTTTGTCGATACCGGAACGCTTGTTTTTTCATTTACTTTGCATACTCAAATATTAGAAACTCACACAATTATCCGCAGGCAGCAGGAAGTTATCCAACTAACAAAGACCTGTTTAATCTTGGAGTGACAGTAACCAAATACAATTTAAAGTAGCAAAAAACCAGGCGGTAAATTTTTCTCAAAAAGTTAACGTTGTGGAATCTGACATAGTTATGTCGGGATACTCCATTCCTGTAGCATCATCACTCAACTTGCTGACCATTATCTTGGGACCAAATATATCTTGGCATGAACATGTTATGTGTATAACAAGGAAAGCTTGTCAGAAACTGAGCAGCTCTGATGGGGCCATTAATTCCTATATTTGTGCCAAATTTAAACTTTCTATGTCAAATAGTTTCGGAAAAAATCGGGTGTGACAGACAGACATATGGACAGACAGACGGACAGACACCGAAATGATCTTATAAGTGTTCCGTACGGAACACTTATAAATCAAACACAAATAAAGTATAATTCAAAACTAAAGTGTGCGTGACATATTTATTAGTCAAATGAACTTCGATTAATCTCTGTTATTCCACTGCGTATACATCGAATGGAAAAAGCGTATTTTAGACAAGAATAACAAATGAGTCCATAAGGAACGAGCGTTTATTTTTAACGGGTTTGTGACACTTCAACAACTTTTAATATATATATATTTTTAATTTTTCAACATTTCAACATATTTTTTTTTTGTTTTAATTTTGACCAAAGCTCAGGAACAGCAGATGGAATTGGGTTTTAAAAAAAACATGAATGTTGTACTGTATTAATTTTAAAACATCTCTACTTTATTCGTTGCATGATTAAATTTCGTACTGGGATGAAACGTTAGAAGCTTCCGCTTTTAGATGCGGTTTAATCTAAAAAATAAGAAATTTTTAATAGAAAAGTAAAGATTCGTTACATTTTTTATACTTTTAGAGTTTGTGATATAAAGTAGGATTTTCTTCTTTAATTTGACATACGTGGGCTGTTTGAAAAGTTCTCGGCCTGACACATAGGTGGTGTTAGAAACTGTAAAATCATAATTGTATTGGAAAGTTCCATCCTTTATATAAAAACATGTAAAACTTTATTTCGATCTATCGATTTATTCGAGTAGTAGTGAAGGTTAAATTTTGACTTAAAGAGTTAGTTTTGGGAGATGAAATCGGAAGCGAAAAAAAAATTGTTTTACTAGGTCATCGCGCGGGGTGTCAAATGAAAGCTTGTGAAAACGCCAGTTCAAATATATATATATATATATATATATATATATATATATATATATATATATATATATATATATATATATATATTTAGTTGGGAATGTGGAATCTTTGGCACAATGATACTACTCAGTATATATCACCACTATACCAAACACTTTATTTTTGCACTCGACGCGCGTTTCGCTAACCATGTTAGCTTCATCAGGAGCGATGATTGACTAAAGCTAAAACTACAAATCTACCCTATTTATACTTAGCCTAACCCTTGAATTACTCAAGCGGAACTAATGACATAGGCAAGGCCCTCAGTTCCGGTCAAGTACCCAGTAGAGGGGACTATAAGGAATAGGCCCTCTGTCTTTATTTAAACTACTTTTACATTTTATGATTTCCATACTTTCGTATGCGTTCAACAATCTCCTATCAGATACATTTTTTATTAATCTTAGATTATCTAATGTTACAGTATGATCAGCTTCAAGAGCATGTTCGGCAATGCTAGACTTTTCTGTTCTATTGTATCTTAAGTGTGCTAAATGTTCTTTAAATCGTGTTTTAATTGACCTTTTAGTTTGCCCAACATACTTTTTGTCACAATCATTACAACTAATTTCATAAATTCCACTTTTCTCACAATTAGGAATCTTATCTTTGGGATTTCCTAAGATATTCCTCAGATTGTCTGATGACTTATAGACGAAGGTGAGGCCTACCTTATTAAATACCTTATTAAATACCTTATTGAGGTCCATTTGTATGGAACAAAATTATTTCCAATATAACAATCAATTTTATGTTCAGAAAGAAGGAACAGCTATGGGTAATTGCTTGTCACCCTTCATAGCCAATTTATTCATGAGTAAGTTTGAAATCGAAGCCAGTCAAGAATTCGAATATTTCCCAAGGGTATGGTATAGGTATGTGGATGATATTTTCGCGATTTTTGATACAAAGAGAGCAAATATTAATGATTTTGTTTCTAAATTAAATAGCCGGTATGATTCCATTAAATTCACTTACGAAGTTGAGAACAAAGGACAATTGCCTTTTCTAGATATTTTAATTATTAAAAATAATAATAGATTAGAATTTGATATCTATAGGAAGGATACAGTAACAGATAGATATATTCCTAATGATTCATTTCATTGCAAACAACATAAATTAGCCTCATTACATTTTTTAGTTCATCGTTTGGTCACTTTCCCTCTGAACAGAGTAAACTTCAATAAAGAAAGGAATCGTATTAGAAATATAACTAGAGTTAATGGTTACGACGATGACTTAGTAAATAAGCTAATAAATAGGCATAAATTTAGGTTTAATATTCAGAATTCCACCTTTTTTACACGCGAAGAAAATAACACCAAATATGTCTCCATACCATATAATCCGAAATATAGCAAGGGACTCAATAAGGTATTTAATAAGGTAGGCCTCACCTTAGTCTATAAGTCATCAGACAATCTGAGGAATATCTTAGGAAATCCCAAAGATAAGATTGTGAGAAAAGTGGAATTTATGAAATTAGTTGTAATGATTGTGACAAAAAGTATGTTGGGCAAACTAAAAGGTCAATTAAAACACGATTTAAAAAACATTTAGGACACTTAAGATACAATAGAACAGAAAAATCTAGCATTGCCGAACATGCTCTTGAAGCTGATCATACTGTAACATTAGATAATCTAAGATTAATAAAAAATGTATCTGATAGGAGATTGTTGAACGCATACGAAAGTATGGAAATCATAAAATGTAAAAGTAGTTTAAATAAAGACAGAGGGCCTATTCCTTATAGTCCCCTCTACTGGGTACTTGACCGGAACTGAGGGCCTTGCCTATGTCATTAGTTCCGCTTGAGTAATTCAAGGGTTAGGCTAAGTATAAATAGGGTAGATTTGTAGTTTTAGCTTTAGTCAATCATCGCTCCTGATGAAGCTAACATGGTTAGCGAAACGCGCGTCGAGTGCAAAAATAAAGTGTTTGGTATAGTGGTGATATATACTGAGTAATATATATATATATATATATATATATATATATATATATATATATATATATATATATATATATATATATGTATGATTATCGGGAATCACAAAAATAAAGGATAGAACACCTATTTTTATATAATAGCTCTGTAGTTTATAGATTGTCTTGTTTGCAATGTGAAGCGTGTTATATTGGGCAGACATCTCAGTGGTTGAAACAGAGACTCACACAGCACAGGAGTGACTCTCGATTGGGAAAGAATTCGTGTGCTGTGGTGCAACATAATTTGAAAACGGGTCATAATTTTGACTATAACAACGTTAAAATCTTAGCTCATGACAACAACTATAAAGGGAAACTTTCTAAGGAAATGTACCATATCAACAGGGACCCAAAGTCAATTAACTATAAATCAGACACTAATCAACTTAATATTATTTATAGCAACATAATTAATAGGTATTAATCATTTACAATTACAGCATTAATAACAAATAAAGATTTGCCACCTCTTAGTATAAAGTAAATTAAAGACGTTTTTCTGTTTCTGTTTTTCCGTTCGTTTGGAATTCACGGCAGTGCATATGTACCGAGGCTGTTTACTCTCAGTTTGTTATAGTAAATCGAGATGTTGAGTGTTGGTTTCGAGGACAAACTCGCATTTTCGTACGTGTTTTTAATTGATTGTTCGTTTGTTTCATAATTGTTCGTTTTATATTTCAATATTTTAATACCTTGACGAAAAAGAATAGTGTTTTAATATAGGTATATTAATTTTGTAGTTACTCCTGAAGAAGTTATCAAACGATAACGAAATATTGAGTTTTAAAGAAGAAAGAGTTTTATTTACAGTCCAGACCGATTCCCGATAATCATACATATATCTGATTGACGCACGGTCGATAACATATCACCAAAATTATATATATATATATATATATATATATATATATATATATATATATATATATATATATATATAATGTAATACCTGTGCATACTTTTCTTTGTATTATTTAAAAAAAATAAAAATTACGAAAAATCACTGCTCCCTCCCCTTATCTCGGAAAGTACTGATCAAAAAATTTTTAAAAAATTCTGGAATATTCTTCACAGGGTGTTAATTGAACGAAAATTATCACATAATAATACTAGATAATAATTTATCTAGTATATAAAGGGTGTTTTTTATAGAGGTATAAAACTTTAAGTTGGCAACACTTTTTTAACTGGCGGCCATTTTGTCAGCTGTCAAGTGATTTATGTTTAGTTTGGTTTGGCATTTCAACATGAATAGACTGACGCCTGAACAACGCTTCCAAATTGTGCAAATTTATTTTGACAATCATGGTTCTGTTCGAAATACGTATCGCGCACTACGTCCATTTTACTGTCAACATAATCGTCCATCAGAGCAATTAATTCGATTAACTATGGAACGTTTTCGCACCACGTTTACTCTAAATGATAATACGCATCCACAGAGACGTCGTACAGTGCGTACAGAAGAAGTCATTGCTGCTGTAGAGCGTAGCGTAGAGGAAGACCCGAATCAGTCTATCCGCCATCGTGCACAGGAATTGGATATGTGTCCATCCACTTTATGGAAGATTTTGCTGAAAGATCTTGGTTTGCGTGCTTACAAAATCTAACGCGTGCAACAATTGAAGCCACACGATCACCTAGCAAGGCGTAGATTCGGTGAATGGGCCCAAAACAAGATTGCCGTTGATCTCGATTTTCATAAGCGAATTTTGTTTAGCGATGAAGCTCACTTTTGTTTGAATGGATACGTCAATAAACAAAACTGCCGTATTTGGAGTGATGATAATCCTCAAGTGTATGTGAGACACTGTTACATCCAGAAAAACTGACTGTTTGGTGTGCGATTTAACGCCGCTAGACTATTTTCTGTGGGGATATGTGAAGTCGCTAGTCTACGCCGATAAGCCCGAAACGATTGACTACTTGGAGGACAACATTCGCCGCGTTATTGCCGATATACGGCCACAAATGTTGGAAAAAGTCATCGAAAATTGGACCTCCAGATTAGATTACGTCCGAGCCAGCCGTGGCGGTCATATGCCAGAAGTCATATTTAAATTATAATGCCAGAAGATTATCTCTTAAATAAAGTAAATTTCATGTAAATTTAAAAAATTCATCTTTGTTTTATTCCATTTCAAAGTTCTATACCTCTACAAAAAACGCCCTTTATAAAAAAAAAATTCAAGGTCATCAGTTTTCAGCAAAGACCGGAAACAATCTTTGTTGAAAACTCATTTGGGGTGTGTTTTGTGAAGTCATTAATCATTTTATACCTCCGTAACAAAAATTTTTATCTTAAAAGTATTCAACGTACGGAACAGTAATTGCGCAAGTCCTATTTGCACTTGCCCGATCTCTTTTAATTTCGTGTTGTGCAAATGATCTGATGATCTAAAAGTTGATTTATCATATTTTAAAATATTATAGAAAAATAGTTGTTAAATGAAAAAATAAAAATTTACAAATTTGAACTGTTACGTTCCAGACACTCCTCTAAACGAGCGTTAAAATTAGTGCTCATTGTTGGACATGTCATTTTTCTTTTATTTTTTCCAAGAGTTGTCAACTGTCGCTGTAAACTCAAAAATTAATCAGTGTCAAATCAGGACTACGTAGAGGCTAAGTTGTGTGGTAGAATTTCTCCAATAACCGGCAACATATGTTTGAAATGTATGATGATGTCACACTATCCTATAAAAACCAGATTCTCTAATTGTAATCATTAAAATTTTATACCGAAGGTGCCACGTACACACTCAAGTTGTCACTTTAAAGGTATGTAAAGTGTTTTGATGGATTTTTGGAAATGTTGGATTCCAATAACTGCGGTTATATTTATTGGACTAACCTTTAAGGTGGACATGTGTCCTATCCAGAGATAAGATGTTGGTCATGTTGAACATCTTTTAAATATTTATATAACAACATTTGTATTTAATTCCTTACCCAACTATATCCTGTAGAGGTGCAGACATACATCTTCATAAAGAATGTCTTGTAACGGACTCCTTTCCACATTTGTGACACTCGATGGTTTATATATAAGAGGTCGGAATTCTCGAATACACTCCACATTTGCACCTTTTGAAGTACTTGGCCGCCCTGCCCAATGCACTGGGGGCCAGGAATGGGGGTGGAGGGAGAGAAATTACGATATTCACCTTAAGTCAAGTTTCACGTTCAAAACTGATTCCTCGGGAGTTTCTGGAGTTTCTGAATCTATTTTAGGGGTCATTTTCATCATATGCACCCTTTTGAGGGTGAAAATGGGACATTAATTCGATGTTTTTCTACGTCAAATAATCAATTATTTGACGTGTTGTGTGACAGCTAGCATTGTCATGACGAAGAATGATCCGACGTTTTCGGTTGTTTGTCCTGATTTCATCCAGGACTTCTGGTAAACAAATTATGTATACCAATCAGCATTAACTGTTTTTCGATCCTCCAAAGCAAAGGTTGCAAGATCTCCAGTATTACCAAAGAAACAAGCTGACTTCTTCTGACTTATGTAACACATGTTTGGAACAACGCAATTGAACACTTTGGAGAATCTCGAGCGGTTGCTCTTGACATATCCAAGGCATTCGAGCGTGTTTGGCACGATGGACTGTTGGCTAAGTTACGCTCTTATGGTATATCTGAAAGGTTCTGTTTGTGGCTCTCATGTTTTCCTCAGAGAGCGTTCTTTACGAGTGGCGGTCGACGGATTTCTTCACTATCAACGCCGGTGTGCCCCAGGGCTCCATACTGTCTCCTACTCTCTTTCTCATTTACATTAACGATCTGCTGGAAAAGACCGGGAATCCAATCTATAGCTTTGCAGATGACAGTCTCTTCATTCACCTTGAACGCTCGGACATCGGCTGCTCAGGCGAATATCCGCAGACAGCAGGAGGTCGTTCAACTTAACAAAGACCTGGAAGAAATTCTATCTTGGGGTGACAGTAACCAAGTGGAATTTAACGCTACAAAAACCCAAGCGGCAGTTTTTTCTAAAAAAGTTAACGTTGCTGAACCCGACATAGTTATGTCGGGGCACTCCATTCCCCTAGCATCGTCGCTCAATTTGTTGGGCGTTAGTTTGGGAGCAAATATGTCTTGGCATGAACATGTTGCAGGCATAGCAAGGAGAGCTTCTCAAAAGTTGGAAATATTATTTAGAACCAGAAAGCTTTACACCCCACAGCAACTGTTAATTCTTTACAAAGCCCAAATTCGACCAACTATGGAATACTGCTCCCACGTTTGGGGCTCCACTCCCAAACATACTGCATTTGTTGGATTCTGTTCAGAGAAGAGCGGTCCGTCTGATTGGGGACCCGGAATTGACCGGCGGCCTTGATTCGCTGGAACATCGAAGAACGGTTGGCGACTTGAGTCTGTTCTACAAGTATTTTCATGGAAAGTGTTCGAAGGATGTAGCCCGCTTAATTCCTCCCAAAGCGGTGCATGTTAGAAATACACGTCGCGCTGGTGCTTCGCATCCGTATGAGGTTCAGCTTGTTACTCCGCGCATAACGCTTTTCAAGCAATCTTTTATATGGAGAACGTCATCCCTTTGGAATAATTTGCCCAGCGCTGTGTTTCCCACCGAGTACAATTTACAGCGATTCAAGAACAACATGAATCGCTTTTTCCGCACTCGTGCCGCTCCTGGAGCGCTTTAGGGACTTCCCTGCAGCACGTGTGCTAGACCCATAAAAAAAAAAAAAAAAAAAAAAAAAAGCGTTAATTTTCTTGGAAGTGCTTCTCGAACACTTTTGTTGGATTCGATTCATCTTGGAACATCCAAACAGTTGATTATGCTTAGTTTCCGGCTCATACGAATATATCCGAGTTTCGTCTCCTGTTACGATGTTGTATACGGATCTTGCATGTCTTCGATCGAATTTTTTTAACATTTCCTTACACCAATTGACACGAGCATGTTTTTGAGTTTTGGTCAAATTATATGGAATTCATCGAAAACAAACTTTTTCACACCTTAATGTGCATGTAAAATCGAATGTACTGCAGTCTTCGATATACCTCTACTTCACGGTAAGTCATCTGCCAATCCGCTTCAATCATGTTGCGCACAGCATCGATGTTTTTTGGAACAACAACCAATTTTGGTCGTCCTTCACGAAATTCATCGCTGACGGAAGCACGACCATGACAAAATTCTGTAAACCAATTGTAAACAGACTTTTCTGATGGTAATTCATTATGAAAGATTGAACGAAGCGATTCGGGGCATTGTTCCTGAATTAGGCCTTCACTAAAATCGTAAAAAATCACTCAATGAAAACTTCATATGAAATTTCCATTTGTTCACAAAACTGTCTTTTTTAAAACACTCACTGTAAACAAACTACTTAGCCATTTTCTGAGCTGCCACTGTTTTAACAATACCAAATGTCAAATTTTAGACAAGTGATAATGTCACATCGCAATAGCGCCATCTAGTGGTAGTTTGTAAAAACTTAAAAGGCGGCCCTCGTGTATATATATATATATATATATATATATATATATATATATATATATGCGGATTTCAGACAACAAATGGTGCACCAATGTAGTTTGTGCTATAAAGATTTGACACTGCGCCATTTTGTTGTGTCATCAACAAGTGTCAGACGTGCACGAATGATAAATTCGAAAAGTGTGTGCATAGTGTTGTGTTCAATATGTCGAAATTTATAGCGAACAAAGAGCATTCGCGGACAGCATTAATTTTTTTGTTTTCATTGGAAGAAAACTGCTGTTGAATCATACCGATTACTTGGAGAAGCTTATGGTGAACATGCTCCATCGCAAGATACGTGTGAAGGATGGTTTCGGCGTTTCAAAAGTGGTGATTTCGATGTTGCGGACAAGGAAAGTGGAAAACCGTCAAAAAAATACAAAGGTATGGAATTGCAAGCATTGTTGGACGAAGATGATTCGCAAACACAAAAACAACTCGCCGAGCAATTGGGCGTTAGTCAACAAGCTGTTTCCAATCGGCTATGAGAGATGGGAAAGATTCAGAAGCCGGTAAATGGGTACCACATGAGCTGAACGACAGGCAAATGGAAAAGCGCAAAAACACGTGTGACATTTTGCTCACTCGGTACAAAAGGAAGTCGTTTTTGCATCGTATAGTTACAGGGGATGAAAAGTGGATTTATTTTGAGAATCTCAAGCGCAAAAAATCATGGTTAGACCCAGGCGCACCATTCACATCGACCGCAAGACCGAGTCGCTTTGACAGAAAGACGATGGTCTGTGTTTGGTGGGACCAGAGGGGCGTGGTCTATTATGAGCTGTTAAAACCTGGGGAAACGGTTAATACTAAACGTTACCAACAACAATTGACCAATTTGAACCGTTCGCTGCTTGAAAAAAAAAGGCCAGAATACCGAAAGAGGCAACACAAAGTCATTTTTCTTCATAATAATGCTCCATCACTTACAGCAAAACCAGTTCGCGACACGTTGGAAGCACTCAGCTGGGCAGTTGTACCCCATGCGGCTTACTCACCAGACTTGGTTGGCTCCTTCCGATAACCACTTGTTTGCATCGATGGGTCACACACTTGCTGAGCAGCGCTTTGGTTCGTACGAAGATGTTAAAAAATTGCTCGATGAATGGTTTGCAGCAAAAAGGAAAGATTTTTACTGGCGTGGTATTCAAAAATTGCCGAAAGATGGGGGAAAAATGTATAACAAGCGATGGAGCATACTTTGAATAAAGCACTTTTTATCATTCTTCCGAATTTAACATGTTTTTTTTAGAAACAAAATCCGCATTTCATACTTGTACACCTGGTATATATATATATATATATATATATATATATATATATATATATATATATATATACGAGGCTGGTTTGAAAAGTCCGTGCAAAAATAAAAACTACTTATGTATTTGGGGTAAACCTTTTTTATTTTTCGACATAGTCTCCTTTTAGGCTTATACACTTCGTCCAACGATGTTGTAGTTTGTTGATCCCTTCCGAATAATAGGATTTGTACAAGTCTGCAAAATATCCATTAGTGTCTGCAATCACCTCCTCGTTTGAATAAAATCTTTGTCCCGCCAGCCATTTCTTCAAATTGGGGAACAAATAGTAGTCCGAGGGAGCCAAGTCTGGAGAATAGGGGATGTGAAATGAGTTGGAATCCTATTTCCATTAATTTTGCGACCACAACTGCTGAGGTGTGTGCTGGTGCGTTGTCGTGATGGAAAAGGACTTTCTTGTGGGCCAATCGCGGGCGTTTTTTCTTGCAGCTCGGTTTTCAAACGGTCCAATAACGATGAATAATATTCACCTATAATAGTTTTACCCTTTTCCAGATAGTCGATGAGGATTATCCCTTGCGAATCCCAAAAGACAGTCGCCATAACCTTTCCGGCCGAAGGAACGGTCTTCGCCTTTGTTGGTGCAGATTCCCCTTGGTAATCCATTGTTTAGATTGTTGTTTGGTCTCAGGAGTATAGTAATGTATCCATGTTTCACCCACAGTGACGAAACGACGCTTAAAGTCCTCCGGATTCTTCTGGAACAGCTGCAAACCATCCTTGCAACACTTCACACGATTCCGTTTTTGGTCAAGCATGAGCAATCGCGGCACCCATCTTGCGGATAGCTTTCTCATGTCCAAATGTTTATGCAAAATATATATGTACCCGTTTAGTCGAGATGCCCACAGCACTAGCAATCTCACGCACCTTAACTCTTCTGTCATCCATCACCATATCATGGATTTGATCAATGATTTCTGGAGTCGTAACCTCCACAGGCCGTCCAGAACGTTCAGCGTCACTTGTGCCCATATTGCCAGTCCGAAAATTTTGAAACCACTTATAAACTGTTCTAATCAAAGGTGCAGAGTCATCATAATGTTTATCAAGCTTCTCTTTAGTCTCCTGAGGCGTTTTGCCTTTCATAAAGTAATGTTTAATCACCACACGAAATTCTTTTTCGTCGATTTCTTGAAAATCACTCGACTTCCTTGATTCACACGAATGCCAAACACAAAGAAATAGACCAATATGGCTGAAACTTGGTGTGCGTTCATTCAAGAGATGCTACTAACTAAACATGACCTCGATACACGCCGGTGGTGCCATCTCTCGGACTTTGCACGGACTTTTCAAACCAGCTTCGTGTATATATATATATATATATATATATATATATATATATATATATATATATATATATATATATATGTATATATATATATATATATATATATATATATATATATATATATATATATATTTGTTCAAATAAAAAATATTATAGAGAGAGAATAGTATTATAAGAAATACCAGAGATAAATAATTTATCAAACCATTACACGAAAAATGATTCCCTCAATTTTCATGTTGTTTCCTTCTTAGATCTGTAAAGATCTATTTTTCGAATATATCCTATAATTTTCTAAATGAATACGCTAAAAATGTTTTTTAAGCATGTTCATTCATTCTAGATAGTAGGGCAGATGTATACATAATTTTACCTTTTTATGAAAGATAATAAATAACCAAAATGGATTCCTGTGATTTAAATTATATAGTTTTGGCATGCCATGACCTAATTAATGTATGTATACTCCACACGCTACTCTATTTTAGACTGATAGCAAACTGATCAGTAGCGCACTTAAATAATATTATGTAACTTAGTTTTATTAATAATAATTATTTGAAGCGTCTGTTTTGAGAACCAGGTTTACTGCTTAAGAAAAATGAATTGTAACGCTCGGTCCGTTCTTGCGTTGCTTCAGCCAGCGAGACATTAGTTCTCTGTCGGTTGGTAGACTTTCGGACGGTTATGCAAAGGTCAAACTTCGGGCGCCATCTTTGAATTTATGTGTGTTAAAAGGGCCCACCAAAGCATCGGGTAGCTTGTTATAGTGGGGAACCGGTAAGAAAGGGGCCAATGCGCATGTCAGCTACTAGCTGATAGTGGCCTATCTTGGATACGCTCTGAAAAGCAGAAAGGGGCGAGGAAAAGAAATAAAACAAGCGATTTAACAAATCTACAACTAACTGAAGATAAGGATGAGAAGAGAGGCAGTATACGTGCGTGTCTTTGTACGCTGGATAGTGATGCATATGGTGATCGGAGTGGTGGCAAACGTTTCTGTCGATTATGATGAGCGTGGTGCGAACTATGGACAGGTGGAGGCGCGACGATCAGATAGACCACAATGCCTTATCTTGGTGGGTCGTCTTGCGGCGCAAGGCATTCTCTTTTCAGCAATACGTGGTCTCGTGATAAAACTTAGCCGGCCTTACCACCTAACACTGGTCGGTATGTCGCCACGTGACGACGGGAAGCGACGCGTGCGCAGTTGACGATGGACAGGACCGCGGATGACGATGTAGAGCGTTGCCTTTGGCGGTCGATGAATCTTGATAGTATATTACGAATCGGTCGCACCTCTACAGGTTGGTAGGCGGCGGTTTGAAGGGGGTGGTCTTCTCTAGAATCACAGCAGGTGATGTTCTTCGATTCAACTGCGATCCAACGCTCGTTACGCGGTTAAATACTATGGCCTGAGTGGGCATGCGCGACTAGTTACGTTTGTCACCTGATGAGCTTGTGACTGTTTCAGTATCAGTATGTTACATCCGCGGTGAGGCCACGTAGATGCGCGTACCGAGGCATCGACGAGCGCTGTCGATGAGGTTGTACCGCTAGGCCGCTCCCTGATTTCTCGGCGCGGTATCGTTTTTCTCGGTGTGTCTGACTTGCGCAGGCGTATAGCAAGTCATTTGGGTTTCATTGTAGTATAGGCGTTCGACATGTGTTCGTCACACCGAAAAAAAAAAACGATATCGCACCAACAAATCAGGGAGCGGCCTTAACATCGGCTCTGCATACTGCAATGGTGGGGAAATAATAGAGATCCGAGACACAGTTTCGAAAATTGCAAAAACGATTTTCCACGTTTCCGTCTAAAGATTATACGGACGGACTATTACGCGAAATTCATATATACAGATAGATTCGACATGCATATTGCCCCTAAAAATTATGTAACTTCGTTACACAATTAGATAGAATAGAATCCCCGCCTTAGTATATAAGAGTATCAGTACTTATATTTCTTTATTCTTTCTAAGACTTTTTCATTTGCTTTGCTTGTTATCCCATTACGAAAATATAAAATTAATTCCTTAAAAATACTCGTTATGAGAAAAATACTTAGATATGTTAATTCTGCGCTTATTCCATTTACTTATTAAACGTAATAATGATTTTCAAAAATTGTACAAACCATTTCGGCTCAGTGGCGCGGAAATTGAGGGCCGCCAATTTAAAATTATATTTTATTTTATTTATTTACTTATACGATGAATACTTACAGAGCAACAACGCCAGATAGTAAAACAATAATCATAGTTACAAAAAAAAAGAATGCACATATCTGTGCATATCTCGCCAAGTCGAGCAAAAACCACAGCCGTACCATCCTTTTCTCGAAGTCACTCACGGCACTTTCGATCCCCCTGTAACTTCGTTGTGGATAAAGCTAGAAGCCTGAATTTTCAGTGACCAAGAGGACATACTATACTAGCTACATTCCTAAATTACCTACTATTTATACCTTATAGTTTACAAACTATCGCCAGTCGAAGTTCTTTAATTTTGTCACTGACACACTCTTCGATCATCAAAATTCTAAGGTACTTCTAGCAGACACACAAACTTCAAATTTTGAATTTAGTTAGTGTTTAACCTATAAAGAAAGGAAAAACTGAAACATCCCGAAATTTCAGTCCCGTTTTCTAAATTGTACAGTCACTTAAGCCAAAAAAGAGGGTCAACCTCGGAATGAGAGATAATAAGCCGTAAACCTGTATAAACCTTCATTTTGGCATTCTAAAAGTATTCTCAAAAGTCTCACAAAAACTCGTGTCCGCGTCTTAAGATATTCAAGGTCAAAGGTCACGAAAATCGGTTTTTCGCAAATATCTCGCTTCCTATGGCTTCAATGATATTTGCATCTATTATGAAAATTGTAGAGCATTAAATTCTCTACAAATTTTGTTCTAAACATTTTTTGTACGCTTAACTGTTTTTGAGATAGAGCACGGAGAGCGCGCAGCGCTCAGCCATACATAGCATAATGCAAGGTCAACCGTGAGTCCCGGTAAATAATACGTCGTATAAAGTTAATTAATTACTAAAAAATCCATAATTATGAATAATTTGTATTATTTATTAATTAATATATACGAGGCTGGTTTGAAAAATCCGTGCAAAGTCCGAGAGATAGCACCACCTGCGCGTATCGAGGTCATGTTTAGTTAGTAGCATCTCTTGAATGAACGCACACCAAGTTTCAGCCATATTGGTCTATTTCTTTGTGTTTGGCATTCGTGTGAATCAAGGAAGTCGAGTGATTTTCAAGAAATGGACGAAAAAGAATTTCGTGTGGTGATTAAACATTACCTTATGAAAGGCAAAACGCCTCAGGAGACTAAAGAGAAGCTTGATAAACATTATGGTGACTCTGCACCTTCGATTAGAACAGTTTATAAGTGGTTTTAAAATTTTCGGACTGGCCATATGGGCACAAGTGACGCTAAACGTTCTGGACGGCCTGTGGAGGTTACGACTCCAGAAATCATTGTTCAAATCCATGTTATGGTAATGGATGACAGAAGAGTTAAGGTGCGTGAGATTGCTAGTGCTGTGGGCATCTCGACTGAATGGGTACATAATATTTTGCATAAACATTTGGACATGAGAAAGCTATCCGCAAGATGGGTGCCGCGATTGCTCACGCTTGACCAAAAACGAAATCGTGTGAAGTGTTGCAAGGATGGTTTGCAGCTGTTCCAGAAGAATCCGGAGGACTTTAAGCGTCGTTTCGTCACTGTGGATGAAACATGGATACATTACTATACTCCTGAGACCAAACAACAATCTAAACAATGGGTTTACCAAGGGGGAATCTGCACCAAAAAAGGCGAAGACCGTTCCTTCGGCCGGAAAGGTTATGGCGACTGTCTTTTGGGATTCGCAAGGGATAATCCTCATCGACTATCTGGAAAAGGGTAAAACTATTACAGGTGAATATTATTCATCGTTATTCGACCGTTTGAAAACCGAGCTGCAAGAAAAACGCCCGCGATTGGCCCACAAGAAAGTCCTTTTCCATCACCACAACGCCCCAGCACACACCTCAGCAGTTGTGGTCGCAAAATTAATGGAAATAGGATTCCAACTCGTTTTACATCCCCCCTATTCTCCAGACTTGGCTCCCTCGGACTACTATTTGTTCCCTAATTTGAAGAAATGGCTGGCGGGACAAAGATTTTATTCAAACGAGGAGGTGATTGCACACACTAATGGATATTTTGCAGACTTGGACAAATCCTATTATTCGGAAAGGATCAACAAACTAGAACATCGTTGGACGAAGTTTATAAGCCTAAAAGGAGACTATGTCAAAAAATAAAAAAGGTTTACCCCAAACACATAAGTAGTTTTTATTTTCGCACGGACTTTTCAAACCAGCCTCGTATATATTATAATATAATTTAATAATATTTTTCATTTATCAAATATATTCGTTTAATAATACTTACCTGCTTCGTGTAATTAAAAAATTGTTAAGTGAAATACTTTAAGTATATTTTAATTATAAAAAAGTATGAAGATGATGCTTCCATGACAGCAGGGCTAGAAGAGAATATAGTTATTAAAATAGGAGCAAAAGTCATGTTAAGACGAAATATTGACGTGAGTCTTGGCTTAGTCAACGGTTCTATCGGTATAGTACAAGGAGTAAAGCTTGATCCTGAAAAATACAAATAAAATAAAAAAAAATACATATTACATTTAATAATACATCATAGCCTTTACGAGCTTGGTCCAGTAAAAACTAAATTTGAAATTATTAATAGAGCTTATATTCATCGCGACCAGTTTCCGATATATATATATATATATATATATATATATATATATATATATATATATATATAGCTTATGCTATTACCATACACAAAAGTCAGGGGCTAAGTCTAAACAGTGCACTGATGGCCATCGGTTCTTCAGTGTTTACATGCGGTCAAGCATACGAGAGTGACAAGTCTGGGCGGATTACATCTAATTAATGTCGACTTCGATAGTATCAAAGCTCAGGAGTCTGCAATCGTTAAATATAATCGACTTAGAAGCACTTATCGTCCAGACTTGTCAAAAATTGTTACATCATAGCCTTTGAGAAAAACCAATAGAGACAGGGAGTGGGCTTGAAGAAAATCCATAGCTGACGTACAAGAAATATTACCCGAGAAGAAAAAAAAAGGACTACCTACAAAAAAGAGATGAGATCCCATCAAAAACATAAAATGTAAAAAAATGCCAAGTCTCACAACGCAGTCCTTCCATCACAAAAAGTTGTGAGATCTCATGTAAAACCAAGTCAGTTATTTTAGTTAGTACTCGTATTTATGGAAGCACCTATTCTACAACTTTGTCATAAATTGTTATCTATTTTGTTACCTACCAACATTTATAGTGACCGTATCAATATTAGACATCTTTATTTCTATAATAAATATAATGACTTGGCAATCGTACGGCAACATAATCATATAAGAATAATCTACTATTTAAAATTCTTTATTCTTAAGTGCACTGTTTAGACTTACTTAGCAATCGAAATAGTAGATTATGTTGCCGTGCGATTGCCAAGTCATTATATTTATTTTAGAAATAAAGATGTCTAATATTGATACGGTCACTATAAATGTTGGTAGGTAACTAAACAGAGAGAGAGATAGATAACAATTTATGACAATGTTGTTGGACAGGTGCTTCCATAAATACTAACTAAAATAACTGACTTGGTTTTACATGAGATCTCACAACTTTTTGTGGTGGAAGGACTGCGTTGCGAGACAGCATTTTTTTACATTTTATGTGGGTGGGATAATAATTTACAAAAAGAAGTAAAAACAAAGATAACAGATAAATTGTTATTGTCGTTGCCTCAGAGTTACTGTATTAACGCGCCTATACCTTATATTGTTTTTAAATGTTGGCATACTATAATTTGCATTATAATTACTTAACACTGTATTAGAAAAACTTTGTGTTCCGTACGTAAACGATGAAAAGTGATATGGAACAGTTGTTGAGATATAGTGATCCTGTTTGGAATCCGAAAATCAACATGGGACAGCAAAGTATGACAGTTTATCTGACCGTTAAGTAATTTAAACAAGAATAAAACTAAAGCATTGCATTTTCGTGTGTCAAGTGTTTCTATACCTACTGATTGAGTACGAGTCAAATACGGTACGATGCTGTAGAGAAATTTTAGTTTGTATAAAATGCATTTTACAAACTTATTTTGGACAGACTCCAGACGATTAATATGACAGTTATAAACAGGACCCCATATGACACTATTATACTCCAAAACACTCCTAACAAGACAATTATACACAGATTTAATAGCTCCAGTATCACAGATATCATAACAGGTACGGCGTAGAAAATCTAACACACGAGATGCTTTCAGTAATATATTATCAGTGTGACTATTAAAACTCAAGTCACTGCTAAAAATCACACCCAAATCATTAAAACTATCAACAGCTTGTAAAGGCTGCAGTAAACATTTACATTTTCGAAAGACAAAGGTAACATCTATAACAAATATTAAAAATAAGACCGGACCTTGGTGAGATCCCTGTGGTACACCCGACAACACATTTATTTCACGGGATACGGTACCACCAACTTTAACACACTGTTGCCTATAATCTATAATGACTAATATCGGAGGAATACAAAAAAAATCTCTGTCTTTTAAGTGAGACATGTGTTTTCTTAAGTATACCTATTTTTATGCTGAATCCAAAAAAAATCATAAAAAAGACATCCACCGTGAGGTTATTTCGGAAAACACATTTACAGTTGCCAGAAAAAAACTATTAAATTGAAAAAAAATACATTTTAATAAATAGGGTAAAACTGTATAATCATTAAAATGATGGAATAAAACTTTTAACATCTTTAAATGTTCTGAATCTACATTTATCATAAAAACTTAAAAATATTAGGTTTTAGTGTTCATGTTTAACAAAAAACACGCATATACAAACCTTTAACTAAGCTACGTCACCTAGCAAAATGCTGTTGAAAATAAATATGTGCAACCGCTAAATTAAAAAATTGTTTTTAATTTTTATTAATATTGCACAAAAACTATTAAATCCAGTGTTTTTTGAAGTTTTTAATCTTGACTTGACATCAAAAAATAAAGTTTTATGTTAAGTTTCAACAAAAATCTCGCTTGTAATACTTACAAGTGTGCTATGTAGGTAGTAAAATGCTTTTTTAGGTAAATAAATGCAATGAAATAATAGTCTTGTTCAATATTAATAAGAATTAAAAAGAATCTTTTAATTTAGCGGTTGCATATATTTATTTTAAACAGCATTTTCCTACGTAACTTGGTTAAAGGTGGTGTATGCGTGATTTTTGTTAAACATGGACACTAAAACTTAATATTTTTAAGATTTTATGATAAACTAGCCGCGCCCGCGGCTCCGCTCGCGTGGACTTGATTCACCACTATCATCACTGCTTATTCCTTATGTTACCCAACGTAATAAAATATCTCCCATTATTTCCCCTTATCTCTCAATATTTCTCCTTATCTCCCATTATTTCTCCTTATCTCCCATTATCTCACCATAAGTCCCATTATCTAGACTTATCTCTGCTTATCTCCCATTATTTATATTTATCTCCCATTATCTCACCTTATCTCCCATTATCTAAGCTTATATCGAATTATATAGAACATATGTATAAAATTTATAAAAACACGTAAATCGGATAAGTGGTTCTCAAGTGATAAGCGCACTAACAGACAGACAGACAGACAGAGAGACGTTGCATTTTATATATATTCTAGATAGAAGATTATAGATAACCTGGCCAGAGAACAAATGTATGAATTAAAAAAAAAACACGTAAATCGGATAAGGGGTTCTCGAGTGATAAGCGCACTAACGGACAGACACACAGACAGAGAGACGTTGCATTTTATATATATATTATATTCTTTGCTACATGATATCGTTCCATATTTAATGCTTTAGGCAGTGTATTGCAAGAGAACGCGCTAGCGGCAAACTTTTCTCCGACTTGATTCACTATTATCGTCATTGCTTATTCCTTATGTCACCTAACGTAATAAAATATATCCTATAACCTGGCCAGAGAACATATGTATGTTTAACAAAAAAGCACGTAAATCGGATAAGTGGTTATCCAGTGATAAGCGCACTAATGGACAAACAGACAGACAGAGAGACGTTGCATTTTATATATTATAGATATTCTTTGCTACATGTTATTGTTTCATATTTAATGGTTTAGCATGTTTAAAAATAAGCACGTAAATTGGATAAGTGGTTCTCCAGTGATAAGCGTACAAACGGACAAACAGACAGAGATATGTTGCATTTTTATACATATTATAGATGTAATAGAATATATATCTATAACCTGGTCAGAGAGAACATATGTATGAATTTAAAAAATCACGTAAATCGGATAAGTGGATCTCGAGGAATAAGCTCACTAACGGACAGACAGACAGACAGACAGAGAGACGTTGCATTTTATATATATTATAGATATAGATTATTATTATTATTATATAACCTGGCCAAAGAATATATGTATGAATTTAAAAAAAGACACATAAATCGGATAAGTGGTTTTTGCGTGATAGATGCACTAATGGACATACAGACAGACAGAGAGACATTGCATTTTATATATATTATAGATTATAGATTATAGATATTCTCTGCTACATAATATTGTTCCATATTTAATGGTTTAGGCTCTGTATTGCAAAGGAACGCTCTAGCGGCAAACTTTTTTCCGACTTCATTCACTATTTTACGTCACTACTCATTCCTTATGTTACATATTGTAATAAAATATAGCCTATAACCTGGCCAGAGAACATATGTATGTTTTAAAAAAAAAAGTACGTAAATCGGATAAGTGGTTCTCCAGTGATAAGCGCACTAACGGACAGACAGACAGACAGACAGAGAGACGTTGCATTTTATATATATTATAGATGTAGATTAAGCATATTTAAAAGATGTCCGAAATAATAGTTTTATTCTATAATTTTAATGATTATACAGTTTTACATTATTTACTAAAATTTATTTTTTCCAATTTAATAGTTTTCTGGCAACTATATAGTGGTTTTCCAAAAAACTTCAAGGTCTTTTTTTATGATTTTTTGTATTCAGCATCAAATAAAACTTAAGAAAACACGTGTCTCACCTAAAAGACAGAGAATTTTTTTTTGTATACCTCTGTAATTTTTCAATTCTGCTTTCTAAAAATTCAATAAACCAAAACGTGACAAATTCAGTTCGAATATAAACGTCCAATGTAAATACGTTAATAGTAACAAAATATAAATAACAGTTTTATCAAAATTAAAGAAAAAGTAGTGAATTCAAGGAATGATATTTTTATTTTGTTAATATCAATTACTTTTAAATGAATCACTTATGTTTAAGTACGGAATAAGTGTATTCGTTATGATAATTCCTACAAGGGTGTATTAAAACCGTTCAACACATAAGCAAACATGGAAAATCTTGTTAATGAAGAACTATTTAACATTCGCAGTTTTCTAATCAGTTCATTAGTACTATCTTCAATGTCTTGACAGACAACTAAATTAGCTATAACAAGAGACCTATTGAAATGACTGAATCGTAAAAATTCTATGTGATCCAGCCATCTTAAAATGCCGACATTACTGGGCGGTACGGAGTTGTCAATTAGAAGCGCCAATCTGTCCTATTTTTTAAACAATTTGGACTAATCCGTCGGATATTAAATTGAAGTTTTAAATAATATAAACCGGATAGAACTTAATTATAAAACCAATCTAACCTCACTTTGTAAAACTGGCTACAGATTAATGCTTTAAATGTAGATTTTTGTCATCTATAATATATATAAAATGCAACGTCTCTCTGTCTGTCTGTCTGTCTGTCTGTGCGTTAGTGCACTTATCACTGGAGAACCATTTATCCGATTTACGTACTTTTTTTTTTAAACATACATATGTTCTCTGGCCAGGTTATAGGCTATATTTTATTACGATAGGTAGCATAAGGAATGAGCAGTGACGTAAAATAGTGAATGAAGTCGGAAAAAAGTCTGCCGCTAGCGCGTTCCTTTGCAATACACAGCCTAAACCATTAAATATGGATCAATATTATGTAACAGAGAATATCTATAATCTATAATCTATAATATATATAAAACGCAATGTCTCTCTGTCTGTCTGTCTGTCCATTAGTGCGTTTATCACGCGAGAACCACTTATCCGATTTGCCTGTCTTTTTCAATTCATACATATATTCTTTAGCCGGGTTATATAATAATAATAATAATAATCTATATTTATAATATATATAAAATGCAACGTCTCTCTGTCTGTCTGTCCGTTAGTGCGCTTATCCCTCGAGAACTACTTATCCGATTCACGTGATTTTTTAAATTCATACATATGTTCTCTGACCAAGTTATAGATATATATTTTATCACATCTATAATATATATAAAATGCAACGTATCTCTGTCTGTCTGTCTGTCTGTCTGCCCGTTAGTGCGCTTATCACTGGAGAACCACTTATCCGATTTTCGTACTTTTTAAAACATACATATGTTCACCGGCCAGGTTATAGGCTATATTTTATTACGATAGGTAGCATAAAGAATGAGCAGAGACGATAATAGTGAATGAAATCGAAAAAAAGTTTGCCGCTAGCGCGTTCTCTTGCAATATACAGTCTAAACCATTAAATATGGAACAATATTATGTAGCAGAGAATATATATAATCTATAATATATATAAAATGCAATGTCTCTCTGTCTGTCAGTCTGTCCATTAGTGCGTTTATCACGCGAGAACCACTTATTCGATTTACATGTCTTTTTTTAAATTCATACATATATTCTTTGGCCAGGTTATATAATAATAATAATCTATATCTATAATATATATAAAATGTCTGTCTGTCTGTCTGTCTGTTCGTTAGTGCGTTTATCACTGGAGAACCACTTATCCGATTTACGTGCTTTTTTTTAAACATACCTATGTTCTCTGGCCAGGTTATAGGATATATTTTATTACGTTAGGTGACATAAGAAATAAGCCGTGACGATAATAGTGAATCAAGTCGGAGTTTGCTGCTAGCGCGTTCTCTTGCAATACACTGCCTAAAGCATTAAATATGGAACAATATCATGTAGCAAAGAATATAATATATAAAATGTAACGTCTCTCTATCTGTCTGTCTGTCCATTAGTGCGCTTATCACTCGAGAACCACTTATCCGATTTAAGTGTTTTTATAAATTTATACATATGTTCTATATAATTCTATATAAGCCTAGATAATGGGAGATAAGGTGAGATAATGGGAGATAAGGAGAAATAATGGGAGATAAGTCGAGATTAGCCTCAATAATGGGAGATAAGGTGAGATAATGGGAAATAAGTATAAATAATGGGAGATAAGGAGAAATAATGGGAGATAAGGAGAAATAATGGGAGATGAGCAGAGATAAGCCTAGATAATGGAAATTATGTAGAGATAATGGGAGATAAGGAGAAATATTGGGAGATAAGAGAAAATAATGGGAGATATTTTATAACGCTGGGTAACATAAGGAATAAGCAGTGACGACAGTAGTGAATCAAGTCCACGCGAGCGGAGCCGCGGGCCCGGCTAGTATAAAATAAAGTTAAATATTCACAGGTTAAACTGTTTCTTGGATTGAATTAATTAATTAAAATAGATACCGAAAATGCTCAAGACCTGGCAGCACTGTGAGCGGAGCTGAAGGCACCAGTTAGTTTTATAAAATTACTACTCACTAAATATCAAGAGAAAATCTTTGTCTTTATATAGTTTATCCAAGGAGTCTTTTCCCAAGATAATGGACCTGTCATATGTCATTACAGCAGCCTTAACTAATTCTAGTACTTTATGTTATCAGTCGGTAATCATTTGGTCAGGACCGAACTGGTCATTTAGACTTCTTGAGGTTCAAAATATAGAAAAAACTATGCTTTTTTGTTTTACTTATAAAGCAAATAGGAACAAATACAGTATAGTATATATTTGATAAATAGTTGGACACTTTTGATAAAAAGTATAGGCGAAACATAAGTTCTGTATAGATAAACTATTTGCTTTAAAATTCTAAAATTTTATTGGAACAGCTCCAACAAGTTCCTCCAAGTGTAAATTAATCTCAGTTCTAAGTAATATCAATCTATATTGTTGTTTTTTTGGCATTTTTAAGTTTCCATTCCAGTTATTATTTATGCGGCAACGCATTGACCAATTTATTTTTTGAAAAATTAGTTAATTTAAATACTTCTCAAAATCTAAGCACATAATGTTTGGAGAGATAAAATAAATTATATTTTCAAAAGATAACAAATTATTTTTAAATTTCTGAAGCTTACAAAAAAACGTAGCGGATTACAAATAGGATTCGCGACGTTTGTAGGCTTTTATAATTTGACAATAATTTGTTACCTCCTTAAAAGAATTGTTGGGGCCTCATAGCGCTATTAATTGAATTTTGAAAGCTACTTATAATAATGATGAAATTCTTTAAAAAATTACATGGTGAATTTATATCAATCAAATTTTATAACATAAAAAGCTATAAATACGATATTTTTTTAAATATGAAGTAAAATTATGATTTCAAATATAACTTACTTGAGTAGCTTTTAGATTAGAATGATGTTCCGGGAAGAGGTATATACATTATTTACAAACTGCTGTACCTATTTTTAGTGTTCCATATGGAACACTTATGGGATCACTTCGGTGTCCATCTGTTACAGCCGATTTTCTCCGAAACTGTTTGACATATAAAGTTGAAATTTGGCATAAATATAGAAATTTATGGCCCAATCAGAGCCGCGTAGTTTAAAAAGTTAAATTTCGACTTAAAGGGTTAGCTTGTGGGCTTAAGTGAAAAAAAAGTCATCGGGTGAGGTGTCAAATGAAAGCTTATGAAAACATGAGTTCAAAAATGTATATGATGTAATACTTGCACACTTTTCTTTGTATTATTTTAAAAAAATCTCTGTCTCTCCACCCTATCTCGAAAAGTACTGATCAAAGATTTTTCAAAAAATTCTGGAATATTCTTCATACAGTGTAGATTAAGCGAAAATTATCACGAGTGCATTAGGTTTGACAATTTCTCTAGGATTAAAAGAAAACTATGTGCATTGACAATATCGAGGAGATTTCCCGGCAATATGGTGGAGATAAATATATTTTCAGTACAGCGCGTTGTTTCTCTAACGACAAAATATTTTTATTTTATTTGTTTATAACACAGCCCCCACAAAAAAAAAAGTGGGGTATACTTTTGATGCGATATATCAGATCCGTAGTATTTTTGCCCGCTGATCACGAATCTGACGTCAGAATATCGCCATCACATCTCAATTTTTTTTCTAACCTCAAAAAATAGGTAAAAATTAAGAAAATATACTCCTAAAAAATTGATTCAAGCTTTTTCATGAATCCAAAGATGTATTAATATGTATTCGGACACGCTAAGCTAATATTCATCGGTTGGATTAAGCCATACAGTTCTGTTTTCTTTCTAACCTCAATAAATCAGACACAGATATAGTGCTTCTAGAATGCAAAAACGAATTCAAATTAAAATTCAACCGATTCTTACCAAATTTGGTACACGGGGGTTTTTTGGGTTGCTGATCATGAATCTGAGGTCGGATTTGCAAAATTCAAAATGGCGGATCCAAGATGGCGGACAAAATTTTTGAAAACCAACCGATTCCTACCAAATTTGGTATACAGTTGGAGAATCCTCAAACCTGATACTCTTAAACCCTAAACCCTAAAACCTTAGACTCCCCCACCCTGTAACCTCAAAAAATAGACCTCAATAACCCTGTAACTTTAAAAATGAGACCCAATAAACTCAAAACCAGGACTTTTAAACCATATACTCTCAAATAGTAGACCCTTAAGCCCTAGAATTGCGAAGGTTAAACCCGCGCCTAACTTTCCTTTTTTTTGGCTGTATCTTGTTCTTTTTTCCGCGAATGACCTATTCAAAGGCTTTCTGCCCAAACGCTTTTGAGGACTTGTTTCTCTTTTTAGCGACCAGCAATAGTCCGCTAGCATATGGTCATCCCATCGTCCTTGATACCGATTTTCTATGATTTTCAGATCTTGGTGAAAACGTTCCCCTTACTCCTCACTGTAGTCACCAAGATTATCTGGGAAATCATCGATGTGGGAGTCCAGGAAATGTAATTTTAGATTCATTAAGCAACCTAATGTTTGAAAATATTTTACCATTTTCTCGACTATTTCTTTGTACTTAGGACTTTTATTATTTCCCAAAAAGTTTGTTGCGACTTCTTTAAATCTAAGCCAAGCAGCTTTTTCAACTTTATTCATTTTAGTAACAAATAATGAATCTTGAAACAATTTTCTTATTTGTGGCCCGTCAAATACGCCTGCCTTAATTTTAGCTTCAGAAAATTTCGGAAATTTTTTATGCAAATATTTGAAACATGGGCCGTTTGTATCTAATGCTCTCGTGAATTGCTTCATAAGTCCAAGCTTAATGCAAAGCGGGGGAATAAGAACTTTTCCTGGATCTACCAATGGTGGAAACAATACATTATTTTCACCAGGAGTGAACGATTCTCTTGTTGGCCAAATTTTTTTCTTATAATGACGTTCCCAGTCTCTGCTATTCCACAGACATTTATAACAAGGATAAAGTGTAAACCCTCACTGTTGGCCAAGCAATATTGTTACAATTTTCAGATCTCCACAAATTTTCCAGTTATGATCAGCATATTTTATTTTTATCAAAAGCTGCTTCATTTTTTCATATTGCTCTTCCATAACTGTGGAATGAGCAATCGGAATGGGAGCGTAAACGTTGGTATTATGCAGCAAAACTGCCTTAATGCTCCGTTTAGAAGAATCAATGACCAGTCTCCATTCTTCAGGATCGTATGAGTTATTTTGAAATTCATCTATTAGACCTTTTACATCGGTACAATATGAAAGTGACAATTCCTCGTCCATTGTGAAATATTTTCGAAATTCTTCATCTCTGTTTTTATAATAAGAAATCGTAGCTTCTGGCTTAAGTAAATGTCTTTTCTTCAAAAAGGAAGCAAGATGCTCTGAACCATCTTTGGATAAGCCTAAATCTCTGACTAGATCACTAAGTTCTGACTGTGATACGAGTATTGGTTCTGGTTTACGGTTGTATGGTAGAAATTCTTTATCTGTGTCACTAGTATATGATAGGTTGTCACTAGAACATTCATTAGTAACAGTGTTTGAATCTTTTTCGACAGTCTCAATGTTTTCGGCATGAACTGATAAGGTGAAATCATTTGTTTCCATAACATCAGCATCAAGTAGTTCAGGAGGCGGAATTAGTTTAGTTGGTCTTGTTACTGTCGAAACATAGTTATAAATAATAGTGCTTTTATTTTTTCGGTTATGCCTAGATACAACATTCATACAAAAGTAGCAATCATTTTCACTGTATGGTTTATTCCATATTGCTGGTCTGGAATATTTAATCGCCTTCTTATTGATGTACAACATTCTTTTGCAAGAACTGCAAATGATGTCGGGAACCCAATCTGTATCCTGGTGCTGTATTTCAATATTAAAACAATCCTTATATAAGGTTTTAATCTTATCCGTAATCGGTGACCCCATTTTACTCAATACGTGTTGACAGCAAATATAACAAAATGAATCACTATTTTTATCGCACTTATGAAAAGTCCTTGTACCGTGAGACCGTTTCCTTGTAGCATTATACTCTACATGAGCCAAGTCACCCACACATGAAGAGCTACGGTCGCTGGATGACGACGGCTGCGGACCCGCTTTCCCACCCTGACCAACCGCCGATACTGGGTTTCCGAGTCCCTGCATCGTAATTCTCTTTCTTCTACCTGCCATGACGGCATCTAAGCCGTTATCCACGGACTCTGCCGGCTAGTGGAGTAACACCGTTGCCCACCGTCACCACGTGGAGGTGCCCTGGATGCAGGTAGAAGAATAAAAATCGACCGATGAATTTTCTCGGCGTTCAAAATGGCGCGAAAACATCTGCCATCTTGAATTTTGCAAATCCAACCTCAGATTCGTGATCAGCGACCCAAAAAATCCCCGTGTACCAAATTTGGTAAGGATCGGTTAAATTTTAATTTGAATTCGTTTTTGCATTCGAGAAGCACTATATCTGTCTGATTTATTGAGGTTAGAAAGAAAACAGAACTGTATGGCTCAATCCAACCGATGAATATTAGCTTAGCGTGTCCGAATACATATTAATACATCTTTGGATTCATGAAAAAGCTTGAATCAATTTTTTAGGAGTATATTTTTCTTAATTTTTACTAATTTTTACCTATTTTTTGAGGTTAGAAAAAAATTGAGATGTGATGGCGATATTCTGACGTCAGATTCGTGATCAGCGGGCAAAAATACTACGGATCTGATATATCGCATCAAAAGTATACCCCACATTTTTTTTTGTGGGGCTGTGTAATTAAACAAATATTTAGGTAGTTAATATTTGTTTTGCACTTTTATTACTAGATTCTAGATTGAGCTAGATTGATTTATTGGCTATTAGGTAGTTAAGATGCTCTAACTATTATATATTATTTACCAAGAAAAAAAACCTGAAAATACATATTGGATCTTGAGGTATATACATGTCAGGAACTTTTTGTGGTTGTTTTAAACAGCAATCACCGCACGGCACACTAATTGCACAAACCCGACTTGAACTTAATCAGTTTTTATATACCTTTAGAAAAAAAATGGCTTTTCTGAAAATAAAACAAATAATATTAAAATAGTAGGAGAACAGGGTATTAGTTGTTATGTTTTAGTAATACTATCGGCTTCATATAAATTATAAAAAAAAATACACCGTCTGTTTTTACTCGAGCTCACTTTCTACTCTAAATTTATTGTTATTTTATTTTGTTTTCTTGTAAATGGGATATTCTACTTAAAACATGAAATTCATATCGTATTATACAGCAGTTTTCTATTAATAAAATAAGAGCAACTGATTAAATTCTATCGTAAATGTCTTTTTTCCAATACCGCCACAGCCACTTAAATCTTAAGATAAAATATTTTACATTTTCTTCTTCACTCTCTTTTTCAACTGACATGCCAGATAAACAATATTTATGATCGATTATCGCAACTAACTTTAACTCACGTATCAAAACCTCAAAATATTTGCAAATTAATTCTACTTACTTTACTATTAACTGAATAGACCTAAATTAAAATAATAAAATTTAAAAGTTTATTTAATGTTTGTCACAGTGTGACACAGGATAAACAAAATAAATTATAAAAATAACCGGTCAAGAGCAAATTGAACTTGCGCAGTAAAAAATTTCGTTACGGAGGTACAAAATGATCAATCAGATTAGAACACAAATGAATTTTCTGCAAAGTTTTTTCCGATCTTTACTGAAAACTGATGACCTTGAAATGTTTGTCAATCTACACCCTGTGGAGAATAATCCAGAATTTTTTCAAAATTTTTTCATCAGAACTTTTCGAGATAAGGTAGGTTGGCAGAGATTTTTCGCGATTTTTTACAAATAATACAAAGAAAAGTGTGCGCAAGTATTACATTACATATATTTTTAAATTCGTGTTTCTACAAGCTTTCATTTGACACCCCACTCGATGACCTGGTAATTTTTTTTTTTTACTTCCAATTTCACCCCCCAAAACTAACCCCTTAAAACAAAATTTAACTTTGAAAACTACACGGTTTTAAGGCCTATATCCTATATTAGAACCAAATTTCAACTTTCTATGTCAAATAGTTCCGGAGAAAATCAGGTGTGACAGACAGACGGACAAACGGAAAGACACCGAAGAGATCTTATGTGTTCTGTACGGAATACTAAATAACAATTTTTTTAACCTAATACATCCAAAGAGTCATATGGGATGGATTTTGGAAATTTTTTACTTGCTATATCGACTGATTTTGACACGCGTCAAGACATCGTAAGTCGAAAGTTATCCAAAAACGCTAATAATAAGATCATCAAATAAATATAATTTAAAGGAAAATCCAACTCTAAGTTAAAATATTTATATGTTTTACTTTTTCTTCTTCACTCTCTTTTTCAACTGACATGCCAGATAAACAAGATTTATGATCGATTATCGCAACTAACTTTAACTCACGTATCAAAACCTCAAAATATTTGCAAATTAATTCTACTTACTTTACTATTAACTGAATAGACCTAAATTAAAATAATAAAATTTAAAAGTTTATTTAATGTTTGTCACAGTGTGACACAGGATAAACAAAATAAATTATAAAAATAACCGGTCAAGTGCAAATTGAACTTGCGCAGTAAAAAATTTCGTTACGGAGGTACAAAATGATCAATCAGATTAGAACACAAATGAATTTACTGCAAAGTTTTTTCCGATCTTTACTGAAAACTGATGACCTTGAAATGTTTGTCAATCTACACCCTGTGGAGAATAATCCAGAATTTTTTCAAAATTTTTTCATCAGTACTTTTCGAGATAAGGGAGGTTGGCAGAGATTTTTCGCGATTTTTTACAAATATTACAAAGAAAAGGGTGCGCAAGTATTACATTACATATATTTTTAAATTCTTGTTTCTACAAGCTTTCATTTGACACCCACTCGATGACCTGGTAATTTTTTTTTTTTACTTCCAATTTCACCCCCCAAAACTAACCCTTAAAACAAAATTTAACTTTAAAAAACTACGGCTTTGAGGCCTATATCCTATATTAGAACCAAATTTCAACTTTCTATGTCAAATAGTTCCGGAGAAAATCGGGGTGTGACAGACAGACAGACAGACAGACAGACGGACGGACAAACGGAAAGACACCGAAGAGATCTTATGTGTTCTGTACGGAATACTAAAAACAATTTTTTTTAAGCTAATACATCCAAAGAGTCATATGGGATGGAATTTGGAAATTTTTTACTTGCTATATCGACTGATTTTGACACGCGTCAAGACATCGTAAGTCGAAAGTTATCCAAAAACGCTACTAATAAGATCATCAAAATAAATATAATTTAAAGGAAAATCCAACTCTAAGTTAAAATATTTATATGTTTTTACTTCGATATTTTCTACTCTTTTAATATTTGGCACGAGTTTTCCTATATTTGGTTTATCAAATTTATTGCTGTGCTGTCTGTAAGTATATAGAATCCGTAAAGAGATAACTCAAATTTAAAACCAGTCACGTTTTCCCTCGGGAGACTGTATTAAATTGGAAAATACTTTGTGAGAAAATATTGTTCCCAATAATAGATAATTCGTATCTTTACACGTTGAAAAACTCAAACCTCTATTTTAATGTGTGGAAATTGGCGACAAATGACACTGAAATAACAAAAAGAAAATAGATTATTTTTTTCTTTATATTTTAAATAACATATCATTATAATAATAACAATAACAATTTAATTTAATTAAACCTAAACTAACATCTGCCTGCATATTCAGTCAGCCGTTCTGCAGAGTAAGTCTCAAAATTAAGAAAAATTATCTATTTTATATTTTATTCAATGCAGCCTTCTTTTAACTTTATATACTTAGTGCTATGGTTATAAAGTAACTCCAGACCTTTCAAAAAATCTTTGTACAAATCATTCTTTAGCATCATTTATTTCTTCTTTATTTAAATGAAGTTTGTGTCCTGCCAAATATTTTTTCAGTTTTGGAAATAGGTACTTATACGAGGAAGCCTAATCAGGGGAATAGGGGAGATGACCAATCAGTTTAAAGACTAATTCGTGTTTTTTTTTGCAAAACTACTAACGATTTGTGAGCATGCGCATTGCCTTGCAAAAACATCACCTCTTTAGACAGTGTTTTCTCGTCGCTTTTCCACAAGGAAAAGTTTAGCTAATAATGAAGAATAATATTCTCCTGTTTTGCCATGTTACAAGTAATCTGTAAGAAGTCTCGCATGCGTATCGTAAGAAATGAAAATAAGAACTTTTTCTGCTGATTTCTGTATGCGAAAGTTCTTGGGGTGAGGTAAGCCAGCAGGTTTCCATTCCTTCAAAAGTTTGTTTGTCTCTGGAACATAATAATGAATCCACGTCTCATCAACAGTTACGATTCGATCCAAGAAATTAAATGAATCATCTTCAAAATGGCTACAAATCAACATAGATGTTGTGACTCTCAGTCATTTCTGGTCACCTTTTAGATATTTGAAAATCAGTTTACCTAATAATTTTCTCGTTACCGTATAAAATGTTCAGACACTCTGCTATACGTTTCAGCAAAATTTTTCGATTCTCCAAAATCATTTCATGCACAACCTCAATATACTTGAAATCTACAATCTAACTTTTAATAGTGTCGTAGAAAGGACACTATTTCTTCAATGTATTAAGCTTATCTTTGTAAATTTCTTTAGCGTTTTTGCGGTCTGCCAACACTTCTCCTGGATATTCTTAGCCTCCAATGAGATGTTCTGTTGGGCCATTCGTCTAGTTTTTTTCTAGCCACATGTCCAGCCCAGGAATATAATATTCCATCGCATGTGGCTTTCGTTGACTTTCGAAAGGCTTTTTACACACTGGAACTATGGACTATTCTCAAGGGACTGGATGACACAAGAGTCGATTCTCGATACAGCAACATAATAAAAGATATTTACAATCATGCCTCAATGCACATAAGAATAGTATAACCTCCTTCATTTTCTTCACCTGTTTGTCCGTCGATTCGGGAGATGTCCGCTGCTTTCTTTTAGTGGACCTCTCACGCGTGTCCTCAGCGACTGACTCGCCGTCACCCTCGACACCAGTATCCATCTCTTCCCCTGTCTCAGTGTTGGTTCGAACAAACGTCAGTGATGTCGCGCCTATTCTCTCCGGCGTAACATGAAGAGGGCGTTGTTGTATTGCCTGCCACTCTTGGTCCAGGGTTTTAAACCTTCTCAAGGCATTGCCGATACTTGTCGACTTGGCCTTTATTTCTTTGTGGACATTTAGCTTCGTTTGGAGGAAATCTTGCAGCCCGTTAACCAGCTTCTCAAGATGTTCCAGTGCTTGCGTCCTCTTCATTTTAGCACTTGCTAGTAGTGCTGCTTGCTGGGCATGACGCCCGTTTTCACTCACTTGTGTTTTATTTTCCTGAGATATCATCATAGTTTTAAGTTACCAGCGCATCGTACGCGGAGGAGCGGGTTGCCAAGACTAGGAACGGGTGTACCCTCGGAGATAACACACTCCTACCCCAGTTCCCTGAGGCCTAGTCGGCACTTGGCCAGTCCCGGAATACACGGACGGACTAGACTCGCTCGGAGCGCTGCAAATCCGTGTGTGTGTGTGTGTGTGTGTGTGTGTGTGTGTGTGTGTGTGTATTGTTCCACGTTCAATCATTCTGTAAGGAATACTTATAACAATTACTACCAAAATATGTTTTGGTTAAAATAGTCTTATTTCTAAATAATTTTTTACTGTTACATTAATTTTTTTTTACCTTTCCATCTGAATAAAGATTTTATCATTTTTCATATCTTAAAGATATCGGCAAAGATGTCGTAAGCCTCGTCAGTGTTGTCCAAGTGCTGAAACAAACATTTATGCCCTCCACAGCACCTTTTAGACAACGCGGTAGTGCTGCCACGGACGTTATTGCATTTCTGCGAACAACTACTACCCATGTACGTGACCAGGCTAAAATACTTAAATAAATTAATAAATAAGTATACCGGACCTGCGGGATTGAACCCTCGACCTTCTGCACCGTAAGCAATTAAATAAATTTCACAAAAATTATGTAACTATCATTTTAAATAATTGTGATCCCTATTTGGCTGAAACAGTAATATGTTTGTTGGTAAATATTATTTTTATAACAACAGTTTTTGTTATATATTTAATTTAAAATTGCCGTTGCTTCATAAAAATATTTTTGACCAAAGGGCGTGTTATTTTAAGAAAAAAATGTACACGTAGCGATATTAATTACATACATTAGACAAGGGTGATAAATGAGACATTTACCTAATTCTAAGTATATCCAAATTGAAAGAAAAATAGCGAAGATTGTCTACGTGACCCAAGGAAACACCCATTTCAATACATTAATAAACTACTTTTAAAAAACTCGTCTATGTAACTAGATTCGCTATAGAAAAACAAATACTTTATATTTATCCATTTTCAATGTTCCGTACGGAATATTTATAAGATCTGTCTGTCCGTCTGTCACACCCGATTTTCTCAGAAACATAGAAAGTTGAAATTTGGCACTAATATAGGAATTGATGGCCGCATCAAAATCGTGTAGTAAGGGGTCAGTTTAGGGAGGTTTAATCGGAACTCAATTTTTTTTTACCAGATCATCGAGTAGAGTGTCGAATAAAAGCTTGTAAAAATACGAATTAATATATATATATACGAGGCTGGTTTGAAAAGTCCGTGCAAAAATAAAAACTACTTATGTGTTTGGGGTAAACCTTTTTTATTTTTCGACATAGTCCAACGATGTTCTAGTTTGTTGATCCCTTCCGAATAATAGGATTTGTCCAAGTCTGCAAAATATCCATTAGTGTCTGCAATCACCTCCTCGTTTGAATAAAATCTTTGCCCCGCCAGCCATTTCTTCAAATTGGGGAACAAATAGTAGTCCGAGGGAGCCAAGTCTGGAGAATAGGGGGGATGTGAAACGAGTTGGAATCCTATTTCCATTAATTTTGCGACCACAACTGCTGAGGTGTGTGCTGGTGCGTTGTCGTGATGGAAAAGGACTTTCTTGTGGGCCAATCCCGGGCGTTTTTCTTGCAGCTCCGTTTTCAAACGGTCCAATAACGATGAATAATATTCACCTGTAATAGTTTTACCCTTTTCCAGATAGTCGATGAGGATTATCCCTTGCGAATCCCAAAAGACAGTCGCCATAACCTTTCCGGCCGAAGGAACGGTCTTCGCCTATTTTGGTGCAGATTCCCCCTTGGTAACCCATTGTTTAGATTGTTGTTTGGTCTCAGGAGTATAGTAATGTATCCATGTTTCATCCACAGTGACGAAACGACGCTTAAAGTCCTCCGGATTCTTCTGGAACAGCTGCAACACTTCACACGATTCCGTTTTTGGTCAAGCGTGAGCAATGGCGGCACCCATCTTGCGGATAGCTTTATCATGTCCAAATGTTTATGCAAAATATTATATACCCGTTCAGTCGAGATGCCCACAGCACTAGCAACCTCACGCACCTTAACTCTTCTGTCATCCATCACCATATCATGGATTTGATCAATGATTTCTGGAGTCGTAACCTCCAAAGGCCGTCCAGAACGTTCAGCGTCACTTGTGCCCATATGGCCAGTCCGAAAATTTTGAAACCACTTATAAAATGTTCTAATCGAAGGTGCAGAGTCACCATAATGTTTATCAAGCTTCTCTTTGGTCTCCTGAGGCGTTTTGCCTTTCATGAAGTAATGTTTAATCACCACATGAAATTCTTTTTCGTCCATTTCTTGAAAATCACTCAACTTCCTTGATTCACACGAATGCCAAACACAAAGAAATAGACCAATATGGCTGAAACTTGGTGTGCGTTCATTCAAGAGATGCTACCAACTAAACATGACCTCGATACGCGCCGGTGGTGCCATCTCTCGGACTTTGCACGGACTTTTCAAACCAGCCTCGTATATATATATATATATATATATATATATATATATATATATATATATATATATATATATATATATATATATATATATATAATGTAGTACTGGCGCATACTTTTCTTTGTATTATTTTTTAAAAATTGCGAAAAATCGCTATCCCTCCTTTATCTCGAAAAGTATAGACTAAAAAGTTTTGAAAAAATTCTGGAATATTCTTCACAGGGTGTAGATTAAACGAGTGCATTGCCTTTAATAATTTATCTAGTATATAAAAAAAAAAAAAATTTCAAGGTTATCAGTTTTTAGTAAAAGATCGAAAAAAACTTTGTTGAAAACTCATTTGAGGTGTGTGTTGTGAAGTCATTGATCATTTTATGCCTCGGTAACAAAAATTTTTATTTTAAAAGCAATCAACGTACGGAACACTAATTGCGCAAGTCCAACTTGCACTTGGCCGATTATTTGTTTGGAAGTAAATACGAACTCTTAATTCAAATAAATCAAAAAGTGTTTACAATAAATCGAGTTTTTTTCTAGATCCCTAATTACCTTCCAACTGCAACTTGTGTGCTTTTGGTTAACCACATTACCTTAATTAATATAAATTAAGTATATAATTTATGTTCAATTTAGCAAAGTTTCTAAGAAACTTCGTTAAATATATATAGTTTCAAGGAAAAGCTTGTTGAACGACTTTAACAAGAGGATTGTAAACAAACTCATTATCTATAAGAAACCTAATAAAACCGTACATTGTTTGCCGAGTAATCGTTTTCAGCAATAAAAGTTTTAGATTTCAAAATTTATGAACCTACCTCATCCATTTTTACTTTATATCATATTGCACAGCTAAAAGACGATATATTAGATCACGAAAATATATTTTAAAAATATTACTAATACCCATGAAGGCAAAATTTAAAGTATTTTTTTATAATACATAACAAACAAGGAAACTGTAACATCTTTGATTGTGTTAGCCGATACTTGTTGGAAATTCATAATAAAATTATATAAAAACAACACTATGTTTTAATTTCCAATATATTTAAAGTAACTTGACAATTGTTTCACCATACAATGGTTTCTTCAGAAGTAAATAAAAAAAAAGTATTTGGTAGTAATCCTGGTTATATAGTGCTTAAAACTATCCCTAATTACCTAATATTATGCTAACCATTTTATTATATTATTTACAGACAGAAGTATTTTAAGAATGCAAATCTGTTGTACTATTTCAGAGAACTAATAAAGATTAAGTAAGGGTGAATGGTTTAAGTCTACCTGTTCGTTTAATAATAGATTGGAGTTTTTCCGTTTGTTAATGTCAAGACATTCAAGCAAATTTAATTTTTTAGATTTATTTTCTACATGTAGGATTTTTAACGTATCATCAAAATTATGGGATTCGTTTATTATATGGGTTGCGTAATGTGAATTGTTCTTATTTTTTAAATAACTATGTTTATGTTCTTTAATGCGAGTTTCAAAAGATCTACCAGTTTGTCCTACGTAGGTTTTAGTACAAGATCCACAATTTAATAAATAAACTCCTGATTTTAAAGATTTCTTAGATTTGGTTTTGTTATTCAAAATTATATTCTCTAAGGAATTACTGATTTTGAATGCTATTTTATTGTTCTTTTTCATTAAATGTTTGGAAATTGTTCTAGTTATTTTCCCTGTGTATGTGAGTGTATTAAATTTTCCTTTTTTGTCATTAATTGTGAGATAAATTAGAGAGACTGCTTGTTTAAAGGATTTTTTATTCAAGATATTATCTATAATGTTGGGGTCATATCCATTATTAATTGCTAATTGTTTGATTAAGTTGAATTCTTTGTTAGAATTAGTTTTAGTCATAGGAATATGTAACAATCTATGTATGAAAGAGTTAACTACTAACTAACAATCCTCCTTAACTTCCTAAATAATTTGCATCCTAATATTAAATTTACCTTAGAAACCAATAACTCTATAAATTTCTTAGGCATATCTATATCAAAAGTGAACAATAAACACGATTTCTCGATTTTTCACAAACCTTCACATACTGACACACTCATACACAATAGTTCATCCCACCCTCATACTCACAAAATGGCAGCTTTTAACTCTTTCATACATAGATTGTTTCATATCCCTATAACTAAAACTAATTTTAACAAAGACTTCAATATAATCAAAAAAATAGCAATTAATAATGGATATGACCCCAACATTATAGATAATATCTTGAATAAAAAATCCTTTAAACAAGCAGTCTCTCTAATTTATCCCATAATTAATAACAAAAAAGGAAAATTAGTACACTCACATACACAGGGAAAATAACTAGAACAATTTCCAAACATTTAATAAAAAAGAACAATAAAATAGCATTAAAAACCAATAATTCCTTAGGGAATATAATTTTGAATAACAAAACCAAATCTAAGAAATCCTTAAAATCAGGAGTTTATTTCTGAAATTGTGGATCTTGTGCTAAAACCTACGTAGGACAAACTGGTAGATCTTTTGAAACTCGCATTAAAGAACATAAACATAATTAGATAAAAAATAATTCACATAACGCAACCCATATAATAAACGAATCCCATAATTTTGATGATATGTTAAAAATCCTACATGTAGAAAATAAATCTAAAGAATTAAATTTGCTTGAATGTCTTGAAATTAACAAACAGAAAAACTCCAATCTATTATTAAACGAACAGGTAGACTTAAACCATTCACCCTTACTTAATCTTTATTAGTTCTCTGAAACAGTACCACAGATTTGCATTCTTAAAATAATTCTGTCTGTAAATAATATAATAAAATGATTAGCATAATCTTAGGTAATTAAGGATAGTTTTGAGCACTATTTAACCAGGATTACTACCAAATATTTTTCTTTCTTATTTACTTCTCAAGAAGCCATTGTATGGTAAAACAATTGTCAAGTTACTTTGAATATATTCGAAACTAAAACATAGTGTTTTTTTTTTTATATAATTTTAAGAAAACTGTAATTCATCCTTCTTATAATGTCATTCTTATTGTATTATATACAGTCTGTCAAGTAAGAGCTTAACGGCTCGTATTCTTGAAAAATTGTGTTTTAAGAACAGCTGAGCTTTCTCTTTACAAGGGACCAGCGTTTTCAATAGGGTTGGTTTCCGGGGATTGTGAGAGCCATTCTAGTATCTTATCGTGGGCCCAAGCAAGACGCTTCGCGATGTGATTTTCGCCCAGCAAAGGTTTATTCAACGTGCTTCGGAATTTAACATCATAAACACGAAAATGTTGTCGAATGATCTCATGGGACACATTCAAACCCAATTTTCTTAATTTTGCCGCTTTTTGACGCAGCGTTAATTTCGGGTCCCGTGAAAACAAAGAGCCACGTTTTGGCAAGTTTTCGACATTTTTCATCGCGTTAAAATAATTTACTCATTTGCTCACCAACGATACCTTCTTCTTCTTCTTGTATTAGGGCTTGCCTTGTCGTTTTCTAAGTTTGCCTCTTCTTCTCAATTGTCCTGTGATGTGAATGTCCAACAGTCTTTCTATCTTTTCGGTAGTCTGCCACGCGGTCGCGTTGTTTGTGGTCTTTCCATCATCGCCACTTTTGTGATTCCGCCATCCTCTATTCCTTGTACAGGGTCCCTCCATTCCCTTCACCTAACCACGTCCCGAATTTCGCACTTGTTTCTTATCTCCTGGCTCCTAATTCTATCCGTTAGTGTCAGTCAACGATAACGACTTTTTAATATATTTAGGCACCACGAAATGCGGATGGAAACAAAGAAAGACTGTCTCGGCACGCAAACAAGTGATTTATTTTAGATTTTACCTGCGTGGCAGACAAAGGTACCCTCTACCGATTTTTTGTTGAATCGATAGAATGACATCTACCAAAAACGAATTATCGCGGTCACGTTCTTACTTGACAGATTGTAGTTCGTCCATAAAGTAACCCTTCCCCTTAATAGCTTCCTGGAGCCATCCATTTTGAAACGGACAGAAGAGGATTTAACGAGGAAGAAGGGAATTATTTTCTAGAAGTCTCGTATATATTTTTAAATCTATATCTTGGAAAAACAAGCAGGTATTTTTGGTGATCCTTATCAAAACCGAAAAACAGAATACTTATGGGATCCCTTCGTAGTCTGTCGGTCTGTCACAGTCGATTTTCTCCGAAACTATTTGACATAGAAAGTTGAAATTTGTCACAAATATTGGAATTGATGACCCAATCACAGCAGTGTAATTTTGAAAGTGAAATTTTGACTTAAGGGGTTAGTTTTGGGGAGTAAAATCAGAAGTAAAATGAAAAAAAAAAATTCAAGATCATCGAGGAGGATGTCAAATAAAAGGTTGTAAAAACACGATTTCAAGAATACATGTGATGTAATACTCGCGCAAACTTCATATCATTTTTAAAAAATTGCCAATAAACGCAGTCCGCCCATCCTATTCTCTTTGTACTAACTAAAAAAAATTGAAAACATTCTGGAATATTCTCCAGAGATTGAAGATTGAATGAAAATTATTACGATTTGATAATTTATCTGGTATATCAGAACAAATATAGGAAAAAAAATTAATTTGAAAGCGATCACTGTACACATCACTAAGTGCCCTGCTCTAGAAGAGAGAGAAGTAATCTTCTCATACATTCTTGATTGAATGTTGGCTTTAATATTATTATCATTACTTTTTTAAGCCTTTGACCTTTTTTCTTATTTGCAGGTGCATGGGGGGCGATGGGCTGGGGTGGCACGGCTGAAGGGGGCCTGCGGAGGCGGATGCCGCTACGGCGCGCCGGTGGCGGGACGGCGACGACAGGTGGCCACGGCGGACCGGCCGGCAGGGCAATGCGCTATTACCGCCTCTGGATCTACACCTGTAATACAGTGCTGCTGGCCGGTGCTCTTGCCTTCACCGCTGCCGCCGCTAAGACTGTCCTCTTCGACTTCCGGAGGTGAGTACTACACATTCATGGTAATTATTTCTAGTAGAAATGTAGTTAAATACTGCCTAGTAAATGGTAAGTAAGAAGGTTTTTTTTTTTTTTTTTTTTTTTTTTTTTTTTTTTTATGGGTCTAGCACACGTGCTGCAGGGAAGTCCCTAAAGCGCTCCAGGAGCGGCACGAGTGCGGAAAAAAAAGCGATTCACGTTGTTCTTGAATCGCTGTAAATTGTACTCGGTGGGAAACACAGCGCTGGGCAAATTATTCCAAAGGGATGACGTTCTCCATATAAAAGATTGCTTGAAAAACGTTGTACGCAGAGTAACAAGCTGAACCTCATACGGATGCGAAGCACCAGCGCGACGTGTATTTCTAACATGCACCGCTTTGGAAGGAATTAAGCGGGCTACATCCTTCGAACACTTTCCGTGAGAATACTTGTAGAACAGACTCAAGTCGCCAACCGTTCTTCGATGTTCCAGCGAATCAAGGCCGCCGGTCAATTCCGGGTCCCCAATCAGACGGACCGCTCTTCTCTGAACAGAATCCAACAAATGCAGTGTATGTTTGGGAGCGGAGCCCCAAACGTGGGAGCAGTATTCCATAGTTGGTCGAATTTGGGCTTTGTAAAGAATTAACAGTTGTTGTGGGGTGTAAAGCTGTGTACAACACAACAACAAAAATTAGGTAATATCTCTCACGGAACTCACATATCAGACAAATTAAGCGTGGATGTTTACATTTTATTAGTAAAAAATATGCAAAAAGGGGCTGGGGTGGAAAAGAAAATCTGCAAGATATAATATGAAGGTGAAGCAAAGTTGGCAATAGATATCTACATAAGTGTCAAATTATTCAAAATAGATTTCTAATAATAATCCTGGAAATACCAAAATACATACTGAAAGGATCATACTCAAAGATCTACATATGGAGACAATATTTGAATATTTAAAGAAAATTATTAGGAACTATTTTAAAAAAACTTACAACTCAACAAATATTTGAATAGTCAATTCTCATGTAAGTTCTTCATTAAATAACAAATATAATTTACTTAAAGATAAGAAGCAAGAAACAAGCTCCATATAGGATTTTTACTTTCTTTTTTGTCCTTTTTTCGTCTATACAATAAATGAAACAAGAAAAACTTGCCCACATGAAGATTTACACAGTACAAACAAAAAGAAATCTAGAGATTTAAAAACTAACTTAAAAGCAGTAGAGATCCACAGTAGTCAAACATAATCCTCCATCTTTACCGTCGCACAATGGTTTTGAAAATTTGCATTTAAAATCCGAGAAAAGTTTCCATATTACCTAATAGTAAACGTCATGTACTCTCCCCTAATGTTGAATTGTTTTCAGGTTATTTTAATGAATAATGTCCGGAATATAGGGAATGTAGTTTTGGCCAAGTTCTTTTTTTTGGAACATTCAAACTTATATGTACATACCCTTTGCCTTGTGTATATTTTTAAAATTTCAAGTTCCGGAAGAAATTGATCATGACAGAAAAGTCATTCAATCAGGTTTTTAACATTAAAAATGAGCCGAATTATATTAGAGTATTGCCATCGTAAACGTGTAAATTACTACGCGACATGTGTACCATAGTTTTTAAAATTGTAGTCAATATATAAGGAGTACGTCATTAAATTCCAAATTATGGGTTTCTTTCCACTCTGATATCTTATTATCTGTGTGTAAAAAGAGAAAGTATAGGTAAGTATGACATTCCATAAGTCTTTTTCAAATCATTAAAGCTAAAATTTTTAATTTGTGGTAATGGTAAAAAGCAGTTTTTTTTTTGTTTGTTGTGTTTGTGTTAACTTTTCTTGTTCATTGGATGTCTTAGCAAATAACAATACAAATTTAAATTATGAAAATTAAATTAATCATATTAAAAAATTAATAAAATATGTTAATCTAACTTATAAGATCAACTGCAGTCCTTTATTACCATGAAGAAAAATTCAAAAAAATATATTTAATGGAGAAAGAATTAGCCTGTAACTCTATAACTAATATCAAACAACCTGAACCTTTATGCTTCAATGATGTAGATTTACATATTTATTAATTTAAAAACTTTTTTTGCAATTTCTTGTTTCGAGTGGTTCATATAGGCTTCTAATTATGACATAAAATATTCCAAACCCATAATAACATAACAATGTAATGTAAAAATACTTCCTAATTTGTTCTAATGTTATTTAAATCCATTAACGACCAAAAACAAATATACAATCACGGTGTCAGTCAAAATATTTATTGAATAATTGAAGAAATGACATATCTCGCCTACTAAGGCATCATGAGATTTACAATAATTATAATGCAAATTAAACAGAAATATCTGTATTAGTCAATAAGATACAAACACGCCTAATTACAAACTACATCTTGACAATACATTAGCTTAATATATTACACAGGGCAACAAAAAAATATTTTTGTTTTGGTGCCTGGGATTTTAGAGCTGATTTTAACTATATTTGGGACGCTAAATCTATACATGCAATCCGTTTTTTTTCTCTATCAGCTCTACTTTTTTAGATACATCAACTTATCTACCAATGTGGTTTTTATTCAGTATATTCATTTATGAGAGTTCTAAAATTATTATATATTCATTAATGTAGGTACAATGGTTTTATTGTCAGTCTGTAATTGAGTAAATTCCAGGTAAATCTATAAATAGTGGAACCATTGCCTATCAGGTACCTGAACTGACCCTTTTAATCACCTAACTCGGGTAAGTCTCGTCAGTTTGTGCGTTCTTACTAATGAGAGTAGATCGAATTCGGCGTGTTATTTTATGTTAAGAAAAGAGTGTTTTTGTGTTATTGAACAGAATTAAAATGAGTTCAGGTTCCAGTTCAAGAATAAGTTGTGTAAATCAACCTGATGTGTTTTGCTATATATGCAGAGAATACATGTTTCAACAAAACAGACAAACTATTACTGACTTTGTAAAGCGAGCGTATCTTGGATACTTTGGAGTTAAGCTTGGTGATCAGGACAAAACGTGGGCCCCGCATCTCGTATGTAAAACTTGTACAGAGCAATTACGGCAGTGGACTACAGGGAAAAGAAAATGTCTAAAATTCGGCGTATCAATGGTTTGGAGAAAACCAAAAAACCACTTCAATGATTGTTATTTATGTTTAGTAAATACTAATGGAATCAATCGAAATAACCGCAGTAAGTGGACTTATCCCGATTTAGACTCGGCAATACGCCCTATCCCGCACTCAGATGAAATACCGATTCCAACATTTCATCAGCTACCACATATCTCTGATGACGAATATTTTCCCTCTGATGCTAATAAAAGTTCTGATGCTAATGAAACTAACAGTGACTATGAGGGGACGTCATCAGTTCCTCAACGCTTCAATCAAAATGAATTAAATGATCTCACCAGGGATCTCAATTTATCGAAAAAAGCTTCTGAAGTACTGGCTTCTAGGTTGAACGACAAAAATTTACTGGAACAAGGAACCAAAATTACCTTTTACCGTACAAGAGAAAAAGATCTGCTACCATTCTTTTCTCAAGAAGACAATCTTGTATTTTGTCACGAAATTAGGGGACTCATGAAAGAAATGGGACTTTCTGAATATATTCCAGATGATTGGCGCCTATTTATTGACAGTTCAAAGCGAAGTTTAAAATGTGTTCTTCTACATAATAGGAATAAATATGGTTCAATACCACTAGCTCACTCAACGAAACTGAAAGAAGAATATAATACCATAGCTTTGGTCTTGCAGAACATAAAGTATTACGAACATCAATGGATGATTTGTGTAGACTTAAAAATGGTAAACTTTCTTCTTGGGCAGCAAAGTGGTTACACGAAATATCCGTGTTTCTTGTGCCTCTGGGATATTAGGGACAAAAACACACCACTGGGTTAGAAAAGATTGGCCTCAGAGAAGAAACATGGACGTTGGGGAAAAGAATGTCATTAACGACGCTTTGGTTGAAAGAGAAAAAATCATACTTCCTCCGTTACATATAAAGTTGGGCTTAATGAAGCAATTTGTAAAGGCTCTTGATAAGAATGGGTCTTGTTTTGCATATATAGGGGTAAAAATGCATCAGTTGAGCACAGAAAAACTCAAAGCAGGGATATTTGATGGCCCACAAATAAGACATTTATTTAAGGATCCTGCCTTCATAAATTCAATGAATCAAGTTGAACGAGAAGCTTGGACATCATTTGTTGCAGTTGTAGAAAATTTTCATACAACATAAAGCTCAAAACTATGTTGAAATGGTTAACAAGATGCTTAATAGTTTCAAATCCTTAGGGTGCAATATGAGTATTAAAATACACTATTTACACAGCCACTTAGACCGTTTTCCAAAAAATTTAGGAGACATGAGTGAGGAACAAGGTGAAAGATTTCACCAAGATATTAAAGTTATGGAGGACCGCTACCAAGGAAGATGGGACATGCACATGATGGCAGATTACTGCTGGAGTTTAAAAAGGGACTGTTTAAAAAAACATTCAAGAATGTCGCGGAAAAGAAGCTTTCCAAGTGTTGAGTGACTATTTCATTTCTTCAATGTTTTTTTTTTGTTTGTAAGTACGACATAATATTGTATTTTGTATAACTAAAATAAAAATTTCGTATCTACTTTTGTTTACTACACTTACGGATTTGAGTTACAATAATGTAACTTATATTTCTCTAAAATTGTATATCTTAAAAATTTGAGCTCCTAGGTACAAATGAATACGTTATTTGAATTCAGGACATCAAATTGATATAGAATCAGCTCAAAAAACCTCGACACCAAAACAGCTGTTCCCCTGTGATACAAGATATAGCAATATTATTGGGGAATAGATCTGAAGTGTGCTGAAAAGTGGGAAGTATACTAAGTTAATTGTGCAAATATAAAGAACAAAGAAAACAGGAAGAAAATGACACCTGATTAATTTACATCAATACATCACATTGCCTGAAAAAGCACAAGAAAACATTATTATACAAAAACAAATTAATTAATGAACGTCAAATAGGGTTCGAAATTAACAATACATCCACATATATAATACACTCACGCTCGCCATGTGATAGAAACAAAACTTATTTACTTAACAAGGTGGAAATTCAGTATCAAAAAACAAGTTAATTTTGCGTTGAGAACTCGACATTACTTAGGTAAAAAAGAGTTCCATCCTTACTTATGTTTAGTCATTTACATAGTTAATTTATTTTAAATATACATAACTTTTTATAATGTTTTTATGTGGCATATTGAATTATATTGTTTACGTGTCGTGTCTACTTATTACTTCTTGTTTACTAGGAAATACAAGGAAACTTTTAAATTGGTCTAAAAGCTGTTACTGCACGAAATAAGTGACCTACTTTGGCCTTGAATCGCTGCAGATTGTATTTCGGGTAAAAGAAAACAGTTCATTGCAAAGGAATGGGTGGATATTACAGAGTTCTTAAAGCGGATGATACGAAGAATAACAACTTGAACTTCTTACAGATACGTTGTATTAACGCAATATATGCATCAGCAGATTCAAGAGAGCTACATTCATCAAACACAAATTAAACGATTTCTTTCAGTTGTCTCCTTATTTTTTATGGGACTGTCCGCAAAACATGAGTAACCTTTTTGAATGATTTCTAGATCCTTAAAAAAGAATCCTTTAACATCATTTAAACTTTTAGAATAGTGAAAAGTCACAAAGTACTAAATCAGGTTTATATGCTGAACTAATCAATATAAAAATTTAATTTTGAGATAAAAATTAACGAACTATGCCTGAGGTGTGTATTTTATCGCATAACAGCTATCGGCTTTCTGGATTACGATATTCAGATCGAACAAAAAAAATGAATTCGTCAAATCTTTAAATACTTTGAAACAATAGTTGTTATTACCATTATTTGATCAATTAGAACAAATTTACAGATAATCTCTTTGCAATCAACATTGTTTTGATTTGTAACAATAGAACATGTGTTTTTTTGGCTTGCGTTCCTGTAATCTGCGTATCAAATTATTGTCACCAATATATAATTAGTGGAATTTCAAGAAGCTTGGATTGTTTCTAAAAACTAGTACGACATTTCTAGAACGTTGCATTCTCTATAACTTTTGATCTTCATTTAAACTATCTATTTTTTATATATGTTAAATATTTATAAAATAAACCCAAATCATCCACTGTTCTACAATGTTCCAGAATTTTGGGTCCTAAATCAGGCGAATAGCACATCCTAATCTAACAAATAAAGAATATGTTTACGAGCAGAGCCTAAAATCTGTCAGCAGTATTCTTTTGATGATCGAATTTAAGCAACTAGACTCTGAGCTTTAAAAAAAAATTTTTGATTAGAAAATTGAAAATAAAGATTGACTGCCTGCTAGTTAATCAGTTTTCTGAATTGTATACAATTTAAGATAATTTATATCCTAATATCACAAAACAACACTAAATCCTTCTATTCTAAATATTATAAATTGACTTCTAAACATTTATTTAGTGGTACATACACAGTTGAGATAGCTACCAGTATTGCTACGATCGCCTTTCATAATGTGAACACAGGTCTAGTAAAAGTAATGGCTAGCTATCAAATATGTGAACATGCACAAAATATGTTGAAGGTTGTGGATAAATTAAAACTAAAACAAGCAAAAAAAGCAGCTGAAGAGACTACTAAAGAAGCCAGAAAGTATACAAGATTAAAAAACATAACTGAGTGGGCAGAAGTGCGAAGTAGAATGATGGTGCTTTTTAGTTAGGGAAATCACATTAACAGTTACATTCTCAAATCGTCATTTTCAACCTAGTGTACGTAATTTCTCTGTTAAGGTTTCAACGATTAAATTGAAATATGGCATACTTGTTGTAAATGATTCAAAAAAATTGCTTTATTTCTTTTAAAATTATTAGATATTAAAATGGTATGAAAATTCTCAAAATCCATGTCCTGATTTTTACAGCGTTTAAACCTACAATCTGCGTAGACGCCGACCTATAAAAGACGGCGTCCGCACGTGGGTTTCTCGGTTAGCTTCGAGCGGGAGCAGCAGCAGGATCACAGTATCGAGTAGCAGTAGCAGCCGGAGTACTTGAAAATGCCAAATGAGATTTTGGCGAAACGTCGTGCAAATTCATTGTTAGACGAACGGATTAAAACCCGGAATTTTAACGTATATATACATAATATATATATATATATATATATATATATATATATATATATATATATATATATATATATATATATATATATATATATATATATATATATATATATATATATATATATATATATATATATATATATATATATATATATATATATATATATATATATATATATATATATATATATATATATATATATATAATAATAAATAAACGTAGATTTATCGACCGTACTTTGATAGCAAAAAAGGGGGAGTTTTTTTTCTCAGATTTGCGGTCTGTGACAATTAACACTCGATTGCTGTTAATCTCTCTATATTTCGTTGTACTTCACAACTAAGAGATGATCACAACATTTGTAAAAATAAAAGAACATCGACTACATTAGTCACACATGACAACATGAGCAGAAACAAGCAAAATACTTATGTACAGTGACAAACAGTTAAAAATATAGCCTAGAATAGTTCATTTTTAACTGTTTATCACTGTACATAAGTATTTTGCTTGTTTCTGCTCATGTTATGTGTCTAATGTAGTCGATGTTCTTTTATTTTTACAAATGTTGTGACCATCTCTTAATTGTTTCTCCCGACGAAGTTGTGAAGTACAACGAAATATAGAGAGTTTAACAGCAATCGAGTGTTAATTGTCACAGACCGCAAACCTGAGAAAAAAAAACTCTGCTATATATATATATATATATATATATATATATATATATATATATATATATATATATACATATATATATACATACATATACATACATACATACATACATACATACATACATACACATACACACACACACACACAGTTCAGCTAATGCCTAAAAAAGACAAGAAGACCTTGCGAAACAACTACCGACCAGTCGCACAGTTTTCAATAATATGGAAAGTCACGGAAAAGGTTATCTATCAACAGTCAGCATCTTTTAAAGTATCTTGCAAGATCGAATATTATTAGGAACCATCAATATGGCTTTCGTTGGCAAAGATCAACAGGAGATCTTCTAACTTATGTAACATATGTTTGGAATAACCCAATTTAACACTTTGGAAAATTCCAAGCGGTTGCACTTCATATATCTCAGGCATTCGACCGTGTTTAGCACGATAGATTGTTGGCTAAGGTACGCCCTTAAGGTGTGCCTGAAAAGTTCCGTTTATTGCCCTCGTTTTTCCTCAGAGAGTGTTCTTTACGAGTAGCAGTCGCCGGATTTCTTTCTAAGACCTTTACTATCAACGCCTATGTACCCCAAGGCTCCATACTGTATCATCCTCTTTTTTTCCTGTAAGTTAACGATCTGCTGGAAATTACCAGAAATTAGACGCTCGAACATCGGTTACTTATGTAAAGATCCGCTGACAGCAGGAAGTCGTTCAACTTAACAAATAACTGGAAAAAATTCTATCGTGGGGTGACAGTAACCAAGTAGAATTTGACGATACAAAAACTCAGGCAGCAGTTTTTTCCAAAAAAGTTAACTTTGCTGAACCCAACATAGTTATGTCAGGGCATTGCATTCCTCTAGCATCGTCATTTAATTTCCTGGGCGTTAATTTGGAAGCAAATATATCTTGGCATGGACATGTTGCAAGCTGCTTAAAAGCTGGGAATATTATTTTAAAGTAAAAAGTTTTACATTCCACAACAACTACTCAGTATATATCACCACTACACCAAACACTTTATTTTTGCACTCGACGCGCGTTTCGCTAACCATGTTAGCTTCATCAGGAGCGATGATTGACTCAATCATCGCTCCTGGTGAAGCTAACATGGTTAGCGAAACGCGCGTCGAGTGCAAAAATAAAGTGTTAGGTGTAGTGGTGATATATACTGAGTAATATCATTGTGCAAAAGATTCCACATTCCCAACTTAGTCCACAACAACTGTTAATTCTGTACAGAGTTCAAATTGGACAAACGATGGAATACTGCTGCATTGGATTTGCTGGAAAGCGGTTCACCTGAATGGAGATCCAGTACTGACCAGCAACCTTGATTCCTTGCAACATCGAAGAACGGTCGATGATCTGAGTCTACTCTACGAATATTTTCATGAAAAGTATTCGATGGATGTAGCACGCTTAATTCCTCCCAAAGCGGCCATGCTAATACTCCACATCCGTATGAAGTTCAGCTTGTACAGCTCTTTTCAAGTACTATTTTATATGGTGAACCTCATCCCTTTGAACCGATTTGCTTAGGACTGTCTTAGCCATCGAGAACAATTTACAGAGATACAAAACCAACGTAAATCGTTTTTTTTCGCACTCACGTCGCTCGTATAGCACTTTAAGGATTTCCCTGTAGCACGTGTGTTATGCCCATAAATATATATATATATATATATATATATATATATATATATATATATATATATATATATATATATATATATATAAATGTTTAAGTTTCTCTTAACCCTTGTGATTATAATTTATTTTTCATTCTCAGAACATATTAGCCACTGTATCAGGAAAGCATTTGCAAATTTAAAACTTATTTTTAACCAACGACACCTTTTGAATGCCGCTCTGAAAAAATCCTTGTGCGAATCATTGGTGCTGTCGCACTTTGCATTCTGCGACACTGTGTATGGACCCTGTCTTGCAGAGCGAGATGTCAGACGTATACAGCGTATGCAGAACTGTTGTGTGCGTCTAATTGGTGGCATAAGAAAGTATGAGAGGGGATTAAGTGCTGGAATGAAAGAGATTGGGTGGCTAATTATGAGCGAAAGAAGGCATTTACATAGTTTGGTTCTATTTAATAAGATAATTTTCAAAAAAATTCCCAATTATTTGTATCAGAAAATTAAATTTAGATATGATGCTCATGCTTTAGATTTGAGGCATAAATTTACCATCACTCCTCCTTATCATAGAACAACTTTATTTGAACGATCATTTAGCTATCAGATATCAATATCTTACAATAAGTTGCCTGCAGACTTAAAACAATTAAAACCCACCGCGTTTAAACATAGGGCACGCAACATGTTGATAACATTGCCATCCCGTGCATGATTTGCTTTCTGTTTTGATCCGGTCTCTTATGTCACCGTTGCGTCGAAATGTATTATTTGTGTTTTTACCATGTCTCAGACAACATTTGTGTCACAGTTTATTTATGTATTAGTTTTTAGTTGATATATGTAAATTTAGTTATTATTATATATATGTATAGGTTAAATGAGGAAGCCTGGCTTCAATTTCGCCTTTTGTGATTTTACTCTGTAAATTACAATAAAGACATTATTATTATTATTATTATTATTATTATTTCTTTTCTTGGGATTATAGGGTTATATTTTAATTAAACAACTTATTCCTCAGACGTTTAGCTCAGGCATGGCTGGCTTTTTCAATGATTTTTCTTTTTGTTTTATTTTGGTTGTAGGTGCATCTACAATTAAACCAGGTTTCTTAACTAATCACATATGTATATAACGATTAAACTATTGTTAAGACCCATAAACACCTAGTTTAAAATTTATAATATATAAAATAAAATTATTATAATTATTACAATTACATACCTCGATATGCACCTTTGACACACTATTAGAAACTATTTTTATTGTTTTGTTATCAGTACCCGATAAATACACAAAAAACGCGTCTACTACCATAAACATGAAAGTACTGAAAAACTCGAATTTGATTTCCGAAACACCAAAATAGTCACCCAGGAAATCACAAACTTCTTATCAAAGAAATGATACACATTAAAAAAGAAAAACACGCATGTAATGACAAACAAGACGTAAATAACTTAAGTCGAATTTACCACCAATTAATTAATTATTACTGTCAGGAAATTATTACCATAGTACAATTGTGACCCAAAAAAACGAATTAAACATACTATATTTAAAAAACAAAAATATCGGGTACTAATAACAAAACAATAAAAATAGTTTCTAATAGGGTGTCAAAGATGCATATCGAGGTATGTAATTGTAATAATTATAATAATTTTATTTTATATATTATAAATTTTAAACTAGGTGTTTATGGGTCTTAACAATAGTTTAATCGTTATATACAGATGTGGTGTCCTATGTTGAAAAGTAATTTTAAATGTATTGATATTGGTTAGTTAAGAAACCTGGTTTAATTGTAGATGCACCTACAGCCAAATAAAACAAAAAGAAAAATCATTGAAAAAGCCAGCCATGCCTGAGCAAAACGTCTGAGGAATAAGTTGTTTAATTAAAATATAAAAATATAACCCTATAATCCCAAAAAAAAATGAAAAATAAATTATACATATATATATATATATATATATATATATATATATATATATATATATATATATATATATATATATATATATATATATATATATATATATATACTTTTGGACAAAATTAACGCAATAATATATTAAATCATACAAATCTCTATAATGAATTAATTTTAATAATTTTTTATGAACATTGGTTACACTAAAAGTTAGAAAAAAAATATTCGGATACTTTAAAAGTGAATTAGCTACCAAATTTCTCTATAAGATTCGAATTAAAATTATTCTTAAGACCTAATAACAAAATCGATGTAATGATGACACTAGCAGCAAAATTAATGGTGTAACTGGGACACTAGTAGCGTGTGTTGCCTCCTCTACTTCGGATGACAGCGTTTATGCGCCTAGGCATGCTTCTAATTAAATTTTGGATAAAATCTTGAGGAATTTGCTCCCATTCTGTGATAACTGCATTTTCAAATTCCCTCAGGTTTCTAGGTGCAGGTATATGATGTTTCACATTTTTCTTAAGGTGATCCCATACATGTTCTATCGAATTCAGATCCGGGCTTTTTGGTGGCCATTGCAAAATCGGTATATCAACTTAATTAAGATAATCGAGTACCTCCCTAGCCACGTGAGGTCGAGCGTTGTCTTGCATAAACAGGAAATTGGGCCCCACAAAATGACCGAAAGGCATCACATGTTCTATTACAATATTCTCAAGATAGTAGTCAGCATTCATGGATCTCGTACGGACAGGAACTAACTCTGTGCGAGCATCAAAGCAGATGCCACCCCAGAACATAACAGAGCAACCGCCGAATGGAATCCTTGCAGAGATATTGCAAGGAACGAACCTCTCTCCTGGTCTTCGCCATACTCGTTCACGACCATCTGGACCTTTTAGACTAACCCTAGTTTCATCTGTGAAGAAAACTTGTTTCCAATCATTCACAGACCAGTTTTCGTAATTTCGAGCAAAACGTAACCTGGCAACTCTGTTCTCTCTAGTAAGCAAGGGCGCAGTGGCTGGTCTCGTACTGTTTAATCCAGCTTCATTTAACCGTCTTCTAACTGTTTTAGAAGAAATTGTGACATTGTGAACAGCTTCGAGTTCGTTTCTTATTATAGAACTAGTGACAGTCCTGTTTCTTAAAGCATATTGTCTTATAAAACGTTCATCTAGGTCGCTAGTGCATCGTTTTCGCCCTAGAATAAGTTCCTACTTCATTCAAGCGTCTTACCATACGACTTATTGTGGAACAATGTTTGCCTAACAAATTGGATACATAACTCTGACAATATCCCTCGTCCAATAAAACTGAGGCTCGCACTATCTCGTGTTCAGTTAAATTCCTTGTTCGATTCATTTTTCTAATTCTTCGGGGTCAAAAATAAAACAGTCTACCACAAAAACGTATTACTTTGAAAAAGGGAACAATTTATAAGCTTACTTTTAAAGAAAATCTATCGCATTATTACAGAAAATTGTTTATCTTCTAAAAAATTCTTTAAAACTGTAAATCTAAACGAATTGTTTTGATTTCTGTCATGAATAACGAAACAAAATATGCATAGCCTACTATTCAAATACTCGATAAACTTTAAAACTGACCTAACAAAAAGATAAATTAATTTTCAGATTGTTGCGTTAATTTTGTCCAGGAGTTTATATAGATTTTTTAATGTAGGTAATTTGCTTATTAAATATTGTAAGTCTAATAATGATCCATTATCTGAAACATATCACCACTTATTAATTCATTAATAGTTAAATAATTCTTTTGAGTGCAACCGCAATTGAGTGTTTTTTATCGTTTATTAGTAACACGGTATTGTATAATCAGGGCTTACAGAATTTTCAAAAACATTTTAAGTTATAGATCTTCGTTATAACCTCTCAGTCCACCAATTTTAACTAACTCTATTCTAAGAAACATGAAATAATAATACATAGAATTAAAACTATACTAAAGTATTTTAATACAGGGAGTGTTCGCAAATTATTGTATTATCCGTCTTTTATAATCAAAATTAACTTGCAGTATACTATTACAAGAATTATATAGTTGTCAATAAAATCCTCTAACTATATCCTGTATGCACCATGTTTATTATCAATAAAATAGAGAGTTGTTGCCGTAAATATAGCTTTTATGAGAAAAACATAGCTTTAACTTTACACCATCAGTTAAGTATTTTATATTAATGAATAAGGACATGAAAATAAAGTTTATTGTATATTTACGGTTGTCGTAATAAACCTGTTTAATAGGTTTTAAATTCTGTTTTATGCGAAAGAGGATGAAATTTTATTTAGTTTTATACACTATATGAGATAATTTTATTCTTAATTTCCTAATGTTAATATCTGACTAAAAGTTTATGTTTAGCACTATTCATATGTATATATTTTTTTAATTTACAAAATAGATAAGAAAAGTTATGAACAGCTGACCCACATATTCATATTAGATATGTTTGTGTGACATTTAGACATTATCATAGTTAAATAAGTGATTTTTCGACAGGCTTAAGTACAATTTTATGGTAAGTTTTTTTTTGAAACAGATATTTAGAGGTTTTACCACAGACTAAATTTGACGAAGCGCATTATTTTATAAAGCAGTATATGTTTTTTCTTCTTCTTCCACTTTTATGATGTGAATACCTGTAAAATCTGGTTATTGTTCTTGTGATGTTGATTGCCAACTGTATCGCCATTTCTTGGGGGTCTTCCTTGCTTGCTTCCTGCTACCCTCTAGTTTTCCGTTACAAGTTAATTTCCCATCCTAATATTCGCTATTTGAGTCACATGTTTATTTTCTGATGTGGATGGTTTCTTGTCTATTCCCACATTGTGTAGCCTGCGATAGTCTTCATTTCTATTGTGCTCATTTGAGTTTTTATCACGGTGTTGCCTGCTTTATCCTCAACTCCATAAGTCCCACGGTCTGACACAGGTTTTGTATATTCTAGATTTATAGTCGATGGTTAGGTGTTTGTTTCTCCAGATTACGTGTTTTAAATATCTCAAGATAGGGGCTACCTTGTTGATTTATAGTTTAGCTTCGCTTTTAAAGGCTTTCATTGTTAGATATTCTTGTGCCAAGATAATGAAACTCCATCACTTGTTTAATAGAGCTGTTATTCACTACCAATTTGCATCGCAACGGTTCTCTGGAGACTCTCATTGTTTTAGTTTTTTTGTTGTGAAAATTTTCATATTGTAATTTTCTGCTGTATTCTAAAATGTATGAAGTAGTCGTTGTAGATCGTCTTCAGATTCAGCCATCAGTACTGCATCATCCACGTAACATAAGGCACTCATTTTACTTCACCAAGTCTATATCCCAAGTTACGAGACTAGTACCCTAGAAAGGTGCATATATTTTTGGTAAAAATATCATAACCTATTTTAAAGTAGCCTGATTATTTAATATAATAATAAAATATTACTAATAAAGGTTTAAGTACGTATATATATATATATATATATATATATATATATATATATATATATATATATATATATATATATATATATATATATATATATATATATATCATCATGTAGCCCTTGCTCCCATTGTCGCACATTACTCTATTCTGGGCAATCGCAATCCATTTCATCCAACTCTCTTCAAATCGTCACTCTATCGGGTAGGGGTCTGCCTCAGCTGACGGAATACCTGCCATAGTTCTCAAAAACTGTGCGAGGGAACTAACACGAGTTTTCTGTAGACTTTTCAACCTATCCTGCAGAAAGGGAATATTTCTTTCCTGCTGGAAATGTGCCACAGTTCAACCGATACCTAAAAAAGGCAAGAAAACCTTGCCAAATAACTACCGACCAGTCGCAGTGCTTACATAATACCGAAAGTCATGGAAAATGCTATCAATCAGCATTTTCTAAAATATCTTGAAGGATTCATGATTATTAACGATCACCAATATGGCTTTCGTAAACATAGATTAACAGGAGATCTTCTAACTTATGTAACACATATTTGGAACAACGCAACACTCTGGAGAATCTGGAGCGGTTTCTCTTGACATATTCAAGGCATTCGATCGTGTTTGGCTCGATGGACTGTTGGCTAAGCTGCACTCTTATGGTATGTTTAAAAAGTTCTGTTTGTGGCTCTGATGTTTCCTCAGAGAGCATTCTTTACGAGTAGCAGTCGATGGATTTCTTTCTAACACCTTCTCTATCAAGCGCCGGTGTGCCCCAAGGCTCCATACTATCTCCTACTCTCTTTCTCATTTACATTAACGATCTGCTGGAAAAGACCGGAAACCCAATCTACAACTTTGCAGATGACAGTACGCTTATCTCTTCATTCACTTTGAACGCTAGGACATCGGCTACTCAGACGAATATCCACAGACCAGGGGAAGTCGTACAACTTAACAAAGACCTGGAAGAAATTCTATCTTGGGGTTACAGTAATCAAGTGGAATTTAACGCTACAAAAACGCAGACGGCAGTTTTTTCTAAAAAAATTAACGTTGCTGAACCCGACATAGTTATGGCGGGGTACTCCATTCCTCTAACATCGTCACTCAACTTTCTTCCATTTCTCCCCTCTCCATCAACAGACAAGAATCATTAATAAAGTATTATGCTAGGGCACTACATCACCCTCACATGAAATTGCTACTTCACTTAGAAAACACCCTCTCTTCTCTCCCTTTCCATCCAAACTCATTCAAAGTTAGAGTCAGAAAAGTCTTCAGATCTCTTTCACTCCCGAATCCTGTATATGATTATCCTTTAATTACAACTTTCCCTCCTTGGACACTCCTCTCCCTCAGATTGATTTTTCCCTACAAGTATTTCCCAAATCAAAATACAACTCGAGATACATACAAATAAAATTCCACACATTGATAGATCTAAAGTACTCAAACATAATTTGAATTATACAGATGGATCTAAGACTGATCAAGGAGTTGGATCCGCGTTTTATTCTCAAAATCGCTCTAGAATATTTCAACTTCCCTGTCATTTTTCAACATATGCTGCGGAATTATATGCAATCAAAGAATGTGTAAGGTATATAGTTCAAAGCGAAAAAAAGTTAAGATACCTGATAGCCTCAGACTCGTATAGTTGTCTTCAAGCTATGAACACTGGGAACTTACAACAACCATACATCAGATAAATAATGGATCTTCTCCATATAGCCAAATTAAAAAATAGAGTGATATCCTTTTTATGGATCCCAAGTCATGTTGGAATACTCGGAAATCAAAATGCTGATAAATTAGCCAAATTAGCTATATCAAAAGGAACAAACACAAAAAGCGACAATCATCCAAAGAATATCCTAGATTCCTAAAAATAAAACACAATGAACTCTTCCAATTACGATGGGATTTATTGGAACAAACAAATAAACTTTGGGAAATTAAACCTCTCGTTATACCTCCATTTCAGCTAAACCATCTCATTCGACGAGAGAATTGCATTTGGAGGAGGCTATCCATTAGTCATACGTATATCACACATAATCATTTGCTCAAGAATGAAGCTCCTCCTATGTGCCAGACTTGTAGCAGTCCACTGACAATTAAACATCTCTTTGAAGATCCACAACACACACATGACAGACTAAGACACAACATCACAACTCATAGACTCTCTCAACTATTACACAGGGGAACAGCTGTTTTGGTGTCGAGGTTTTTTGAGCTGATTCTATATCAATTTGATGTCCTGAATTCAAATAACGTATTCATTTGTACCTAGGAGCTCAAATTTTTAAGATATACAATTTTAGAGAATATAAGTTACATTATTGTAACTCAAATCCGTAAGTGTAGTAAACAAAAGTAGATACGAAATTTTTATTTTAGTTATACAAAATACAATACTATGTCGTACTTACAAACAAAAAAAAAACATTGAAGAAATGAAATAGTCACTCAACACTTGGAAAGCTTCTTTTCCGCGACATTCTTGAATGTTTTTTTTAAACAGTCCCTTTTTAAACTCCAGCAGTAATCTGCCATCATGTGCATGTCCCATCTTCCTTGGTAGCGGTCCTCCATAACTTTAATATCTTGGTGAAATCTTTCACCTTGTTCCTCACTCATGTCTCCTAAATTTTCTGGAAAACGGTCTAAGTGGCTGTGTAAATAGTGTATTTTAATACTCATATTGCACCCTAAGGATTTGAAACTATTAAGCATCTTGTTAACCATTTCAACATAGTTTTGAGCTTTATGTTTGCCTAGAAAATTTTCTACAACTGCAACAAATGATGTCCAAGCTTCTCGTTCAACTAGATTCATTGAATTTATGAAGGCAGGATCCTTAATTAATTGTCTTATTTGTGGGCCGTCAAATATCCCTGCTTTGAGTTTTTCTGTGCTCAACTGATGCATTTTTTACCCCTATATATGCAAAACAAGACCCATTCTTATCAAGAGCCTTTACAAATTGCTTCATTAAGCCCAACTTTATATGTAACGGAGGAAGTATGATTTTTTCTCTTTCAACCAAAGCGTTGTTAATGACATTCTTTTCCCCAACGTCCATGTTTTCTCTCTGAGACCAATCTTTTCTAACCCAGTGGTGTGTTTTGTCCCTACTATCCCAGAGGCACAAGAAACACGGATATTTCGTGTAACCACTTTGCTGCCCAAGAAGAAAGTTTACCATTTTTAAGTCTACACAAATCATCCACTGATGTTCGTAATACTTTATCTTCTGCAAGACCAAAGCTATGGTATTATATTCTTCTTTCAGTTTCGTTGAGTGAGCTAGTGGTATTGAACCATATTTATTCCCATTATGTAGAAGGACACATTTTAAACTTCGTTTTGAACTGTCAATAAATAGGCGCCAATCATCTGGAATATATTCAGAAAGTCTCATTTCTTTCATGAGTCCCCTAATTTCGTGACAAAATACAAGATTGTCTTCTTGAGAAAAGAATGGTAGCAGATCTTTTTCTCTTGTACGGTAAAAGGTAATTTTGGTTCCTTGTTCCAGTAAATTTTTGTCGTTCAACCTAAAAGCCAGTACTTCAGAAGCTTTTTTCGATAAATTGAGATCCCTGGTGAGATCATTTAATTCATTTTGATTGAAGCGTTGAGGAACTGATGACGTCTCCTCATAGTCACTGTTAGTTTCATTAGCATCAGAACTTTTATTAGCATCAGAAGAGCGATCAGAGGGAAAATATTCGTCATCAGAGATATGTGGTAGCTGATGAAATGTTGGAATCGGTATTTCATCTGAGTGCGGGATAGGGTGTATTGCCGAGTCTAAATTGGGATAAGTCCACTTACTGCGGTTATTTCGATTGATTCCATTAGTATTTACTAAACAGAAATAACAATCATTGAAGTGGTTTTTTGGTTCTCTCCAAACCATTGGTACGCCGAATTTTAGACATTTTCATTTCCCGGTAGTCCACTGCCGTAAATGCTCTGTACAAGTTTTACATACGAGATGCGGGGCCCACGTATTGTCCTGATCACCAAGCTTAACTCCAAAGTATCCAAGATACGCTCGCTTTACAAAGTCAGTAATAGTTTGTCTGTTTTGTTGAAACATGTATTCTCCGCATATATAGCAAAACACATCAGGTTGATTTACACAACTTCTTCTTGAACTGGAACCTGAACTCATTTTAATTCTGTCAATAACACAAAAACACTCTTTTCTTAACATAAAATAACACGCCGAATTCGATCTACTCTCATTAGTAAGAACGCACAAACTGACGAGACTTACCCGAGTTAGGTGATTAAAAGGGTCAGTTCAGGTACCTGATAGGCAATGGTTCCACTATTTATAGATTTACCTGGAATTTACTCAATTACAGACTGACAATAAAACCATTGTGCCTACATTAATGAATATATAATAATTTTAGAACTCTCATAAATGAATATACTGAATAAAAACCACATTGGTAGATAAGTTGATGTATCTAAAAAAGTAGAGCTGATAGAGAAAAACGGATTGCATGTATAGATTTAGCGTCCCAAATATAGTTAAAATCAGCTCTAAAATCCCAGGCACCAAAACAAAAATATTTTTTTGTTGCCCTGTGTTATCCATGGAACAAATCTCTAAAAAAACATATCCAAAATAATAAATTATCTTAAGAGCCTACAACTTAAAAACAAAATTTAAAATTACTATAACTACATCATAGGCGCTATATGACCCTAGCAGTCGATGCTCCCAAATCCCTAATAAGATCAATCAATCAATCAACTTGTTGGGAGTTAATTTGGGAGCAAATATGTCCTGACATGCATATGTTGCAGGTATAGCAAGGAGAGCTTCCGACTATAAAAAAATATTCTCTGACTGAACAACATTGACAAAGGTTCAATTTCAGATTTCCTTCTGAGGTTTATATAAACCCTCCTTTGGAACTTCTCAAATTTATTTTCATTTTATTTAAGGATATCCCATCTGTTTACGGGCTATAAGTCCCTTTGTAGGCTTAAATAATCGTCCATAGTAGAGATACTTCGATATATAGTATGTATACTATGCAATCGTCAGCAAACTTGAACCTTTGAAGTTATTTCGCTATAAATGATCTTCCTTTATAAAGATCAAAAACACAGCAGGGGCTATTAGACTTCCCCGGAACACTTCCGAAGTCCCTGGAATATCAACATAGATAAACTTGCCAACTTTAACCCTTTGGTTTCTAACTGACAATAAGTTAAGTATCCATCTCATTACTCTACATCCAGGTTTACGGTTTGCAGCTTAAAAATATAAGGAAAGTGACGAAGGACAGCATCCATTTGACCGAAATTATATAGGATCATTGTAATATCATGTACTGATGCTGCTAAAGTTGACTTACACTCGTATATGTATATGCTTCCTCTAGTGAGGAACATATACATATGAGATAGTTTCACAAAAGATATTTTTATTGTAATATGTTTCGATTACTTTACAGTAAATATAAAATCAGTGTTCATTATCTTTGTATACTCACACTCAGGGTTAAACTTACGCATAATGAAGTATTTTCTACCATGAAATGCGGATTTCTAAATATAGACAGTCGATATATAACTGATGACCCATACTCGTTACGACACATCAGTATAAATTAATATTTAAGTACCCTTAGGCACATAAGCGTCGCAGTTCATTTTTGACCATTACTAAAAATAACTAGGTCACAAACAATTTTAGATAAAAAAAACGCATTTAAGAAATATAAATTGTATATAATAATTTGGTCAGATTTTCTACGGGTCTCAAAATTAAAATCATATATCAATATCGTTCGGTCAAACGTATCTTTATAAAACTAACACAGAGTGTAACCGCAGAATCCACTTAACTTGTCTTAGACATAAAACAATTTTAACACAAGTTCGATGACTTATAATAAAATTTAGTTTATTAATTATACACCTAACATTTATAATTTAAATACCAAAACAACCAAGTTGGGAATGTGGAATCTTTGGCACAATGATACTACTCAATATATATCACTACTACACCAAACACTTTATTTTTGCACTCGACGCGCGTTTCGCTAACCATGTTAGCTTCTTCAGGAGCGATGATTGATTAAAGCTAAACTACAAATCTACCCTATTTATATTTAGCCTAACCCTTGAATTACTCAGGCGGAACTAATGGCATAGACGAGGCCATCAGTTCCAGTCAAGTAAGCAGTAGAGGGGACTATGAGGAATAGGCCCTCTCTCTTTATTTAAACTACTTTTACATTTTATAATTTCCATACTTTCGTATGCGTTCAACAATCTCCTATCAGATACATTCTTTATTAATCTTAGATTATCCAATGTTACAATATGATCAGCTTCAAGGGCATGTTCGGCAATGCTAGACTTTTCTATTCTACTGTATTTTAAGTGTGCTAAATGTTCTTTAAATCGTGTTTTAATTGACCTTTTAGTTTGCCAACCAAGGGTATGGTATAGTTATGTGGATGATATTTTCGCGATTTTTGATACAAAGAAAGCAAATATTGATGATTTTGTTGCTAAATTAAATAGCCGGTATGATTCCATTAAATTCACTTACGAAGTTGAGAACAAAGGACAATTGCCTTTTTTAGATATTTTAATTATTAAAAATAATAATAGATTAGAATTTGATACCTATAGGAAGGACACAGTAACAGATAGATATATTCCTAATGATTCATTTCATTGCAAACAACACAAATTAGCCTCATTACATTTTTTAGTTCATCGTTTGGTCAGTTTCCCTCTGAAAAGAGTAAACTTTAATAAAGAAAGGATTCATATTCATAATATAACTAGAGTTAATGGTTATGACGATAACTTAGTAAGTAAGCTAATAAATAGATATAAGTTTAGGTTTAATATTCAGAATTCCACCTTTTTTACACGCGAAGAAAATACCACCAAGTATGTTTCCATACCATAAAATTCGATATATAGCAAGGGACTCAATAAGGTATTTAATAAAGTAGGCCTCAACAGTCTATAAGTCATCAGACAATCTGAAGAAATTCCAAAGATAAGATTCCTAATTGTAAGAAAAGTGGAATTTATGAAATTAGTTGCAATGATTGTGACAAAAAGTATGTTGGGCAAACTAAGAGGTCAATTAAAACACGATTTAAAGAAGATCTAGCACACTTAAAATACAGTAGAACAGAAAAGTTTAGCATTGCCGAACATGCCCTTGAAGATGATCATATTGTAACATTGGATAATCTAAGATTAATAAAAAATGTATTTAATAGGAGATTGTTGAACGTATACGAAAGTATAGAAATTATAAAATGTGAAAGTAGTTTAAATAAAGACAGAGGGCCTATTCGTTATAGTCCCCTCTACGGGTTACTTGACCGGAACTGATGGCCTTGCCTATGCCATTAGTTCCGCCTGAGTAATTCAAGGGTTAGGCTAAGTATAAATAGGGTAGATTTGTAGTTTAGCTTTAGTCAATCATCGCTCCTGATGAAGCTAACATGGTTAGCGAAACACGCGTCGAGCGCAAAAATAAAGTGTTTGATGTAGTGGTGATATATACTGAGTAGTAAACACCAAAAAACAAAATAATATAAAATACCTAGGCATTAAGGGCATATACCTAGTAATGGAACCGAAAAAAGCGTTTCTTTAGGAATCCTTCTTTAGCGAAACTATTCATTAAATAAATAAAGTTTTCATTTTATATAATAATCACTATCACTATAAGCTAAGTTCTATCCAATGCTGGATGTAGGCCTTTCCCCTGAATTTCCATCTCAATCTATTTGCAGCTGTTGTCATCCATCCAACGCCAGCAATCCTCTGTATATCATCTCACCATCTTGTTTTGGGACGTTCTACGCTCCTTTTCTGTTCTCGTGTTCTCTGTTCTAAGGTTTGCTTGGTCCATCGATCATCGGTGGTGCGTGCTACATGTCCGGCAAATTTCCACTTTCTTTCTGCTACTTCCTTTATAATATCCTTTAATATCGTTCACGTATCCACCTGTTTTTTTTCTATCTTTAAGTTTTATCCCGATCATCTATCTTTCGAGTGCTTTCTGGGACCAAGCTAGCTTCTGTATATCGGCTTTATTCAGTGTCCAAGTTTCAGCGCCATGTGTAATTACGGGTAGGATGCACTGGTCGTAAACTTTGGCTTTTAACTTATCTGGGATGGCTTTATCTTTGAATATATAACTTAATTTCCCGAATGCGCACCATCCAAGCCTGATTCTCCTTGAAATTTCATACGAGACTCTGTCTCTCGTCATAGTAATTTTATGCCCCAGATACACATAATTCTTAACAATCTCGAGAGCAGTTCCTTCTAAATTTATAACTATATTGGGATTAGCGTTGATTAATATTTTTGTCTTACTTTTATTCATCTTAAGGTAGTTCACTCTTGACAGTCGGAGCCAAAAGTATATAGTATGCATTCGATACATGGAAAGTTTCCTATGCAGACACACTTTTAAGGGAAATAAATACCAAATGCTCTCTAAGAGTGATGTTTATATAGGTTATTTAGGTTATTTATTATTATAATATTATAATGTGTTGTCTATGTAAAAAGTCCTTTCACTAGAAAAGATAACTCATGAGAAACGTTTAGCTTTTAATTCAATATTAGATATTCCTTGTGATGAATGTTATGTTATAACGAAAGTACTAACTGATAAAATGCATATTACAAATAATAATCATTCGGATGCTAACACCAAAGCAGTTCTAGGTAAATATTTATTTATTTTTTATATAAATATATTTAGTGAATTATTTAATTTTTTTTAGAAGTAACGACTATTATTTATATATATTTTTTTCATATTTTTATAAACTTAATTATTTGTTGCTTTTGAGGGTGCTGTTCATTCAGGTTTCAGGTGCACCGCATTGAAGAAATTACTGGCTTCAATGAATATACCTCCAATATCTTGGAATTTATATAAAAGATATGAACGTGAAATTGGTCCCAGCAATAGAAGAAACCGCCAAAGACAGTTGTAGGCGAAGTGCACAATTAAAACATTTAATATTTTTATTTGATGATTAAAGTTAAAGGTGATAAATATATTGTGTTTATTCAATAAATTATTTAACCTACAAATGAATTTCCGTTTAAAAGTTAACCAGATTAAATCACAGAGATATTAGAAGAGAGGAGAGAAAGTATGCAGCCTGCTGAAAGCGAAAGCGTATAGTCGTTAAAAAAAAAAAGAAAGAAATAATATGACACCATTCTCTCTTTCTTACTCTGCGCTTGAGCGCTGAATTCTGGCACCGAGTAAGAGAGACAGAACGACTTTCGTATTATTTCTTCCTCTTTCTATGAGCACCACGCTTTTTGCAAGAATTTACCTCCTCTATTCTAATATCTCTATGCTTTAAATGCTGTTTGAATGTTGCCGCGTAAAATATGACGACATACAGCGTTGTCAAATTGTTATATCTGTACCTTACTACAAAGTTATTGTTTTAAAAAATATCAACTTTCAATATTTATATCTTTTTAACAAATCGATAGAAAAAAAAAAAAAATTTTATTTCTAAATTTTTCTAATTTTTTTTTATTTACGAGTACTAAATATTAGTTTAGAAGTTTAAGAAAATAATGCATAGCTTAAAATACAATTGTGAAATTTTAATTTTAAAAAAAATGGTGGCGCTGCACACGTTCCTCTGCGGTCCCTTTTCAAGGTGCATTGCAGTAAGTACAATTACTGGAAGCTGGATTACCTGAAATCAATATGTTCAAAGAAATTAGTTTACTAGAGGATCAATCATGCCTTTAAACCAAAGATTTAAAATCAAATGGCGTTTTAAACAAAAAAGAGAAAAAATGACGTTACCACGTTTTACATTTTTTTTTTTTATGGGTCTAGCACACGTGCTACAGGGAAGTCCCTAAAGCGCTACAGGAGCGACACGTGTGCGGAGAAAGCGATTCACGTTGTTCTTGAATCGCTGTAGATTGTACTCGATGGGAAACACAGTCCTGGGCAAATTATTCCAAAGGGATGATGTTCTCCATATAAAAGACTGCTTGAAAAGCGTTGTACGAGGAGTAACAAGCTGAACCTCATACGGATGTGAAATACTAGCGCTACGTGTACTTCTAACATGCACCGCTCTGGGAGGAATTAAGCGGGCCACATCCTTCGAACACTTTCCATGAAAGTACTTGTAGAATAGGCTCAAGTCGCCAACCGTTCTTCGATGTTCGACGGTCAGTTCCGGGTCTCCAATCAGACGAACAGCTCTTCTCTGAATAGAATCCAACAAATGCAGTGTATGTTTGGGAGCGGGGCTCCAAACGTGGGAGCAGTATTCCATAGTTGGCCGAATTTGAGCTTTGTAAAGAATTAACAGTTGTTGTGGAGTGTAAAGCTTTCTGGTTCGAAATAATATTCCCAACTTTTGAGAACCTCTCCTTGCTATGCCTGCAACATGTTCATGCCAGGACATATTTGCTCCCAAATTAACGCCCAACCAACTGAGCGACGATGTTAGAGGAATGGAATGTCCCGACATAACTATGTCGGGTTCAGTGACGTTAACTTTTTTAGAAAAAACCGCCGCCTGGGTTTTTGTAGCGTTAAATTCCACTTGGTTACTGTCACCCCAAGATAGAATTTCTTCCAGGTCTTTGTCAAGTTGAATGACTTCCTGCTGTCTGCGGATATTCGTCTGAGTAGCCGATATCCGAGCGTTCAACATTATTGCTAATTAAAAATAAAGTTCTAGATAAAATCAAAATTCCTTTATTCAAAGACAAGATTGATCCTCTCGTAAACTCATTTCTTTAGAAATTTTGATTTCCGACGATCCAGCTCCCAGTAATCTTGCCCACCGCAATGTTTCTTAAAAAAGGGTCGCAGGGGGACACGTACAAGTTCGTCATATTTTTTTTTTAATTAAAATTTTACAAATTGCATTTTAATCTATGTATTACTACAAAAAATAGAAACCTGATTTATATAATGAATAGTTTCGCCTAAAAAAAATCCTAAAAAAACGATTTTTTCGTCTCCATGACTGACCTTAAACCAAGAAATATCACACATGTAAATACTTTTTTTTTAATAATTTATAACAATATATCATTTAATTACATAATATTCAACTGTTAAGAATATCTTTAAAAAGTATCTAAGTATCTATTTCGGTATAGCTCATCAGGAATTTGCAGTGTTGTTAATAATGTAGTCAATAAATTTTCAGTAAACGAGCTGCAAGAGGAGAGAAGTCTCGATTAACTTATACCCTATGTATAACACCGAGCAGCTCGTAGCGGCAAAAATCATAATGTGTTCTAGACTTTTCTCACAGCAAATTGACCACATTGTCGATCACTTTTGATTCATTATGAAATCCCTCATAAGCGATTGGTGTCATCACACAACAATGATAGCGATGAAGCTACATAGCAAACAACTGAGTAATTTCATTTAACATGTTTTTTTACAAAAGCGAAAACAGTTGGCCAAAAATTCAGTACGCAGAAAAACTGTCTATGTAAACGTCAGCATCAATAAATTCGTGAAACTAACTGATAGTAAAAAGAGAAAATAAAACTAGCGCGCTAATTTTTGTTTCTAGTCAGCCTAATCCCTGATGGTTTTTAAAGTGGATTTTTTATTGAAAGCACTCAAATTAAACTCCGAGTTGCAATCAGTTTAAATGCATCTCCACTAATTACATTTCTTTTTTTATATGTATCAAGCGAACATTTAGATTTTAAAAAATTAGTCGAAATCAATGATGTGACGGAGGATATCAATGTTATGTCGATAAGGTGCTGAACGTATATTATATATTTAATTTGACCACTTGTGCCTACGATAAAAGTACTAGGTAAACAACTTTACCAATTTTTTTATTGAATTCTCATTCAGTGGTTTCCGAGTTGCCTGCAAGCCAATTCATATAAATTTTAAGGGAGCAGTCTGATAACTCGCGGTCTTTTTTTAAGATTTTTTTTTCATAGTAAAATTTATTTCTGAACTATAATATTTTTGTACATAATACTAAAGGTCTTAAACTAATAGATTTTTTTTGTTTTTTTTTTTATAATTCTTTTCCTTGGTAGGGCCGCCTGAACAGGGCCCTCTTAAAATCTAGTGCACATGATATCTGGACTTTGGAGCATCTGAAAGCAAATATTCGAGTTAATTCCTACAATATAGAGCTGTTGCTACCACAATACTAAAATTGTATACCCACGATGAAACACAACAAAATGACGGACTTTGGAATTTTCGATCTTATTTTGCCAACTTCAATGTTTAAAAATATGATTAAATATTAATAAAAAATTATAAAAGTAGTACCGGCGATAGCCATTCATGTGTAGAATGAATCATAAAAATTTGAACCCGATTCGTGTAATAGTTTTTTCTAAATTATGTCAACTAGGTCAAAAAAAGTTATTTGGAGAAAAATGCTATTAAAGCGTCAAACACTCAACTACCCGAAAACTAAAACTGAAATGCCTATAGACCGAGGATTTACGAAAACGGGGCGGAGACAGTAAGTATACGGTAGCTGCACGTTCGGTGACCAGGTATACACTAGCTGCGTCGAGGCGCTTCTATTCTTCACATTTTTCAGCCTATTCTCGACCTTTCCAAAGCAAATAATGGTTTCCACCGTATTTCTACATATATTTACTATAAAAAAAATGATGTTTTTAGAAAATCGATTTTTTTTTAAATGTTACCAGACTACACCCTTAAAAGCCTATTCGTCAACAGAGAATATAAAGAGATTTTGCAACGCTCATTTTAGTACACCACTATCTTTATCTTTATTGCATGCGCACACCATTTGCGCAGTTTTGAAACAAAATAAGAGAAACCTTTGTTAAGGGTAACGATTCCCTTATTTAGGAACTTATAAGAGAGATAATAAATAATCTTTTACTGCAAATAAAAA
>CM032447.1:56093616-56110063 GCA_019049505.1 Pachyrhynchus sulphureomaculatus
TGATAGCTATCAATAGAATAGCAGCTGTTTCGTTGATACATAGAAACCAGTGTGGTTCAAAACGGAAAACCACATATATATATATATATATATATATATATATATATATATATATATATATATATATATATATATATACCATATACATAATCGTAACTTTAACTACTGGGAAACGCCCTTGTAAGGAGAAGAGATGAGCAATCAAAGATCTAAAGGCTCTAGTATCTGCTTTTTATTTTTATTATCGAGCTTTCACTGCCTAATGGTAGCTTCTTTGGATTCTAAAAATGCAAACCAGGTACAGAAAAATAAACTTAAAACGTTCGTTTTTAAAATGTGATTCAATAAATCAGAACTATTCAAATAAAACGTTGTCAATAAACATTAATTAACACACTTTTAAGACAGAACACAACTGTAAGAAAGTACCATTTCAACATCATGGTCTTTTTTACAGCTGTGTCGTTCTATCATGTTTTTTGTAATCAAACCTACTACCTGGCCAACAAAAATGCAAATTTTATTTTCTTGACCAGAGATGAATTAACTGCTAAATTTTTGTAAGTAATTTCTCATACAGCCTTATGATTTATTAAATCACATTTTAAAAACGAAGGTTTTAAGTTTATTTTTCTGTACCTGGTTTGCATTTTTAGAATCCAGAAGAAGCTACCATTAGGCAGCGAAAGCTCGATAATAAAACTAAAAAGCAGATACTAGAGCCGTTAGATCTTTGATTACTCATCTCTTCTCCTTATAAGGGCGTTTCCCAGTAGTTAAACTTACGATTGTTTGTTGCCAGTATATATATATATATATATATATATATATATATATATATTATATATATATATATATATATATATATATACATATATATATATATATATATATATATATATATATATATATATATATATATATATGTATATATATATATATATATATATATATATATATATATATATATATATATATATATATATGTATATATATATATATATATATATATATATATATATATATATATATATATAGGTATATATGTGTGTGTGTATGATATAATGACGTTTTCCAACGTTTTATTGTCATTTCATAAGATAATTCACGTGTTCACATATCACATCTTTGGAAACCCTCCTATTTATTATTGGGGTTTACAGGTAAAATAAGCAAGACAATAAAATAGAGATATCCTAATTTACTGAATCTTATTACATAATAACAACAAATACACCATTGTCAAGCTTACTAATTAAAAAGGCCAATTTCTATTTTCGATTTGGTTTTTAAATCCCCTTTTAAAGAACAAAGGAATAATGGGTTTTAAAGAATGTTGTTTTACGTTTATTGTTCTTAAAGATAGCTTTTGACATTTTCCGAAAAATTCGTTGTGTACAACAGGTAAATTAAGAGAGATTTGTTGTTATATATATATATATATATATATATATATATATATATATATATATATATATATATATATATATTGATAGATATTGAAATATACCTCTCCCTTTTTTTTTACATTTACCATTGTAATGACTTATTTGATCGTAAATATTAAAACTTATAATTTATACTTGATATAAATGTGTCTAGTATGATCTAAGGAGCCTTATATGCAGGCCATGGTGGTCATTTTTGCAAACGCAATCTAATAACGACGTAATGTCAGCTAGATGAAATCTAGAGTTTAACGTGAAATCCGAACCATTTAAATGGCATATATCAGCTCGCTCTTTTACGATCTTGTCCTACATTTTTGCTTATCACGAACCTCAACGGGTCCAAAATACTATCTTGGTGACATTACCGCGAAACTATTTCTGATACAAGCGAACCTCAACCAACAACATGCCGGAGATAGTTTCCATCGGAGTCGATCCCCAGTTTATCTACCCGACTTCAGATATACCTCCTGCCCGTAAACACAGCAGGAAGGACACTGTCTTCATCGTCAACAATAGACCCCAAACACGGTATTATATCGTGGAGTTATGGTTGTCGCAATATAAATGTATAGAAATATTTACGCAAAGCCGTGGAATAAATGCGGATTTTTATTAGGAAAATCTACAATATCATGTCTTCTTTCTATAACAATATGTATATAAAAATGTTACGATATCTTTGAATACGTAACAAAATATACGTTTAGACGATTCCTCGCTCTTTAGGAAAAACGGAAAATCGATTCCCAAGTGTACGTGGTTTCATTTTTCTAAAGCTTTGGTAATATTTGGGGTTAAGGCTAAAATATTTCCGTCCTTTCCCAAAGCTGCTTTTGATTTTATGACAATCTTAAATTTGTACAAGTCGGCCAAGTCGGTAATACCTGAATCGGTTTATGCGCTTATTGTCTCACGATATTCATGTAGGAAAATCTTTAAATAGAGCAAAGCTTACTTATTTTGCGAAATATAAGGTATTTCTATATTTCTATGCAATAATATATTATAAAATAACAATTATAGTAAAAAAAGAAAGAGATACAGGTAATGGTATGGTCCTTAAAGAATCACTCAAAGATACTTTGTCTCTATAAGCTGGTAAAAAATTGACAAAATAACAGTGCTGCAGTAGTACGAAATAAGTAATGGAAAATATATTGTTGGTACAGACGATATATATATATATATATATATATATATATATATATATATATATATATATATATATATATATATATATATATATATAATATATATATATATATATATATATATATATATATATATATATATATATATATGTGTGTGTTCGTTTCACGTTAACCGGGACAAAGCCCTGTCCAAAATTGTAAGCAACTGAAAATAAGGTTTAACAGCTCAAATTATGTGGAATACAAAGTACTTTCGAATGCTGGGTGGCAAAACATGATCACTCAAAATGGCGGGTCCAATATGGGGGCTACAAGTAAGATATGTTTCAAAAAACATTTAATAAAACTATAAAAACAGCTACAAAATATCCGAGAAAGCATTCAGATTGCTTTTTATAAATTTTACCTATCCACTTTCGGGCGTTTGTATCACTGTTAAGAAATTCAAAATGGCGGATTCAACATGGCGGACCTGAAAATCTATCAGATCTCTGATTCTCATAGAACTTAGGTGTTCTTGAGGCTTCTAAAGTACGATTATAAACTCCTAAAAAGGCTGATCCAATATGGCGGCTGCAAATGAGGTAAGCGTTAACCCTTTTTCAGGTTGGGGATTTGAATAATTCTGAAATTGTTTGTAGTTCAAAGGTTGTTGATGATTACTGATCACGAATCTAAAGTTAGATTTAAAAAAACCAAAATAGCAGACGTCGATCTAAAAAATTAAAAATTTTGAAAAAAAAATCTTAATCTACATGAAATTTGCTGTAAAAAAGGTCTCTATTAATTTTTCGCTAAAATGCATGCACCGAGAAAAAAAATTCCTAAATTAGTGTAATTTCATATTTTGGGCACCGAAGGTCCATATTTATAATCATGTTCTCGAAAAAAGCTCTCTGTATTTAACAGGATTGAGACTGTCTTTAAATGCAATTTTAAAGCCCATATTACTTTTTTTTTAATTATTTCAATTTATCTTGAGTTTTTTAAACAAAATAATTTATTTTTTTATTTTTTTTTATCTATTTAAGAGTAAGAGTTGCCAATATACCGTATATTACCTGAGTTATAGCAATTTGAAGTGAGCGTGGATTATAAGACGCTAACGCGATATTTTTTTCTTTTGCATTTTTCTCGAAACTAGTTTTTTTGAACTGATGTCTATGAGAAAAAAAGTAATACGGGCTTTAATATTACAGTTAAAGACACTGGCCCTGACAAGATAGAGTGCAAACAGTTTAGGCGTCTCTCAAAGGACAATGGAACGCGCCATGCTGAATATATCTTTAAGAAATCGAATCAGCAGTGAAGAGATAAGGGAACGCACCTAGATGAGGGATGTTATGGGGGGGAATTAACGGATCTGAAGTGGAGATAACCAGACAAGATAGCGACAGGTGGACATTGAAGGCGCTGAGGTGGAGACCACGCGAACAAATCGAGGAAGACCACAACGAAGATGAGTGGACAGCATTAGAAACTGGATGCAGCAAGCTAAGGATAGACGAAAATGGGAAGAATATGGAAGAGGCCTACATCCAGGAGTGGATGTAGGCCTCTTCTATATATATATATATATATATATATATATATATATATATATATATATATATATATATATATTATATATATATATATATATATATATATATATATATATATATATATATATATATATATATATATATATATATATATATATATATATATATATATAATATACTAAAATTCCGGGTTTCAATCCATTCGTCTAACAATGAATTTGCACGACGTTTAGCCAAAATCTCATTTAGCATTTTCAAGTATTCCCGCTGCTGCTGGATTGGTGGAGGGTGAAACTTAATCTGGGCCGATTTTTATTTTAATACTGTATTATAATAAATCAGGAGTTTTTCCGAATATCATAAAAGTTATGTTGAAAATGTGGAATCTTTGACACAATGACACTACTCAGTATATATCACCACTACACCAAACGCTTTATTTTTGCACTCGACGAGCATTTCGCTAACCATGTTAGCTTGATCAGAAGCGATGATTGAGTAAGTCAATCATCATTCCTGATGAAGCTAACGTGGTTAGCGAAACGCGCGGTGTAGTGGTGATATATACTGAGCAGTATCATAAAAGTTGATTTAGATGCATTTATCTCTTAGTTATGTTTCTGAGAATATTCTAGTAGCTGACGCAAATCTTCGTTAATTTTTTCTTAGGCAGCATACAATTAATGCCCAAAAAACGATGTATACAATGGCGTGTGATCTGCGTATAAGTGGGCCTTTAAATACTTAAGACAGCTAGTAACGTTGTAAGTGCATATACAAAATAAGAGAGGCCTAAGTATTGAACTTTGAAGCACAGCACAACTTTTGGCAAATACAGATGACACACCTTTGCTTGTCTCCATATACACAGTCTATTTATGTAATTGAATCATTTCCAAATTCATTAAAGTGTAAAATAGGCAAGTTGTGATCTAATCTGTCAACTGTCTTTCTAAAATTTATTAAAATCAAAGCAGTGGCCTCACCTCTACCTACCGCTCTAATAATATTATCGATAGCAACTAATAATGCCGTGGCATAATTGATTCCTGGTCTGAACCTGATATTCCGGCCGACTTATCTCATTTGCTGGATGTAAGTAGAGATCAGAATCAATAGTTTAGTCAGATTGTAGGTCCTCATAATACACGATTCCCTTTTAATCCCACCTAACACACAACGTATCCCTACTTGATCTTAATTCTGGTTTTGAGACGTTTGCGCAGCTTAATCACATTATTGTCATAACTGATCCATTTTTGATTATACGTAAAGGGACGTTTCAAAAATAGTTCGATATCATTCTGTTTCACCAAGTTTCGGGGATGGCAATTCAGTCAGTTAAACTTTTCACCGTTAAATCCGTTTTCCTGTCTGCTATTTTAGTAGCCTATGTAAATATAATATAAATAAAAAATATAATATATTTTTGAATTTTATACCTCTTTTAATTGATCGTAACTTGACATTAATTAGTTGCTCATGGCTATACGTGGTCTAAATTTGTTTTTAATTGTCAGTCCTGCATATCTATGTAATTTATACCTTAAAAAGATAAGGTGCGCAACAAAAAGTACCCATTAAATATAAAATTTGGAATATTTGTGCATTTCATACGTCTTTAAACTGTTCATAACTAAAGTTTACGTGGTCAAGCAAGGCCTTATATGGTCTAAGATTGTTTAAAATTGTTAGTTCTGAACATCTATGCAATTCATAGGTCAAAAAATTAAGGTACACAACAAAAAGTAACCATTAAATACAAAATTTGGTCTATTTTTGAATTTTATACGTCTTTTAATTGCTCACAACTTGACTTTACTTGGTAATCCGTGGTTGAACATGTTTTAAATTTGTTCATAATTGTCAGTCCAGAATATCTATGCAATTTATACCTGAAAAAAATAATACGTGCAACGTAAACTAACCATGAAGTTCGAAATTTGGTATCTTTATGCATTTTAATCGTCTTTTAATTGCTCATAACTTGAGTTTACTGAGTCTCCCGTGGTCGCACGTGGTCTAAGTTTGTACGTAATTGTCAGTTCTACATATTTATATAATTGAAACGTCAAAAAAGTAATGTTTTCAACGTACAATTATGTTTGCATCCTGTAAAATATACAATACACACCCTAAACCTTAATATTTTTGGACCAAAATTTCAGAGATCTCTGTTTACATCTAATAGAAATTTTTTAGCTGGTAGCATCGCAAATAATATATTTTTTTTGTGGTCAGTCTAATATATATATATATATATATATATATATATATATATATATATATATATATATATATATATATATGTATATATATATATATATATATATATATATATATATATATATATATATAAATATACCTATATATATATATATATATATATATATATATATATATATATATATATATATATATAAATATATATATATATATATATATATATATATATATATATATATATGTATATATATATATATATATATATATATATATATATATATATATATATATATATCATCGTTCTCGTCATATTGATTCTATAATTTACATGTTCGATATCAGTTAATTGCTTACAAAATTTAAAATAAATATTAGAATATATTTTAAAAGTAAGTCGGCAAAATACAACTGTTACTGTTTTTATTGCATAGGTGATACAAGCACGAACGCAGCCGCATCGTGAAATAAAACTATATTTCTTACATCATTTCAGCAAGTCCACATACCATTGAGACATGAATAAAGTTCGTGATTTTTATAATTGTATTTCACTTGCTGACTCCTACCCTAAACACAAACTGGCTACCTACGAACCATATCAACCCAGGACCCCGTTTGCCTTAAAACAGTAGGATATTAATCCTAGATATTAATTACGTGTGCCACTCCCTCTAGTGAGATTATACGATTTATATTATCCTTGGTAAGCTCAAACGTTCAGCATCATGTCTGTACGACCGCGATTAAATTCAGCATACAATAAATGATGAGTGATTTTCCAGGGGCAGAGACCCGTAACACTTATCAAGCCATTGCTTTGCTTGAACGATATTTTTTCCCATCAAAAAACAGTATTTAATCAACACACGAAATTCGATTTTTTTTTATCGGTTTGGAAATATCAAAAGTAACGTCACTAAAACCACTGTAACTTGCAAACTAATAGTCGAAATGTCATGAAATTTTGACTCGTATCGTTTGAAAGTCGGGTACTTGCTAAAAATCATATGAATTTTGTGAAAAGAGCGACATCTGTGTGTCAGACCAAAAACTTTTCAGTCTACATAATATATATATATATATATATATATATATATATATATATATATATATATATATATATACATATATATATATTAGTGCAGTAAAAAAAGCATTTGAAATTGCACACTCTAGGTACAGCAATATTATGATTTTATCCTCTCTCGAGTATTGGCCTGAGTTTTGGACTTGTGCTCCTTTATTTATAAACAATTTAAGTTTTCAAAACACGTTTCTTGAGCTTAGAATGTTAAATAAGTCGGATCGAGACGAAATAAATCCAAAATCTTTATGAAATTTCCAACAAATCCTCGTTTATTTTACAAGTCGACTAAGTGAACCGATCGGCTTGGTACTTTCAGAAAATATGCCCATTAGCAAAAATACTCTGAAATTTGGGTACAGAAATATTGAACCCAGTGGGCACAATTGAATTTGTTATTTAAAATTTAAATTGCCAGCCATTTTATGCCATTTAGTCCAAAATGGATCTTTTTTTTTTCAAAATTTAGGGACCGACATCAACTTTCCGATGCCATTAAAAAAAAAATTTTAATCGTTTTAACCGTTTTTTGTACATTTGTTTATTAAACAAATAACGCGTTTTTTCGGTCATTTTCATGTTAACGAAAATGATTTTTTTGTAAACTAGAGGTCTTACGATTCTCTACCAGATGTGATAAAAATTGTTCAATTTTTTTTTTCAATATGACCGAAAAATCGCATTTGTTGTTATTTGATTAATAAACCAATGTAAAAAAAAAACAGTTAAAATGACTCCAAAAAATTTTTTTTTAATGGCATCAGAAAGCTGGTGTCCAGGCCTAAATTTTGAAAAAAAAAAGATCCATTTTGGACCAAATGGCATAAAATAGCGGGCAATTCGAATTTTAAATAACAAATTCAATTGTGCAGTAGGGTATTTATCCTAGATATTAATTACGTGTGCCACTCCCTCTAGTGAGATTATACGATTCATATAATCCTTGGTAAACTCAAGAACCTTAGCGTTGAGAAGGCTCTCTATTGCTAATAATCGCCTGGTGGTAGAAGCTTAATTAAAAACCTTGTCTTTATACCTTGCTCTTGAAATAAAAGTTTCCAGTGGTTCGTAGGTGTGATCCTAATAATTGGATCTGATGTATTGCTTGATTTTTGAAGAGCCGCAATCAAAGACAGAATGTTCTGGATAGGTACTTCACTAGTTGGTTAGCATAGAAATCAGAAACATTGATATATTTTAAGACTACTCAAGTTATTCTTGATTAATTTTATCGTTCACCTCCCCCCCTGATTAGGGATTTTACCCTATTTTCATATCCTGAGGATATCGGCGGGGATGTCGTAATACCCACCAACGTTGTCCAAGTGCCGAAACATACATTTTTGTATTTCACGGCACCTTTTAGACAACGTAGTAGTGCTGCCACGGACGTTGTTGCATTTTTGTACCTGTCCAGGCCATATATACTTAAAAAAAAGTATACCGACCTGCCGGGATTGAAACCCGAGACCTTCTGCACCGCAAACAAATACTACGCCACAGAGCCACAGGCCGCCACCAATTATATATGTATTATTAAATTTTTTTAATTCAGATATATATTTTGGATGGTTGTAGCTTCTACTTGATGGAAATTCATTATAAATACATAATAAAAGACTGTTTTTAGGCAATTTCCACTGGTTTATTTAAATTGCGATGACGCGTTTCCCTATCGATGCAGCTTCTTCAGATCTACATTTTACACTATCAAGTTAGGTTTAATATTCACAATTTTATATAATTTCTTAATTATATTACACCAAATTAAATTACATGGATAGTATTAGAAATATCAGTTTTACAATGGAAGAAGAAGTCGAAGGGAAAATCAACTTCCTAGACTGAACAATCAGTAAAACCATGAAAAAACATGAATTTACAATATATCACAAACCCTGTCATATAGATACCACAATTCACAGTAGTTCTCACCACCCTAACCATCATAAACTCGCGGCTTATCATAGCTTTATACATAGACTAACTAATATTCCCTTATCAGAGAACAATTTTACTAAAGAATTAAACTACATAAAAGAAGTAGCCGTTAACAACGGTTATTTGGTTACTTTAATTGATAACATCGTTAGGAAAAAACTTAGAAAAAAGGCAATCTCAGAAATATACCCACGTTTTAAGGACAGAAAAACTACATTTAAATGCTTAACCTATTTCGGCAAACCAACAGAAAAACTGGGAAAATTTTTAAATCAAAAAAATATCAACACAACTTACAAGACTAACAATACTATAGGGAAATATCTCAAAAACTACAAGCCACAAATCAATAAATACAATAAATCAGGGGTTTATCAATTAACATGTGGGTCATATCCTAAAACATACATAGGACAAACAGGACGTACATTTATACAAAGAATTACAGAACACAAAAAAGTTTTATCCGTAGAAAGTCTAACTCAACATATGCTAATCATCTTTTAACAGAAAATCACACATTTAACAAGAACTTCAAAATTTTACACACCCAACAAAAAGCTTTAAAAACTAAACCTTTTAGAGAGAAGGACTACAGGTACGTTACTCAACGACCAGGTAGATTTAAACAATTCACCATTATTGAATTTATTCTCCTAATTCCAAATCTGTGTGGGTACTATCAATGTAATTTAATTAGGTGTAATAATATAATTAAAAAAAACCGGTCAAGTGCAAGTTGAACTTGCACAATTAGTGTTCCGTACGTTGATTGTTTTTTAAAATAAAAAATTTTGTTAGGGTGGTATAAAATGATCAGTGACTTCACAAAACACCACCTCAAAGGAGTTTTCAACAAAGGTTGTTTCCAATCTTTACTGAAAACTGGTGACCTTGAAATTTTTTTTTTTTTTTTATATACCAAATAAATTATTAAAGGTAATGCACTCGTGATAATTTTCGTTCAATCTATACCCGTGGAGAATATTCAAGAATTTTTTCAAAATTTTTTGATCAGTACTTTTCGAGATAAGGTAGGGGACAGTGATTTTTTAAAAGTAATACGAAGAAAAGTGTGCGCAAGTATTACATTATATACGAGTATATATATATATATATATATATATATATATATATATATATATATATATATATATATATATATATATGTATATATATATATATATATATATATATATATATATATATATATATATATATATATATATATATATGTATATATATATATATATATTATATATATATATATATATATATATATATATATATATATATGTATATATATATGTATTATATATATATATATATATATATATATATATATATATATATATATATATATATATATATATATATATATATATGTATATATATATATATATATATATATATATATATATATATATATATATATATATATATATATATATATATATTTACTCGTGTTTTCACAAGCTTTCATTGGACATCACACTCGATGACCTAGTAAAAAAAAATGTTTTTCACTTCCGATTTTACCCCTCAAAACTAACCCCTTAAGTCAAAATTTATGTTACGGTGGTATAAAATGATCAGTGACTTCACAAAACACACCCCAAATACGTTTTTAACAAAGTTTGTTTCCAATCTTTACTGAAATCTGATGACCTTGAAATTTTCGTTTTTTTTTATATACCATATAAATTATTAAAGGTAATGCACTTGTGATAATTTTCGTTCAATCTACACCCCGTGGAGAATATTCCAAAATTTTTTCGAAATTTTTTGATAAGTACTTTTCGAGATAAGGCCCGGGACAGCGATTTTTCGCGAAATTTTTAAAAATAATACAAAGAAAAAGTGCGCGCAAGTATAATATTATATATATATTTTTACTCGTGTTTTCACAAGCTTTCATTTGACACCACACTCGATGACCTAGTAAAAAATTTTTTTTTTTTCGCTTCCGACTTCACCCCCCAAAAAACTAACCCCTTAAGTCAAAATTTAATTCTCAAAACTACATGGCTCTGATGAGGCCATCAGTTCCTATATTATTACCAAACTTCACCTTTCTATGTCAAATAGTTTCGGAGAAAATCGGGTGTGACAGACAGACAGACAGACAGACAGACAGGACAGACAGACAGACAGACAGACAGACAGACAGACACCGAAGTGATCTTATAAGTGTTCCGTACGGAACACTAAAAAATTATATAAAATTGTGAACATTAAACCTAATGTGACAGTGTAAAATGTAGATCTGAAGAAGCTGCATTGACAGCGAAACGCGTCATCGCAATTTAAATAAACCAGTGGAAATTGACTAAAAACAGTCTTTTATTATATATTTAGATATATATTGATATATATTTAGTAGTTGAATATTAAATCATATTAAATAGACGTTAAAAAGGAAACGCTAAAATTTTTTAAAGAGGCAATAATATCAATACTGACTGATCTCAAAAATTTTTTTAAGATGCTAGAAGTAACAATATTTACCTTTAAAACTGATGAAAATATTAACAATATTAATTGGCAGAATTTTACGTTTGCGATAATTGTTACAAAAACTCTCTATCGGCCGCCCCCAATCGCTGTCAGCAAGAAGTAAATTTGTATTGGCAGCGTAGACATGATTCACGACGTTCGTTTCATTAACAATCAAAGAGTAAAACAGCAAAGCTAAAGTTAACAACCCACGCCATTACTGTATCATGCACCAAGTGGTTGCGTAAAAGGTTCAATTTTAAATGTTTAGGGTATAACACCAGACTTTTTTTTATTTCAAAGCTACAGGGATAATTGAATACGTTCAATTTTTGGGCACCTTTCGTATATTTATTATCTCGTAATCCGCTAATAAAGTGAAATATAATCCTAGTTGTTCTTAAAAGAATCCAGTGGAGTAGTAGGAATTTTTCTAGCAGTAGTTGATATGTTACGTAAAGTTGTTGATGTGTATGTGTGTATGTTTTTTTTTAAAATAAAACACACCGTAAACTTTTTACCCAAATTATTCAGTATATCTTAAGCTTTAAAAGAGTCCATGGTTGTTGCATTTCTTCATATTTCACGGTCTCCGGGCCACAGAAAACATCCGGTCACCGATTTCTGCCAGTCTCACGTTTTGTCTGTCAGTATGTCTTTATGTCGGTCTTTGGTACATTGGTGAAGAAGGTAGAATTCGATGAATTTTGCTTATTTCCTATTGTGAGAATTTTCCTTGCTTTTTAGTTGATATAATGAAAAAATTCGTGGTTACTGGAATGAAAGATTCTAAAAATTGTATCATTTTTCTATTATTTCCAATTATTTATGGTCCAACATATGAGGATTTAATGTCATATTTATCATATTATAGATCCTTTTTGGGGTTCTTGTAGTAGTAGAAATTACATTATTTTTACTGAAAGTTTAATGCATAATTAGGGGTAGGATGGGCTTCGTATATCGCGTCATACGTCCTTGTCAGGGTTTTACGGCCAAAAAATCTAAAATTTGTTTATTTCAATTTTAACATATTTATAGAGAAAGTACCTATTATTTAAAATGTCAATTTAGATTAAGGTACCCTTAAATGTGAAAAAATGAAATTCTATACTTATTTTAGAACTACAAGTTTGCAAGAGGAATACTAAGTATATCTCGCCGATTTTTTTAGGTAAAGTGTAAAATTATATTTGTGATACAAACAATACCAGCTGCAATGTTAACTGAAAATTAATGCATTGTGAAATACCATTAGAACGTAAATTTTTTGAAATGTTATCAATCGTGAGGGTTTATAAGTAAAGTAGCCGACGGTTGGATGATGATGGATAAGGTTGTAGAAGATCGAAATTAAGATTGTAAATATTGGCATTTAATATTAATAAGTGTCAATTACTTTTCTGAGCCCTTCTTTATTAATTAATGGACATTGATTGGTTATTTGTAACTGAAACCAGTCTTATCAAATCATTATGCGTTTTCTGAACACACTTGTAAATATTACGAGAATAAAAGTTATGATAAGGTACGAGTAAATTTTTCACTGTACCTCAATATTCGAAAAATGCGACGTATAAATTGAATGGCAGCTACACTAAAAAATTTAATGATGAATAAGTATCTGTATTAGCCATTAACACTATAAAAACTTTGATTTTAGTCTGGATAAACACGCTTTAAGAGCGGTGAAGTACCCTTATTGTTTATATTCGTAACTCCAAGCTCCGGCCGCACACACGTTGCGATTAAATTCTATATATAAATATTTGTATATTCACATATATAAATATATTGTATATATATATATATATATTTATATATATATATATATATAATATATATATATATATATATATATATATATATATATATATATATATATATATATATCTATATACATATAATTATATATATATATATATATATATATATATATATATATATATATATATATATAATATATATATATATATATATATATATATATATATATATATATATATATAAATATATATATATATATATATATATATATATATATATATATATATATATATATATATATATATAGTTAGCTGAAAAGTTTTTGGTGTAGCTACTTAAAACAGATTTTTTTTGCAAAATTCGACTTTATTCGTCAATATTACCCCCTTCAAGAGCGATACAATCAGTCCAACTCTTTTCTAACATTTCTATACTTCTATACCTCTCTTGTAGAAGGATTTGCCATTGCCTTCAAAATAGGCCTCAGTTTTGACGATAACTTCTTTATTGGAGCCAAATCTCTTTCCCGCGAACACTTTTTTGAGGTCTGCGAATAGATAATAGTCGCTGAGGGCCAAATCTGGAGAATACGGTGGATGAGAAAGCAATTCGAACTTCAATTCAGGCAATTTTGCCAGCGTATCCACTGACTTGTGAGACGGTGTATTGTCTTGATGAAAGAGCACTTTTTTCTTATTCATTTGGGGCCATTTATTTGCGATTTCTGCCTCAAACGCACCAATAACGTAATATAATATTCTCCATTGATGGTTTTCCCTTCTCAACATAGTCGATGAAAATTATTCCAGGCGCATCCCTAAAACAGAGACCACAACCTTCTCCACCGGCTGATGTCCACTCAGCTGACTGCCGATATGATCACGGTGTGTAGTGGTGGATCCATGTTTCATCTATTGTCATATCGTATGAAAAAAATCATTTTTATTGCGCTTAAACAGGTCCAAACAGCGCTCAGAATCATCAACACGTTGTTGTTTTTAGTCCACTGTGAGCAAACGCGGTACCCATTTCGAACAGAGCTTTCTCATGACCAATTTTTCATGCAAAATATGATCAACACGTTCTTTTAAAACTTTAGGGTGTCAGCTATCACATGCAATTTCAGTTTACGGTCTTCCAAAACAATTTTGTGGATTTTTTTTGTTTTCCAGTGTAACCACCTCATTTGGGACTCCAGAACGTTCAGCATCATTTCTGTACGACCGCGTTTAAATTCAGCATACAGTAAATGATGAGTGATTTTCCAGGGGCAGAGACCTGTAACACTTTTCAAGCCATTACTTTGCTTGAACGGTATTTTTTCCCATCAAAAAACAGTGTGCCGATTACACACGAAATTCGATTTTTTTTCATTGCTTTGGAAATATCAAAAGTAACGTCACGAACACCACTGTAACTTGCAAACTAATAGTCGAAATGTCATGAAATTTTGACTCGTATCGTTTGAAAGTTGGTGGATTTTTTGAAAAGGGCGACATCTGTGTGTTAGACCAAAAACTTTTCAGCCTACGTATCGAGACAAAATGAAACCAAAATCTTCTTTATGAAATTTCCAACAAATCCTCGTTTATTGTACAGGTCGACTAAATGAACCGATCTGCTTGATACTTCAGAAAATATGTCCATTTTTTTACCAAAAATACTCTTGTATTTGGGTACAAAAATATTGAACCCAGTGGGCAAAATTGAATTGATTATTTAAAATTTAAATTGCCCGCCATTTTATGCCAATTGGTCCAAAATGGATCTTTTTTTTCAAAATTTAGGTACCGACGTCAGCTTTCCGATGCCATTAAAAAAAAATTCCAATCATTTTAACCGTTTTTTTTTACGTTTGTTTATTAATCAAATAATGAGTTTTTGGGTCATTTTCACGTTAACGAAAATGATTTTTTTTTTAAATAGAGGTCTTGCGATTCTCTACAAAATGTGATAAAAATTGTTCAATTTTCTTTTTTTTCAAAATGACCGAAAAAACGCATTTGTTGTTATTTGATTAATAAACAAATGTAAAAAAACGGTTGAAATGATTCCAAAAAAAATTTTTTTTAATGGCATTGGAAAACTGGCGTCGAGACCTAAATTTTGAAAAAAAAGATCTATTATGGACCAAATGGCATAAAATGGCGGGCAATTCAAATTTATAATAACAAATTCAATTGTGCCCACTGGGTTCAATATTTTTGCACGAAAATTTCTGGATATCTTTGCTATAACAAAAAGCATATTTTCTGAAAGTTTGAAGCCGATCGGTAAACTTAGTCGACTTGTACAATAAAATAAAAAAAAGATTCTAGCCTGTTTTTCAGTTTTGCAGGTTATGTACGCACTTAAAACTGACGAAGATTTGTTGGAAATGTCATTAGGAAGAATTTGTTTTTTTTTGTCACAATCCGATTTATAAAACCTGAGTTATTCACATTTTCAGCTAAAAAAATGCGTTTTGTTTATAAACAAAAGAGCACAAGTTTTTCGAGGTCCTAAACTCAGGACAATAATCGTGGTGATACCCCAGAGAGGATAAAATCATAATATTGCTGTATCTAAACTATGCCTATCTCATCATTATTTTGATCTTTTATTATATATTAGACTAGCCGGGCCCGCGGCTCCGCTCGCGTGGACTTGATTCACCACTATCGTCACTGCTTATTCCTTAATTTACCCAACGTAATAAAATATCTCCCATTATTTCCCCTTATCTCTCAATATTTCTCCTTATCTCCCATTATCTCTACATAATTTCGATTATCTAGTCTTAAC
>CM032447.1:56110163-56222103 GCA_019049505.1 Pachyrhynchus sulphureomaculatus
TTCTCATGACCAATTTTTCATGCAAAATATGATCAACACGTTCTTTTAAAAACTTTAGGGTGTCAGCTATCACATGCAATTTCAGTTTAACGGTCTTCCAAACAATTTTGTGGATTTTTTTTTGTTTTCCAGTGTAACCACCTCATTTGGGACCCCAGAACGTTCAGCATCATTTCTGTACGACGACCGCGTTTAAATTCAGCAACAGTAAATGATGAGTGATTTTCCAGGGGCAAGACCTGTAACACTTTTCAAGCCATTACTTTGCTTGAACGGTATTTTTTTCCCATCAAAAAACAGTGTGCCGATTACACACGAAATTCGATTTTTTTTCATTGCTTTTGGAAATATCAAAAGTAACGTCACGAACACCACTGTAACTTGCAAACTAATAGTCGAAATGTCATGAAATTTTTGACTCGTATCGTTTGAAAGTTGGTGGATTTTTTGAAAAGGGCGACAAGCTGTGTGTTAGACCAAAAACTTTTCAGCCTACGTATCGAGACAAAATGAAACCAAAATCTTCTTTATGAAATTTCCACAAATCCTCGTTTATTGTAACAGGTCGACTAAATGAACCGATCTGCTTGATACTTCAGAAAATATGTCCATTTTTTTTACCAAAAAATACTCTTGTATTGTTGGGTACAAAAATATTTGAAACCCAGTGGGGCAAAATTGAATTGATTATTAAAATTTAAATTGCCCGCCATTTTATGCCAATTGGTCCAAAATGGATTCTTTTTTTTTTTTCAAAATTTAGGTACCGACGTCAGCTTTCCGATGCCATTAAAAAAAAAATTCCAATCATTTTACCGTTTTTTTTTTACGTTTGTTTATTAATCAAATAATGAGTTTTTGGGGTCATTTTCCACGTTAACGAAAATGATTTTTTTTTTTTAAATAGAGGTCTTGCGATTCTCTACAAAATGTGATAAAAATTGTTCAAATTTCTTTCTTTTTTTTCAAAATGACCGAAAAAAAATACGCATTTGTTGTTATTTGATTAATAAACAAATGTAAAAAAACGGTTGAATTGATTCCAAAAAAAAAATTTTTTTTAATGGCATTGGAAAACTGGCGTCGAGACCTAAATTTTGAAAAAAAAGATCTATTATGGACCCAAATGGCATAAAATGGCGGGCAATTCAAATTTATATATAACAAATTCCAATTGTGCCCACTGGGTTCAATATTTTTGCACGAAAAATTTCTGGATATCTTTGCTATAACAAAAAGCATATTTTCTGAAAGTTTGAAGACGATCGGTAAACTTAGTCGACTTGTACAATAAAATAAAAAAAGATTCTAGCCTGTTTTTCAGTTTTGCAGGTTATGTACGCACTTAAAAACTGACGAAGATTTGTTGGAAATGTCATTAGGAAGAATTTGTTTTTTTTTGTCACCAATCCGATTTATAAAACCTGAGTTATTCACATTTTCAGCTAAAAAAAATGCTTTTTTGTTTATAAACAAAAGAGCAAAACAAGTTATTATCGAGGTCCTAAACTCAGGACAATAATCGTGGTGATACCCCAGAGAGGATAAAATACATAATATTGCTGTATCTAAAACTATGCCTATCTCATCATTATTTTGATCTTTTATTATATATTAGACTAGCCGGGCCCGCGGCTCCGCTCGCGTGGACTTGATTCACCACTATCGGTCACTGCTTATTTCCTTAATTTACCCAACGTAATAAAATATCTCCCATTATTTCCCCTTATCTCTCAATATTTCTCCTTATCTCCCATTATCTCTACATAATTTCGATTATCTAGTCTTAACTCTGCTCATCTCCCATTATTTCTCCTTATCTTCCATTATTTCTCCTTATCTCCCATTATTTCTTATCTTTAATCTCCCATTATCTCACCTTATCTCCCATTATCTAGGCTTATCTCGACTTATCTCTCAATATTTCTCCTTATCTCCATTTATTTCTTCTTGCTTATCTCCCATTATCTCACCATAACTCCCATTATCTAGACTTATCTTTGCTTATCTCCCATTATTTCTCCTTATCTCCCCATTACTTATATTTATCTCTCATTAACTCACCTCACCAACTCGAGCCTTATCTCGACTTAAATCTCCCATTATTTCTCCTTATCTCCCATTATCTAGGCTTATATCGAATTATATAGAACATATATTTAAATTTATAAAAAACACGTAAAATCGGATAAGTGGTTTCTCAAGTGATAAGCGCAAACTAACGGACAGACAGACAGACAGAAAGACGTTGCATTTTTATATATTCTAGATAGAAGATTATAGATAACCTGGCCAGAGAACAAATGTATGAATTAAAAAAAACACGTAAATCGGATAAGGGGTCCTCGAGTGATAAGCGCACTAACGGACAGACACACAAGACAGAGAGACGTTGCATTTTATATATTTTATATTCTTTGCTACATGATATTGTTCCATATTTAATGCTTTAGGCAGTGTATTGCCAGAGAACCGCGCTAGCGGCAAACATTTCTCCAACTTGATTCACTATTATCGTCATTGCTTGTTCCTTATGTCACCTAACGTAATAAAATATATCCTATAACCTGGCCAGAGAACAATATATATGTTTAACAAAAAAGCACGTTAATCGGATAAGTGGTTCTCCAGTGATAAGCGCACAAACGGACAAACTGAACAGATATACGTTACATTTTATATATATTATAGATGTTAATAAAATATATATCTATAACCTGGTCAGAGAACATATGTATGACTTTTAAAAAAATCACGTAAATCGGATAAGTGGATCTCGAGGGATAAGCGCACTAAATGGACAGACAGACAGACAGAGAGACGTTTTGCATTTTATATATATTATAGATATAGATTATTATTATTATTATTATTATTATGTAACCTGGCCAAAGAATATATGTATGAATTTAAAAAACAGGCACATAAATCGAATAAGTGGTTTTCGCGTTGATAAACACACTAATGGACAGACAGACAGACAGAGAGACATTACATTTTATATATATATTATAGATTATAGATTATAAATATTCTCTGCTACATAATACTGTTCCATATTTAATGGTTTAGGCGGTGTATTGCTAGGCAACGCGCTAGCGGCAAACTTTTTTCCGACATCATTCACTATTTTACGTCACTACTCATTCCTTATGCTACCTATCGTAATAAAAATATAGCCTATAACCTGGACAGAGAACATATGTATGTTTAAAAAAAAAAAGTACGTAAATCGGATAAGTGGTTCTCCATGCGATAAGCGCACTAACGGACAGGACAGACAGACAGACAGAGAGACGTTGCATTTTATATATATTATAGATATATCAGTAACTTGATTAAATGCAAGAAAATTTCGTTCCGAATAATTTACATTTAATTCACAAACATATATTTACAAATGATAATAAGCGGCTTCATTTAGGTAACATACAATTTAACTAATATATAAACTAGTCATGAGGGAAAGTTTAACCTACTATTAAGAAACAAATTTATTATTCGGACGTTATCGAACAAATATAGCATAAAAATGCCTATGATTTGATCCACTAATATATAATATATACCCTATGTAACAATATTAAAATGAAGTTAAATTCATCTTTATTGGGCTAACTTAAAGACATTAAACCAATAAAATTACTATAAAACTGGCCTTTCTTATACTGAACAGAACAAATAGGGTGTTTTTTTTAACTCGAGGCATTATTTTTGTCTGTCTTTTGTTTCGCCTAATAAACTAATTTAAAAATTTAATAAATACTATTTAACATCAGCACAGCCTGAACAGAGTTTAGCAGAGAATCCGGGGTGATCTGTGCTACTTCATATTGAATTCTTTGCTATAATTCTTCTAACAGTTTCAGGTCAACATCGGTACACTTTGGTTTTCAAATACCCCATAAAAAAAAATCGAGTGGCGTATGGTCGGGATTCCTTGCAGGCCATTCTACAGCACATCTTCTGCCTGTCCATCGCTTAGGAAAAATCGCATCGAATAGTGAGGAGGTGCTCCGTCCTGTTGATACCACCGATTCCTGGTCAGGGTATCCAAATTATTTTCATCGGAAAAAAGACCTGCACCAGTTGGAATAACACTCCAAGAGCAAGTTATTCCAACTTGTGGAGGTCCTTTTCCCGATGAAAACAATTTGGATACCCCTAACAGGAATCTATGGTATCAGCAGGACAGAGCACCTTCTCACTATGAAATCAGTGTTCGTAGATATTTGGATGCGATTTTTCCTAATCGATGAATAGGCAAAAGAGGTGCTGTAGAATGGTCTTCAAGGAGTCTCGGCCTTACGCCACTCGCTTTTTTTTATGGGGACATTTGAAAACCAACGACCTAAAACTGTAGAAGTTTTACTACGATGAATTCAATATGAAATAGCACAGATCACCCCGGATTCTCTGCAAAACTCTGTTCAGGTTGTTTATGACAGATTGGGTCATTGCCTCGCTGTTAATTGTAGACATTTTGAGCAACTGTTACTTTAAAAATAACCCTAGAGTATTAATTAATAGTTTTTTGTGTTTTTTTTTTATTTTAAATTTTCAAATGACAATAATTCCAAAACAGTTCAATTTAGACATATAATAGTCTAGAATTTTTAGTAGGACTCAAAAATAAAATAATATATAAGGCTTACCGTTTAAAAAAAATCGAGGCGGCGTAATTTGTTCGAACTGACAGTTCAAAACATTTTATTGTCAACGTCAGCATGTGTGCCGTATAACACGCTATAACTATTTAAACATTTTTTTGATACACTAATTATTAAATGCTGTGGAATCATCATTCCATACATATGCGCACACTTTTCTTTGTATTATTTTTAAAAAAAACTTATGAAAAATCGCTTTCCCCCCTTATCTCGAAAAGTACTGATCAAAACATTTTGAGAAAATTCTAGAATATTCTCCACAGATTGAACGAAAATTATCACGAGTGCATTACCTTTAATAATTTATCTGGTATATAAAAAATAAAAATTTCAAGGTCATCAGTTTTCAGTAAAGTTTGGAGAAATACTATTTATAGTAAGTTGGGAATGTGGAATCTTTGGCACAATGATACTACTCAGTATATATCACCACTACACCAAACACTTTATTTTTGCACTCGACGCGCGTTTCGCTAACCATGTTAGCTTCATCAGGAGCGATGATTGACTAAAGGTAAACTACATATCTACCTATTTATACTTAGCCTAACCCTAGAATTACTCAAGCGGAACTAATGACATAGGTAAGGCCATCAGTTCCGGTCTAGTAACCAGTAGAGGGGACTATAAGGAATAGGCCCTCTGTCTTTATTTAAACTACTTTTACATTTTATGATTTCCATACTTTCGTATGCGTTCAACAATCTCTCTATCAGATACATTTTTTATTAATCTTAGATTATCTAATGTTACAGTATGATCAGCTTCAAGGGCATGTTCGGCAATGCTAGACTTTTCTGTTCTATTGTATCTTAAGTGTGCTAAATGTTCTTTAAATCGTGTTTTAATTGACCTTTTAGTTTTTCCCAACATACTTTTTGTTACAATCATTACAACTAATTTCATAAATTCCACTTTTCTCACACAATTGGGAATCTTATCTTTGGGATTTCCTAAGATATTCCTCAGATTGTCTGATGACTTATACACTAAGGTGAGGCCTACCTTATTAAATACCTTATTGAGTCCCTGCTATATTTCGGATTATATGGTATGGAGACATACTTGGTGTTATTTTCTTCGCGTGTAAAAAAGGTGGAATTCTGAATATTAGACCTAAATTTATGTCTATTTATTAGCTTATTTACTAAGTCATCGTCATAACCCATTAACTCTAGTTGTATTTCTAATTCGATTCCTTTCTTTATTAAAGTTTACTCCATTCAGAGGGAAAGTGACCAAACGATGAACTAAAAAATGTATTGAGGCTAATTTATGTTGTTTGCAATGAAATGAATCATTAGGAATATATCTATCTCTTACTGTGTCCTTCCTATAGATATCAAATTCTAATCTATTATTATTTTTAATAATTAAAATATCTAGAAAAGGCAATTGTCCTTTGTTCTCATTTTCGTACGTACGAAATTGAGAACAAAGGACAATTGCCTTTTCTAGATATTTTAATTATTAAAAATAATAATAGATTAGAAATTTGATATCTATAGGAAGGACACAGTAAAGATAGATATATTCCTAATGATTCATTTCATTGCAAACAACATAAATTAGCCTCAATACATTTTTTAGTTCATCGTTTGGTCACTTTCCCTCTGAATGGAGTAAACTTTAATAAAGAAAGGAATCGAATTAGAAATACAACTAGAGTTAATGGTTATGACGATGACTTAGTAAATAAGCTAATAAATAGACATAAATTTAGGTCTAATATTCAGAATTCCACCTTTTTTACACGCGAAGAAAATAACACCAAGTATGTCTCCATACCATATAATCCGAAATATAGCAAGGGACTCAATAAGGTATTTAATAAGGTAGGCCTCACCTTGTGTATAAGTCATCAGACAATCTGAGGAATATCTTAGGAAATCCCAAAGATAAGATTCCCAATTGTGAGAAAAAGTGGAATTATGAAATTAGTTGTAATGATTGTGACAAAAAGTATGTTGGGCAAACTAAAAGGTCAATTAAAACACGATTTAAAGAACATTTAGCACACTTAGATACAATAGAACAGAAAAGTCTAGCATTGCCGAACATGCCCTTGAAGCTGATCATACTGTAACATTAGATAATCTAAGATTAATAAAAAATGTATCTGATAGGAGATTGTTGAACGCATACGAAAGTATGGAAATCATAAATGTAAAAGTAGTTTAAATAAAGACAGAGGGCCTATTCCTTATAGTCCCCTCTACTGGTTACTAGACCGGAACTGATGGCCTTACCTATGTCATTAGTTCCGCTTGAGTAATTCTAGGGTTAGGCTAAGTATAAATAGGGTAGATATGTAGTTTACCTTTAGTCAATCATCGCTCCTGATGAAGCTAACATGGTTAGCGAAACGCGCGTCGAGTGCAAAAATAAAGTGTTTGGTGTAGTGGTGATATATACTGAGTACTATTTATAGGGTAGACCGAGGCGAATCGGATCACTTTTTTTTTTGAGAATGAGAAAATCATGTCAAAGTGTAATATATGTAATTTTTATTGACAAAATGGTAATCAGTAACTAATCAGCTATGCAATAAACATTTGAAAACTTGAATCATTCATACATTCTCTTAATTAGTGATTAAAAACTAAAAAATTAAAAAATATTCGAATCGCCCCAAATTTCGGGGCGAATCGGATCGTACATAACATGTAACTAAATTTAAAGTTTCTTGACATAATAGCTTTGGGATCATTAACAAATTTTAAATAATTAATAAACAAGTTCAATTTTCATTACTGGCACAAAAAATCACATATATACGGCCCTTTTTTCCCTTCCATATCAGCACATTTTTGTGGCACCATTCTTCGCATGCATTGCACTGAATCCAGTCCTCTAATGGTGGATGAACGAATATTTCGGAACAGTAAATGCAGTGCCACTCTCTCTGTTTGGCAGATGACCTCTTAATTTTTATCCCAGGCATTGCTTTATTCTTCATCTTCTTCTTACTATTCTCTTTTCCCTCAGCCTTTCTTCTTAAGATTTTTCTTTGTTTCTTTTTCGAGAAGATTAATCTTACTCTGAGATGAGGTTAAATACAAGACCGGTTTTGAATTTTTAAGAATTCTCTTAGACGTGGTTGGTGACTTCAAAGGTAATGGAAGAATTTCTTTAATTATCCCTGCACTGGTGGATGAGTGGGCACTGTCAGACTGTTGTGAACGTGTGGATAGCACTGTATCATCAACTGGTTGTGTGTTTGTGGCTTGGACTTGTAGCTGTATTTGTGGCTGTACTTGTTCTGTACTTGAAGATTGGACTTGTGGTTGCACCAGTTGAGTACCCGTGGATTGGACTTGGGACTCCATAATGCCCGACTCTTGATCACCGATAAACTTGTGGTCAGGTATTGCATTGGCGTTTAACGGAAATATTCCAGTATTTTCGAAGCCTTTTACAGCATTCCCAACAGTGGCAGCCTGGTTCCAAGCCTGTTTGAAAAGTCCCCCGAAAGCGATTTTTGTGATTCCTTGATTTGGATGTGAATGTTGCCATGATGTAGCTTGTTGGTGATAATTTGAGTGGTTTGAAAAACGATACATCGAGCGGTTGCAGGGCATGTGACGTGTGTGGAGGAAGAAGAATAAGCTCAATTTCGAAAGAGTCACATAGGTCTACCACTGAGTAGCTTGTGTGAGATGCGTGTCCATCCAAAATTAGAATTACTTTTCCTTGGGTGCGGTAGCGATTAAAATGTTGCAACCACAACTTAAAAGCTTCTTCAGTTACCCAGCCCTTTTCTGTCATGACAACTTCAGTACCAGGTGGCATACCTATGAGGAAATCGTCTCGTTTACGTAGACCTTTAAACAAAACAAATGGAGGTATGTACTGCCCTGTTGCATTCACACAGGCTAGGACGGTTACATTTTCACCTCGTTCAACATTCGTTATGCTGACGACATATTTTGCACCTTTCTGGGCTATAATATTGGGTGGGTAATTATCAAGCCGTATCCCTGTTTCGTCCACATTGTACACACATTCAGGTCTTCCTCTTAAATTGTTGTTGTCTACTACTGTTTCCAAAGTCTTAAAGAATTCTGCCACTTTTTCCTTTTTCATACCATCAATCCTTGCTCTTGACAGGCCTTCCGGCTTCCGAATAGTTAATTTTTTATTTCTTTCCATAAAGCGATGAAACCAGTCCTGGCCAGCCATTCCTGCTCTTCTGTTAAATTTGTGTTTTATTTTTTGACGTTCTGCAAATTTAAACGCGTATTTACGAACCGCCTTGGGTGTAATTCCAAAACCACGACTTGCTAAATGCAACAGCCGGTCAGCTAAAGTCTTTCCTGCGTTCTTGTCTAAAGCTGGCTGTCCACCTCGACGCTTAATGACACCTCTGGATAAAGAGACTCTTCTTTGTAAGCTTGTGTACGGTAATTCGAAAATCTCAGCAGCCGAACGTAAAGTTAAACTGTTTGGCCAGGACTTTATTTGCAGGCTCTATAATTTTTTCTTGAGACCATCTTCCTGCATCAGTATTTCTTTTGTACGTGCGAACCATCTACAATGAAATAAATATGAATCAATAACCACATACATGTAATAAATCAGTTTAAAAGAGTGATCCAATTCTCCCCTGATGACATGATCCAATTAGCCCCATATTTAAGACTTTTGAAATAAATATTTTAGACATTAACCTCTAAGATTATACTTAAAAGTGAATTGGTTCTCTAAAACAGACACCTTGCTAAACAATATAAACCATTAAATTTGAAGTTTTAACACAAATCCTTAATATGCCACAAAGAAATCACAAGTACCTACCTTAGATGAGCGCCAAAATTGCAACACACACAAACGTCCGAGTACCTGGCGAGCGGCGCCGACACTAATGTACAAGCGGGATCGAAATACTGCCTATGTCAGGAGGGGCGGGGCGAGAGGGGGACGTAAGACGCCAGTTGGGTGCGTTTCCATGTCAATGCGATATTTAAAATATTAACCGATTTCTTATTTTGATCCGATTCGCCCTGTGATCCGATTCTCCTCGGTCTACCCTATATACTAATTTTCTACTTATTTCCTACTTAAGTAAACCAATGAATTTAGATTTTCTGATCCTTTTAATACTCTTCCTCACTCCTCTAGGAGTTTAAAACACTAAATTGCATTTTATATTTGCAAATTTATGGCATTGAAGTTGAATAAAGTCAAAAGCAGTTTCCTATTCCAACTAATTCATTAAAATTCCAACTAATTCATTACAATTTTATACACTGTACAAAATTTACTTGTTTCTTTTTTTATTTTAAGTGTAAATAACCTTAAACTCTTCAACAATCGCTTTAATCTTATTTCAGGAATTAAGGCCAGCGCTACGCATACGCTTTCAGCAAGAATACGGTACTAATAGTGCAATGACGAGTCTGTGGGATAGACTACAAGCAGAAGATCAATGTTGCGGAGTAACGGGGCCTGAAGAATTCGCCAATACAACGGGGGCTGTTAGGTGGGAAATGCCTCTTAGTTGTTGCCTTGAACCGGCGGTGGTGGGCAATGGGACAGGCAGATGTGCAAAGGTAAGAATAAGAGTGTACTTAACATTAAAATATCCAATTGTAACTAACAGTAAGTAAGCAAACTAATTTGGCTGTTTCGTCTGAATTACCGTGAATATAAGGTGGGTATCTACTGGTGAATCTTTGATACTATCTTTCTGTGAAACGGAATTTTAGAAGCAGCTAAACGAATGTCTAAAATTGGAAGTACAGCATCCATTACTTATTAGAACACGGGTCAGATTATCTCTTTGGTATGCGTTAGGTTTCTGTAAAACAAATGTCCCAAGATGCAGTAATTTTTTTTTTTTTTTTGGGCCAGTAGACCTAGACAAGGAAAAACACCGTTTGGATCAGTTTTCGTTATATATATTATATTAGAATGTTGATTCGAAAAAGTATTTAGATTTTCGTACCATATGTCTAGATAGCAAGCATATCATTAATATATCAGCACTAAAATTTTGGTTTTAGAAGAGCTGCTTCAAATGCTTTCATGACAATATTCGCTCCTACAGGGAATAATGGAGAACTTATGACTGTCCTTAAGTTTTTTTAAAAAATGTATCTTGGTAAATATATAGGATAAAAGGTTATTATGTCGGAATATTTCTGATATTATAGAACCTAAATCGGTAATCGGAGCAATTGAATATATAGCCCACTCGTCACAGGCAAAGATCTCATTAAATGTTAACGGGCTGCATTTTGGCATACAGGTAGTTTTTTGGACGTAGAACACGCTCTAAAGTGTACGCTACGCCTACAAAATCGAAAATAAAATGAAAAATTCGGTTTTTCGCAGATATCTCTAAAAATAAAAAATATATCGAAAAACTAATATCACCAGGTAAAGAATGGAAATTTTTACAAAAAAATAGTATATAGAGTTTTATCGTAATTTAAAAAAAAAATATATTTAAAATAAAATGGCTGTATTATCCCCTTCAGTTGTAGTGGGAATAATGCTTACAACCTCATTTATGATTAAATTAACGTTTCTGTATACCGATAAATATTTTAAAATTGGGTATCAGGGGGTTTCTTGGGGTGCTGATTAAGAATCCGATGACAGAATTGAAATATTCAAAATGGTGGATCCAATATGACCGCCAAAGAGTACATAATTCATTTGATTTCTTCCAGTAATTTAGAATTTTTATGTTTTCAATAACTATTTTGTTTTTACCTGGATGTTTAAGTGAAATATAAATACCTCATACTTAAAGCTTAGGCTTTTATCTTTCATTTCCCATCTTTAAATATATTTTTTTTTATTTTAAGTTTAAGTTGTATGATTAATAATAAGCAAAAACTACTTTTATCATGAACACTTTTTACTGTTTCGTACGGAACACTTATAAGATCATTTCGGTGTATGTCTGTGTGTCCGTCTGTCTGTCTGTCTGTCACACCCGATTTTCTCCGAAACTATTTGACATAGAAAGTTGAAATTTTGTACTAATATAGGAATTGATGGCCTCATCAGAGCCATGTAGTTTTGGAAGTTAAATTTTGACTTAAGGGGTTAGTTTTGAGGGGTGTGAAATCGGAAGAAAAATTTTTTTTTTACTACGTCATCGAGTGTGACGTCAAATGGAAGTTTGTGAAAACACGAATAATAATATATATATATATATATTATATATATATATATATTATATATATATATATATATATATACATATATATATATATATATATATTATATATTTATATATATATATATAATGTAATACTTGCGCACACTTTTCTTTGTATTATTTTTAAAAAACTGTCGAAAAATCGCTGTCCCCCCCACCTTATCTCGAAGAGTACTGATCAAAAAATTTTTAAGAAATTCTCAAATATTCTCCACGGGGTGTAGATTGAACGAAAATTATCACGAGTGTATTAACTTTAATGATCTATCTGGTATATAAAAAAAACTCATTTGGGGTGTGTTTTGTGAAGTCACTGATCACCACCGTAACAGAAATTTGTATTTTAAAAGCAATCAACGTACGGAACACTAATTGTGCAAGTTCAACTTGCACTTCACCGGTTATTTTAATTCATACATATATTTTCTGGCCAGGTTATATAATAATAATAATAATAAATATAATATATATAAAACGCAACGTCTCTCTGTCTGTCTGTCTATTCGTTAGTGTGCTTATCATTCGAGAACCACTTATCTGATTTAGGTGTTTTTTTTTTTTAATTCTTAACTTAATACTTATAAAAAAAAATCTATATTATATAATAAATGCAACGTCTCTCCGTCTGTCTGTTCGTTAGTGTGCTTAGCACTCAAGAACCACTTATCGATTTTTACGTGTTTTTTTTATAAAATACATATGTTCTCTGGCCAGGTTATAGGATATATTTTATTACGTTAAGTAACATAAGGAATAAGCAGTGACGATGACAGTGAATCAAGTCCACGCGAGCGAAGCCACAAGCACGGCTAGTTTCATATAAACTGTGTAATTTCAAAACTGCAAAATGGAGGGACTCTTTGAGAAGTTAAAAGTGTAGGAAATATTATTGCCAACAATGTTTTTATAATAGGAATGGATAAATGTGTTTTTTGGATACGAAACGTTTAGGTCTCCTGTTCATGATGCTTTATTATTACTCTAAGTAATGAAAAGTTTCGACAACATAACTGGAGACAATTATTAAGCTTTTATTGAAGCTTTAAGGAACAATGAGAACCCTACAGCAGCTATTTTTAGCATAAACGTTGTTGAATATCATTTGAAGATATTCCTCCCAGTTGTGAAGTTTGAATTGGCATTATATTTAACGCCAAAAGAAAGAAAGACCCGTGAAGAAACGAAGCATTGGGAAGAATTATTTTATTGTATTATTTAAAATATCTTCAAGTTACTTAAGCAGATTCTTAATATTGAAAATAAACTCAATCATATCAACAGCAACTATATAACAATTATCACCACTAAAAACGTTTCGCCAACCCATTTTAGCATCATCAGGAGCGACGATTCACTTCAGTCAATTATCTATCCTGATGATACTAACATGGTTGTCGAAGCACGTGTCGAATGTAAAAATAAGATGTTTAGTGTAGTGGTTTAGTGTGGTGGTAACTGTTTTATAGTGTCATTTTGCCAAAAATTGCAAAATTCCAACATAATATAAACAATAAAATAAATTAAGCTGGCCATAATGTAAGAAACAAAAGGTTCTATTAAGGGATTTTTACCAATTCGTCTACTATGATATACGACCACTCAGGTGTATCTTCCCGTTGGACTTGTCTCATAACTTCAATTTCATTTCGAAGCGTCGAGTATCACGCAGCATCTCTCGTGAAGCACGTCAGACGTCATCAAGTTTAAACTATTATAGAAAGTACAAAAGGGAATGAATTTTAATTATCCTTGAAGGTGAGTAAATTTTCACTGCGGAAATTGTTGCTAAAACTGAAAAATACTTGAAAATTTCAATAAAATATAACTAAATTGGCAAAATAATTTTAAATGTCTGGAAATTGTTGCACAATTTAGCAAATCGTTTAAAAATTCTCGAAGTTGTTGCAAAATTGTAAAAATTGTTTAAAAATGCGGGCAAAAGTTCCAAATGGAAAAAAAAATTCAAAAATTTAGTACATTGTTGCAGATTTTTCCAATTTTAATTAAGTATTTACAACAGTTCCTCAAAATTAACGGAAAATATTCAACTAAAATGTATGCATTTTTTTATTTTTACAAAAAATGCGTGTGACAAAATCGAAATTATTTTTACAATAAAAGACATTTCCCTACTTGTCAAAACCAATTACATGATAACATAAATGTAATTATTGTCACTATTGAAGCGGAAGTGACAAAAAAGACTCCACATACATATATTTTGCCAGAAAAGTTGAAGAAACCGATTATCATATTGATAACAGAATTCCGAAACAGATGGTAAAAAAGTCCACATAATCCAAACGCAATTCGTCGCAAAGTTTGATGATTGGCTCAACTTTTGTGCGCCGTTAACAAATAAGTAACGGAAAACACGGAACCCGCACGAATGAACACCTCAAGGCGTCTTTTATTGGGTTGGGACGATTCGCCATTTTGGAGCCCTTATTTCATTTGTGAAATTTAAATTTTATATTCGTAACAAAAACCAAAATATACAGAATTTCATAAAACTAATTCACATTTTTCCAAAAATAGTGCGCCATTTTAGAGCTGCCATTTTGTTTTGTTTGAAATTTGAACTTCATATTCGTAATCAGTGGTCCCAAAAATCCAGATATACTGAGTTTTGTCGAAATCGAATAATACCTTCATATTTGGGCCAGCTTTTCGGGATATTTTTCTTCTGTGCGTCAGGAGATATTAAAATAAAAACGTCTTATAACTGGCAAATAACATCCTCTCTCTCTCTCAACCCTTTCACCCCAATAGGATTATCGGTGACATTATGCAGCTGCTGCCTCAACAGTCAATCTCCAGGCATCTCGATCCTGTGTAACTTGGCTTGACTCGTGCATACCCATCCTAAGAAGAGATCTTACTTGGTCAAACCATCTTGTCGGAGACCGTCCTCTTGATCTTTTACCTTTTATCTTCCCCGTTACTACAAGCTTTTCCATGGCATCCACTTTCCTCATAATGTGACCAAAATATTTCAGGTACTGTCTATTAATTCTATTTGAAAGTCGGGCATTTATACCAAGCTCTTCAAGAATAGATACATTAGTATGGTGTTAGGTATATGATACTCTGAGGATTCTTAGATATGCCCACATCTCAAACGCATCGATTCATCTTTTGTCAGCTTGTTTAATGGTCCATATTTCCGAACTTTGTATTTTTTGTAACAGCTGCATCTTTCCAGACCTTAATAAGTTTGATGGTCGAGTTTCTAGCCATTGCCAAAAGTCTTCTTAATTCCCCTTCACAACCACTATTGTTAGTTATGAGGTATCCCAAATAGTTGAAATGGTCTACAACAGTGAAACCAGCAATTTTATTTATGTGTGACAGATCTTCATTACGACTAACAATCATTACTTTGGTCTTCGCTCTATTAATTGTCAATCCATATTTTTGCTAGTGATTTCCAAGCGCTCCATAATTGATTCTAGGTCTTGTATTGAGGTTGCAGGTATAACAGTATCATCCGCATATCTAAGGTGACTTAGCTTTTTTACACCGATTGTTACACCCTTACTCTAGCCATTCAAAACAGAACTCATTATATGTTTACTATATATGTTAAAAAGTAAAAATGACAGAATAAATCCCTGTATGACGCCGGCTTCTACGATAAAGGGATCGGAAAAAGAATTATTCAGTTTAATTCTGCCATTTGTGTTCTCATACAAGGATCGGATAAGGTTTACAAGATGTATAGGTGTTCCCATACTGATTAGAATCGACCCGAGTTTGTTCCATTGTATGCAGTCGAAAGCCTTCGAGTAGTCTATAAAACAAATATAGGTTGGCTGGCAAATAACACCCTATCCTACTTTTTTTTACGATCTTAACACTAGTAACCAACTAAGGGCAAGTCGGACTTGCGCAATTACTGTTCCGTAAATTGATTGCTTTTAAAATAAAAATTGTTATGGAGCTATAAAATGAATAATGACTTTACAAAATACACTCCAAATAAGTTTTCAACAAAGTTTTTTTCCGATCTTATTTTTTTTTTATATACCAGATAAATGGGAATGCACTCGTGATAATTTTTGCTCAATCTACGTCCTGTGGAGAATATTTCAGAATTTTTTCAAACTTTTTTGATCAATACTTTTCAAGTTATGGGGGGGACACCGATTTATCGCAATTTTTTAAAAATAATGCAAAGAAAAGTGTGCGCAAATATTACATTACATATATTTTTGAACTCATGTTTTTCAAGCTTTCATTTGACACCCCACTTGTCGACCTGGTAAAAAAAAAATTTTTCTCTTCCAATTTCACCTCCCAAAATTAACCCTTCAAGACAAAATTTAACTTTCAAAATTACATGGCTCTAATTAGGCGATCGATTCCTATATTAATGCCACATTTCAATTTTCTACGTCCAATAGTTTAGGAGAAAATCGGATGTGACAGACAGACGGGCAGACAGACAGATAGACAGACACTGAAGTGATCTTATAAGTGTCCCGTACAGAACACCAATAAAGTGGAGATTTGTAATGAATTATATACACTTTAAAAGTAAACACGAGAAATACACAGAACAAGCTTGGCAGTACCTGGAGTTCTGCCAAACGACTATTTGTTATATTCCTATTAAGTACGCATAACCATAGAGTAAAGAATAATGTTATTGTTTAGTTCTTTAGTCTATGGTATAACTCTTATCTGCATAAAGGTACGTTTCAGAGTCTAACTAGATATCGCACATTACAATTTTAAAATGAACTTAGAAAAGCATTAAAACGTGGAGATACATCATTACTTAATAAATATTTCTTTTCTCTATTTTTCTTAAACCAACATAAATTACTGTTGCGGTCTTTTAAAAGAATAAAAAACGTATATAAAAATAGTGAACACAGAGGTCTTCCTTGCCTTAACTCCAGTCTCATCTTACCCTTTTCTTTATTATTTTCTTCTCACCTCCTCCTATTCTTGGCTAAACCTTCCACTTCCTACTCCATTATTTCTATATCTTATTTTCCACAGGCTTGTATTAAAATGATGTGGGGTGCATTTTTTATAATTTTCACTATTCCGTGCCAACATTAAAATTTGTGTACAATATAAAAAAATTTCACCCAGTCCGTATTAAACCAGTCGGATTGGCATGCTATATTTGTAGCCTAGCAAAAATTGTCACTTTGAATGCTGAATATCCCAATAAATCAGCGAAACACTAATAAACTTTATTTAGTAATTTCCCAGATTATACCCGGAAGATGGTTTAGAATTTATTCATGTGACGTTTAACATAAACCCCAGGTTAATGACTAAATCAACATCAATTAACAGTTTTTATTATAATACTATTGGCAGTTGCAACTGGTAGTAAAGTTTTAACTTAATATCACTGACAGTATATATATATATATATATATATATATATATATATATATATATATATATATATATATATATATATATATATATATATGTATATATATATATATATATATATATATATATATATATATATATATATATATTAGGGTGACCGCAAAAAATCGATGTCGGAATTTTGTTCGTCTGGACCCCACAAAACGATTCCCCTTTCCAGATATGAGAGAGCCGAAATTTGAGCTCGATTAAACGACGTTAATCCGTGCCGCTCGTCGCTCAAAGTTGAAAAAATCCAAATTTTTGGCCAAAAAGCTGACATATGGGGCCATAACTCCAGAACGGTAAATAATAGAAACACGCTTAATATCTCAAAAGAAAGCTAATGTTGTTCTTCAAAATTTATATTCTATACATAATTGTTGTTATTTTAAGTCAAACCGAGTTACAACAGCCTTTAGCCCCAAAAACGTGACCTGGTACCAGTAGGAGCCAGTTTGGGAGTATTCTAAGAATTTTACGGGTTTTTACATAATGTGTCTTTTGGAACTCAATTTTCAAACATAAAGAGCCTTTTATTCAAATTTAATCTTTTATTATATGGGGATTACCTGACTAGTTTACCAAAGAAGGACCCGTTTGACAGGTAAAAAGGAGGGTGAATCTAATTTCTATTTTAGGGATGGTGATTTTACTTCAGCGTACAACCGACCTTTTATTTATTCAGTTTAGTTTCTAAAGTGCCTTTGAGCTGGTTAGATCGAACAATTATCTAGTGAAGATATCTTAAGACACTGAAGAGGACAGCATCTACCAGGAACTTGCGAGCTTGGAGGAAATGGACATCCCTGAAGAAGCTGCAGAAGATCCAGGACCATCTGAGAGCAAGAGGATGAAAGTTTCATTTGCAAGGGGCGTTAAAGAGATTTTAAACATGAAATTGTCCATTTTATTAGATCGATGTAAGGTATCCGACAGAAATGCCACGAGAATTTTAATAGCTACTCTAGAAGCACTAAACCTTGACCCTCTTGAGTACAAAGTCTCGAAAACTTTATTACATGATAGAAGGCAAATGTTCAGAGAACAATATAATAAAAAAAATTTTTGATAAAGTAAACATTCCTGAAAAAGAGCCCGTGGTTGTCCATTGGGACGGTAAACTTTTACCGGGTGTTTTAAAAAATGAACAATGTGAGCGAATAGCTATAGCTATTTCATATGGCGAAAAGGAACAGCTGCTGGGAGTTCCTGTAACAGCAAACAGCTCTGGAAAGGAGCAAGCCGTAGCCGTATATGAATGCCTACATGAATGGGGTCTTCTCAACACCGTCAAGGCGATGTGCTTCGACACTACAGCATCCAACACGGGAAGACTCAAAGGAGCATGCGTCATATTGGAGCAAATGTTAGGAAGAGAATTGTTATACCTAGCTTGCCGTCACCATATCTTGGAAATTCTGTTAAGAGGCGTATTCGACACAAAAATGGGATCAACAACTGGACCCTCACCCAGACATTTTCAAGAGATTCCTCACTGCGTGGCCCAAGATAGACAAAGGAAAATACGACACAGGTATCAGTGACAATCTAATACAAAAGCAGCTAACTCCAGAAGTAATTGCAAATGTTACTGCTGAATTCGAGACCAAATTAACTGAGAGCCACCCTAGAGATGACTACAAGGAGCTATTGCAGTTGGTTCTCGTATTTGTTGGATCACTAGACGGCAATGTTGTAGGTTTTAGAACTCCAGGAGTCATTCATCACGCTAGGTGGATGGCAAAGGCTATTTACTGCTTAAAAATGTTCATTTTTCGTCGTCAATTTAAGATGTCTAAAGAACAAGAAAGTTCTGTGCGTGCCATTTCTGTTTTCCTAGTTAAAATTTATTGTAAAGCTTGGTCCAATGCTCCAAAAGCTCATCTTGCACCAAAGCAAGATTTAGGTATTTTGCATAGTCTGTTAGACTATAAAGAATGTGACAACGACATTGCAGAAATAGCCCTGACCAAATTTTCGAACCATTTGTGGTATTTGAATGCAAAGTTGGTGGGATTATCGTTTTTTGATCCCACCATTACAGACGATGAAAAGTTGTTAATGGCTAATAAATTGCTCAGTAGCACAGATGAACCATCACAGCACGCTAGGGTTGTAAATCCAAAAGTTAGGAAAGAAAACTTAAAAGAGGTAGTTGATGGAGGATTGGTAAATTTACTTACCAAAGAAACGTCTACATTCTTTGACCAATTTAACATAAAAACAGATTTTCTAAGACAACATCCAAACACCTGGCCTCAAAATAATGACTTCCAAGAAGGATTGAAAATTGTCAAAACATTAAAAGTAGTTAATGATATGGCTGAGCGTGGTGTTAAATTAATAACCGACTTTAACGACCTTCTGACAAAAGATGAAGACCAAAAGCAATATGTCCTGCAAGTTGTAAGTAAAATGCCGAGCATTATATCCTGACGTTTCAAAAACTACTTTAACAAAAGCTCTAGAATAGATTAGATAACCATATAAAATTATCAACTCATGTAGGTACTACGTCTGTATCTTTTCTGTGTCTGTTTTGTATGTATTATATACCTAATTTTTATATTTTAAAATAAAAAATGTCATTAGACTTATCAGTATTACTTGTTTTTTTTTGTTTATTATATTTCTACTTTAAACTCAAAAATATACCAAAAAAAAGCAAAATTTATCACTTAATAACAAAAATATACGAAGTAACATATGCTCCTAGTGGTACCAGGTCACGTTTTTTGGGGCTAAAGGCTGTTGTAACTCGGTTAAAATAACAACAATTATGTATAGAATATAAATTTTGAAGAACAACATTAGCTTTCGTTTGAGATATTAAGCGTGTTTCTATTATTTACCGTTCTGGAGTTATGGCTCCATATGTCAGCTTTTTGGCCAAAAATTTCGGATTTTTTCAAACTTTGAGCGACGAGCGGCACGGGTTAACGTCGTTTAATCAACCTCAAATTTCAGCTATTTCAATATCTGGAAAGGAGAATCGTTTTGTGGGGTCCAGACGAACAAGATTCCGACATTTTTTTCCCCCTCTATGAGATCCGGTCACTCTAATATATATATATATATATATATATATATATATATATATATATATATATATATATATATATATATATATATATATACTCACCACATACTTAATCAGCTACCCCCCTTTCCCATCCTTTTAAACTCCTTTTCTGTTGTAGAGAGAGACAGAGGGTTTTTTTCCGTCCTAATTGCATCTACAATGAAAAAAGTGGTCACGTTTCGCCAGCATTTGGTATACATCTACATACTACATACTCTGTACTTAAGGCAACTGCTAAACCCTAGAGTTTTAGACGAATACAGGTCAAAGACTGTATCGTCTCCTAGGAGAGGCTGCTCAAGAGAAAGAGACGTATCTTGAACCCCCTTTTGGGTATTTTTACGGAAAGTTGTAGGTTGAGAAAGCATTTAGCACTCATAAAAGTGAAGGATGATCGACGTGTCCGCAGGGTGAGGAGACCCTTCACACATCAGTGCATTGAAGGCGTTGGGAAAGACGTCTTTAGAGCGGCAGTGCTTCGGAGGGAGGAGGCTGGTACCATAGCATGGAATGTTATCCTGTCTTTCATGGTCAGGTTTATGTGGTTTCGCAATGATTTTGGTGACTCGAACGGTCGTGGGAAAGTTTTTTTTGAGACGCTGAGCCTCCCACCACTATTTCTACTCCGTGTATGTTTCAATATAAATAGTTATGTTTAAAATTTACATATTATTTGAAACAAGGACTATAATGAATTATTATACAAGACGTAAAATCTAGAAGGGTTCGTTTTAGCAAAGGAAGTAAAGAGAAATATCTTATTAATTATTTATATGTTAAAATTTTCACAACTGATTCAGCATATTGAGAAATATATCTGAAGACTTGTATGTGATGTGAATGCAAAAAAGACTAGTTTATTAGTCAATAATACATATAAAATTCAATGTCTCTCTGTTTGTCTTTCTATCTCTCCGTTAGTGTGCTTATCTCTCGAGAATCACTTATCCGATTTAGGTGTTTTTTTTTTTTTTAAACATACATATTTTCTCTGGCCACAACACTCAACATCTTCCTTTCCATTGCTCGTTGGTGAACTTGTAGTTTTTCTATTGTTCTTTTAGTTAAAACCCATGTCTCGGCTCCATACGTTGTAGCTGGTAAGATGCATTGATTATAAATTTGGGTTTTTGATCTTTGAGGAATGTTCATATTCAGTACATATTTCAATTTTCCATATACTGCCCATCCCATACGTATCCTTCTTTCTATTTCGAGCTGCTGGTTTTCCTTTCCCATCGTTATTATTTGGCCCAGATAGATGTACATGTTTACTTTTTCTATTGTTAAATGTCCAATCAGTATATTTTCATCACTGGTGTCTTCGTTACTCATGTACTTTGTCTTGGAGAAATTTACGTCAAGTCCCACTTTTCTTGCTTGGTGGTGGAGATCTGTGATCATCTGGATCATTTCATTCTTATTGTTTGCTATAATTACAATGTTATCTGCGAATCTCAGGTTGTTTAGCCGATCGCCAGCTATCAGAAGGTCATTTTCGTCCCAATTCAACAAGATCGTTGTAAATAACTTAGGCGCTATTAAATCGCCCTGCCTTACTCCTCTGTTCACTGGGACCTTGTTTGTCAGTTCTTGGTTTACCATAACTTTGAGTGTTGCTCGTTCATATATTCTGGTTATCAGTTCGCTGTATCTGTGATCTATACGAGCATTTTTAAGACCTCTTATAAGCGCCCATTTTTCCACTGTGTCGAAAGCCTTGCGAAAATCTACAAATGTGAGCCACATTGGTATATTATGTTCGGTGGAGTTGTCGATTAGTATTCTCAATGTGTGCAAGTGCTCAATCGTACTGAAGCCTGATCTGAATCCAGCCTGTTCTATCGGTTGGTATAATTCCATTTTGTGTTCCAGTCTGTTTGTTATGATTCGTGAGAACAGCTAGTAAACTTGGGAAAGTAAACTAATTGGCCGGTAGTTTTCTAGGTTTTCGGGGTCACCTTTTTTGTATATTAAGATGACTATGGCGTTTTCCCAGTCTTCTGGTATATTTCCACATTTGAGGCATTCATTAAAAAGATCTTTTAATTCATTCATTAGAGCTTCACCTCCGCATTGTAACATTTCAGATATAATATCATCCTCTCCAGCCGCTCTTCCACTTTTCATCATCATATATATATATATATATATATATATATATATATATATATATATATACGAGGCTGGTTTGAAAAGTCCGTGCAAAGTCCGAGAGATGGCACCATCGGCGCGTATCGAGGTCATGTTTAGTTAGTAGCATCTCTTGAATGAACGCACACCAAGTTTCAGCCATATTGGTCTATTTCTTTGTGTTTGGCATTTGTGTGAAATCAAGGAAGTCGAGTGATTTTCAAGAAATGGACGAAAAAGAATTTCGTGTGGTGATTAAACATTACTTTATGAAAGGCAAAACGCCTCAGGAGACTAAAGAGAAGCTTAATAAACATTATGGTGACTCCGCACCTTCGATTAGAACAGTTTATAAGTGGTTTCAAAATTTTCGGACTGGCCATATGGGCACAAGTGACGCTGAACGTTCTGGACGGCCTGTGGAGGTTACGACTCCAGAAATCATTGATCAAATCCATGATATGGTGATGGATGACAGAAGAGTTAAGGTGCGTGAGATTGCTAGTGCAGTGGGGCATCTCGACTGAACGGGTACATAATATTTTGCATAAACATTTGGACATGAGAAAGCTATCCGCAAGATGGGGTGCCGCGATTGCTCACTCTTGACCAAAAACGGAATCGTGTGAAGTGTTGCAAGGATGGTTTGCAGCTGTTCAAGAAGAATCCGGAGGACTTTAAGTGTCGTTTCGTCACTGTGGATGAAACATGGATACATTACTATACTCCTGAGACCAAACAACAATCTAAACAATGGGTTACCAAGGGGAATCTGCACCAAAAAAGGCGAAGACCGTTCCTTCGGCCGGAAAGGTTATGGCGACTGTCTTTTGGGATTCGCAAGGGATAATCCTCATCGACTATGTGGAAAAGGGTAAAACTATTACAGGTGAATATTATTCATCCTTATTGGACCGTTTGAAAACCCGAGCTGCAAGAAAAAACGCCCGCGATTGGCCCACAAGAAAGTCCTTTTCCATCACGACAACGCACCAGCACACACCTCAGCAGTTGTGGTCGCAAAATTAATGGAAATAGGATTCCAACTCGTTTCACATCCCCCCTATTCTCCAGACTTGGCTCCCTCGGACTACTATTTGTTCCCCAATTTGAAGAAATGGCTGGCGGGACAAAGATTTTATTCAAACGAGGAGGTGATTGCAGACACTAATGGATATTTTGCAGACTTGGACAAATCCTATTATTCGGAAGGGATCAACAAACTAGAACATCGTTGGACGAAGTATATAAGCCTAAAAGGAGACTATGTCGAAAAATTAAAAAAGGTTTACCCAAACACATAAGTAGTTTTTATTTTTGCACGGACTTTTCAAACCAGCCTCGTATATATATAATGCAACATCTCTCTGTCTGTCCGTTAGTGCGCGTATCACTCGAGAACCACTTATCCGATTTACGTTTTTTTTTTTTTAATTTATACATTTGTTCTTTGGCCAGGTTATCTATAATCTTTTATAATATATATAAAATGAAACTTCTCTCTGTTTGCCTGTCTATCCGTTAGTGCGCTCGAGAATTACTAATACGATTTAACGTTTTTTTTTTTTAATCATACATATGTTCTCTGGCCAGGTTATATAATAATAATAATCTGTATAATATATAAAACGCAACGTCTGTCTGTCCGTTAGGGTGCTTATCATTCGAGAACCACTTATCCGATTTACGTGTTTTTCTTTTTAATTCTTAATATTTATCAAAAAAAACTATAATATATATAAAACCAGTCATCTATCGGTCTGTGGCCCAGTGTGTAGGCATGCTTACATACCTAGACTTACACCAGCCAAAGATTCAAAGTGTTTTATTTAACCTAGTTTATTAGTTATTACGCATACCGAAAACTTATTTTTTTATCAGAACGTGCCTTGATAAAGTAAGAAAGTACAAATTTAATTTCATGATTTGCAGCTTCTAAAGAAATGCAAGTAACTATTAACGTTGTTGATAGATCTAATTGTTGTGCATGTTGCTCACTTTATTAAAAGATAGGAAATCTTCGCGATAAAATCGTGGGAACCATTATATTTATACTGTGTAAATATTGTGAAATAAAAACGGAAGAAATTTTGTATATTTCCTACAATATTATGAAAACTTTGGATACCGTTACAATTACTATATACGCCATATATAACACTTGTATTTTCTTTGACGGACTTAAAAGAGTTAACTTAGTACTATAAAAATCCCAAGTATCATATTTTACGAGGATGGATTGAAAAGTTCGCGGCCTAGTCAAGAAATCAAAATAAAATACTTACAAAAATATTTTTATTTTTCGACGTAATCTCCACCTACCTCTAAGCACTTCTTCCACCTGCTTTCCAAAGCTTCTACACCTGAAGAAGATTCCTGAAGGTCTTCAAAGTACTGGTTAACTGTAGCTTCGACTTCTTCATTTGATGAAAATTTCTAGCCACCGAGGTGTTTTTTAAGGTTGGGAAACAGATGAAAGTCCGAGGGTGCCAAATCAGGAGAATAAGTCGGGTGGGGCAGCAATTCGCGAGCGTTGTCCTGATGGAACAAAACTTTCTTTCTCAGTAATCCTGGGCGTTTCTCTTTACTCTTCTCTTGACGTAAACGATGCAAAAGGGTGCAATAGTCAGTCGAGTTTATTATTGCGCCTTTCGGAAGATAGTCCACCATAATCATACCTTTAGCATCCCAAAAAAACTGATACAATCACTTTTCCAGCCGACAGAATTTCCTTCGCTTTCTTTAGGATCGGTTCACCAGATCTTTTCCACTGCTTGGATTGTTGTTTTGACTCTGGAGTATAGTGGTGAACCCAGGTTGAGAAAATCTTACGGATCAGCCTCAAACATCTCCAAACAGTCGCGAGAAATCGTGAGTCGAATTCGTTTTTGTTCAACTGAAAGCAATCTTGGGACCCACCTAGCGGAAATCTTAGAAAATCCGAGTTCGTTGACAATGATGTTTTGTGTTCGTTCATATGAGATGTCTATAGTGCCTGCAATCTCCCTGATAGTTAATCTACGGTCTTTCAATATGAGATCACACACTTTGCCGATGTTTTCTTTAGTCGTAGACTTGGTGGGCCGACCAGAGCGAGGGTCATCTTTGATGGTCTCTCGTCCACGTTTAAATTCTGCAAACAATTTTTTTTTACAGTTGTATATGACGGAGCAAAGACTAGTGTTGTTTTCATATCATCGTGGATCTCCTTTAGTGTTAATCTTTTTTAAGCAGCTACTTGACCGTACGTGGTTAAATTTTTTCCATTTTCCCAAAAACGCTGCACTTGGTCTCACTAAACTCGTTCTAATTTAAAAACCACAAATTTCTACAGCAACAAAATTTTACACTGTGACAATCAAAGAAAGTATGAACTTATTGAGGGTACTATAATAAAAATATTATAATTATTTTTTGGTGAGGCCGCGAACTTTTCAGTCCATCCTCGAAGTTGACATGCTTAAGATATTGGTAACAGTTCTGCCTTTACATCACTATGTTTCAAAATGGTGGATTTATAGGTTTTCAGTTGCCCACATTGACTTCACAAGGGATTTATTCTATTCCTTACCTTCGAAACATACTAAATTGACTCTATTTGGTAAAATTTTTTTGAGCTACTTAGTAAAAATTTTTCCGGTTGGTACCAGGAATATGTGTGTGTGTGTGTGTTTCATTGTTTTAATCAAATCGTTTCTTAATTACTTCAATAAATTATTTTAGCAAACTAGCAAACTAAAAATAAATTCAAAAATAAAATAAAAGCAGAAAATAAGTTTAGGATATGCAAAAATGCTGGTTATAGATGAGAATAAGTGCTTAATGTTTCAAGTGTAAATATCTTTAATCAATCGGCAAATCTAAATTATTGTATATGCTTGTTGCGCACATTATCGAGTGTAGGAATGTGCAAAAAAATACAATCTCGTAAATAATAGATGTTTCGGTTAATAATGTCGATTTTGCTAAGAGATCGCCCTTACTAATACACTAGCTGGTATAGATCAGGTAAATATACGCCATTAAAAGCCAGTTCGTTATTAATTGTCATTGTGCGAAAAAACATAGCTCTTCATAGCTTAGCCGAAAAACACATTTTGCGGGGAAGTTTAATAACCTTCTTTCATTTGAAGAAAACGACTGCTGAAAGTTATCGATTGTTGGTTGAAGCTTATGGTGAACATGCTCCAACCCAAAAAACTTGGGTAGACCCAGGCCAGCCTTCAATATCACAATCAGTGCGCAATATACAGGGAAAGAAAGCTTTGCTGTGTATTTAGTGGGATAGTAAAGGAGCTGTGTATTACGAACTGCTGAAATCTAGTGGAGCGATTTCTGGCGGTCGATACCGACAACAATTAATAAAGTTGAACCGAACATTAAAGGAAAAACGACCAGAATACGCCCAAAGACACGATGAAGTCATTTTTCAAGATGACAATACTCGGCCTCATGTGGCAAAATGTGTTAAAAACTATTTAGAAAACATCAAATGAGACGTTCTACCCCACCCGCCCTATTCACCAGACTTAGCCCCTTCAGATTACCACTTATTACGATCGATGCAGCACGGACTTTCAGAACAACACTTACATTCTTACGAGTAAGTTAAAATTTGGCTTGATGAATGGTTGACCTCAAAAGATGGTTCTTCTGGCGGAATGCATTCTTTGACAGAAAGATGAGAAAAAGTCCTAGCTAACGATTGCCAATACTTTAATTATTAAGGCAAATTCATTTTGGGACGAAAAATAAACGTTTAAATGTTGCGAAATAATTGACATTATTAACCGAAACACCTATTAGGATCTTTATATCAGCTCTTAGCGTTTACTTTCTATGGATTTTAGAGAGATTTTGCAACGCTTATTTTTCACATACCTTTGTCCTTATTATTATTTCAAACATGCGCAGTATTAACGTGAAGGAATTTCAAGGTTAGGCTTGTGTTCATCTTCTGTAAACTTAGGGGATTCTTTTTCATTCATTTCATGATTAAGCACACCGGTTATTAGTACTTATTATTAAAAAAAAAACTCGTAAATCGGATAAATGATTCCCGAGTGATAAGCGCACCAACGGACAGACAGAGAGACGTTGCGTTTTATAATATCTATAAAAGAGAAGAAAATTAACGGAGTTTCACCTTTGCGGTTAAAGTTATAAGCTTCCTTGGTTTTTTCCCCTTTGATTGTAATTTTGTCATTACCAGTGGTCTATCTTTTGTTTGGTTTCAATAAATAAAAATTGACGAATCTATCAGCATTGATTCTTTAGTGGAGTCTAAGAATTAACCTTTATTAATCAATAACTGTCATTGACGAATCTATCAGCACTGACTCTTTAGCAGGGGTCTAAGAATTAATCTTTATTGATCGACAGTTTTCATTGACAAATCTATCAGCATTGATTCCTTAGCAAAACCTAAGAATCAACCTTTATTAATATAATAGTCTCACGTTACTTTCTACCTGGAATATTATTCTATGAATAACTTTTAGCAGCACTGGTATAACAGCTAAAGACGAATCAAAAGAGACTCGCATTTTAGAAGTCACCAAAAGTGTTCATCGTATTTGCTGAACCATCCCAAGACGTGTTTCGCCGTATCACGGCTCCTTAGCTGGGCTAGGTTGAGCAAATACGAGAACACTATTTTTAGTCCTTACCCAGGTACTAACGGAAAACTGTGACAAATAGATGCTTATACTGCACTCTGTCCGTGACTTACAAAGTCTTTTCAAGCAGAGCGGCACAGCACGGCTGGCACTTATTGCAGAAACGCACCTTTCTCGAGCTTACCGCTCGAAGGCATAGATGGCAGCATTGGTATAACAATTAAAGACGAATCGAAAGATCGCATTTTTAGAAGTCATCAAAAGTGTTCTTCGTATTTGCTGTCATCTATGCCAGACAGACCAATGAAAATGGGATGTGTGGTTTCGTGCACTACGGATCCCGAAATGTAAAGAAATGCAGAAATATAATATCGGAGGATTTTTTCACAAATACGATAAGTCCCTTTAGTAGGTGAAATAAAGTATTGTCTCGGTGTAATTTATATTTTGGCGATGTGAAAGTGTATGATTGCTGCAATGTCTTATGATTTACTAGCAAAAATCCCTTTCTCGATCCCTACACCGCTCCATACAAATTTTTCATTGTTGGAAGCAGTAATGCAGGTCGTCTTCTGGACGGTTCATCATAATCTCAGTCGCTTTTTTTTTCACTGCGTCAACGGACTCAAAACGGGTTCCTTTCAACGCACTGTTCACTCTGGAAAACAAAAAAGTCACATGGGCAAGGTTAGGCGAGTAGGGTGGATGCTCAAACACGGGGATTTCTGATCTTTTACGTTTCGAGTCTTTTTCCTACTCACACGTTCACTAAGAATAATCAAAACCTGTTTATAGTAAACTTGGTTTACAGCTTGACCTTCAGACACCCAATCAATGTGAAAGATAAGATACTAGAGTGGCCCTCACAATCTCCAGACGCCAACCCTATTGAAAACGTTTGGGCCCTTGTAAAGAAAAAGCTCAGAGGAAGGACTTTGACTCAGTTGTCTCGCGAGATTCAAAAAAATTTCAGAGTATGCAGAAGATCTCGTCGATAGCACGTCTGAAAGATACGAGGCGATTACTGATGCAGGAGGCGATTAGACAACTTACTAAGGTAATAACGCCGTTATTAGCACACTAAAGAATGCATTGATGGCAAAGAACTGTTTTCGAAACACATTTTTCCAATACGAATGGTCACGTTCTTACTTGACATACTGTATAATTACTTGTCTAATTTAATTTACCAGTCAAGATAGCCACAAAACTCAAACCTGGTTAATCTGAACATAAATTCTATGTACGTATGAATGCAATGAAACCATTATGAATAATTTTTGTTAATATTTTTTAGCTGCCATCAGTTTCGAGTTAAAATATCTCGAGTAAAAAAAATCTTCCTTCAACCAACTGGACAAACGTTGCACTTCCTTGTTATTTATTGACTTGATTTTCCTTAAAAGTTTTTAAATAGTTTAATTCCAAGTAGTATTTCGAGACTTAACGTTTTCATCACTAGTAGAACCATAATTATAGGGGTTATTATATAAATTGGAATTGGAAAATTACTTCACAGTATACTGAAGTCAGCCTAAGAAAGGTTCTAAAATTATAGTCGACACTAAGATTTTTACTGTCTAATATGTCACCAGTTAATTTCTTTAGTGAAGAAACTTTAAAATATCTTGTTAAAAATAAATTACAGTTATGTACAAGTGACAAGTTGAAGTATTCGTTACAAGAATGCAGTAAAAATGAAAATATTCTATGTCTTAAATTGACTGGAGAAAACGAAAAACTTAAGATGGATCACCTGATGATAAAAATAAAAGATGATGAAGACTTTCCTCGGAAACAGCTCGAATTCTCAAGCACTTTGAACAATCTCTTCACCATTCAAGATGACAACAAGAATGTGTATTTAGGATTTGCTAAAAAGGGCATGTCATATCCATATAGAAACAATTTAGAAAACCTCAGCACTATTCTGAAGAATCTTGCCTATTTTCAAGCTAATAATTTAGTAAACAGAAAAGAAATACCATTCACAATTGTAAGTACAAGATAGAAGAAATTTCTGAGTCTTAGTTTCCTTGGACCATTTTTAAAACTTTAGATCAACCTCAAGTAAATAATGTAATATCAAAAATTACAAAATGAAGTTAATGAACTTTTTGAGAATGGACTTTTAGTTAAAAGCGTAGGAAATATTTTTGCTAACAATGTTTTTATAACAGGTTTAGAGAAAATGTGTTTTTTTAGATTTGGGATACGAAATGGTCAGATCTCCTGTTTATGATGCTTTAGTTTATATTTTTGCTTTAAGTGATGAACAGTTCAGGCAGCACAATTTAAAATCATTATTAAGATTGTATTATGAAACATTCATTGAAGCTTTGAACAAAAATAATAATAGTGTTACTGCGTCTAGTTTTGATATAAATGTTTTTGAACATCATTTGAAGATATTCCGTTCAATCGTCAAGTTTGAATTGTCACTATATTTAATTCAAAAAGAAAAAAAGACCCATGAAGAAAGAAGAAATTTGGAAGAGTTATTAAATAACATTTTGTATTATTTAAAATATCCTCAAGTTAGTTATGAAGACTGTTTGGAAGCAGTTTCAAAAAGTTGGAAACTACGAAGTTTAAGCTTGTAGATTACCAATTGGTTCCTCTAGATGAGAAAAATGGATGTCTTGGAGAGTATTTCTTCCTTAAATCTCAAGTAGAATATTCAGGCAAAATTGAAGAACTTAGCATGTTTGCAAAAATCCTCAATACCGACAATTCAGTTTTACAACAACTTGCGCAATCTGGCCCATCTTTAAATGAACAATTCTTTTACAGAACTTTAATACCACTATTTAGAAATACGGTCTCGAATCTATCCTTGTATTTTGCAGCAGAATGCTACTTTGACAGACTAGATGATGTCCTTATCTTTGAGGATCTGGCAAAATTGAACTATAAACCATTTAGTCCAAATGCGCGAATTAGCTATGATGTTTCAAAGATTAAGTTTTTTAAAAGCTGCCAAGTTACAATACATGCACACTTATATTGGAAGAGCGTTATGTCAAAATGTAAGGGTACAAAAAGTAAGGTTAGGTAATATTTATGGAGAGTATATGAAAGATTGGATTTTTGAGGTTAGAGAAGGCTTGCCAAAAACTCCAGTAAATATTTATTGATTCCAAGCCAGGAATGGAATGAACTCATTGATACTTTTGTAGATATTCCAAAAGATATTTCTTTGGAAGAGTTTCATAAGCGAGTAGATGATATATGTGATGTTTTTTTGCAAAGAGTAAATCATCCAGCAGAGCAGTTTAGAAATGTTGTTTGTCATGGAGATTACTATATCAGTAATCTTCTTGTAAAATATGATGAAAATAATATTGGCGAAAGTATTTATATGGTAGACTTTCAAGGCTTGAGGTATGCTCCAATTGTTGGAGATATTTTAATGTTTGTCGTATTCTAGTGTAGACAAAGAAGAAAGAGACAAATATTTAAATAAATGCTAGAAGAATATTATCAAGAAATGAAAAGAATAATGTCTGAATTTAAATATGATATAAACAAATTTTACACTCCTTCGGAATTTAGAGAGTGTGTAAAATATATGAAACCAGTTGCAATTTTAGCAGCAATTTTTTATGGTCCGATAATGGCAATACCATCAGACAAACGAAATGAAATCATTTCTGATAAAATTAAATTTGAATATTACTTTCACAAAAATAGAAGAGAATATATAAAATATTTATTGTCAATTTCTGAATATGTTCAAATATATTTTAGAGGATTGATTGAGGATTTGTATAATGTTTGCATAAATTAGTTGTATTTTTACTTTCGTAAACTATAAATAACTGTATCAGGACTAATTGTATCGTAAATAAATAGTATTTTATGAAGTGTAAGATTACGTTTTATATGGATTTTTAGTGTTCCGTACGGAACACTTATGAGATCCTTCTTGTCTGTCACATCTGATTTTCTCCAAAACCAATTGACACAGAAAGTTAAAGTTTGACACTTACATAGAAACTGATGGTCTCATCAGAGCTGTGTAATTTTGAAAGTTAAATTTTGACTTAAGGGATAAAAAAAACTTTTTTTGCCAGGTCATCAAGTGTCAAATGACCGTTTGTTAAAACACGAGCTCAAAAATATATAATAATGTAATACTTGCGCACACTTTTTTTATGTTAATAGGTGATTTCGGTTAATAATGTCGATTTTTTCACAACATTTAAGCGTTTGTTTCCATCACAAAATAAATTACCTTAATAATCAAAGTATTGGCGATCGTTAACTATGACTTTTCCCCCCATCTTTCTGTCAAGGAATAGATTCCACACCAGATGAACTTTTCATCTTTTGAGGCCAACCATTCATCAAGCCAAATTTTTCACTTCTTCGTAAGAATGTGAGTGTTCTGAAAGTCCGTGCTGCATCGATCAAAATAGTCGGTACTCTGAAGGGGCTAAGTCCGCTGAATACGGCGGTTGGGATTGATGTTTTCCAAATAGTTTTTAACACCTTTTGCAACATGAGGCCGAGCATTGTCATGTTGAAAAAGACTTTACCGTATCTTTGGGCGTATTCTAATCCTTTTTTCTTCAATGTTCGGTTCAACTTTATCAACTGTTATCGATATCGATCACCAGAAATCGTTTCACCAGGTTTTCAGCAGTTCATAATACACAGCCCCTCTACTATCCTACCAAATACACAGCAAAAGCTTTCTTTCCCTCTAGATTGCGCACTGGTTGTGATGTTGAAGGCTGGCCTGGCTCGATCCAGGTTTCCTTCAAATGAAAGAAGGTTATTAAACTTCCCCGCAAAACGTCTTTTTCTGCTACGAACACGACATATTCGAAGCTCTGAAGAACTATATTTTTCGCATAACGGCAATTAATAACAAACTGCCTTTGATGGCATATGTTTACCTTCTAAAATACCATAGATGTCACTAGTCTATACCAACAAGTGTATTAGTAACGCCATCTCTTAGCAAAATCGACATTATTAACCGAACCACCTATTATTTTTAAAAAATTGCGAGAAATCGCTGTCCCCCCCTTATCTCGAAAAGTACTGATCAAAAAATTTTTGAAAAAATATTGGAATATTCTCCACAGGGTGCAGATTGAACGAAAATTATCACGAGTGCATTACCTTTAATAATTTATCTGATATATAAAGAAAACAAAAATTTTAAAGTCATCAGTTTTCAGTAAAGATCGGAAAAAAAACTTTATTGAAAACTCATTTGGGGTGTGTTTTGTGAAGTCATTTGCAGTAATCAACCTACGGAACACTAATTGCGCAAGTCTGACTTGCACTTGGCCTGTTATTTAAGAGCAAAATTAGAAAAAAGAGAAAGTTTTCTTTAAGTTTTTAATGATTTCCTAATATCAAGTATACTTTTAGCTGAAACTGAAAAAAAAAATTGTCCGACTTTTCTGACCATTTTTTACTGCTTTGAACGTAAAATTGCCGGCGGCGGCGGCGCACTACAGCAAGTAAATTTTCATATTTTAAAACTCAATTTTTAAACAAAACAGTGTGTTTATTTTTAATTATTCTTATATTGAAACTTAAGGTATAATAATGATATATGCACAAGGATTTTTTCTCAATACTACATTTTATTTAAATATTTAAAACTTACTGTATGCCCATTTCAAATCATACAAAAAAAATTGTTTTAAGTTTTACAAATTATAAAGCAACAAAAATAAAAACTATTAGTATCATCGGAAAGCTGAAAGTCTCCTCTTCAAAAAGCTATCTTTTAATTTTTTTTTTTACTCTGAAAACAACTAATATCGATTAACCTTCGAACAGTGCGCATAGACTTTTTCAAATTAACCTGTTTGGGCGCGCTACACTTTTTCTATTACCTATACGAATTTTTAATCAATTGTCACGCTAATAAAAAAGGTCTGGAAAAAATCTATATACTATTTTTGTAAAATTTCCGCCTCTTTCACGTGGTACTATTAGCTTTTCGATATCTTTTTTATTTTTCGAATAACCGGTTTTTTATTTTATTTTAGCAAACTTTATTTTTATCGTATTCTACGTCCAAAAAATATGTGTGCCAATATGCAGCCTGTTAACATTTAGTGAAAGCTCAGAACTCCTAGTCACTGGATTAATAATGATTCAAAGTCAAAACTAACCAAGATATTTCCAGGGTCCAACTGTATAACATAGGTTCAAACTTCCAATTAAATGATGTGTGTTTTTAATATATGAATCAGTTCTTTCTAGAAATGGTTTAAGAAATGTGAAAGATATTTACTTATTTTGGATTTGCAGGCAATATTGTAATATATTCGTTCAGAGAAAACCAGTCGGTATAAGCTTGAATTCCTTCGAATTCATTCACTTTTGTAGGGTCGAAGAGGAAAAATGCCTGAAGATACCTTATATACAAGAGTCGAGACGTCCTTTTTTCCCTTGTACTAGGTTATTCAGGGGAAAAATGTTGATTTGTTAATTTGGAAACGTTACAGGTCTACGCGAGACAGCGAAAGCACAGAATCTCGATTTATGATACTCTGTACGAGGCTGGTTTGAAAAGTCCGTGCAAACTCCGAGAGATGGCACCACCGGCGCGTATCGAGGTCATGTTTAGTTAGTAGCATCTCTTGAATGAACGCACACCAAGTTTCAGCCATATTGGTCTATTTCTTTGTGTTTGGCATTCGTGTGAATCAAGGAAGTCGAGTGATTTTCAAGAAATGGACGAAAAAGAATTTCGTGTGTGGTGATTAAACATTACTTTATGAAAGGCAAAACGCCTCAGGAGACTAAAGAGAAGCTTGATAAACATTATGGTGACTCTGCACCTTCGATTAGAACAGTTTATAAATGGTTTTAAAATTTTCGGACTGGCCATATGGGCTCAAGTGACGCTGAACGTTCTGGACGGCCTGTGGAGGTTACGACTCCAGAAATCATTGTTCAAATCCATGTTATGGTGATGGATGACAGAAGAGTGAGTTAAGGTGCGTGAGACTGCTAGTGCTGTGGGCACCTCGACCGAACGGGTACATAATATTTTGCATAAACATTTGGACATGAGAAAGCTATCCGCAAGATGGGTGCCGCGATTGCTCACGCTTGACCAAAAACGGAATCGTGTGAAGTGTTGCAAGGATGGTTTGCAGCTGTTCCAGAAGAATCCGAAGGACTTTAAGCGTCGTTTCGTCACTGTGGATGAAACATGGATACATTATATACTCCTGAGACCAAACAACAATCTAAACAATAGGTTACCAAGGGGGAATCTGCACCAAAAAAAGGCGAAGACCGTTCCTTCGGCCGGAAAGGTTATGGCGACTGTCTTTTGGGATTCGCAAGGTATAATCCTCATCGACTATCTGGAAAAGGGTTTTAAAAACTATTACAGGTGAATATTATTCATCGTTATTGGACCGTTTGAAAACCGAGCTGCAAGAAAAACGCCCGCGATTGGCCCACAAGGAAGTCCTTTTCTATCACGATAACGCACCAGCACACACCTCAGCAGTTGTGGTCGCAAAATTAATGGAAATAGGATTCCAACTCGTTTCACATCCCCCCTATTCTCCAAACTTGGCTCCCTCGGACTACTATTTGTTTCCCAATTTGAAGAAATGGCTGGCGGGACAAAGATTTTATTCAAACGGGGAGGTGATTGCAGACACTAATGGATAGGGATCAACAAACTAGAACATCGTTGGACGAAGTGAATAAGCTAAAAGGAGACTATGTCGAAAAATAAAAAAAGGTTTACCCAAACACATAAGTAGTTTTTATTTTTGCACGGACTTTTCAAACCAGCCTCGTATTACTGGCATTTTATCTTTAAATATAACATGTGGTCATTCGTTAGGGTATTTCTGCCATCTCCAGTCATGTATTTGTCACATTGGGCACGACGCGGTTTTTCAAAGCGATAAAAAAAGAGTTATTGGGATTAGTCTTGAAAGAAACATCTTTGTTTTTGAACATATTATTTTTATTAATTTTCTTTTATCAAACTTTAAACAATTTAGTGAATACGAAACATTAAAACTAAATTGAATAATTAGTTCAAAATATATTAAACTTAATTAAAATAAATTTCCCTTAAGAGTCAAAAAGGACGATAATTAGTTTAGACAAACAATTTAATAAAGTTATAATACCAAGTCAAATTTCGACATAAAACAAATATTTTTATGGGACTTTTATGACTTTATGACGATCCTTTTAGCAAAAAAATTTTGGATAAACATTTGTTTAAAATTTTATTTATTTTACCCCAGTAACTTAAACTTATTTGGAAAACATTTTGTATGAAAAGTGTTTTTTTAAGGCTCGAACACAATTTTACTTCTTAGTACAGTATGTTCGACAAAATTCAATTTTGGCATAAGCTAGTTTAAATAACTAAATAGAATTTTGTGTGTCCTTAAATACAGGGTTTTAATTTGTAAAATTTGAAACAAAGTGGCAGAAGAACTGAAACGAGCTGTAGGAAGAACTGGTCTAGAATTAACATACAAAAGACCAAACTCATGATTAATCTGGTATTAAGTGAAGAAATAAACATATCTATTTACACTGACTTTGCCAAGGCTTTCGATAGGCTCAACATTGATATTCCTATAAAGAAGCTTGATGCTCATGGTATACATGAAGACTTGCTGGATTGGGTAAGGTCTTATCTCTAAAATAGGAGACAAATTGTAAAAGTCAATAACTTTCTATCTAGTCCTGTAAGAGTCAACTCTGGGGTTCCTCAGGGTGCTCATTTGGCATCGATTCTATTCAATATTTTTGTGAATGATGTTACACAATGTTTTAGGTTTAGTGATTTTTTAATGTATACTGATGACATCAATATCTTTTCACCTATTTTGGATTCTGATTCAACGTTAAGACTACAAAGTGATCTCAACAGATTTTATGAGTGGTGCATAAACAATAATTTATCTCTAAACATTCCAAAATGTAAATATATTCAATTTAGTAGGTTGCACAATGTTGTAATAAATAAATATCACCTTAATAATGTTTGCTTGGAAAATGTTGACGTGATTAGAGATCAGTGTAATTTTTAATAGTAAAATTTCTTCTCTCCCATACAGGTTTGCAGAAACAAAGCGATGCGAATGTTAGGCTTGATTTCAATAATGTAAAAGCCATAAAAATTTTATATATCTCGCTGGTGAGACCATACTTGGAAAACTGTTCTAATGTGTGGTCACCTTACTTTTTATCGCATCAGAAAATGCTTGAGGCTATGTATTTGAGAACACACTTCTCAAATACATAGCCTTTAAGAGTCATATACGAGGCTGGTTTGAAAAATCCGTGCAAAGTCCGAGAGATGGCACCACCGGCGCGTATCGAGGTCATGTTCAGTTAGTAGCATCTCTTGAATGAACGCACACCAAGTTTCAGCTATATTGGTCTATTTCTTTATGTTTGGCATTCGTATGAATCAAGGAAGTCGAGTGATTTTCAAGAAATATACGAAAAAGAATTTCGTGTGGTGATTAAACATTACTTTATGAAAGGCAAAACGCCTCAGGAGACTAAAGAGAAGCTTGATAAACATTATAGTGACTCTGCACCTTCGATTAGAACAGTTTATAAGTGGTTTCAAAATTTTCGGACTGGCCATATGGGCACAAGTGACGCTGAACGTTCTGGACGGCCTGTGGAGGTTACGACTCCAGAAATCACTGATCAAATCCATGATATGGTGATGGATGACAGAAGAGTTAAGGTGCGTGAGATTGCTAGTGCTGTGGGCATCTCGACTGAACGGGTACATAATATTTTGCATAAACATTTGGACATGAGAAAGCTATCCGCAAGATGGGTGCCGCGATTGCTCACGCTTGACCAAAAACGGAATCGTGTGAAGTGTTGCAAGGATGGTTTGCAGCTGTTCCAGAAGAATCCGGAGGACTTTAAGCGTCGTTTCGTCACTGTGGATGAAACATGGATACATTACTATACTCCTGAGACCAAACAACAATCTAAACAATGGGTTACCAAGGGGGAATCTGCACCAAAAAAGGCGAAGACCGTTCCTTCGGCCGGAAAGGTTATGGCGACTGTCTTTTGAGATTCGCAAGCGATAATCCTCATCGACTATCTGGAAAAGGGTAAAACTATTACAGGTGAATATTATTCATCGTTATTAGACCATTTGAAAACCGAGCTGCAAGAAAAACGCCCGCGATTGGCCCACAAGAAAGTCCTTTTCCATCACGACAACGCACCAACGCACACCTCAGCAGTTGTGGTCGCAAAATTAATGGAAATAGGATTCCAACTCGTTTCACATCCCCCCTATTCTCCAGACTTGGCTCCCTCGGACTACTATTTGTTCCCAATTTGAAGAAATGGCTGGCGGGATAAAGATTTTATTCAAACGAGGAGGTGATTGCAGACACTAATGGATATTTTGCTCACTTGGACATATTCTATTATTCGGAAGGGATCAACAAACTAGAACATCGTTGGACGAAGTGTATAAGCCTAAAAGGAGACTATGTCGAAAAATAAAAAAGGTTTACCCCAAACACATAAGTAGTTTTTATTTTTGCACGGACTTTTCAAACCAACCTCGTAGTAGTAGATTCAATTGATTAAAATCAACTTGAAAACCGCCTTCTTATCGTTAAAAACTCGAAGAGGCTCAGCAGAGGTCATACTGGCCTATAAATTGTTACATCGGCTGTACAACTGCCCGGAATTGCATTCTGTACTCAATTTTCATGTACCACCGAGATTACTTCGAGAGCAAAGATGTTTTGAGCTTCGTCAGCATAGAACCGTGCATAGTCAATATGGTGGTATTAATAGAAAAATGATGAACTGCAATTTGGCAAATATAGATTTATTTTATGTATCACTGTATGGTTTAAAAAAATTCTTAAAGATGGTCAATCTTTAGGGGGTGTGGAAGTGCTGCCAGCTACAATATGTGTGTTTAACTATAAGTTTTAAATGTGAATGCCTAGTTTTTAAAATCTTAATATTTTCTTTTTTTAACGTGTCTTTTTAGCGTTGTTTGTTGTTTTTTTTAGATATACTTCGGGAAAGGCATCTGTCTAGTTTTAATTTTTAGTTTATACCTGTATACTGTATTCAATTATAAGTACTACTGTAACTGATTGAGCTTTGCCCGTTCGATTAAAGAATAAAAGAAATAAAGAATATCTGGACAAACTATACAGCAAGTAGACGACTACAAGTATTTGGGGCACGACATAAAATTGTGCAGAGACAATCAAACATGCGAGATCCAGAGAAGAATTGGCTTGGGTGGGCAGCTTTCGGAAGGCCACATAATACGTTTAAGAACAACGATATGCCTTTACGTCTAACACGAAAAGTATTCGAGCAATGTATAATGCTAGTCATGACATACGGAGCTGAAACTCTAACTCTGACAAGGGAGGCTACACAGAAATTAAAAGTAGCACAGCTTGCAATGGAAAGGTCAATGGTAGGCGTTACAAGAAGAGATAAAACATCGAACAGAATCATTAAAGATCGTATAAAGATAGTAGATATTATAAAACGTATTACGGAGCTGAAATGGAGGTGGGCCGGTCATGTGGCGCACCTGACGGACAATAGGTGGACGAAGAGAGTTGAGTGGAGAACACGGCAAGACAAAAGAAGCAGAGGCTGACCACCTAGCCGATGGACGGACGACCTAAAGAGAATTGTCCAGAACTGGATGGCGAAAGCACAACGTCGAGGGGATTGGAAGGACTTGGAGGAGGTCTATGACCAGCAGTGGCCGAGAGAGGGTGGATGATGAGTAAAATAAAGTTAAGTAATTTCCGATCTTCAAATGATCCAATAGAATATGGAAAACATCAGCAAATAACAAGGAATAATTTTACAACAATCACGAGCTACTGATATTAATACTATGCTTTTTTTTTTTTATTGGTCTAGCACACGTGCTGCAGGGAAGTCCCTAAAGCGCTCCAGGAGCGGCACGAGTGCGGAGTGCTTACGTATCAGTTGACCTGAAATAATGAAATTTGAAGTCGTACATGTTATAAAATTGGCCAAACCGAAAACATCTGTTGGACCCGATGGCATTCCCAATAGGTTCCTTAAGATGATCGAGCAAGATAATATTCAGTTACTTGTAAAACTATTCAATGATATTTATGCCACCGGCGAAACAAAGAGCAAGACACTATAATGACTATAGACTGCTAAGCTTGCTGTGTCATACCTTGAAAGTGTGTATTCCTCAGAATCATTCATGACAAAATCAGAAAAAAGTGTGAAGAAGATCTGGGCAACTCACAATTCGGATTCAGAAATAATCTTAGAAAACGAGAGACACTCTTTGCTTTGAACGTTCTGCTCCAGAAGTGCAGAAACCAACACCGGAATGTGTTTGTCTGCTTTATAGAATATGAGAAGGCTTTTGATAGGGTAAAGTATACACAATTAATCGAAATACTTCAAAACACAGGAGTTGACAACAATCTGTATTGGAGACAAATGGCATCAGTGAAATTTGGAGAGATTATATCAGAGGATGTTGCCATCCAACAAGGAGTGAGACAGGGCTGCGTACTCTCGCCGTTGCTGTTTAACCTTTACTCTGACAAAATATGCAAAACAGCTTTATGTGAACAACCATATGAAGAGAAGGCGAATGGAGAGTTCATTAATACAGTAAGATATGCGGACGATACTATTATCTTGAGTGACAGGACTGAAGACCTTCAACGCCTGTTAGATAGAGTTGAACAGGCAAGAGCGGATATAGACCTTAACATCAATATATCTAAGACCAAATTCATGGTTTTTAGCCGCTAACAATATGCAGATGTTGATCTCCATTTCAACGTTCAAACGATAGAGAGAGTTCACCATTTTAAATACCTTGGAAGCTATATTACTGCACACAATAGGCAGCATACCAAAATGTCTAAAAATTGACATATAGGAGCTAGCTAGAACCTTAATATTATACTTTTCTGATCCAAGTCCATGTGCTGTTCTTTTTAATAGATATGAAATCAGAGAAAGTCAGTTGGTTTTAGATCCATTTGGATATACTGAGATACTATTAAATCAATGAGCACTGGCACTGGTTTACATATTGTCTAGCTCAATATTTACTTCACCAGAAAAATTAAAACCTGAGTCATCACCAGAAAAATACACTGGCACACACTGGCTCAAGTGAGGTACTATATCATTGTTGTATGGTATAAGCAAGATGGAAAACAGAAAGGGACAAATTAAAAATGAAAACACAATATTACAATTTTGACAAGAGAATTTGATAGAAAAAATTACGTAACTGTAGGAAAATTACTTTTATTTAAAAAAGTGATAAGTAATATTCTTAATGACCTAATACACTTTGCACTTTTCGTTTTTTTTTTATTGGAATATCTTTTTTATGAGTTATGTTTAAAAGTAATCTCACACATGTAGATGATCAATATCTTTCAAATAGCTTTCAACAAATTTTATTATTTTGTTTAATTTTTTTTTTAATTAAATTTAAAATATACTCTCTAAAGGATCAGATTTTCTATCCATTCAGTCCTCTTCAATTTAATTGGATTGAGAGTTCTTTAAACTTTACGATATACTAATGTTTAAAAATAAAGAGCACTGATCTAAATCTCAAACTATTCAGCCAAATCTATATAATCCCATTTATAGTAATCTTCTTCAACTACAACATACTTATGTCAAAGTGTTTTTCAATCTTCAAAACACTTGTAAAACCTTATTTCCAGTATTACTTTCAAGAGAACCAGCGAATACTCTTTTAAAGCTTCCATAGATTCACAACTAGGTCCACAGCGGGGTAATTGCAGCTTGGAGGACAGAAAAAAGTCACACAGTGCTATATCTAGTAGATACGATGCTTGTGGAACAGCAATCACTTTAGTTTTACTTACAAAGTTATGAATAATTATTGCATTGCGCAATGGTACATTATTGTCTTGGTCTGTCACAATCAAACTGTTCTGCCACAATTTTAGGACTTTTTTACGAATTAACTCACGTTAATGACACATAAAACATAATGAGTAATCCTTATTAACAGTACGATTAGTTAGAGGAAACTTCTTGTGCACAACACTGCGATCATCAGAAAAAACAGTTAAAATTACTTATATTTTAATTTGACGTGTTTTTTTTTCGGTTATTTTCCTTCTCACGATATTCACTTCAGAGTTAACTTTTTCCAGATTATATGGAAAGATCCACATCTCATCACCAGTAACTATGCATGTGAAAGTGGAGAAACCATCTCAACGCGACGATGTTTTTTTAAGAAAATTTAGTTGTTTTCGAGCAAAACAAGATAATACACGAATCGATTTTATCGATCCAATTAATATTTCACTAAGCTCTAAAAGAACTCTAACACTTAAACGGTGGTCACTAAGTGCAAGATCTTTCAGTTTGTTGATGTTTCCTTCTGTCGTTGCGGTGGATAGATCTTCAGAATTATTTTCCCTTTTAGCTACTTCTCTACCACTTTAAACGATTTGTAGCACTTGAAAACTTTTGATCGAAAGATGTTGAGAAATCATCATTCATCACTTTTAACACTATTATTTCTAACGTACAAGAAATCTAATTTTTAAGACAAAATTAACTGCAAATTCTTGGCATATACATCTCAAAAAGAAAAAGAGAAGAAACTGTCATAATTACAAGACAAGCTTTTATTTCTAGCAACCTAAAACCTTAATAGATTTTAGTGGTATTAGCTTCGTGTTTTTATAAAAGAATTATCATGTACTTGTGTAATATAAAAAAGCTACAAGCTAAATTTTACAAACTGAAGTATCATATTTCAAAAAATCAGCCGCTTGAAATTAAGGAAAACCACCATTTTACAACACTGTAAACAAAAGAACGCAGAAAAGATGTTTATAGCAACCAAAATTTAGTGGAAATAATTGTCCCTTTTGATTGGCAATATTGACCCCGCCAAAAATTTGATTGCTATTAACATTTTCGTCATTCTCCTTATTTACAGTGTTGTAAAATGGCATTTTTCTTAATTACAAACGCCATATAAAATTGTTAATTTCTTATTTCTCCATTTCAGGTGCACACAGCAGGCTGTGATGAACGACTTTTGGCCTATTTAAGGTCGACCGCCTCATTATTGGCCATTTTAGGATACTGCGTTTTGGCCTTCCTCAAACTGTGCTTCCTAGGTATTCTACGATATGAAATACGCGAAATGATCCAAAAAATACGAATATTAAGGTAATAATAGTGTGTTGATGACAGAGAATGTTACGAAAGTAATGCATATTATTGCATTATCCTTTGTAACATTACAATCTTTCGTAAAGAACTTATACTACGTGTTCTAGTTGTACTCAATCCAAAGTTGTTATTAATGAAAAATAAGAACACGAGACCCCAGTATTCTGTCATTTTTTTTGTAATTTGCCTCTTAATAAATACTTAATCCTACCTCTTTAATCTAAACTCTTCTTGTTCACGTACCAGTGAAACATACTCGTTGATTGGAGATTTATTCCTCTGTAGTTAGCAGGACTGAGATTCTGTAAGAAACAAAAGGAAAGAGGCCCGTTTTCTCCATAATAAATGTCATTGAGTAAACCAATTTTTTTATTATCGGCTAAACCGAACGACTTCCGAATTTAAGAAGGGAATTCCCACTAGATGTCACTTTCCCATTTATTTATTCTAGTCAGGATGTAACCTCAAAACTAATTTATATTTGAAACTGTTGTGTCGAGTTTTTGACGTTTTACGATCTACTCGGTTTAGTCATTCTTTTATTACTTCTCATTTTTATATTTAAAAAAAAAAAACAAATAAGAATAATAAATTACGATAGTGAAGAAGATAACCGCTTAAACGAAAAACCATGTACAGGAAACATGATTGCAAAATATAAATTTCAGCAATTGCAATAAAGAGTAAACAGTACAGAAGAAAACAAATCGCAAACAAAGCCAGAACATATAACTAACTACTGACAATTGAGACCTAAATACCGTGATGTTCGGGTAAATAAAACAGGCAGCCGATATTTTTAAAATCAACGATATAAAATGTTTCTAATTTGCATCAGGATTCAAGCCTAGCCCAAATATAACGACATGAAAATTCAAAGAAATAAAACACTGTTCTCGTTCCTTTTCCCTTTTTTCCTTATCTTCGTTACCGATTCCCAGCTCTCGTATCTTTTATCTCTTTTATTGAACAGTAAGATTTCACTGGTAGTTCCCAATTGGCCTGAAAATTTGTTTTTGGTAAAAATTCTGTTTTTAGTTATTGAGGCAGTTTTCCTCCACCGTTTTAAAGCAGCTCATTAGTAATTCCGCCTCGTCACAATTTTTTTTTTCGTATAGCTAATTGAGATAAGCTATATTCCCTAGAGTATTTCTCTAAAAAAGTCTAATAGTTAAACACTACGAGGGTTGTATGATAAGTACCTGGCCTTAACAAGAAACATTTTTATGTGTAAAATTTATTTTATGTTTCAACATAGTTTCCTTTTAGCTCGATACACTTAATCAAACGTTTTTCTATCTCTAGTATTCCATCTAAAAATACGATTTCTCTAACTCTTCAAAATAGGCGTTTCTTTCAGCAATTACCTCATCATTTCAGTCAAATTTTTTCCGCCGAGCCATTTTTTCATATTCAGAAATAGGAAATAATCGCTGAGAGCTAAATCTGGTGAATATGGGAGATGCGGAAGCAATTCGTATCCTAACATAAGGAATTTTGACATAGCGATTAACACAAGTGTTATTAATTAATCGTTTTGCCCTTTTCAAGGTAATCGACGTGGATTATGCCTCGTGTATCCCAAAACACTGTGCCCATGACTCTGTTGACTGACAAAGTCGCCTTGCCCTTCTTTGGCGCCGTACGAGACGTGGCTACGTTTGAACACTTCTAGTTTGCTCTCCAACAAAGTTGAGAATGTGGAATCTTTGGCACAATGACACTACTCAGTATATATCACCACTACACCAAACACTTTATTTTTGCACTCGACGCGCGTTTCGCTAACCATGTTTACTTCATCAGGAGCGATGATTGACTAAAGCTAAACTACAAATCTACCCTATTTATACTTAGCCTAACTCTTGAATTACTCAGGCCATCAGTTCCGGTCAAGTAACCAGTAGAGGGGACTATAAGGAATAAGCCCTCTGTCTTTATTTAAGCTGCTTTTACGTTTTATAATTTCTATACTTTCGTATGCGTTCAACAATCTCCTATCAGATACATTTTTAATTATTCTTTGAATATCTAATGTTACAGTATGATCATCCTCAGGCATGTTCGGTAATGCTAGACTTTTCTGTTCTACTGTATCTTAAGTGTACCAGATGTTCTTTAAATCGTGTTTTAATTGACCTTTTAGTTTGCCCAACATACTTTTTGTCACAATTATTACAACTAATTTCATAAATTCCACTTTTCTCACAATTATATATTCCTAATGATTCTTTGGGATTTCCTAAGATATTCCTCAGATTGTCTGATGACTTATAGACTAAGGTGAGGCCTACCTTATTGAGTCCCTTGCTATATTTCGGATTATATGGTATGGAGATAGACGTACTTGGTGTTATTTTCTTCGCGTGTAAAAAAGGTGAAATTCTGAATATTTAACCTGAACTTATGTCTATTTATTAGCTTGTTTACTAAGCCATCATTAACAACACAAATTCGAATTCACAAAAAACATAAAAGTAAAGGATTGAGAAAGAAAGATGTCTTCTACTTAAAAGCGGATAAAGGAAATAAGGTTGTTATATTAGATAAGAAAGATTACTTTGAACGTGTAGATAATCTTATCGAATCTGGCCCTTAAGAAAAGGTAATAAGAAATCCATTGCCGAGAATGATAACAGAGGTTAAAAATTCTTTAAAGAAATGTAAGAATCTTATCTACGATTCGCTAAAATTTAAATTAAATGTGAGTAATCCGACCATACCAAAGTTGTATTGCTTACCCAAAATTCACAAACCTGGAAAAGCAATGCGACCCATTGTTTCATCGGTCGGATCACCAACATATTTAATATCCAAATGGTTATCAAAAGAACTTGAGAATTTACCGTTAAATACTTTCGCAGTGAAGAATTCTTTAGAATTCATTAATAAAACAAAAAATGTAAAATCTTAATTTCTTTTGATGTCAGTTCTTTGTTCCCAAGTGTGCCAATATCACAAACTTTACAATATCTCGAAGAATTACTTAGGATGAATGACTTTGAGGACGAAATTATTCATGAATACTTAATATTATCTCCAATATAACAATCAATTTTATGCTCAGAAAGAAGGAACAGCTATGGGTAATTGCTTATCACCTTTCATAGCCAATTTATTCATGAGTAAGTTTGAAACCGAAGCCAGTCAAGAATTTGAATATTTCCCAAGGGTATGGTATAGGTATGTGGATGATATTTTCGCGATTTTCGATACAAAGAAAGCAAATATTGACGAGTTTGTTTTCAAATTAAATAGCCGGTATGATTGCATTAAATTCACTTGCGAAGTTGAGAACAAAGGACAACTGCCTTTTCTAGATAGTTTAATTAATTATTAAAAATAATAATAGATTAGAATTTGATATCTATAGGAAAGACACAGTAACAGAGAGATATATTCCTAATGATTCATTTCATTGCAAATAACACAAATTAGCCTCATTACATTTTTTTAGTTCATCGTTTGGTCACTTTTCCTCTGAATAGAGTAAACTTTAATAACGAAAGGAATCGTATTAGAAATATAACTAGAGTTAATGGTTATGACGATGACACAGTAAACAAGCTAATAAATAGACATAAGTTCAGGTTAAATATTCAGAATTAAACCTTTTTTACACGCGAAGAAAATAACACCAAGTATGTCTCCATACCATATAATCCGAAATATAGCAAGGGACTCAATAAGGTATTTAATAAGGTAGGCCTCACATTAGTCTATAAGTCATCAGACAATCTAAGGAATATCTTATGAAAACCCAAAGATAAGATTCCTAATTGTGAGAAAAGTGAAATTTATGAAATTAGTTGTAATGATTGTGACAAAAAGTATGTTGGGCAAACTAAAACGTCAATTAAAACACGATTTAAAAGAACATCTAGCACACTTAAGATACAGTAGAACAGAAAAGTCTAGCATTGCCGAACATGTCCTTGAAGCTGATCATATTGTAACATTAGATAATCCAAGATTAATTAAAAATGTATCTGATAGGACATTGTTGAACGCATACGAAAGTATGGAAATTATAAAATGTAAAAGTAGTTTAAATAAAGACAGAGGGAATATTCCTTATAGTCCCCTCTACGGGTTACTTGACCGGAACTGGTGGCCTTGCCTATGCCATTAGTTCCGCCTGAGTAATTCAAGGGTTAGGCTAAGTATAAATAGGGTAGATTTGTAGTTTAGCTTTAGTCAATCAACGCTTCTGATGAAGCTAACGTGGTTAGTGAAACGCGCGTCGAGTGCAAAAATAAAGTATTTTGTGGTGATATATACTGATGATATGTACTCTCCAACTGCAGAATTTTAAATAAATTGACTTATTATAATTACATCCGACCACATATCGGTTATATAAAAATTACATATTTACCCCATATTGGGAATAATGCAAAATTCGACTAAATTTGATAGTTTAACGTATATCCTTAGATATATTAATCTCAACAATTCAATTTCAAAAATAATTTTAAAAAAAAAATGTGATACTCTAACCTCCAAAAATAACTTCCAGTTGTAAATATTCTTAATCGTAAGAATGGAACAGTTCTTTACTGCTCAAATCTATCTGAATATGATAACTTGACCTTCCACCTTAAAAAAGCTTAAAAACATCAATATTCTTAGTTATAAGTAGGGCATTTCTTTTATATAGTTCATAAAAATATCTAAAATACAACAGCTTTTTATATGTAGATTGACTGATAAGCGAACAAAAAGCTACGTATGATAAGTTTAAACCTAACATAACCTAATAGGTCGAGTTATGAACGAGCAAAGGGCATTTTGGTCGACCTTCACGAAATTCAACGCGATATTAGAAAACCCAGTTGTCTATATAAATACCTAAAATATAGCAAATGTGCAGTATGGTTGATTTAATAAATTTCGAGAAACGAAAATATATTTAGTTATGCTATGGATAATTAACTTCTTTTATTTTCGTAGTTATAAATTTCTTTTATGTGCATTTTCATTTTAGTCTACAAAGCAAATGATGATAATTATTTGATTATATATATATATATATATATATATATATATATATATATATATATATATATATATACATATATATATATATATATATATATATATATATATATATATATATATATATATATATACGAGTATATATATATATATATATATATATATATATATATATATATATATATATATATATATATATATACGAGTATATATATATATATATATATATATATATATATATATATATATATTCTATTGACCATAGAAACTCTTTGTTTAATTGTTAAGTTTTCGAATTTATTTAATCCTTCTTCAGGACTAGAAATTAGTTACAATTGGTTTTTAAAAACAAAACTATATGAAAGTTAGACTTATAAACGTGAAATTATCCTGTGGAAGCTGACATAATTCTAGGAAAATGGATCATGGAATTTTATAAAGAATTGCTACGTAATAAATGCATTTTCCGCTTATTTTCCCAGGACAATAGAGCACGTGGTTTTAATTTTTAGTTTAGTTAATATAAGCAATAGACAGTTGTATAAGAGTAACAGTGATAGAAGTGTTGTACAGTTGGTAGAAATGAACTGAAATTGATCTTGAATTACAAAATTTTAGTAAATTATATATGGTGTGGTCTGTTATGGTGTAAAAACTTGTAACATATTATTTATTAATTATTATTATTTCTTCTTAGTTCTTTAATAAATAAGATGTTAAAAGTTTTGACACCATAACAGACCACACTATATATAATTCACTAAAATGTTGTAATTCAAGATCAATTTCAGTTTATGTCTACCAACTGTACAATAGGCTATCACTGTTACTCTTATACAACTGTCTATTGCTTATCTTGACTAACCTAAAAATTAAACCATGTGCTCTGTTGTCCCGGAAACTGTATATACTCTACATCGCAATTCTTTATAAAATTCCATCATCCATTTTCCTAGAATTATGTCGACTTCCAGACGAAAATATCACGTTTGTAAGTCTAACTTTCAAGTAGTTGTGTTTTTGAAAACCAATTGTAAAAAATTTCTATGGTAGTTGTTCTGGAAAAGGGTTGAATAAATCCGACACATTACACAATTAAACAAAGAGTTTCAATGGCCAACTGTTTTTGACTGCATCCTAACTAAATTACTTTTTCTTTCTCACTAGTCAGCCAGAACTACTTCCAAATTCAAAAAAAAAGTATATTAATATATATATATATATATATATATATATATATATATATATATATATATATATATATATATTATTATATTTATATATATATATATATATATATATATATATATATATATATATATATATGTATATATATATATATATATATATATATATATATATATATATATATATATATATAATATATATAATATATATGTATATATATATATATATATATATATATATATATATATATATATATATATATATGTTTATATATATATATATATATATATATATATATACATATATATATATATATATATATATATATATATATATATATATATATATATATATATATACAGTCCCTGGCCAAATTATTAGACGCACTGCAAGATTTCATGTAAAATATTAATTACCGAGTGATATTGTACCGTTTTATTATTTTAAATTGATTTGTTTTTTATTTTTATATTATCCAATCAATTACCTATTTATTTGACATAAATAAAACAGCATTAATTTAGAAAAGCATAAGTTTATTAAGTTTTAAAGAAAAGTGAAATTAATGTTAGTAAAAGTCAATATTTAGTTGAGCCACCTTTAGCCGCTATCAAAGCTTTAATTCTGCGCGGCATGCTATCAGTGCAAGATTGTACTGTCTCCTGCATTTGAGGATGATGATTTCACACATGAATAATCTTTTCTAGGAGCTGGGTTTTGTTGGTAATCACATCTTTAGCCACTTCTCTTTTCATCAGCTCCCACGGGGTTCATATCAGGGCTATTACCCGGCCAATCCAACAGAGGGATATTTTTTTTTCTGCCAAAAAAACCTTTAACAGACCGAGCAGTGTGGCAGGGAGCTCCATCTTGCATGAAAGTGAATGGTTCCCCATTTGGAAACCATTCTCTGAGCTGCGGAATCAACCGATTTTGTAATACTTCTTTGTACTGATCTTGCCTCATTATTCCTTTGACGACGTACAGACGTCCAGTGCCCTTGCCGCTGATGACTGACCAAATCATCACTTTGGTGGGATGTTTAACCGTCGGGACGACACAATCAGGATGAAACTTTTCTCCATGACGACGACGCACATACTGAGCTTTATTCTGCAAAATTTCGAATGTGCTTTCGTCACTGAAGCAGACCTGTCGAAAATAGGAAAAATATATAAACTTCCATGTTTATTTGCTTTATTTAACTGAAAATGATAATAATGTATCAATTATTGATTAAATTGCTGTATCTTACCGATCTCCAGAAGTCCACATCTTTGTCTTGCCATTGTTTGGCCCACTTCAGGCGCTTTGCTTTCAGTGCAGCTGTTAACTTGGGCTTCCTGGCGGGGCGACAGGCCTTAAAATCTAATTCTTTCAATTGTCTTCGAACAGTGCGCTCAGAAGCATTTACGCTAGCATCCTGGAGTTGTGATTTTATTACCTTTGTGGTAGCAAATCTGTTTTCTACACAAATTTTCTTCAAACATCTCTCTGACCGTGGAGTAAAAATTGGTTTTCTACCGCATCTTTTCTTTCTTTTCGGGCTTAATTCCTTCCCTGACTCAATTTTTTTTTTTATGCGTCGTACACTAGCTTCAGAAACCTCCAATCTTCGTGATATTTCTCGGTTTGTAAATGTTTTCGCAATCACAAGGGCCTTCACTTCAGCTTTTTTACGTGGTGAAAGATCGCCTTTTCTACCCATAATGAAAATAGTCCAATTACTTTTTTAAAACACTGCATACAAAATAAACTAATAACTGAGTAGTATAAAACTGTTAAACAAACAATCACAGTCCATAAAGCCACAGAAACACGTCCGTACCTGACTCGATTCCGATCGCGACTGATACAGGTTTGTACTTATTTACGTTCATGTATCACTTTGTCAACACAGTGTTACCGTATGTTAAAAATAAATACAAATATGTAGTCTACAACAATTCTTTTAAATAAAAATCAATAATATTGTAGTTTAAATATACCATTATTGCATAAAAACTCTTAAGAAACATAAAATTACTAAAAAAAATACAGTGCGTCTAATAATTTGGCCAGGGACTGTATATGTATATATATATATATATATATATATATATATATATATATATATATATATATATATATATATATATATATATAGATTTGACAATAAGGAACTAAAGGGAAAATCAGATTATTTTATTAAATGTACTTATAAAGGCACCTTCCCTTGTAGTACATGCCTCTCTGCACACTTATGTTATGACTTGATGCATGAGGTTATGTCAGGTTTAAAGCTTGTAGTATATGCCTTTCTGCTCGTTCATCACTCGACCTATTAGGTATGTTAGATTTAAACTTACCATACGTATCTTTTTGTTCACCTATGTGTTAATCTACATATAAAAAGCTATTGTATTTTACATATTTTTATGAACTATATCGTAGAAATGCTTTACTTATAACCAAGAATATTGATGTTTTTAAGTTTTTTTGAGGTTAGAAAGTTATTTACAGGGAGAATTTTGATGTCAGTTCTTTATCAGCTGAATCTGAATTCACAAAGTTATCATATTCAGATAGATTTGTGCAGTAAAGAACTGTTCCACTCTTACGATTAAGAAGGTTTACAACTGGAAGCTATACTTTTTTAAAATTATTTTTGAATTCGAATTGAGAAGGTTAATATATCTAAGTATATACGCTAAAATACCAAATTTAGTCGAATTTTATACTATTCCTAATATGGGGTAAATATGTAATTTTCATATAACCGATATATGATCAGATATAAAAATAATAAGTCAATTTATTTAAAATTCGGTTGAAGAGTAAACGTTCACGAGTATTTAAAAAAAAATATTCTAATTGGTCAAAACGTAAGCGACGTCTCAAAGTTTGTCTAAAAAATACCTTGTTTTTCCCAGAGTGTGCTAGCTAAAAAATCATTATTTGGATTATTTTTTGGTCTCTAGTGTTCTGTGATAAATCCGTGTTTCGTCAACAGTTATAAATCTATGCCAAAAATCATTCCGATTGCGATTTAACATCGCCAAACATTCTTTTGAAGTTGGCGCACGTGCGTGTTTATTGTCAGTTGTGAGCAATCGCGGCACTTATCTTGAGGAAAGCTTTGTCATATCAAACTGAGTTATTAAAATGTTCTACACCCCTTCAATTGAGATGCCCACAGCCTCAGCAATCACACACACACTTTCACTTTTCGATCATTTATCACTACATTGTGGATTTTTTCAATCATTTCTAACGTGGTGACCTCGTTTGGACGACTTGCACGTTCTTCATCAAAAATGCTTGTACGGTTGCGTTTGAATTCAGCTGTCCAATATTTGAGGTGCAAATAAACTTCGCTGAGTTCCGCTTTTATCTCATCACTCATTTTCTTTTTCAAAGCAAATATTTTATCAACGCTCGATATTCACTTTTTTCCATTGTTGTAAAATCATCAAACTTATTCTATTTAAATGGCTGCCACTCACAAACTAAATCACGCAGCGAATTGAAAATTTAACAAGATTTTTTAAATAGTAGTAGCGCCATCTCTGACCGAAGCCTTATCATACAATCCTCGTATTTCACACACGTTTTTATCTCAACAAAATAAACATAAGTAAATTTATATAGAAAAAACAATTCAAAATAACAACCTAAATACAAAAGGCACGAAGTAATAAAACTCTCTGCCTTACTTTATTTGCTTACGTATTTTTCCGAGACATTTCGTGACGTTTGACTTAGTGCAAGAGACATTTCTTCGACTATCTTACAAAGGGTCACGCAAACTAAAAATAGGCAAAACTATCTCAAGTACAATCTTTTGAAACGAGTATCTACATAGTGAAAAACTTCGTTTCATATGCAAATCTCCTTCTTTCACGACATTACAAATAAAATATGTATTTTTAACTTACTATAGCTATTTGAAATATTTATTATCCCTTTTTCTATTCAGTATTAGATTAGCATCATATTAACGTATTTTAGCAAACTTCAAACATTACGTTCGCTAGTGGAATTGTTAATGTTACATAAATTCAAGATTATCGCCAAACGCTATGTTGTTAAAATTTTTTAAGACGCAATAGCTAATTATATCCCTGTATTTATAACTCAAGCCAAAAAACATGTATCTAGCTACATCGTGAGTTAATGGTAGTTAATAATTTAATCGATTCACCTTAGTGAAAATATTTAAGTAATAATACTTTCTTTTTCTTATAGGGCAGAATTGGAACTGCCGAATGCCAACGGGGCCGTACCAGGGACATTAAGAGCGGAGGGTGCGGAGAGTGAGAGAGAATCACTCTTGGTGCGGCCCGAAAGTACGGCACTGCTGTCGTCTCCGCCACAGCAACCTAAAAATCCAAATGGAAATAATAATTACGAAATGAGGGAGTACCATAGGAGTCATGACAATATATGACTAAAGGTGAGTAGTAAAAAACACTCCAGATGCATTATATTATGTTTCATTTAATTAATAAATGTAACTCGTACAATAGTATATTGTAATCGTCAGTTACGCAAAAAGAAAATACGATTCGTAGGCTTATATAAAAATTCGGAAAAATATTAATTCTTCTAAAGAACCTATATAACAGAAGAATATTTGTTAAGTGTTATTTTAAGCATATGCAGTCAGTCCAAACAATCTCCATACACCACCTGCTTTCTATACTATTTTTCTGTTATGTTTAACTAATTAATTGGAACTATGAGAAAACATGTTTAAATTAATATTTCAAATTTAACCAACGAGGATTAGTATTAAAAATAACTACGGAACATTTTATTTAGAAGTTACATCATTGTTATAAAAATGTAAACAAAATTAATGACAAAAAAAGTCTCGATACACTCAAGAACTGCATTAAAAAACACGTTATAATCAGCCTCATTTTATCAAGCTACCTATTTCTCCCTAAACTGAAAACAAAGGAAAAATTTTCGGCCATACTTTATAATCACTTGTTGCTAGTAATTTTGCAGTGAGTTTTTAAAGAAGTACTAAAAATGAGCGAAGGAAATTGTGAAATTCCATTTCAAGTTCGAAAGATCATTATTGATTTGTGAAAATATGGAAAATCGTACAGAAATGTAGGGAAAATTGTTAAAATGGCGCTTGCTACTATTCAGTATATTGTAAACCAGTATAAATCAACGGGTTCCTATAGAATTCGAGCACGCTCCGGTCGTCCCAAGAGACTGACTCCACGTGAAGAGGCCAGTATTGTTAGACAAATAATTATAGATTCTAAGAAAAGAAGTACGGGAACTATTTTCGAAAAATGTTTGTTCACAAACAGTAAGAAATTGTTTACACCTATAAGGGATGTGCAGCCAGGAAAAAGCCATTAATTTCGGAAGCTAATCGCAAAAAGCGGTTAGCTTTTGCTAAGGAATACGTTACTAAACCTCCCGAATTTTGAGAATCCGTAATCTTTAATGATGAAACTGAAATCAACCTTTTTGGATCCGATGGCAAAACTAAAGTTTAGAGAAAGAAGAATACCGCATTCGATATTAAAAACATTTATGCCACGCTGGGACAAGGGAGTGGCAGTGTTCTGCTTTAAGGATGCATATTCGCTAGAGGGGTTGGAAATTTACATTTTATTAATGGTACCACGGATCACCATGTTTATCTGAACGTTTTGAAAGACAATTTAAGAGAAACTGTCTAAAAATTAGCACTCGAAAAAAGATACATTTTCCAACAGGACAATGATCCGAAACATACCGCAAACTTGATGCTAGAATGGATGATCCATATTGTACAACAGCAGCTTCCTACACCTCCGCAATCACTCGATTTTAACCCCCATCGAGCATTTATGGGAGAAACTTAAACGGCGCGTTCGCAAACATATTGTTTCAAATAGTGAAGGATTATAAAACAGAATATTGAACGAATGGAGTAACGTGCCAGCAGAAGTTACTAGAAAACTGGATTCAAGCATGACAAAAAGGTTACAGGAGATTATCAAGGCCAACGGCGGTCCCACTAAATATTAGTTTAAACGAAGTTGTTATTTTCCGTTAAACTCCGTGAAACTATTACTGGTAATTGTTAAGTGTATGGAGACTTTTTTGACATTAATTTTCTTTACATTTTTATAACAATGATGTAACTTTTAAATAAAATGTTCCGTAATTGTTTGTAATACTAATCCTCGTTGGTTAAGATTTAAATATTAATTTAAACATGTTTTCTCATAGTTCCAATTAATTAGTGAAACATAACAGAAAAATAGTATAGAAAGCAGGTGGTGTATGGAGACTTTATGAAATTATTCTGCAGTCTCTTTTTGATAAAAAGAACTGGAAAAAAACTAACAACGCTGCACAAAAAAAGATATTTTTTCCTTCATACTATTTATTTTCCAGGGAAAAATCATTTACGATAGTATATTTTTTAAGCTCGGCTGAAACCAAAACCGTTGAAATAAAACGTACCTTATTCATGAAGTAAAACCACTATATTTTCTCCATTTTCTAACTGAAAGCGAAAATATATGTTTTAAATATCAACCTTTTTGATTGATGACCTTTTCTAAATTAATTTTAATTACCTTTTTAACGGGGATAATTTTATTACCGGTTAAGTTTTTATGTCGTGCTATATAGTTTATAATTATTTTTTAATTGATCGATCGTTTACACCATAAGATACACAACTTTTTATTACACTATTAAACTGCATATACTCTATAGCAAGTAGATAGGATAGCAAGTAATTAACTATAATTTGACACGCGTCCTACGGAATGTACACAGATTCAGTTTATATTTAAACTTTGAAATAGATTATTGATACAACCGTTACCTTATGCCCAAAAAACATGCTTGAAGTTAGAAAAGAGAACATTTTTTAATAAATACAGTATCACTAAAGTTGACAAATGTGGCAAACCAGCTTCAAAATAATTACCCTATGCTTTCTTTAAGAATAATCTTGGATTATGCTAATTTAAGTTAATCTGAGAGAAAGACAAGAAAAAACCAGTCTATATATTTACCTATATGACCAACAAGTTGGCACGCCTAGGGTCATCCGAAATTGAAACAATAGAAAACTCAACGACATAATTGTAGATCACTATTAAAAAGAGCACAAATAGATCGCAGTGTGTCAAGTAAGATAGTGACTGCTCGTATTCTTGAAAAAATTTGTTTCGAGAACAGTTTTTTGTTATCAATGTATTCTTTGGTGTGCTAACAATGGCGCAATTACCTTAGTAAGTTGTCCAAGCGCCTTCTGCATCAGTAATCGCCTGGCATCTTCAAGGAATGCTGTCGACGAGATTTTCTGCATACTCTGCAAATTGTTCGAATTTCGCGAGACAAATGAGTCAGAGTCCCCAGAGTCTTTCATCTGAGCTTTCTCTTTACAACGGACCAATAGGGTTGGCGTCTGGCAATTGTGAGAACCACTCTAGTATCTTATCGTGAACTCAAGCGAGCCGCTTCGCGACGTGATTTTCGCCCAGCAAATGTTTCTTGAACATGCTTCGGAATTTAACATCATGAGCATAAAGATGTTGTCGAATGGTCTCATGGGACACATTCAAACTCGATTCTCTTAATTTTGCCGCTCCTTGACGCAGCGCCAATTTCGGGTCCCGTGAAAACAAAGACACGATTCGTTTTTTTTTTTTTTTCGACTTTCGGAGTGACTTTGCCTACCGAGCCACATTTTGGCAAATCGTCGACATGTTTTGCCTCGTTAAAATGATTTACTCACTTCTTCACAAACGATATCTACTTTTTAATAGATTGGATGAAAACCAAAAAAGACTGTCTCAAACCGACGCGCAAACAAGTGACCCTTTTGGGATTTTACGTGATTTCCATGAAAGTTCGGAATGGACTCATACATTTACTAAAATGCGTCGTAGACCAAAGTTCCCTCTACCGATTTTTTGTTAAATCGCTAGAATCGCATCTACCAAAAACGAATTATCGCAGACACATTCTTACTTGACAGACTGTAAACTGTAGAAAACTCAAAAATGCACATGGCCCGCTAATGTTACACAATATACAGTGTAGACCATTATAATGTTTATTAAGGATATCTCGGAATTACATAAAAAATAGAAAAATGTATTTAAAAAGCGAGGTTCGAGAGACAAATAATTTACAAATAATTTTATAAAGGCAAAGTGATGCAAAGAGCTGTTTACCGAAACAAGCTTTTTTTCAGATGCTTCATCTGCCTTCATTACAAATTATTTTTGAATTCTACACAAAATCCTAGACACACTCATATAAAAGAGTATGAGTCTGGGTCTAATAATTGCTAAGCTATTGATTGAAAACAACATATGTTTACACAATAGTAGGCTCTAAAATACAATTTCAAAAAAAATAAGTCGCACTTTCGTTTCTTAAGGTACGAACACGAACGAATTCAGTATTTCTATAGCATTTAATATAACAATACATAAAGGAAACATGTCCAACAGCCCGTATTCTTGCATATTGTAAAACTGTAAAAATATATATTCTCGCCTGTTGTCACTTGTTAAATTCTGGTCAGTGTTCAAGTTCGTATTTTTAATCTTTCACCACCCTCTATTGGAAAATGAAAATTTCCCGTTAACTTGCGGCTAAACTGTAAATTACAACTCTGGATTGTTATTTACATTATTATATATTTAGGTAAGAGGTAAAAAACACCCGAAAATACCTTTCAATTGTTCTGATATAATACTGTAGCTGGCAGGCAGTAACGAACGTTCAGCATTACTAAAACCTAATCTTCTAAAACGTCAAACGATGCCACCCGTCAGAGCAATAAAAAAAAATTTCAGTCCAGTAAAAAATTATATTAACGAAACTAAAATAGAGATACACTAGAGCAGGGGTGCTCAAACTTGAACTGCTGGCGATCTACCTTAATATTGTTAGACTACGATCGATTGTCGTCTAGGTAGGGTGTATCGTGGCATAGATATTAGTTTTCCGCACAATATGCATTTTTTTAGTCAAGGTAAGTGTAGGTCTGCTTTAAAATGTCAATGTCAATTATTCAAAATTGCGAGTTTATTGGTTCTTACAAAACAAACGAGTTCTAGTGTCTAAACTTAACTAAAGAGTGACTTTGGATGTTTAAGCGTGGCATTGCATGTCCTCAGCATACTTTTCATAAAATGGTACGTAATTACCGAGTGCTAATCGCAAGCATGATGACATATGTTCCTCAGTTAGTCGATTGCGATATTTTGACTTAATTATCTTCATTTAAGAAAATGCAGACTCGCACAAATAAGTTGACCCAAACATTGCCGTCACTTGAAGGGCGATTTGCCTTAGATTAGGATATTTATCTTCAGATATAAAACACCAGAATTTTGTATCAGATGCTGTAGCTTTGAGATGTATATCTGATATAATCTGCACTAACTCATTTTCAACAGAACATGAGTCCATGTTAAACTGACTTGCTATTTCAGTAGCTAATTCCTCAAGGTTTTAAACGAAAAAGGATAACTCATAAATGATGCGATATTTGCCAATTTACTGAAATCATAAAAACGTATTTCGAATTGGCCCAAAATATTTGATAATTCTGCCTCATAAATATCATAATTCAACTGAGGAATCCTTGCTTTCAAAGACGGAAAATTTTTCAGATCCTTTCTTTTCAGTTGATCTATCATAAGTTGCAATTTACTTTGAATGCGTTTATTGCGCTAATCATCTCAATAATAGTTTTTCCTTTACCTTGAAGCTCCAAATTACTGGTGTTTAAGTGCGTTGTGATGTCTTTCAAAAATGCCAAATCAGTCATCCATTTACCGTTTTTCAGAATCTGAGTGTCATCACCTCTTTCGTCCAGAAAAGCTGTTATTTCGGGCAATAATTCTTGAAACCTTTCTAGGAATTTTCCGCGACTCAACCACCTGACGTCCGTGTAAAGAACTGAATCAGTGTGTTCAGCTGACTCACTACCTTCCAACTGCAATTTAAAGAGCCGTCGTTGCAAGCTACGTGCACGGATAAAATTCACAATTTTTATTACAATGCCCATAATCTCCTCCATGTTTAGAACTTTTGAACACAAAACTTGTTGATGTTATAATGCAGTGGCAGGAGAAAAATGAAGGGAAATCATCATTAGCTCGACACAATGCCACAAAAACCGTTTTCGTTTCCAGTCATTGCTGGTGCTCCATCGGTTGTAATGCACACTAGTTTATATATTGGTAGCTTGTAGTTTGTTACAAAATTGAAGAAAACGTCATACATATCTTCACCACGGGGTCTTTCCTTTCAGAGGAATCATTGTCAAAAACCCTTCCTTAGCCGACATGTCATTGAATACCATTCGAATAAAAATACACAGCTGGGCAGTGTCTGTCGTATCGGTGGATTCGTCGAACTGTAAAGAAAAGTATGTATATTCCATGATATCATGTTTTAGTTTATCTGTCATGTCCTGACTGATGACTTCAACACGCCTTGTGACAGTCGGACGAGATAACTGAAGTTCTCTAATAGCAGACATAATCTCTGTTTTATTTTTAAAATCTCCAAATAAAGTCTCACCCGCTTAAGTAAATGCTTCCTTCACAACCAATCCATCATCAAATGGTTTCTTGTGTTTCGCCAATATATGAGATATGACGCGATCGTTGCAGCTTTTGATTGTTTGGCTGGTCTTGTGAACATGATTTGTTCTTTTTTCAAACAAGTTATCAAATCACGTACTTTTCATTTTCTTACTTCACTCTGTGACGGAAAATCCTTTTCATAGTTTTTATGAACCGTTTTATGATGCTCTCTAAGTTCCCACGCTTAGGTATTGCAACTGACGCACGGCAAATGAGACAAATGCACTTATCCTTTACCATACAAAAGAAAAATTCTTCCTCCCAATCGTTATTAAAATGATAAGTTTTACTTTTCTTCGCCGCACTCATTTTGGACTATTTATTAATAAACTTTGTATCGATGTATCGCCTTCAAGTTACAACTCAGACTGACTCCTATTCCTGCAGGCGCAACATTTATATCGGCGCGAACGAAGTCTCGAATGTTCCCGTCGAACACGCCGCCCGAAGTTTCTAGAAAAATCGGCGGGAATCAAAAACGCGGCTTTTCTTTGACAAGTACCGCGCGTTCCTTTGATAAAGCCACCTTTTGCCTCTAGCAGGGGGTTATTACGATAAAAGAAAGTGGTGAGGGGGTTATTCTGGCCTAATTGTGGATCGAATAAATTTTGGTAGTTTATTCATTACATTTTGTTTTAGTTACCTAAAACAAAATCTGTGAATAGTTCTATATCGGAATTTTTTTCTCGAGATCGACTCAAAAAGCACTCTCGATCGACCGTTTGAGCACCCCTGCAGTAGAGCATAAATATAAAAAACCGACTAAGTTCAAGTTTGAATTGCACAATTAGTGTTCCGTACCGTAATTGCTTTGTATTTTATGAAATTCAGTTATACATTCATCTTCAATTTATAAAAAACTAGACATCCTTGTAGTAAAGGTTTAAAACAAATATTTACTACCTAAATATTTGTTTAATTATAAACCTGCTGATTGCACCGACTACGTATTCATATTTCGTAGCTCCTAGTGGCAGTTGAATTCACAAGTTTCCCTGAAAAAAAAACTCCATATTGTCGAGACAAATAGTTTTTTATGCGAGATAAGTTACACAGCCCCACAAAAAAAAAGTGGGGTATACTTTTGATGCGATATATCAGATCCGTAGTATTTTTGCCCGCTGATCACGAATCTGACGTCAGAATATCGCCATCACATCTCAATTTTTTTCTAACCTCAAAAAATAGGTAAAAATTAGTAAAAATTAAGAAAAATATACTCCTAAAAAATTGATTCAAGCTTTTTCTTGAATCCAAAGATGTATTAATATGTATTCGGACACACTAAGCTAATATTCATCGGTTGGATTAAGCCATACAGTTCCGTTTTCTTTCTAACCTCAATAAATCAGACAGATATAGTGCTTCTCGAATGCAAAAACGAATTCAAATTAAAATTCGACCGATTCTTACCAAATTTGGTACACGGGGGTTTTTTGGGTTGTTGATCATGAATCTGAGGTCGGATTTGCAAAATTCAAAATGACGGATCCAAGATGGCGAACAAAATTTTTGAAAACCAACCGATTCCTACCAAATTTGGTATACAGTTGGGGAATCCTCAAACCTGATACTCTTAAACCCTAAACCCTGAAACCTTAGACTCCCACACCCTGTAACCTCAAAAAATAGACCTCAATAACCCTGTAACTTTAAAAATGAGACCCAATAAACTCAAAACCAGGACTTTTAAACCATATACTCTCAAATAGTAGACCCTTAAGCCCTAGAATTGCGAAGGTTAGACCCGCGCCTAACTTTCCTTTTTTTGGCTGTATCTTGTTCTTTTTTCCGCGAATGACCTATTCAAAGGCTTTCTGCCCAAACGCTTTTGAGGACTTGTTTCTCTTTTTAGCGACCAGCAATAGTCCGCTAGCATATGGTCATCCCATCGTCCTTGATACCGATTTTCTATGATTTTCAGATCTTGGTGAAAACGTTCCCCTTGCTCCTCATTGTAGTCACCAAGATTATCTGGGAAATCATCGATGTGGGAGTCCAGGAAATGTAATTTTAGATTCATTAAGCAACCTAATGTTTGAAAATTTTTTACCATTTTCTCGACTATTTCTTTGTACTTAGGATTTTTTATTATTTCCCAAAAAGTTTGTTGCGACTTCTTTAAAACTAAGCCAAGCAGCTTTTTCAACTTTATTCATTTTAGTAACAAATAATGAATCTTGAAACAATTTTCTTATTTGTGGCCCGTCAAATACGCCTGCCTTAATTTTAGCTTCAGAAAATTTCGGAAATTTTTTATGCAAATATTTGAAACATGAGCCGTTTGTATCTAATGCTCTCGTGAATTGCTTCATAAGTCCAAGCTTAATGTGAAGCGGGGGAATAAGAACTTTTCCTGGATCTACCAATGGTGGAAACAATACATTATTTTCACCAGGAGTGAACGATTCTCTTGTTGGCCAAATTTTTTTCTTATAATGACGTTCCCTGTCTCTGCTATTCCACAGACATTTATAACAGGGATAAAGTGTAAACCCTGACTGTTGGCCAAGCAATATTGTTACAATTTTCAGATCTCCACAAATTTTCCAGTTATGATCAGCATATTTTATTTTTATCAAAAGCAGCTTCATTTTTTCATATTGCTCTTCCATAACTGTGGAATGAGCAATCGGAATGGGAGCGTAAACGTTGGTATTATGCTGCAAAACTGCCTTAATGCTTCGTTTAGAAGAATCAATGATCAGTCTCCATTCTTCAGGATCGTATGAGTTATTTTGAAATTCATCCATTAGACCTTTTACATCGGTACAATATGAAAGTGACAATTCCTCGTCCATTGTGAAATATTTTCGAAATTCTTCATCTCTATTTCTATAATAAGAAATCGTAGCTTCTGGCTTAAGTAAATGTCTTTTCTTTAAAAAGGAAGCAAGATGCTCTGAACCATCTTTGGATAAGCCTAAATCTCTGACTAGATCACTAAGTTCTGACTGTGATACGAGTATTGGTTCTGGTTTACGGTTGTATGGTAGAAATTCTTTATCTGTGTCACTAGTATATGATAGATTATCACTAGAACATTCATTAATAACAGTGTTTGAATCTTTTTCGATAGTCTCAATGTTTTCGGCATGAACTGATAACGTGAAATCATTTGTTTCCATAACATCAGCATCAAGTGGTTCAGGAGGCGGAATTAGTTTAGTTGGTCTTGTTACTGTAGAAACATCGTTATAAGTAATAGTGCTTTTATTTTTTCGGTTATGCCTAGATACAACATTCATACAAAAGTAGCAATCATTTTCACTGTATGGTCTATTCCATATTGCTGGTCTGGAATATTTAATCGCCTTCTTATTGATGTACAACATTATTTTGCAAGAACTGCAAATGATGTGGGGAACCCAATCTGTATCCTGGTGCTGTATTTCAATGTTAAAACAATCCTTATATAAGGTTTTAATCTTATCCGTTATCGGTGACCCCATTTTACTCAATACGTGGTGACAGCAAATATAACAAAATGAATCACTGTTTTTATCGCACTTATGAAAAGTCCTTGTACCGTGAGACCGTTTTCTTGTAGCATTATACTCTACATGAGCCAAGTCACCCACACATGAAGAGCTACGGTCGCTGGATGACGACGGCTGCGGGCCCGCTTTCCCACCCTGACCAACCGCCGATACTGGGTTTCCGAGTCCCTGCATCGTAATTCTCTTTCTTCTACTTGCCATGACGGCATCTAAGCCGTTATCCAGGGACTCTGCCGGCTAGTGGAGTAACACCGTTGCCCACCGTCACCACGTGGAGGTGCCCTGGATGCAGGTAGAAGAATAAAAATCGACTGATGAATTTTCTCGGCGTTCAAAATGGCGCGAAAACATCTGCCATCTTGAATTTTGCAAATCCAACCTCAGATTTGTGATCAGCGACCCAAAAAATCCCCGTGTACCAAATTTGGTAAGGATCGGTTGAATTTTAATTTGAATTCGTTTTTTGCATTCGAGAAGCACTATATCTGTCTGATTTATTGAGGTTAGAAAGAAAACAGAACTGTATGGCTGAATCCAACCGATGAATATTAGCTTAGCGTGTCCGAATACATATTAATACATCTTTGGATTCATGAAAAAGCTTGAATCAATTTTTTAGGAGTATATTTTTCTTAATTTTTACTAATTTTTACCTATTTTTTGAGGTTAGAAAAAAATCGAGATGTGATGGCGATATTCTGACGTCAGATTCGTTATCAGCGGGCAAAAATACTACGGATCTGATATATCGCATCAAAAGTATACCCCACTTTTTTTTTTGTTGGGCTGTGTTATCGAACGTTATGGAGGATATTTCATAATTTTTTCAAAATTTTTTGATCAGTACTTTTCGAGATAGGGGGGGGTAGCGATTTTTGGCCATTTGTTTTGTTTGCGCGAGTATTACATCAGATACACTTTTAAATTCGTATTTTCACAAGCTTTCATTGGACACTCCACTCGATGACCCAAAACGATTTTTTTTTACTTCCCCCTACAAGCTAATCTCTTAAGTCAAAATTTAGCTTTCAAAACTAGCCGGCTCTGATTGAGCCATCAATTCCTAAATCTGTGCCAAATTTCAACTTTCAATGTCAAATAGATTCGGAGAAAATCGGGTGTGACAGACAGACATCGAAGTATATAGTTCCGTCCGGAACGCTATAAAAATCAATGTGAATATTATGTGATAAAACAACAAAACGGGAGCACAGCCTTCACAATGGAGAGGCCGATCGTAGCAATTTACACCCTATCTTCGAAATTTTGCGAGTTCCAAGAGGAAAATACTTAATAATCTCACCAGAGGGCGCATCATGCGTTATACAGCCAGTATAACAAATAGAAATTTGATTACTGTCCGGAAATTATTTAAAAACGGAGAAAGACAAGTGACTCAGAAAAATGATTCAAAAATAATATATTGATGAATGATTGAAGAAACTTTCTACAGTTTCTTAGGCTTTTTGAGCCACACTGGATACGTAAGAATATTTTATATCGTCCACTTTCTAAAGCACTTTTTTTCTATTTTTTACATAATTCGAAATATCCTTTATCCACGCAATAATGGGCCACCTTATACATGACGACAGTCTTTCTTTTATTTTTAACTTTTTCCTTTGTCAACCTAATTCGTGGACATACCGTACAGGGTGGTCCAAATTGGAGACTTTTAAAGGTAAACCCCTTTATCTAAAGCAGATAGACGAAAACTGATGTCGGTGTCTGAGGCTCAATTTTTATTATAAACTCAATGGTGAATACCACATATCGATATCTAGTACCGTTTCAGATATACAGGGTGTTTTTTAAAAATCTGCATTTTGGAAAAATGTTTGTAATTCTTTTCCTATTGAAAATTTTTTATTTCTTTAAAAACATTCTCAAAGCACTTTTTCACACTGATTTCAACAGTGTAAGTTACATTTTTTTACAACTAATATTTTAGTAGTTATTAACGCAAAAATATATTTTTTAAATGGGATACCCTGTATATTTTTCCTTATCCGAATAGAGCTTTAAATTACCATTCTAAAAATATAGCACACTTTATATTTTGCTTAAATCTACTTCAAAATATAAAGGTTTTCACTTTTTACGCGAGTTTTAAATGCACATGTTGTGAAGTAGTGAATTCAATTGTTTACTCGTAGTTGTCAAATTTTACTTCAGGATCAGTTATTGAATTGTCAAATAAATCGCAATGAAGTTTTAAAATTATGAAATATGGGATATGATAGTGTGTTTTAAACAAACCTGAGAAAATTCGGAAGCGGCAAGTAATTTGTACCACGAACGGTATCCAGAGAGGCGTCAACTCTTCAGGATATATTTGCTCGATTGCGACATAACCTAGTTAATAGTGGCCAGTTTGAAAAGAAATGACCCAAAAATTATGCATCAAACAGGGATAGGGAGTTAGAAGAAATAGTAGTTTCAGGAACTATCAGAAATAATCCCAACACTTCAACCCGACAGTTAAAAGAATCCACTGGACTACCAAGAACTAACATCGTACTTTGAAGAAGCACAAATTCTGGCCATATAGGACAAGAAAAGATCTTCACTTTAGAGACGGAGATTTTCAACGGCGTATGAATTTTTGCCAATGGTTTCTGGAGAATTGTAATCATGTTCCGAATTTTTTATTAAATTGCATTTGGACAGACAAAGCTTATGTAAGCAATGCAGGTATTTTTAACCGTTACAATTCTTATACATTGGCACAAGAAAATCCTTATTTAGTTGTGGAGCAAAGAAATCAAGGCAGACTTACAGTTAATGTGTGGGCAGGAATTTTTTAGAGGTAGGGTTATAAGTCCATTTATTTACGACTCACCTCTCAGAGATATTTAGAAATTTTAAGGCAGCAAATAGAACCTCTTGTTGATGAACTGCCGTTAATGGACCTTAGAAATATATTTTTTCAACACGACGGGGCACCCCCTCATAACGCTGCAGTTATCAGTAATTTTTTGTCGACCAATTTCGACAATAACTGGATAGATAACCAAGGTCTGAATCGTTGGCCCGCAAGGTCACCGAATTTAACACCCATGGACTTCTATCTCTGGGGAAGACTGAAAGACCTAATTTTTAAAATGCCGACAAACACCAGGCAAGAGTTAGAAGTCGCTGTGATACAAAGTTTTGCAACTCTCACTCCTCTTGCACTAATCAACTCGGTAAGAAGTGTCCAGAAAAGGTGTCGTCTATGTGTAAATGAGACTGGTCGACATTTCGAACGTCTCTTTTGTTTTGTTTTAGTTTGCTCTACTCGGAATAAATTGTTTTATTGTTGTTTTGTTTTATTTTCTACATAGTTTAAAGTACTATAGCATTTAGTAAATTTCATTGTAGTTATGACTCTTAGAGTTACTTCTGGGAATTTTTTTTACGATTTGACTGCTATCAGTAAACAATTGATATTGCCTCTCCGTCCAAAGCATACTTCACAAAATGTGCATTTAAAACTCGCATAAAAAAACTGAAAATCTTTATATTTTGAAGTAGATTTAAGTAAAATATGAAGTGTGCTATATTTTTAGAATGGTAAAAAATATTAGTTGTAAAAAAATGTAACTTACACAGAAATCAAAAATTTTCAATAGGAAAAGATTTACGAACATTTTTCCATAATGCAGATTTTTTAAAAACACCCTGTATATCTGAAACGGTACTAGATATCGATATGCGGTTTTCACCATTGAGTTTATCTTAAAAATTGAGTTTCAGACACCGACATCAGTTTTCGTCTATCTCCTTTAGATAAAGGGGTTTGTTTACCTTTAAAAGTGTCCATTTTGAACCACCCTGTACATTCCCTGCTACCGACCCTATGTAAAAAAACCAATAAAATTAAAATCTCTCAACGAAATTTTCGTTTTATCGCCCTTTATCAGCTAGGATCCTATTGAATTCCCCAAAATATTCAAAAAGTTTTATACTTGTCAACCTGTCTCCTAAAAGAACCCTTTTTAGTACAATTAGAATTTTTATATCAGATAAAAAATCGCTCACCATTTTGGTAAAAGATTAAAAACAGTCTGATGCTTCTAGTAAAATATAATGTCCACATTAAACTAAATTATGCTGGAATATTGAATGTAAAATTTAGTGATGGTAAATATACACGCTGTAACAAATTATTCATTTATCACCTTTGTTTATTTTTCACCAGTTAAAATTAAACTAATGTTGTAAGTGGAATTATTCAGCAAAACAGAAAAACTGCATCGATGTACTTTCCAAACTCGTTTTGATCAATTTCTCAAATTTAAAAAGCTGGTTTTCTTTAAATTTTTATTATGAATTTTCTATGACCTAGTTAAAGCTTTGTAGTATTACATGAAGAGTTACAAAAGAACTATAATCGCATTTTGTTAATAAATCTTTTCTTATATATAACGTAAAACAGCTTAATTTAATCGAGTCAACATTTTAAGTTTGGTATACTCGTATATTGTTCATGTCTTATAACGTATGTTATATCTTTAGAAATATTTCCATAATGAAATTTACCTTGTAAACAATAACAATATTAATTTGTATACTCAAATTTTAAAAAACCAAAGCTGTGTCCTATGTAATGGTTCTTTTACACGATCATATCAGTTCTCAGTTCAGTTTCAGTTTCAGTCGAACTGTCCGTCTTTCCTTTGTGTAAAAAGGAAAAACTGAAAACAGAACTGAAACGGAGACTAACAGCTGACGGTATGGGGTTCTTTTCTTCCACCGTTTCTTCCACGCCACAGCTAAGGCTACTGCAGTAAGACAATCTTCATACATGAGGTATTTTACACATGTACACTTTGGGACAGTATAACAACACATGTTTGAACGCGAAACATACATAACACTTTGAAAGTGTAACTCGAACTGAGAACTGAACGGACGGTGTTAGAACAAACCTCCTTCCGAACTGAAATGAAACGAAAACTGAAACTGAGACGGAACTGAGAACTGATATGATCATGTAAAAGGACCATAAGCAACTAATTCCAGAGACGCGAAAGGCGCGTAAGACGTTACCGAGGCGACTTGAATGTACTGGGTAGAAGACCAAAAGCGAGAAGGCAGACCAGTCTTTTGGTAACTGGCTTGGAAATCTTTTTAAAAATGTTTTTAGTAAAGGGTTTATTTTGAAAATCACCGTCACCGATTATTATTCTGATAGAAGTTACCACCAAATAAAATTCTAAAAATCTGCCCATCCCTGATATAAAATTATTAATACCAGCAACTTACGAGATATTTCATTAAAAGAAAAAAGACTTTTCGCTCGGCTTCTAGTTTAACAGAGAGTTATAAAATGTGACTATTTTCATTAAAAAGAATATACTAAGAACCCTCTATCACGAATAGTCACGATTCTATATATACCATTTCTCTAAATACAGTCTAACGGCCTATTATCGTAATTTAACCACCGATATGTATAGAAAAATCAAGAACTGCTTTAATACCGAAAATAAATAAAACTGGTTTGTCGATTGTGTGATTTTTCGAGTTTTAGCAGTATGGTTTTTAAACAGACCTTCAAAAAATATCTCTTGTTTATTGGTGTTAGCCATCTGGTTACAGAAAGATGTATAAACAATAGAGAGATATTATAACATGCATGGGCTATTAGTATAAATTTAATATACGAGGCTGGTTTGAAAAGTCCGTGCAAAGTCCGAGAGATGGCACCACCGGCGCGTATCGAGATCATGTTTAGTTAGTAGCATCTCTTTAATGAACGCACACCAAGTTTCAGCCATATTGGTCTATTTCTTTGTGTTTGGCATTCGTGTAAATCAAGGAAGTCGAGTGATTTTCAAGAAATTGACGAAAAAGAATTTCGTGTGTTGATTAAACATTACTTTGTGAAAGGCAAAACGCCTCAGGAGACTAAAGAGAAGCTTGATAAACATTATGGTGACTCTGCACCTTCGATTAGAACAGTTTATAAGTGGTTTCAAAATTTTCGGACTGGCCATATGGGCACAAGTGACGCTGAACGTTCTGGACGGCCTATGGAGGTTACGACTCCAGAAATCATTGATCAAATCCATGATATGGTGATGGATGACAGAAGAGTTAAGGTGCGTGAGATTGCTAGTGCTGTGGGCATCTCGACTGAACGGGTACATAATATTTTGCATAAACATTTGGACATGAGAAAGTTATCCGCAAGATGGGTGCCGCGATTGCTCACGCTTGACCAAAAACGGAATCGCGTGAAGTGTTGCAAGGATGGTTTGCAGCTGTTCCAGAAGAATCCGGAGGACTTTAAGCGTCGTTTCGTCACTGTGGATGAAACATGGATACATTACTATACTCCTGAGACCAAACAATAATCTAAACAATGGGTTACTAAGGGGGAATCTGCACCAAAAAAGGCGAAGACCGTTCCTTCGGCCGAAAAGGTTATGGCGACTGTCTTTTGGGATTCGCAAGGGATAATCCTCATCGACTATCTGGAAAAGGGTAAAACTATTACAGGTAAATATTATTCATCGTTATTGGACCGTTTGAAAACCGAGCTGGAAGAAAAACGCCCGCGATTGGCCCACAAGAAAATCCTTTTCCATCACGACAACGCACCAGCACACACCTCAGCAGTTGTGGTCGCAAAATTAATGGAAATCGGTTTCCAACTCGTTTCACATCCCCCCTATTCTCCAGACTTGGCTCCCTCGGACTACTATTTGTTCCCCAATTTGAAGAAATGGCTGGCGGGACAAAGATTTTATTCAAACGAGGAGGTGATTGCAGACACTAATGGATATTTTGCAGACTTGGACAAATCTTATTATTCGGAAGGGATCAACAAACTAGAACATCGTTGGACGAAGTGTATAAGCCTAAAAGGAGACTATGTCGAAAAATAAAAAAGGTTTACCCCAAACACATAAGTAGTTTTTATTTTTGCACGGACTTTTCAAACCAGCCTCGTATACTGGTCAGTCAATAAGTTTTGAAAGCGGAAATGAAACAAGATAAATTAATGTGTCAAAATACATTTATTCTTCAGTATAATCTTCTTTAACCTCAATACGTTTTTCCAGCCATTTTCCAATTCATTTACCCCATCTCTGAAGTAGTTCTCTGGAAAATCTACAAAATACTATACCATCTACGGATGCTATCGCCTCATCATTTATGGAAAAATGCTTCCCACGTTGGAAAGAGATGGAAGTCAGGCGGAGTCAGATCTGGCGAATAATTCGTACTTTAACCCGACCAGTTTTACCGTTATGAAAGCACCTCTGCGAGCAAGGGCATTGTCATGATGAAAGATTTTTTTTTTTCTTCTGCAAACCAGACCATTTCTCACGAATTTTCTCATCCAGCTGGTCCAGAAGGTTGCAATAATACTCTCCTGTCCGGTTTAAAGGTAATCATTTAACAAAATTCCTTTTGCATCCCTGAAAACTGATGCCATAATTTTTTTGTACGGTTTTGACCACTTTGGCTGTTATGGAGCTGAACAACCAGGCTCAGTCCACGGTGCGGTTTGTTGTCACAGTTCAGGATCATACTGGTAAACCCAAGTCTCAGCCATAGTTACAAATCGACGCACAAAATCAGTTTTATTATTTGTGTAGCAAGCCAAATGTTTAGAAAGTTTCTCTCGAATGCGTTTTTATTCCGATGTTAGCGAATGCGGCACCCATCTTGTAAATAGCTTGCTCATAGCCAAAACATTAATTAAAATCTCTTGTACTGATCCATGTGAGATGCCTATAGCCTCAGCTAAATCATCCACGGTTAATCGACGTCTTCCATTACCATATCTTTTACTTGCACAACAGTTTCTTCAATTGTTGCAGTTTTTGGACGTCCTGAATGTGGATCATCATTGACGCTTGTACGACGAGGTTTAAACATTAGGGTCCATCTATGAACAGTTGGAAATGAAGGAGCAGACTCCTTTAACACTTTTACTAACTTTGCATGGATTTCAGTTGCCGATGAACCTTCCAAAACAAAGAATTTTATCCCTGCCCTATATTCAGTTTTTTTCCATTTTTAAAAATACTCAAACACGTCTACTTTAACCAACTGATAAACAATGAACAGATCGACTTGAACTTTAGGTTGTGTTCATATGACAGATGAAGCTTCAAAATGATGTTCAGTATTTAGTTCAAGTGATGCTGCATAGGTGTCGCTTTCAAAACTAATTGACTGACCTGATATAAATGAAAAGAAATATATTTTATTACACTGCAAATTATATATTAGATAATTTCAAATATAATGATTTAAATTAATACTGACTGAAAGTATATTATGTATAATTCTGTAGTGCAACAGAAAGTGCCTGAAATTACAATCAGAAGGGTTGAAAAAGGCGTGGGTAATATTTATTCGAAAAAAATCGTAATAATGTAAAATCTCAAATCTTTCTCAATATGAATCGATTCTTTAACAACTACTAAGTAATTATGGTAGTTTTTATGGCTTATATCTAATAATATTCTACCCTACTGTGCTAACTTATATTTCCATATAATTTCCATTTAGTTATGACATATTGCAAGTCTTGCCATAACAAACCAGCAGCGTGAGAGCGTCATCGTTTACACCTCGCTAGTCGCATGTTGCTTCTACATAGGACACCCTTATATAAATATATTGTTTTGATATTGTGGTTTTAGTCGTGCTGCTTGCGTCGCTCGCGGCGGACACCCACAGCTAGAATTTTTAATTCTGTTTGACATTTATTGTTGTCAATCTTACATTTCATATGGTAAATGGCACCATGGAAATGCTTACATTAGAAAATTTTTACTAAGGATCAAGTAATAATATCTTGGAATAGGTAGAAAAAGAAGTCATTTTTAAAATATATATTTTTTTTGATTTTATCGGTTTAGTCATAAATCAAAACGAATTTCTTTGTCTCGTACTGCACAGCAATATAATTTCAACTGACTTACTGGTATTTTTGTCAGCTATAACCCCTAATGACCGAACTAGAGTAGTTTTAAAGGTAAACTTTTTTAGTGCTTGAGGCGGTTACTACCAATTTAGCAACTGGGGTTTTAAATTGACTCCAGCATTCCAAAGTTATGACAATATGTAATACAAAACCAAAAAAATGTTTTAATTTATGATAGAACCGATAAAAATAAAAGGTTATTTTAAACTTCCTAGAACTATTACCTTACCTGCCTGTTTTAAATACTGATTTCACGATTTTCATTTTAAAGTCTCTGATAAGAATGTTCTTTTTTTAATATTTAGCATATAATATAATGTAGTGTGTAGAGACAAAAGTTAACTGGATAACTAGGTCGGATATAAATATAGAGGAATCTACCTCTAAAAGCAATCTCCAATTAGATCTCTAAGTACCTAAAATTCAAATTTTTTTTTATACTTTATATGCTGTCGAATGAATATTTTCTAGATATTTTGCTTTAAACTTATATTCATTTTTCACACTTCTTTTTTTCACAATACTGTGTTCAGAATTTTTTCTAGGTCATAGGGACTTCAAAATAATATAATAATAGTTAAACAAAATGCATACACATGAAAATGTTTTCCCTTTGGAACCCAAAATACTGATATTTTTGTTTCTGTCATTGTCTCTTATCCAATATCCTTATAACTACTAGTTTTAGAACATTTATTTCTTTTCTTTAAGATTTCTTCAAGCATGGTGATCGTCTGCTCTAAATGTTGTTGGTGAGTTGGAGCTTTGCATGAGTAGGTATCCAAGCTTATAAACCACGAGTTTTCTGTTGTGTTTTTTTTTGAAATTAGAAATTTGTGATGCTTCTAGAAGCCACTATCTGTTACACTTCAAACTTATTACACACTTCATACGTTTGACATAATTTAACATACACACGGAATATGTTAGGTTGCTACTTCGGCGAAACAAACCGACAACCGTATGTCGTGGACAACCACACATCATTAATTGCGATCCCTGACGTTTAGTAGGAGTAACAAGCTAAACTTTTGGAACTTCAGCTCGACTTTTAGACCTCTTTATAAAAGGTGAGGGGATATAAAGTAATGGTGATTTAGAACAGTTCTAACAAAAGTTTTTCAAGTGAAAGTAAACATAAAGAAATTGTCTTAGAATCACTGTGCCGGTATAGAATACCCCTTCCTATTCTTGATGTTGATGTTTAACTACTGTAAGAATAGATATCCTCCTCTATTTTTTTTCTTAAACTCTTATTGCACTTGTTCAACAAATTATATCCGACAGCATGGAATATTTTTCGTTTCGCTGTAACCGCGTCTCATCCTAGTTTTATCCATAAAATATAAAGTATCCATGTTTTACCCGTTCTCGGTGACCTCTACGCTTAACGAGTTACATACACCTGGGAGCTACAAAAAGTATATATATTTAAAAAAAATATATTTTTAAGGTTATTAAGTGAATAATACAAAAGAATGGCGATTAAATAATTTTATTGTACTTATTACTTTTTATTGTACTATATATTACTAAATTATAAGAAAACATTTTTTTTTTTAAAATATATTTTAAATGTTAACATTATTTTTTATCGGCTTAAACGGACCAGTGATGAAAGCTATGGCGCCATCTTGTCTACAGCGTAACTTCACAAAAGAAAATCCAATATTCAAAAACAAAAATTAATCTCAAAATTCGCGTACGAGTATCGGTTGAAGAATGTTCTTATCTGATAAGTGTTTTTTGTGTTTTTTTTTTCTTTTCTTTTTTACTAACTTTTTGTGTTTTACCTTCACCTCGGTAAATGGAATCAATTTAAAATAATTTAAATAGAACAACTAAAATCAACAGATTTTATTGAAGGGTATGGATTACATAGATGACCCCGAGGGGTCCTAAAAAATACCACTAAGAATAAAATTACAAGATTTTATAATATAAGCGACAGGGGTCCTTATATAGCCTATATGGAATCCACTGATTGATCCTACATTGAAAAATTTAACCATTTAAAAATAGCGAAAGAAATTTTCAACTTAAATCTAAAAGACATAAATAAGATAGATAAAAAAGGTATTAACAAAGTAGCAACAGAATTTAAACATTTCTATAACGCCAATGAGTTCGTTAACGATGAAGAACAAAAGGATATAACCTTTTTATCCCATATAATTTCGTATCACGCAAGGGACTAATGAGAGGGTTACACTCATCAATGAGCATTGAAGAATTGAAAATAAATTGTAGTTCTAAGACAAAGATATTAGAAATTAAGAGATTAAACAGGAAAATAATTAACAAAGAAAATAATTCAACAGAATACGTCTCAACTGGCACAATTTTAGTTACTTTCCAAGGAGTAAATCTTCCTAGAGAAGTATACGAGGCTGGTTTGAAAAGTCCGTGCAAAGTCCGAGAGATGGCACCACCGGCGCGTATCGAGGTCATGTTTAGTTAGTAGCATCTCTTGAATGAACGCACACCAAGTTTCAGCCATATTGGTCTATTTCTTTGTGTTTGGCGTTCGTGTGAATCAAGGAAGTCGAGTGATTTTCAAGAAATGGACGAAAAAGAATTTCGTGTGGTGATTAAACATTACTTTATGAAAGGCAAAACGCCTCAGGAGACTAAAGAGAAGCTTCATAAACATTATGGTGACTCTGCACCTTCGATTAGAACAGTTTATAAGTGGTTTCAAAATTTTCGGACTGGCCATATGGGCACAAGTGACGCTGAACGTTCTGGAGGGCCTGTGGAGGTTACGACTCCAGAAATCATTGATCAAATCCATGATATGGTGATGGATGACAGAAGAGTTAAGGTGCGTGAGATTGCTAGTGCTGTGGGCATCTCGACTGAACGGGTACATAATATTTTGCATAAACATTTGGACATGAGAAAGCTATCTGTAAGATGGGTGCCGCGATTGCTCACGCTTGACCAAAAACGGAATCGTGTGAAGTGTTGCAAAGATGGTTTGCAGCTGTTCCAAAAGAATCCGGAGGATTTTAAGCGTCGTTTCGTCACTGTGGATGAAACATGGATACATTACTATACTACTGAGACCAAACAACAATCTAAACAATGGGTTACCAAGGGGGAATCTGCACCAAAAAAGGCGAAGACCGTTCCTTCGGCAGGAAAGGTTATGGCGACTGTCTTTTGGGATTCGCAAGGGATAATCCTCATCGACTATCTGGAAAAGGGTAAAACTATTACAGGTGAATATTATTCATCGTTATTGGACCGTTTGAAAACTGCAAGAAAAACTCCCTCAGACTACTATTTGTTCCCCAATTTGAAGAAATGGCTGGCGGAACAAAGATTTTATTCAAACGAGGAGGTGATTGCAGACACTAATGGATATTTTGCAGACTTGGACAAATCCTATTATTCGGAAGGGATCAACAAACTAGAAACATCGTTGGACGAAGTGTATAAGCCTAAAAGGAGACTATGTCGAAAAATAAAAAAGGTTTACCCCAAACACATAAGTAGTTTTTATTTTTGCACGGACTTTTCAAACCAACCTCGTATATCTACGGATTAGAGAGAATCACAAGGATATGATAAAAAAATACAAGAAAATCTGTATTAACCAAATTCAAGACCATCAACGTCAAAACAATCAATAGTAAATAATAAGAGGAACATACAAGAAATAGAGGAAAACGATATTTTATCAGAAATCACGCCTGATAGTGCCATGCATAAAATTATTGAACAAGATAGAAACTAAAGAGAAATATAGAGTCAAGCTTAGCATGGGAAATTTAAAATATAAATTCTTCCAATGCCATAAATACAAGAAACAAGATTATGAAATATTTAATAAAAAAATTTTAAATAACTATGAAATGCCCTTGAATATAAAACACGTGTTAAGTAATCTAAAAAATTTTGTCATCATAAACATTATTAAATTCATCCAAAAATTTAATCTAAGAATATAGGACAGCGAGATTCCACTTACTATAAATCATTTCCCTATCCAACCAACGCAGATCTTTTGTGTTAGCTTCTCACTGCGCGGAAGCGAGAAAAGTTTAAACCCTTTGTTACAGAATGTCTTCATAACCTACCCAAAAATGTTCTCACATAAAAAAAAATTAATAAGTGTATTTAAAAGTGAATTCAGAAAAAAGAAGAAATAAAACAGAAAAAAAAGAAATCTGAAAAGAAAGATATCATTTAAATTAAAAAAAAAAAATGACTTTCAGGAGAGTGATTATCGCCTAGAGCGAGGCAAAGTTACTCTCCACGGACAAAGGATCCAAACCAAAAAGTAATGTACAATACAATACAAAAACTAATCTTGTAAAATAATTTAACTGTCGAACGATTTTTTTCCAAAAATAAAAAATGTACGATATTTCAAACTTTAGTACGCAATTTTCGACTAAAAAACTTTATTAATTATTTAGAAAAAATTATCTATTAGAAAAATTTTAAAAAACTCTCAACATTTTGTAGAAAAACTAATTATTCAGATTTAAAAAAAAAAAGTTAAAAAATATTAAATATTGAGTAATATTGCAGACAGTGTTGCGTTTCCAATCCAACGCCAGGTCACATTTAATGCTGTAACTTTGTAATGGAATGAAATTTTCTTAATAAATATATCTATATTTTTTTTTTTTTTTTTGGATAAAGAGTATATTTAAAATAGAGAGAATAAAAATTCGTAAGAAAAAATCGAATTTTTGAAAATTCGAGGTGTATGTAACCCCTTGAAAATACTGTCCACAATCTGCTGCTTAAACAAGCGTAACCCCTACCAACAATGACATTCCCAGTAATTTTCAGTTTGTTCTTGCTTTATAAAATCGTCAAATAATAGTAACATCTAATAATTAACATTCCTTACTTGGCACCCCAATTTTTATAACTCTGAAAATCTAGGTGTGTAATACGCCGAAATTTCTCTAACATCTCTTCGAGTCGTCTATAAAACGTTGATATACTCTTCTGATATTCTTGTGACAAGGAAAACGGTATTGGGTAGTGAGCATTGAAGGTTAAGCCTGTTATAGTAAGTGAGCAAAATGGAAGCGTGACTGACAGAAAAGGCTATATGCAATACTCTCTACCAGAGTAGTGAAATTTTACCACCACACTTTAGCCTTGGCAACTTAAAAAACTCAAACTAACGAATGGAAAAAAGAAAAGGTACAAATTGAAACAAATTCGACATCTTCAAATAATAAACACAAATATTTCAGTAATAATAAGAGTTCATTGTTATTCATTCACTCTAAGTTAGGCGATACATGATAATCTACAACATCCGTTTAGTTTGTTCTATTTAAACAGAAAACTTGGAAACAAAAGTTAATTTCCAATATTGCAGAATTACAATTTATGTAAACATATATCAACTGTTAACTGTTGTTAGATATTTATTATTACAGATTATATGGCGATCAACGCCTATGAAAATTAGATCGAATTACGATCAGAAAATACTTTAAAACTGACTTTAGTGATTAATAAAATAAGAAAAAAAATAATAGTTAAAAAATCAAACTATAACTGGAGGCTCATTAGGTAAAATTTTTGCTTAAATATATCTTTCTATTAGAAAATCTCTACTTCTTATATACGAGCCAACACTAATATTTACAAATTGTTATTGTTTTGATAAAATTGTTTTCAAAGGGGTATGACAAAGCTATACGCCAGTACCACGAAGGAGCACGCTGAGTCAGCACTAACAGTGACACAAGTTTGTGGTTTTGATATTACAGGAGCTAAAAAAAAAAATAGTTACTAGTTTTTAAGATATTTTAACCCTATTTAAATGGTACTTAAATAAATTGTTCTGATAAGAATAGGTTCCTTGATAAATATAATATTAATAAAAAATAACCGGCCAAGTGCAAGTCGGTCTTGAGCAATTAGTGTTCCTTACGTTGATTGCTTTTAAAATAAAAATTTTTGTTATGGAGATATATAACAATCAATTACTTTACCAAACACACTCCAAATGAGTTTCTAACAAAGTTCTTTTCCAAACTTTACTGAAAACTGATGACTTCAAAACTTTTGTTTTTTTTTAAATACCAGATAAATTTAATAATGTGCTCGTAATAATTTTGGTTCAATCTATATCCTGTGGAAAATATCTCAGGATTTTTTCAAAATTTTTTTATCAATTCTTTTCGAAATAAAGGGGGGACAGCGATTTTTCACAATTTTTTAAAAATAATACAAAGAAAAAGATGCGCAAGTATTACATTATATATATTTTTAAACTCGCGTTTTTACAGGCTTTCATTTGACACCCCACTCGACGACCTGATAATTTTTTTTTTCATTTCCGATTTCACCCCCCCCCCACCCCACTAACCCCTAAAATCAAAATTTAACTTTCAAAACTACACGGCTCTGATGAAGTCGTCAATTTCTATATTAGTGCCAAATTTCAACTTTCTGTGTCAAATAGTTCCGAAGAAAATCGGGTGTGACAGACAGACGGACGGATGGACAGACGGGTGGACAGACAGACAGATGAACAGACAGACGGACTGACACCTAAGTAATCTGTGTGGAATCCGTCTGGAACACTAAAAAATCTTTATCTTACATTTATATCATATTTTCTGTCATGATAAAAGTCAAATCTTCCCAATCGACTTCTTATTAAATTGCTTAACTGAGAACTGTCTCTTTTTTCTTTCGAAAAACTTCAGTTTTTCGTAGAGGAGCTACCACTGATTACAAATTGTTATTTTTTTGGCTATTAATCGTGTGTAACCAAGCCACCCCCAAAACCACGAAGTGGCACGCTGAATCATTGCTAAGAGTGGCACGAATACGTTTGTGGTTTTAATAGTTGCACGAGTTAAACAAAAACACTTGTCTCTTGTATTTCAAATATTTTAACCCTATTTCACGGATGCTACAGTAACTTGTTAAAATACATTGAGTTGTCACAGTAAAGATATACGTAGGTAAACCTCAGATAATTTTTTATTGATTTTTAATACTGATATGTACGAACCAAAGACCTATATGTAATTTAAGGTGGATGCGCAATACTCTACTAATTATAAGTCATAGAAAGAAATCTAAACGTATGTTAAGACTAGCTTGAACTAACTAATTATACTATATATTTATATATAAGTATATATATATATATATATATATATATATATATATATATATACAGTAGAACCCCGATTAACCGAGTCGCGATTATCCGAGCTCCGGATTAACCGAGCCAATCTAAGAACCTGATTATCCGAGGTACGCGCGTCTATGCTGCGTATTAACCGAGCTTCTAAAATATATATGTATGTACATATTTCCATTTAAAATCGTCGAGGCCTTCGGAGAATACCCCTGGCCCGTGTGAGGGGTCCCCTATTTATGTTTTTGGACTCTTTCTGCATGTAAATTTGCGTGAATGCAGTGCGTTATAGCGTTTACTACGGAAAAGTACAAGTATACTCACATAATTTATTTGGTTGGAGTTCTGGTAGTTAAGTGTAATTAATACGAACTGCTTTGTTTGAATTTTTGTTTGTCGTATTATAATGGAGCAAAACAAGCGTAAAAGAATCGTCGTTCCTATTGTAGAAAAATTAAAAGCCATCAGAAGAATTGAAGCAGGAGAGATAATTGAAGTTGTTGCACGAGATTATGGAGTAGGTGAGGTAACAGTTGGAGATTGGAAAAGAAACCGCACAAAAATAGAAGAGTGGTGTATAAATCAAGCCACCTCGTCCTCAGGAAGAAAATCAATGAAAACCGGCGACTATGAAAAGGTTAACGCAGCTTTATTCATGTGGTTTAACCAACAGAGATCAAAAGGTGTGCCTCTGTCAGGTCCAATTTTACAACAGAAAGCAATAATGATTAGTAGGCAATTCCCAGAGATAGATCAGTTTAACTCCAGTTCTGGATGGCTTGACCGCTGGAAAAAACGGTACGGTGTACAACAACTGACTGTACGTGGTGAAAAACTTTCTGCTGATGTGTCATCAATTGAGAAGTTTAAGCAGAACTTTAAAAAGCAAATCGAAGATTGTGGATACACATGTGATCAAATTTACAACTGTGACGAAACTGGTCTGAATTATAAAATACTTCCATCAAAAACATTGGCAGCTCGACAGGAAAAATCAGCTCCTGGGCACAAACGAAGTAGGGAAAGATTAACTATAATGGTATGTTCCAATGCATCTGGCAAGCACAAAATCCCACTGATGGTGATTGGCAAGTCTGCAAGACCAAAAGCTTTAAAAGACATCTCACCCAAAGCCCTACCAGTCTATTACAAAAGTCAGAAGAGCGCATGGATGAATGCGACCTTATTTACTAACTGGTTTGAAGAAGCGTTCGTGCCATCTGTGACTAAATTTTTGAACAGAAACCGTCTTCCTATTAAAGCAATTTTGTTAATGGATAATGTCCCCTCTTACCCTGGAGAAGGACTTCATGTGGGCGAAATTGTTGTAAATTTCCAAATGTTACCAGCATCCTCGAAAACATTAAAAAAAATTATTAGCCTTTATATCTTGAACATCTGTTAGAATACACAGAAAAGGAGGATATTATCAATGGGATGAGAAAGGTTACACCGAAAAATGTTATTTACTGGGTAAGTCAAGCTTGGGATTCTGTGCGTACTACAACTATTTAAAAATCTTGGTCAAAAGTTATTGATTTTGAGGACTATAATGACAGTGAAAATGATACTCCGTTAAATGAATTAGCTTTGAAATTGAGAAGCCATGGAGAAATGTCCTGTTCAAATTTTGACAGCGAGATAGAAGAAAAAGAAAAAAGTTTATTTGAATTAATGCAAAAATTAAAAGGTTGCGAAAATGCGACAAGAGAAGATGTTGTTGAATGGATTACAGCAGATGATTTAGAAGAAGAAATGAGTATTGAAGAAATAACGAATGCCTTTCAGGAAACCGAAAAATCAGATGACGATGACGATGACGATGCGGCGGTGGATGAACAGTCTCCCACTAAGATCTCTCATCAAGAAGGTTTTGCTTCTTTGGAAAAAGCTTTGAGATATATCGAACAACAACCAGAGGCAACCCCAGCAGATTTGATTCTTCTTAATAGATGGAGAAACATTGCAGCGAGAAAAAGAAGATGCAATATGAACCAGAAGCGCATAGATACCTATTTCACTGTTTTATAATGTATGTACCAATTTATATGTTAAAAACGTTAATACATCGGTTTAAAGTATATAGTATATATATAAAGTATAAAGTATAAGTAAAAAACAAATCCGGATTATCCAAGTTTTCAGTTATCCGAGGAGGGTGCCCCCCCACGTTACCTCGGATAACCGGGGTTCTACTGTATATACCTTTAGAATTGGTATTTTTGTTAGAAGCGACTTCTCTTGCCAAATAGATAAGTTCAGAGACTTTGCTGCTATGTCGTTAAAATTAATAATTCAACCAAACATAAGTTTTATCTGCTTATTTTATCGTCCACCAATACCCTCACTTTAGGGCACTTTTCACTTTCCTTGCCGACACCATTAATTAATACTGCAAAAGTTGCCATCCTGGGCGAGCATTTAAAAACCATCGACGAACAAAGTCGTGACGTTAAACCTTTTTCAACTAATTATGGCTCTACTCAGCTGATCGATGAGTCCTTTTTACCACCAATCAGAAGATTTACACAATGATTGTAAATCCGCAGTTGGATTCTTGCAATTAGAGACTCGTTTTAATACCAAGTATTCTTTCAATTATTGACAAAGAAGAGCCTAAACCACGCAAAGCTTGAAACCACAAATCTGCTAAATGGGAAGAACTCATGGAATATTTTTGAACTTTCCCTTGAACATACGTCTATTTCACCTCTGAGAACCTATCTGATTTAGCTAAGAAGGTGTTTGATGTCATTCTGGCTGGCATGAAAGCTTACATCTCGTTTTCGACGACATGATCTTTCAACAGTAAGGCTTCATTAAAGTTAAGATGTAAAGAACTGTTGTTCCTAAAAATTTTACCTTCCAACAATGATTTAAAACACTAACATCATACGTCGTGACATTTTTGTTAGTGCTCGAAATAGAGGCAAACAAAGGCGGATATAGTAATTAAATTAAAAACTGCTGTTCCAAGAGTTCAAGGTCTTTTTGGTCAATCGCTTAAGTTGTTAGGTAAAAGTTTACTAAAATAATTACTTATAAGACCAATTCTTCTGGATTTCTCCTGTGCCGATTGAAAAAAAATGATACTGACGTTTCGCCAATGATCCTGCGGGCTTCTTCAGAGCTCATTCCGAGGTCTGATTTCTTCGGAATCTAGCGCGAAACCTATTTACTTCTTCTTACACACATATTTTACATTAGTCGACCGTAATGGGGAGAGGCGATACTTGATGGATGTTCTGTTTCCAGTCTGGTGAGTGTTAAAGACCAGGGCTACGATTAAGATTGTTAGGATGTTTATATATCTCGATTGACTCCCGAATTTGCCTTGAATAGAAAAAGGAACTTGTTGCAAAGATCTTTAATTCTTCAAAAAGGATCTGGTATTCTGCCTTATGTTCGTGTTCACGTAAGTACTGAAGTGGAAATATTACGAAGATGTTCTTTAATTCTAGTACATAGTTTTCTGCTGCATACTTTGTAGACTCCTAAATTTTCAAGAGGAATTTTATTTTTGACAGATCTAAGATGTAAGAGTTTAGGGTACGTAGAAAATGGTGTTATTTTTTTTTATGGATCTAGCACACGTGCTACAGGGAAGTCCCTAAAGCGCTCCAAGAGCGGCAGGTGTGCGGAAACAGCGATTCACGTTGTTCTTGAGTCGCTGTGTTATCGCAGTGTTATTATTTTATATTGCCATAGAATTTCCGAAATGATATATGGAAGGACTACAATCCCAAGAGATACAGAAAAATCCCAGGAGAATTATACCTATAAGCTCTGTTTGTTTAATAAATATAATTCCATGTTCATGATGACTAATCTGGAATGATTACATCTGGAAGTTATAATTAGTATTTCTAGAAGAATTCTAGTTAAATGAAGTAATGGTTGCTTTTAGTGGGAAATACCTGTTATATTGCGTAAATATTCGCACTTTTCTTTTTTCATTTAATAACCATAAAAAAATCGGTAGCTACTACGTCTTCTGAAAGCAATCATTGATTACCCTATTTTTCGTTGTCTACATTTTCATAGCATTGGTTAGAGATGTATGCGCAAAATTTTACTATATATCGATCAAATAAAATACTAATTTTTATTTTCAGTATCGCCTGGAGGGCCTGTTCAGCCGCGGCCGATGGGGCCGCGTCAAGAAGGGCCCCCTGGCAACCCCACTTGAAGACATCTTTAAACGCAAACCACGAGCACGAGTCAAAGACGACCCGTGCTGAGAGCTGCTGCCCCCGCCGCCCCTTGTGCCCGCGTACCCGCCGGAAACGTTAGTATAGCCCATGGACGAACGAGCCACCGAAATAGTTAGTTTTGCCCCCGGATTAAGGTGCCCACGAGTGGTGATGCGCAGTGCAGTGATAGTTCGAACGCGTTCAGAAGTGTGCATTGCGCATGTATAGTTACGCAGCAGAAGTTTTAATGACCTCATCTAGTTGTGGTCTATGATTTAAGTTATTTTTACTGCCTATGCTAACGATAAAGTGGGGATGTTGTACAGTGGAATATTTTGGTTAGATGACAGATAGGCATCCACAGTCGTCAAAACTATTAACACCGGAATTATTTTTTCAAGATATTCCATTCATTTACTCTTCATTATCACAAATTAATTGGATCTTTTAAGAAATAATGAAAAAGATTGGCCATTGTTTGAAAAAACAGCAAGCAATGAATCAGATTTGCAAAAGACCAAATAATCATTTGTCTTTTTGCAAATGGAAGGAAATTTGTGAAAAATAAAGTATAAAAGATGAGCCGGTCCAAACCGTTCGCCCTTCTGCCTAGTTTTCGTTCACTATATTGCAAATCATAGCCGTAAAGGTGCCCCCTAAAATGAGCTTTAAACACCTTAACATTTTCATTTCACAAATCAGGGTACTATTTAAAGTGTGTGTAATATGGGTCACCTGAAAGACCCAGATGTACTGTACACTACTTTCACATGCAGGCAAATGCCCAATCTCCAAACAAAGTGGCATCTGTTGGAAAAAATAGGTTATTAAATCCTTTTCTTATTAGTTTATTCTTTTTTTGTTTTAACAGTAAACGGCAAAACTCCATTGAAATTACAATAACTACTTAATGACAATAATCAAAAGTGAGTACGAAAATGGCCTTGATGAGATACATTCCAAAACATATACAAAACAAATCAAAAAAACCATAGAAACCCTAGACAAGCATTAATGCTTGTCTCTTAAATAAATGCATTGAGCTTCCAAAAGGACCAACGAAGAGATGGCAGCATTGGTATAACAACTAAAGACGAAACGAAAAGAATCGCATTTTTAGAAGTTACCAAAAGTGTTCTTCGTATTTGCTGAACCATCCCAAGCCGCGTTTCGCCGTATCACGGCTCATCAGCTGGGCTAGGTTCAGCAAATACGAGAACACATTTTTAGACCTTTAACCAGGCAACTAACGGAAAACTATAACAAATAGATGCTTATACTGCACTCTGTCGGCGACTTACTAAGTCTATTCAAGCAGAGTGGCACAGCTCTGTTAGTTACTTGGATAAAGGACTAAAAATGTTTTCTCGTATTTGCTGAACCTAGCCCAGCTGATGAGCCGTGATACGGCGAAACGCGTCTTCGGATGGTTCAGCAAATACGAAGAACACTTTTGGTAACTTCTAAAAATACGATTCTTTTCGTTTCGTCTTTAGTTGTTATACCAATGCTGCCATCTATGCCTTCAAGCAGTAAGCTCGAGAAAGGTGCGTTTCTGCAATAAGTGCCAGCCGTGCTGTGTCGCTCTGCTTAAATAGACTTAGTAAGTCGCCGACAGAGTGCAGTATAAGCATCTATTTGTTATAGTTTTCCGTTATCAACGAAGAGATGTTTATTCAAGAAATTTAAACCTCTCTTCGTTGGACTTGCACCCTTTGAGTCTGTTCCGTAATCACGATCTGAAACCAATCAACAACTGATCTGTTGCTGGGCATGAGAATACAAATTCAATCTTCGCGATTGCCATTTTGAAAAACTTAGATCCATTTGGTTGTATTTTGGATTTATTTACGAAATTAAAAATGAAACTTGGCAACATAGCATGAATATCCATGCTATTTGAAACTGGTCATCTGAAAAAGTCACAACATGTTCAGAAATAAAGAAACTGAACAAAAATGCAAAATATTTAAATTTTTTAAAGAACTTTTGTATTATTTTAGCATTTATATCACACAGTAAGTACTTCAAAAGCTACCGCGGTAATTTAGATGATTGTTTAAAGAATACAGAGGTATTTAGTGACCACCTTCAAGCTGATATTGTTTTTGCTATTGAACTAGCTACTAAAATATACTACAGATATACTCACTTTAAAATAATATTGGCAGTAAAATCGACTTAATCAGTCACGACCGACGGCCAGATTATAATAAAGGACACCGCTTTATTCGTTTAGTCACTTCTGAATGTACCCCAGTGAGATATGACATGAATGTGAAATTCAAATTAGAATTTAATATTTGTAAGTATACATTAAATAAATTATTAAGAGAAGAACAAAAACATATTCTGCTTTACCAAAAAACACGCGCAAAAATAATGTGCAAAGTATGAAGAGAGACTGGTAAGAAATAGATTGTTATAAAATTGTAGCTGGTGTTATATAACTTAAGAATATTTATACAACTTGTCTCAAATAATTATTAAATTAGACATAAACAATAAACTATATTATGATTAAATCTAAAAATAATAATAGTAAATTATTGAGACTCGACGTATATTTATTTAAAGAGTACACATAGTTATTGTCAGGTCTAGCTTTCAAGGCTATCAAAGATCAATTGAAAATAGTTTTCACATCAGAAAATAATGATAAGAGTATTGTCAAGTTAATAACAGAGACGTCAATGTGTATGTTTATTTATTTTTTGGATTTTTATTTTCTAAAGATTAGTCATTTCACAAAAGTAGTTTTTTAGAAGTTAATTGAAGTAATACATTTTGTTTACTTTCATTTGGTTTCAAAATGGTAAAAGACACCTTTTTAAATTTTTTGCCCCTTTTCGAAATATCTGTTTCCTCCTCAGGACACTACGAATATTGTAAATACATGGAATATTACATGGTTATTTTTGAAATTATGAAATTCATAGTAAATGATTTATAATAATAACTGGTAGTGGCACAATAAAGAGAAACGATATATACAACAATAAGAAAAGCACAGGTCTTAAATTGCTCTAAAACATAATAATCATATTGGATTTCCATATATATATATATATATATATATATATATATATATATATATATATATATATATATATATATATATATATATATATATATATTATTTTACGTGTTCTTGGAATTAGATTATTAAAACTATTTTTGGATTTGTTATATATTTATTGACATTTCGACCTTCAGAACAGGTCTTCTGCAAAATTTGCTCTAAAAGATTAAATTAGGAGAACTAAATTTAGGTAAGTAATTAATCTGTTTGTCATGCATTTCAGAGTAAAACATTTGTAATTTTTTGCAGTTTTTAATTTAAAACACTTAACTGTATAAAATAATGAAGGCCTTACCTTAGAAAGTAGTTCACTGTATTGGGATATTAATTTTAAAATACTGTCAAAAACACATTTTTACATTCTACAAACAACCACTCAACATGAATGACTTTATATGATTGGTAGATAGATATGGTTTAGGTTGTTAACATTTGTTTTTTCGTTGATTGCAGTGGATGTCATCTGTATGTGTATGGATTCCAGTATTTATCTTTTTTTTGGTATTTGTTTCGGTTTTGATAATTTTGATGTTTTTGAAATCAAAAGTATGAATTTTATTCATTTCATGATTTGTAAAAGCTGTACTTTTTTTTATCGTACTTATGGCCCTTGATTCTCTATTTTCTAGGTATTGGCTTGTTTGCCCGACGTATATTCCTTCGCAGTTATTACATTTGATTTCATAAACTATATTACTTTTTTTATTATTTGAGGTTTTGGTTTTATGCCTGAAAAAATTGGATGAGAGCAGATTAAATGATTTGTGACATAAACGAAGTTTGTAGTTTTCAAAAAGTTTTTTGAATGGTTGGGATAGTCCATTTATAAAAGGTAAAGCAATATATGTATTATTATGTATTGTAAAAATTATGTATTCGTTGTTTGAAGACTTTGTTTATAAGGTACACCGGATATTTATTAAGTGTCGATGCTTCTTTAGCTTTGGTTATTGCACTTTGTCTGTATTTTGTCTTAGAAAGCTTGATTGCTCTATCTGCTAAACCTATGATTACAAATTTTTTTTTGGGAATTCGGGTGGTGTAATTCATAACTAAGATATCTAGAAGACTATGTTTTTTTAGTATACCATTCAGTTTTTATATTTCCATTAATGTGGTATAAAGTTACATCTAAGAAATTTATCATATTGTTGTCTTCTGTTTCGAATGTGAATTAAATATTTTTATGGTATCTATTAAATTTTTGTAGGATGTAATTAATTTGATTTTTAGGTACAGCAGTCAACGTAGCTGTAAACAAATGGAATATTGAAGTTTAATGTTGGTATGACATCTGTTTCTAAGTCTTCCATCCAACTTCAAAGTTCCATTTTTTTACAGATACGTTAATGATTGATTGACTGCTATAGCTAAAAACCAAAATAATTACATCCTACAAAAATTCAACAGATACCACAAAAATATTCAATTGAGATTCGAAACAGTAGACAACAATATAATCAATTTCATGATTTGTAAGAGCTGTACTACCATACCTTTGATTTCAAAAACATCAAAATTATCAAAACCAAAACCAAAACAAATACCAAAAAAAGAGAAATACTGGAATCCATACACATACAGATGACACCTACTGCAATCATCGAAAAAACAGATGTAAACAACCTAAACCGTATCTACCTACCAATCATATAAAGTCCTTCACGTTAAGTGGTTGTTTGTAGAATGTAAAAATGTGTTTTTCACAGTATTTTAAAGTTAATATCCCAAATAAATCCAAAAATAATAAATATATATATATATATATATATATATATATATATATATATATATATATATATATATATATATATATATATGCATTATTCCTTGATATAAATAATTGTAATTAAATAAAAAAGCCTTTATTGTTGCGGACACAAACCACATTTGAGGCTTGGAAAGGCTTTAAAGAAATAATGCACACTAAAGCCGAAAACCAACAAAAATAATTTTGCAAGTTTATTTTGGTGTATTGTAATGGGCGATAAAAATGGATATATTTCGACAACCCGAACCGTAAGAAATTATGGGTTAATGCTGGGCAACTATTAACGTCGACTGCAAAGCAAAACTTACCCGATTATATAATTTTAGTAGTCATTTGGAGAGATATGGAGGATTTGGTCTATTACAAGTTACTAGGACCTACCGAATGTTACAGACAAAAACTAGAACAATTAAATAATAATTTAAACATAAAACGACCATCTATTGCATCGAATTGCTAAAAATTGATTCTTTTTCACGATAAAGGTCGACTCCAAGTCAATTTGGCTGGACCTTGATTGGTAGGTTAGGGAACATTCTCTAGACCTTCCTCCTCCTCTGTTTAACTACTCCCTGTTCCGCTAGAAGTCGAAAAATGGGTTGCTGAGTAGATAGCTTCAAAGGACCAAGCCCTCTGCCGAACAATGAGAAAACGTGATAGTTTCCAATGGCAAATGCTTTTTATTAATAATGTAGTGCTAGTTACAAAAAGAAATAGTTACAAAACACAAAAAAAAATTAACAATTAATATCGCAATTATCGGTCGGAACCTAGAAATGTGGTGCTCACATAACTAAGAATAACAAACCAAAAATAAATTGTAAAGTAAAACTTTTATTTTAACTTTTAAAAACATATTTTTCTATTTTTTTCTTTTGCATCTATTTTAAGTTTAGTTAACTTTTATTATATATTTCTTACTATTGTATGTTTTCTTCTCCTTGTTTTTTTTGCATAATTACTGTAAATATTATTACTTAAACGTTATTAAAAATCATTTACTGTTAATTTAATAATTACAAGACCAACCAATATTCCGCATAAGATATTGTATTCAATTTACAATAGTGGTAAAGTCCTGAAAATGAAATTACTTATTACGAAACAAATGTAAAAAATGACATTTTATCATTTTTGACCCTCTCCCATTAATTAGTTACACTGGATCCAAAAATAAATAACTAAATCTATTACAAATTGCTATTGATTTTTTACATTTATATTCATTAGGATATGGACTTCATCATTTTTAGAGAAGCCCTTTTGGAAGTTTCCGTTATTAATTTGATGTTGTTATTATTTTGTGCATTGATATTAAAGTTTAACACGATGATTAAAAGATGCAATCGCAAACGGAAGTCGGAAAGTGATTAAAAGTTTCTTACTCTCGGAAAGGAATGATTTAGATAGTTTAAAGCAAATAAATGAAAGTTAGAAAATATTAATTAAAATCGTAAATATACCATTAGCTATTAAATTTTTAATTAATCGCTCATAAAAATATGATTAAACGAAACATAAAATTTCCTTATTATACCTATAATCCATGTAGCATGAGTCACAGAAATCTACATTTATTATTTTTTTGCGATATTAAAAACTGTATTTCAACTTTTTTTTGCCGAAAAACTCATACATTTTTTTAATGAGTATTTTTTCATAAAAGAAAACAACAAGAAAACGTTGTAAAATGACGTCTGGTTACTCTTTTTACCTTTATTCATAAAGATTAGCAAATAGAGTCGTGGAAATTATTATTTCCCCAAACTACGCTCATAAGGCCTTAAACACTAACTCAAAATATTGTGTGTACTTATCCAGATAACTCTCTATGTTTATAATTTTTCATTTTATTTAATGAGATACATATTAAACTGAGAATTCTAAAGGCGGTCTGGCTACAGTTTGGGAACGGAGCAGATTGATTGAAAATATATTAACTATTAAGGTGGGATATGGTTTGGGTTTAAATGATGTACATTTAAACAAAAATATTATGTATTTATTCACAAAGTTAAAGTTTTTAAACCGAACTAAAGAAGTATTCATACCTAGAACCCACACTGGCATTTACGTCCATTCTGCTATTCCCCTCAATATTTCGAAAACCAATTACATATTAAAAAACCATCCCATAACCGGGGGCCCTTGACAATAAACAACACTGTAGTAGAGCAGGTGAGGATATTCAATTATTTGGGTACTACAATATATGACACATGGGACTATGGTGCATAAATTAGATATCGCGTCAAAAAGGCCAGGGTAGCATTCCTTCGAATGAGAACCTTATTCACTTCGAAAGATCTGTGTCTGCAACTGAAGGTCAGAATGTTGCGCTCCTATATCTTCTCCGTTCGGCTTTATGGAGACGAATCGTTGACAATCAACGAAGCAGTGATGAGGAGAATAAATGCTCTCGAAATTCCCTGGACACAACATGTAACTAATAACGAGCTTCTCAGGAGATTGGGAAAGGGTCTGAAACTGACCTGGATGCTGAAAAAGCGCAAATTGGAATACCTTGGACACGTCATCAGGCACGACCGATAAAGACTGTTGCAACTGATACTTCAGGGCCAGCTTGAAGCAAAAGGAGGGCCAGACAGTCACTCCTGAATGAAAAAACCTATTAGACTGGTTCGGTCTCAGTGCGATACAGCTTTTCCGTATTGCTGCTAATAAAGTTAGAATAGCTCTGGTAATGGCTAATGTCCGGAACGGATGAAGCACTATTGGGAAAAGAAGTGCTATTTCAAGTGGTTATTTAAAATCCACGATAATAGATGTGTCACCTTCCTAATCAAAATGTACAATTTAAGTCAGTCTTAAGAGGTTTAAACCCTGTTTAAGGACATTTCACACGAAAAAATCAAATAAAGTAACCGAAAGTTCAACGAGATCCGCGACTTGTGAAATTAATTTTTAAGTCATATTGTAATTAAAATTCCATTCTAACCAACTTTCTAAACTACCTACTTAATATTTTTACTTAAATAATCTAGATTAGAGCTCTAAAAAGTGTTCAGGTTCTACATAATAGATGGCGTCACATCAAGTTTTTAAACTGTTTAACAGTCAAAGTGTATTGGAATCCATGACGGAACGTAAAACGTCAAAGTTAAAATTTGTAAGTATTTTGTCTCTAAATTGTACTGTAAAATTTCTACATCAATCATCATCATCAACCAGCCCTCTGCGTCCACTGCTAAACATAGGCCTCCCCTGTAGAATTCCATCTCTGTCTATCCTGCGCAATCTGCAACCAGTGGTTAGCGGCCCTTATAATATCATCTGACGTCTGCTGCGCTTATTTGCCCTTGGGCTCAATTCCAATATTTTGCGCGTCTGGCAATGTGTCCTGCCCATTTCCATTTTAAAGTAGCTATGCGCGTGATGACATCTGTGACTACAGTGCGTCTACGCAGATCTTCGTTGTGTATTCTGTCATTAAGAGTCACTCTAAGCATTGAGCTCTCCATGCGCCCTTGCACAATCCTCAGTTTGTGTGCAGATTCTATAGTAAGTGCACACGTCTCAACTCCATAGGTAAAGACTGGAAGAACACACAGATTGAATGTTTTCCTCTTCAGAATAATTGAAACGTAGTTCTTAAATATATCCTCCATACGCTCCATACGCACTAGACCGATTCTTCTTCTAATTTCAGATGTTGGGTTTCGGTCGAGGATGCTTATTTCGTGGCTTAGATCTTGTCTATTTGGTCGATTTCTTCATAAAAGATTTTAGGGTTACTAGAGGGAACCAAATTAATCATGCATTTTGTTTTTCCAAAATTAATCTTTAGATCCACGGGTAAACCGGCAACAGATGGTTCTATCAACAAAATTTGTATCTCTGTCAAATTATCGGCAATGACGACCACGTCGTCTGCGAATCGTATTTGGTTAAGTCTCTCGCCATCAATAGTTATACCTCTGTTCTCCCAGTTTAGCGTTTTAAAAGCGTATTTGAGGACGGTAAAGAGTTTTGGGGATAATGTGTCTCCTTGCCAAATTCCTCGCTCAATTCTGATGTTATTTGTAACTTCATGTAATTTAACAGCCATTGTGGCATTCTTATATATGTTCTGAATCAAGGTGTCGTCTCGATAATCAACGCTTCCATAATACTATCCATTTGAACGGTGTCGAATGTCTGGTGGAAATCTACAAAAGCGTATATCAGCGGTCTGTTTATTCTACGGATTTCTCGATTAACAATTTTATGGTATGTTGATGGTCGTTTGTGCCGAGCCTGATCGAAATCCAGCCTGTTCTTTTGGTTGGTAGAAATCTAGCTTACTTTCCATTCGCGAGGTGGTGATTCTGGTAAATAATTTATATAAGTGATTCAGAAGGCTGATTGGTTTGAGTTTTCAAGGTCTGTCTTGTCTCCGTAACAGAACAGCGTTGTTCCATTTAGTTGGTATTGAGGCATTATATAAGCATAAATTAAAGAGAGTTTTGATTGTATTAAGGAGTGCATAACCACCATACTTTATGGCCTCGATCACTATATCGTTTTGTCCCGAATCTTTGTTTTCTTTCATTTTCTTTAGTCCATGCTAATTGATATGTTCGGAATTTCTTCCGATCCTTGATTGATTACTTTTCTCCTCGGTGTTTTCTTCTTTGCTTGGTTTTTATGATTTCTGTATAAATGCTCATAGAACTCCTCCACTGTCCTTAAAAGCTGTTTGTACCAATGTTTCTGTTTTTATTCTTGACTTTAACAATTTCACCCGTTGTTTAATCTTCGTTTCAACACCTTTAAGATTTTGTTAGTTTCTATTATGTTTCTCATTTTGTTGTTTAACAATGAATATCTTGTAAAGCCACTATCTCCCATTCCAGTATCGTTACCGGCCCTGTAGAGTCCAATAAATTTATTAAAACACTATGTTACAGATCAAGGTTTTTTCCTTTTCACTACTTAAACGAACCTCGTATAACAAAAAATCTTATACAATTACTTTTTAATATGATTAAATCGATTACCCATCTAACTCTTATCCGTGGGAGACAATTTGCATGACGAAATTATATTGTTAACGCTCTATGTTACAGACAAAAACTAGAACAATTAAATAATAATTTAAACATAAAACGACCATCTATTGCATCGAATTGCTAAAAATTGATTCTTTTTCACGATAAAGGTCGACTCCAAGTCAATTTAGCTGGACCTTGATTGGTAGGTTAGGGAACATTCTCTAGACCTTCCTCCTCCTCTGTTTAACTACTCCCTGTTCCGCTAGAAGTCGAAAAATGGGTTGCTGAGTAGATAGCTTCAAAGGACCAAGCCCTCTGCCGAACAATGAGAAAACGTGATAGTTTCCAATGGCAAATGCTTTTTATTAATAATGTAGTGCTAGTTACAAAAAGAAATAGTTACAAAACACAAAAAAAAAATTAACAATTAATATCGCAATTATCGGTCGTGAACCTAGAAATGTGGTGCTCACATAACTAAGAATAACAAACCAAAAATAAATTGTAAAGTAAAACTTTTATTTTAACTTTTAAAAACATATTTTTCTATTTTTTTCTTTTGCATCTATTTTAAGTTTAGTTAACTTTTATTATATATTTCTTACTATTGTATGTTTTCTTCTCCTTGTTTTTTTTGCATGATTACTGTAAATATTATTACTTAAACGTTATTAAAAATCATTTACTGTTAATTTAATAATTACAAGACCAACCAATATTCCGCATAAGATATTGTATTCAATTTACAATAGTGGTAAAGTCCTGAAAATGAAATTACTTATTACGAAACAAATGTAAAAAATGACATTTTATCATTTTTGACCCTCTCCCATTAATTAGTTACACTGGATCCAAAAATAAATAACTAAATCTATTACAAATTACTATTGATTTTTTACATTTATATTCATTAGGATATGGACTTCATCATTTTTAGAGAAGCCCTTTTGGAAGTTTCCGTTATTAATTTGATGTTGTTATTATTTTGTGCATTGATATTAAAGTTTAACATGATGATTAAAAGATGCAATCGTAAACGGAAGTCGGAAAGTGATTAAAAGTTTCTTACTCTCGGAAAGGAATGATTTAGATAGTTTAAAGCAAATAAATGAAAGTTAGAAAATATTAATTAAAATCGTAAATATACCATTAGCTATTAAATTTTTAATTAATCGCTCATAAAAAATATGATTAAACGAAACATAAAATTTCCTTATTATACCTATAATCCATGTAGCATGAGTCACAGAAATCTACATTTATTATTTTTTTGCGATATTAAAAACTGTATTTCAACTTTTTTTTGCCGAAAAAAAAACTCATACATTTTTTTAATGAGTATTTTTTCATAAAAGAAAACAACAAGAAAACGTTATAAAATGACGTCTGGTTACTCTTTTTACCTTTATTCATAAAGATTAGCAAATAGAGTCGTGGAAATTATTATTTCCCCAAACTACGCTCATAAGGCCTTAAACACTAACTCAAAATATTGTGTGTACTTATCCAGATAACTCTCTATGTTTATAATTTTTCATTTTATTTAATGAGATACATATTAAACTGAGAATTCTAAAGGCGGTCTGGCTACAGTTTGGGAACGGAACAGATTGATTGAAAATATATTAACTATTAAGGTGGGATATGGTTTGGGTTTAAATGATGTACATTTAAACAAAAATATTATGTATTTATTCACAAAGTTAAAGTTTTTAAACCGAACTAAAGAAGTATTCATACCTAGAACCCACACTGGCATTTACGTCCATTCTGCTATTCCCCTCAATATTTCGAAAACCAATTACATATTAAAAAACCATCCCATAACCGGGGGCCCTTGACAATAAACAACACTGTAGTAGAGCAGGTGAGGATATTCAATTATTTGGGTACTACAATATATGACACATGGGACTATGGTGCATAAATTAGATATCGCGTCAAAAAGGCCAGGGTAGCATTCCTTCGAATGAGAACCTTATTCACTTCGAAAGATCTGGGTCTGCAACTGAAGGTCAGAATGTTGCGCTCCTATATCTTCTCCGTTCGGCTTTATGGAGACGAATCGTTGACAATCAACGAAGCAGTGATGAGGAGAATAAATGCCCTCGAAATTCCCTGGACACAACATGTAACTAATAACGAGCTTCTCAGGAGATTGGGAAAGGGTCTGAAACTGACCTGGATGCTGAAAAAGCGCAAATTGGAATACCTTGGACACGGCATCAGGCACGACCGATAAAGACTGTTGCAACTGATACTTCAGGGCCAGCTTGAAGCAAAAGGAGGGCCAGACAGTCACTCCTGAATGAAAAACCTATTAGACTGGTTCGGTCTCAGTGCGATACAGCTTTTCCGTATTGCTGCTAATAAAGTTAGAATAGCTCTGGTAATGGCTAATGTCCGGAACGGATGAAGCACTATTGGGAAAAGAAGTGCTATTTCAAGTGGTTATTTAAAATCCACGATAATAGATGTGTCACCTTCCTAATCAAAATGTACAATTTAAGTCAGTCTTAAGAGGTTTAAACCCTGTTTAAGGACATTTCACACGAAAAAATCAAATAAAGTAACCGAAAGTTCAACGAGATCCGCGACTTGTGAAATTAATTTTTAAGTCATATTGTAATTAAAATTCCATTCTAACCAACTTTCTAAACTACCTACTTAATATTTTTACTTAAATAATCTAGATTAGAGCTCTAAAAAGTGTTCAGGTTCTACATAATAGATGGCGTCACATCAAGTTTTTAAACTGTTTAACAGTCAAAGTGTATTGGAATCCATGACGGAACGTAAAACGTCAAAGTTAAAATTTGTAAGTATTTTGTCTCTAAATTGTACTGTAAAATTTCTACATCAATCATCATCATCAACCAGCCCTCTGCGTCCACTGCTAAACATAGGCCTCCCCTGTAGAATTCCATCTCTGTCTATCCTGCGCAATCTGCAACCAGTGGTTAGCGGCCCTTATAATATCATCTGACGTCTGCTGCGCTTATTTGCCCTTGGGCTCAATTCCAATATTTTGCGCGTCTGGCAATGTGTCCTGCCCATTTCCATTTTAAAGTAGCTATGCGCGTGATGACATCTGTGACTACAGTGCGTCTACGCAGATCTTCGTTGTGTATTCTGTCATTAAGAGTCACTCTAAGCATTGAGCTCTCCATGCGCCCTTGCACAATCCTCAGTTTGTGTGCAGATTCTATAGTAAGTGCACACGTCTCAACTCCATAGGTAAAGACTGGAAGAACACACAGATTGAATGTTTTCCTCTTCAGACTAATTGAAACGTAGTTCTTAAATATATCCTCCATACGCTCCATACGCACTAGACCGATTCTTCTTCTAATTTCAGATGTTGGGTTTCGGTCGAGGATGCTTATTTCGTGGCTTAGATCTTGTCTATTTGGTCGATTTCTTCATCAAAGATTTTAGGGTTACTAGAGGGAACCAAATTAATCATGCATTTTGTTTTTTCCAAAATTAATCTTTAGATCCACGGGTAAACCGGCAACAGATGGTTCTATCAACAAAATTTGTATCTCTGTCAAATTATCGGCAATGACGACCACGTCGTCTGCGAATCGTATTTGGTTAAGTCTCTCGCCATCAATAGTTATACCTCTGTTCTCCCAGTTTAGCGTTTTAAAAGCGTATTTGAGGACGGTAAAGAGTTTTGGGGATAATGTGTCTCCTTGCCAAATTCCTCGCTCAATTCTGATGTTATTTGTAACTTCATGTAATTTAACAGCCATTGTGGCATTCTTATATATGTTCTGAATCAAGGTGTCGTCTCGATAATCAACGCTTCCATAATACTATCCATTTGAACGGTGTCGAATGTCTGGTGGAAATCTACAAAAGCGTATATCAGCGGTCTGTTTATTCTACGGATTTCTCGATTAACAATTTTATGGTATGTTGATGGTCGTTTGTGCCGAGCCTGATCGAAATCCAGCCTGTTCTTTTGGTTGGTAGAAATCTAGCTTACTTTCCATTCGCGAGGTGGTGATTCTGGTAAATAATTTATATAAGTGATTCAGAAGGCTGATTGGTTTGAGTTTTCAAGGTCTGTCTTGTCTCCGTAACAGAACAGCGTTGTTCCATTTAGTTGGTATTGAGGCATTATATAAGCATAAATTAAAGAGAGTTTTGATTGTATTAAGGAGTGCATAACCACCATACTTTATGGCCTCGATCACTATATCGTTTTGTCCCGAATCTTTGTTTTCTTTCATTTTCTTTAGTCCATGCTAATTGATATGTTCGGAATTTCTTCCGATCCTTGATTGATTACTTTTCTCCTCGGTGTTTTCTTCTTTGCTTGGTTTTTATGATTTCTGTATAAATGCTCATAGAACTCCTCCACTGTCCTTAAAAGCTGTTTGTACCAATGTTTCTGTTTTTATTCTTGACTTTAACAATTTCACCCGTTGTTTAATCTTCGTTTCAACACCTTTAAGATTTTGTTAGTTTCTATTATGTTTCTCATTTTGTTGTTTAACAATGAATATCTTGTAAAGCCACTATCTCCCCCATTCCAGTATCGTTACCGGCCCTGTAGAGTCCAATAAATTTATTAAAACACTATGTTACAGATCAAGGTTTTTTCCTTTTCACTACTTAAACGAACCTCGTATAACAAAAAATCTTATACAATTACTTTTTAATATGATTAAATCGATTACCCATCTAACTCTTATCCGTGGGAGACAATTTGCATGACGAAATTATATTGTTAACGCTCTAAGCAGAATAATTTGCAGTATCCTAAAATGGCCTTGAGCATTAATATACTCCACGTACAGCTATGAGATCTAATGTATATTGTAAATCTTCAGTTAATAAACTTACCCGTGAGAAACTGAAAATTCAATAAAAATTCTCGGTAGTGTGAAAATAAAAAAGTGAAGGTACATAAAAGCCAAGCCTTTTTCAATTTAAAACCTACGTAAGAGCGTCAACAACCCAACTTCAAAGTCACAATGTCCTGTCCTGGGATATAATAAATATTTAATTAAACTAAGAGGTTAATCATATACTCATAGGTTAGGACAATGACTTTATTGTTTATTATAACGTTTTTCTTTAAAAGATAGGAATATCCTGGTATAGTAACCAGGGTATTGCCTAACCTAAACCAACCTTTACTGCCTGAATTGAAACTTTTATCCTCCTTTTTTATGAAAGCTGTTTAAAACTCAAAGATAGAATTATGTATTTAAATAAATACTGTGCTGTCCGAAGTATCAATTCAAGAACAGTCGCTTAAAAAAGTTGTCTTAACCGTATTTTTGAAAGAAATAAAGAAAAGCATACTCTCAAGATTGGTGTGTGATGAATATTTCTGAAAAAATGTCTTTTTTTCTATGGATGTTCTTTACCCCCTATATTTATACGTTTATCAAAACCTGTAGCACTTCATACATATAGAACGCATAGGGCTTTATCGCTATAGCACAGAGCTCCAAATGCCAGTTCTTTGCACAGGATCTATTGAAAAATTTTCTAAACACGTCATACTTTACAAGATATCCGTACACGGCGATTAGAACACACCAGTCGCAAGTTTTTTATACCAAACAATTTTAACCTAGTTTTCGAGTTAAAACTTCTATAGATTGATAATTGTACGAAGAGCATGAAGATCCAAGGAAATTTAAAAAATAATTAAATTATTATAGTATTCCGTGTACGTAGAGTTAGTGTGGATTTCTGGGATGAAAATATGACCATTTAATCCAACTTATCTTAGTCCAAAAATTCGTAATTTTTGAGATACAGGCTGTCAAAGTCATACTTTTATTTTAGTTTTTCTTAAGGAGCTTTCTTAATAATTCTACTATTTGTACAAGATTCGGTCCTAAAGGGTTTTCTGAGAAATGAAATTAAAATCAGCTCACAGTTTTGTTGTAAATTGTAGGGGGCGCCACTTATTGTACTCTGTATACTTTTAAATGGTCATAACTTTTTTATACCACTCTGTATGATATTTTTAATTAAATACTCTTATTTTCCGCCTTCTCCTGTCTAAAAAAGCTCTCTTGGTAAATGTTGCCCCGAGCAACAGTTTCTGAGACAGTAGGATGTTTTTATTTATTGATTACAAATTTATCAATTTGTGGGAAATCATTTATGCCCTTAACCAATTGATTTTTACCTTCTTACTGTTTTTGGGCCGTTGGTCTTTAAATTTATTATTGTTGTTAGCCTGTTTGCCTTTAAGCATGCAAAGTTCAATGTGGATGGAATTAAAACATGGAAACAAACATCCCATTACCTCAGAAACTGTTGCTCGGAGCAATATTTACCAAGAGAGCTTTTTTAGACATGAGAATATTTAAAATATTTAAAAATATCATACAGAGAAGTATAAAAAAGTTATGGTAATTTAAAAGTATACACAGTGCACTAAGTGGCCCCTCCTACAATTTAAAACAACAATGTGAGCTGATTTCGATTTCTTATCTTAGAAAGCCGAATCTTGTACAAACAGTACAATTATTAAGAAAGCTACTTAAGAAAAACTAAAATAAAAGTATAACTTTGACACCCTATATCTCAAAAATTACGAATTTTCGGACTAAGGTAAGTTGGATTAAATGGTCATATTTTCATACAAGAAATCCACTGTCACTCTATGAATACTGGGACACTCTGTATATATATATATATATATATATATATATATATATATATATATATATATATATATATATATATATATCAAACTAATTTTGATTTTTGCTTAGTAAGAATTTGATTCTTTTTAAGGATTTGCCGGTCATTGTATTGTTTTAAAGTAGTCTAATATGTAAGCACCCAAAATTCTAAATAACTAGGTAAGTAAGATAAAACGAAACATTCCAATTTTGTCACATAAAATAATATTTTAAAGTAACAACTGTTTAGTCTTACATCAAACTAATTTACTGTATGTGATCTTAAGGTGTAACATCTCATTCTAGTTAATCACTCAATCTTTCGTTTTATACATATATATGTAAAATTTTGCATAATATGCTGTGAAATGTTATTCGTATAAATAACTGTTTGTAGATACCTATTTATAATATTCCTATTTTTTGTAGTGACACTAACCTTAACTAAATAATCAAAGTACCTATGTATATGTATATTGTAAAAAATATAGTACTATTTTTTACTTAGATGTTAACAACGACTGGTTAAAAATGTAATCTACCCTTATGTTATCCCCTTCATAATACCACCATTAATACTACACTAAAACAATAGCGGTACGTAGCCTTGGATGGAGGAGATCCTACTCATAAGTATGTCAAGTTAAGTTATAACTATTGTATACCTATGTATAGTCGAAAAATGGGAAGCGGGATCTTTTTGGCCTCTCATGCGTGCCGCCTATGTATTTAGGATGGTAATTCTCTTTTCAGTGCCCCCACTATTTAGGTGCAGTGCAAGCGTTCTAGGACTTTGCCTATAGTTTTGTAAATAATTCACAATATACGAGACTGTGAGACTGCTAGCCTCAAATTTATTGAGGTTAGTTTGTATTGTTAACGCAAAGTTAGAACTAAGGACAGTTTTAAAAATGTTAAAAGTATTTTTTACCTTGCTGCGTTGGTAACATGTCACCAAAAGAGTTGGTCACATTATTTTTTTGCGACTCTACCAAAGATATATTAGAATATACTATTCTAATATATTATGTATGCCTGGATATCTAATCTTGTTAATAGAATAAGAGGTATGCTAAAAGTTACATATTTAATTGCCCAACTCTATACTACATGGACAAGCATAAAATCAATTTAAATAAGTTACTGCAAGCGCAGGATTAACAAGAATTAGACAACATGTGAGTTTAAACTATATACATTTTGTTGTTTTTCATTTTCATAGTTTACCATAATATTTTAATATAATTTTCTTATGATTTGAAGTTTTGATAACATATTTAAGCAAAACCATTACATGTTAAACTTTAGGATACGATGATCTTCTGAAATACCAAAGTTGCACTATATATGAAAGCCGCATATTTTATTTTCGTTATAAACTAACGTCAATGTTTTTTTTTTATGGGTCTAGCACATGTGCGTGTTTCTAATTCGCTGATTGTGTGCCTCCTTGGTTTCGTCGATAATTTCTTTGCATCTGTATCGGGCACGAGCAAAGGTGTTAGGATTTTCACGCCATCGTCGGTAGGCAAGATGTTTAGAAGCAACAGCTTCTTTGCATTTTCGGTCAAACCAAGGCTTGCCGTTGGAAGGGCATTTCTTCAAAAAAGGAATGTAAGCTTCCATACCAGCCAAAATAACATCGGAAACCTCCCTGGTGCAGTCAGATCGGTCGTCAGAACGAAAACAAACGTCTAACCAAGGAAAAGTTCGAAAATATGCCATCAGATCTTCCCATATAGCAGATCTGTAGTGCCAAATCTTCCGCGGTTTAGGCGCCTCTCTGTCACTGATTGGTAGGATACTCGATGTCAAAAGCAGTTTATGGTCGGAAGAACCTAACGGCGAATTTACGGTGACCGTGTAAATCTCCGGATTAGTGGTTAAAAACAGATCAAGAAGAATGGCGAACTCCCTGTCTCTATCAGGGATCCGTGTTGGTTCGTCAATAAGCTGAGTTAAGCCACAGCTGATTGAGAATGATTCAGCTTCACGACCTTGTTCGTCGGTAGTATTTGAATATTTAAGTCAGTTAATGATTAAAGTCGCCCAGGATGGCAATTTTGGTATTTGGATAGTTAATTTGTAAATGATCAATGGTGTCCGCAAGAGAAGCGAAAAGTGTTCTAAAGTTAGTATCACTTGGTGGTCGATAGAGGATACAGATGAACCTTGTGATTTGTTGAGTCATTATTTTTAAACCACATAACATCAAAGTTTGGGGGCTCCAGAGCCTCTTCGCGTTGGCAGGAGAGGTCGCTTCTGACAACAAGTCGTACCCAGGATAAAGATAATTGACTGTGTTGGTCGATGAACTGACCTTGGTTTCACAGAGAGCGAGTACGTGAAGTTTATTTGATTGCAGGTGTTGGTGCACTGAATTTATGTTCGTGTTTAAACCCCGTTGCGTGTTGCAAAAATAGCGCCAATAATTAGTTTCGAAAAATGCATATTGGCATCTGTTCCGGTTCTAGGTTTATTCAACATCACAATGGCTGAATGAAATAGAATGGAAAGTAAAAATAAATAATACCATACGGACTTATTTATTTTCATTTTGTAATCAACTTGTGCGAAGTTTGGAATAGATGTGTTTAACATGTTTAATAGCTTTCTACTACGGCCTACATTAATTAAAATTGAATGTTTACAGATGTAAGTGAGCTTTAAACTTTAATCAAAAACTGACGAAGGGTGAAAAACCACCGGTTAATTTAAAGAAAATTCAGTATGTTTAATTTACATTTACAATTCCTGTAATGAAAATAATTCATTAATATAATATTTATGTTTAAATTTTGCTGTGGAATTGCACAGGGTGATATTATCAGTACGGGCATGTCGTCTATCAATCACTGAATATACCATGTTTCACTCTATTCCATAGCTCGTCAGCTAGTCATACGTAGTGTATCTTCTTTGCCTATGGTCATTAGTACGAATTTGTATTTTCCCAACCGTAGGCTTTGCTCTAGGACTAAAAGCTTTCACGGTTTCACCTCAGATGGCGTTGTAGTTTATATCTCGAAAGAAACTTAAATGACGATAATTACATCACAATTTGAGGTTTTAGATAAATAAATTGAAACAAACTTACAAAAATAATAAAAATAATTACATTTTTTATTTATCCTATAGAATAGTTTGGAGAAGCTTATAGCCTAAAAATAGAGCGAAAAGATGCTTTTTGCCAACCACCTTTAATGTCTGGGTAATATCAGCCTGATGAGACCTTCAGTTTAACGTGCATTCCGACGAAGGGCTAACCTACTACCTTTGAATGTTTTCGTGGTATTGCAGAGAAGTATGAAGAAGTGCTTGTTGGTGACAACTGTCGATTCATCCAGTCCGACTTCTATTCTAGTCAAAATATGAAAAATACGGTGATTTCTCATCAAAAGGCCATCAGCAGTTTCTCTCAGACGGTGCTTAGTACATTCAGGTCCGACTTTAGATATATATTTTACCCGATAGCAGAACGAGAAGGACGCTGTCTCGTAAATGTTTTCCAATCCGAACGGCCTGCCACCAACATCATGTGTTTACATCACTGATAACTAAAACTTCTACTTTTTTATGTTTCCTCTCCCACCTCGATAGAAACCATTTTTATAAGATATTTACTGAGATGTTATGATACCCATCAACGTTGTCCCGGTGTATTTTAAGGCCCTTTTGAGGCAAAGCAATACTGTTGCCACGAGCATTATTGAATTTTTACATTAACCTATACACTTAAAACCTCGCTGCTGGACAGAATCAAATCTTTGACCGTTCGATTACTAAGCAAACTACCAGCTTACTAACCTGCCGAGGCGAAACTATAACAAAATATGACACTATTAGTTGGTATCACTAATGACCGTAAGTTTTTGACTAGAATTGATCGCCGTTATATAGTACATGATACCCGATGAAGAAGATGGCAACGAGAAGTACCTTTGTGTTACTAAATGCAGGTAAGCGAGCGCAACTTATGCCCTAAAAAAATTCCGTAAATGTCCGAAGACTTTTAGATTAACGTTCACATTTTTTGTTTTTATGTATAAATAAAAATTCCAGAAGAAAGTATTTTCTGCTATATTGAAACTGAATGTCAGATTTGCCGGTATAGAGCAACTTTACAAGTTTAAATGTAACAATCTATTCTGAGAAAATAAAAAGTAACTGTTCTATAGTTATGCTTAAAAATAATGACTCTAAAAGCTCCGGAAAAATAACTGCATATCTCCGGTGAACATTAATTTTCTGAAAAATTGTTAGTCGTGGTAGCTACTAGAGTATTATTTTTACTAAATGGATTCGCATCTCCTTCTTTCTTATGTAGTGTGTCATATAAGTGGGCATACTGCCTGTTATATCCCTATTCTGCCCCTTCCGATGTGGACGTCCAGTATTCCTTCCATCTTTTCGGAAGTCTGCCCCTAGTTCTTCTACCGCAGAGTTTATTGAGTTTGGCCCTGTTTACCAGTCTGTTGTCGTCCATCCGATATATGTGTTTATTCCATTATTTTGCTCTAGTTCTGGTCCATTCGGATATTTCTTGGCTCTTACTTAGTTCTTGCAGATCTTTGTTGCGGATTCTGTCGTGGAGAGTTTATGTCCCTTCATTTCTGTTGTCCTCATCATTTGTGCTGTTTTACAGCATATGTGAGGATCGGTCTCACTGTTATCTTTTATATTCTTATTTTACTTTCCACTGTGAGGTATTTATTTTTCCATACTATATCCGTCCAACAACCTGCTATTAGTGATGCCTTCATAGGCTGTTGTTTTACTTCCCTGTTTAAGTCTCCGTAGCTTGTTACCATTGTTTCCAGGAATTTAAAATCATTAACCTGTTCAATAATACTTCCTTGGATCTCCAGCTTGCATCTTAATAATTCTTTTGAAATTACCATTTTGTCTTGGTTGTGTTGATAATCATGTTTAGTTTTCTCGCTTCCAAATTGAAGGCATGAAAGATCTTCTGAAGGTTGTGCTCAGAATCGGAGATGAAGACTGCATCGTCGGCATAGCAGATTGTGTGGAAGTGTGTGTTGCCCATTTTGTATCCTCTAGTTTTTGAAAGATTCTCCACTATTCTGTCCATGACGAGACTGAAGATAAAGGGACTAAATAAATCGCTTTGTTTTATTCCGGCATTTATTTTTACTTCCTTGCTCAGTAGATGTCCCACTTTTATATTTGTTCTACGTTCTGTGTTAATGTTACGTAGGATTTTTATTAGCTTCTGGTTTGTCTGTTTTTCCTGTAATAATTTTATAATATTTGTGAATTGCACTCTGTCGAAAGCTTGAGTCATGTCACCGAAATACATATACTCAGGTTTGTAAAATTATCTGCCTCACAATAACTATGGCATCTATGGTCGATCGATTTTTGCTGAATCCCTGTTATTTGAATACCCTTGCTCATTTCTTCTAGTACGACTTTTGTTAATACTTTTAGGGTAGTATTTAGGAGCGTTATTCCGCGGGAGTTTTCGGGTGACGTCTTTTGTCCTCTTTTGAATATTGGGATTGTTATGCTAGTTTTCCAATCTGTAGGTATTTGTCCATGTTTTACTATGTGTGTAAAGAGCTGTGCTAGTTGTTGATATAGGTTTTCTCCTCCCTATCTTAACATCTCATTTGTAATGTCGTCTGGTCCTGAGGCTTTTCTATTTTTAAGACTTCTTATAATTCTTTCTGTCTGTTCTAAAGTTACTTCTAGATTTACTTCTTCCACTTCAAGTATGGTTTCATTATTTTCTTCCTCTTTATATAATTTCTTAAAGTATGTTTGCCATTCTTAAATTGTTACTTTTTAGGTATTTGCATCGAGTCTTGTAATTCCGTTACAGACCATAGACAAACAATGGCACTAACAAAAATGTGCATTCATTAGTAAAAAAAAAATCTTTTTGTTATCGTTTTCCACAATGAAATTTAAAAAAAAAATGTTTAGTAATATCTATGTGTTGGATATTCAAATAAACTGAAAGAAGTCTAAAATCTTAATTTATATAAAAGCATCCACATTCGCTTTCATAAACGAAAATAAAAAGAGTAGTCTAAACCGATTTTCACCCACCATCCACAACTTTAAAAAACATAAAACATAAAGCTGGTAATTACAAAGTTATTTCTGGGAATTTCATGTGCTTTTACATTCTTTTCAAGCAATTACCCTTTTTTGGCCGTCGCTGTTTTATCGTAATATTTGCTACATTTTGGCTGGTATGAGAAAGAAAAATGAAAAATTACTTTCAGACGTCGGTTTCAAGGCTGGTTTCGTCATACTAATTAAAGAAAATTACTTAGGGTGAGGAGAGTTACGTTTCACTTAGTTATACTGACTGAAAAGAGACTATGGTTTTTTTATCAAATGAATAAAAAATGCGGGTTTTAAATGCAAACTGAAAAAATTGACAATTTTCGCGATAAGAATATTCTAACTATACACTAGAGAGATTTTGCAACGCTTATTTTGGCAGGCCACTGTTTATATTTATTTGAAGCATGAGCAATAGTAAAGGGAAGAAAATAAATATCAAAACTCAGCTGTTATCATTATTTGAAGCATGCGCCCACCGTTTGGAGCTTGCGTAGTATTGAAATACTAACAGTTTAGTATTGTTCAGATTATGTTGTAATTTTGCACTCTTTGGCACAATGGCATTACAGAATAGTCATCAACACTACAACAACTTTATTTTCGCAGCTAACACGCGTTTCTCTAACCATGTGAGCATCATCACGAGTGATGACTGACTATCGACTTAGTAATCGGTCCTGATGATGCTAACGTGGTTAATGTAACACGTTTCGAATGGAAAAATAAAGTGGTTGGTACAGTGGTGCTAATTTCAAATGAAATTTTATTAATCGCACTTTCGTATTAACTTGGAAATATTGAAGGAAAAGTGATAGAAACCTGCTAGACACAACTTTAAATTAGAAACTTGTGTTGACCCATCTAATACTAATAATCGGTCTGCTTAACCAAAAAATGAATGAAAGAAATTTATAAAAGATGAATACTAATCTAACCTTACTTTTAGTTTATTTTATTGCAATTCTGTGTAGTGTGAAAGTGCAATTCCTTCGTGTTAATACTACGGATGTTTTAAATAACGAGGAAGGATCAAGGTATGTCAAAAATAAGTATTGCAAAATTTCTCTATTGAGATATTACCAGTTATTTAATTTATTATTATTATATTTATATTAATAAGGCTTTTTTTCAGATTTATTTGACATGTCGCATATGAACATCTATAATCTGCCTAGCAGTTTTAAACATAAGTGACGAAAATCTAAAAAATTCAAAATACTTTTGAAACTAATTCCGCAATCAGTTGCCAGAATTTTAAAATTAAATGGTTGATAAATGAGGTATTACCAGTTTTCTATGTTTTTTTTAAGATGTTGAAGCGCGGAGAGTATTTTTTACACAACACATTTAACAATAAGAATTAATATGACACTAGTAGTAGCTTGATAATGATCAGAGAGGCTTTACGGCTAAACAAACAGAGGGGAGAGATGATATTTACTAAATTCATTTAACATTGAGGTAATATCAGTCAGATAAGACTTACAGTTTAACATAGGATTAGAATCACATAACCAACTCTCCGTTTTAGATCTTATTCTACGTTTTCTGAATGCCGCGAACCTTAACTAAGGCCAGCCTACTACTAATGACCGTCTTCACAGCCTGATAGTAATGCATATTTTTGTTGATGATGGTCCTTGATCCATCTAATCAGACTTTAGATATGTATTCCACTCGAGAACAAAGGTAAAAAGGTCTCCTACCAACAACGTGCTCTCGGCAGCTTCTACCGAAGACAGAACTCGGTCCTTTCACGCCCGACTTCATATACATATGTGTGTCACTTGTATTCGTAACGGAAAAAACGCTGTTGTCATCATCAGATTTTTCGGTCCGACCTGCTTTCCACTACCAAAGCGCTATTTTACAGTAATGTTGGCTTAATAAATAAAACACAATTAGTCGTAGCTAATTATCATTTTTAAATAAATAAATAGATTTACTGATGAAAGATGATTATTTTTCAAATTTTCTGTGCAACTTTTTAATTATATTTCCTCAAAAAACCACAGGAGGAAATAATTTTAAGATTAAAATTATTTTAAGAAAAATGGTATTTTTGCAACAATATTGTTTGCCCTTAATGAAGGTAAAAGATATTTTAACATTTTTATAAATAGGCTCTATGGGATAACTTACTTTGTAGATAAAATTTAGAAAGATAAGAAAACACAATTTTTTTCTAAATCTTACCTACGATTGGGCTTTAAAAACACACAAATTAAAAATGAGTGTAAATAATGAGCTTATGTATTTGAATAGAGTGCCTCGCCTATTAAAGTTTGGTCTAAATTCCTCTTAAAAATAAAGAAAATTTTTCATATTTAAAACAGCTTGATTATTTCACTTTTTTGTTTATTATTATATTACTGATACTAAGAGATTACTAAATATGTATGTACCAGGTGGGCCGTTTATTTTGGGCTTTTTCTCAGAAATTACTAGAGATAAAGAAAAAATTTTATACAGAAATGTTATGGTTTTAAATATGCATAATTTAATATAAGTAGCATGTAAAACCTTGGAGCTAATTTTTTTCTATTCTTGTGTGAAGTAAACTATTTTTGAATTTTATTCGAAATTATTCACACCTTCATATAATAGCTGTAAAAATTCAACTGTATTCGCCAAATTCTTAGAGCAAAACGGCTTGGTTATGCCCATATTAGTCTTTAATTCTTCAAAAACTAGGACTTCCAGTTATCACGGAAACAATAAAATTATCAATAACGCAGCAACAATAAGTTGACACTGTTCAGTAGAGTATAGGAAACCTAAATAGATGCTTTAAAGCCGTCTTGCTCAAAAAAAATATATCAGTTGACGCAACAGGTAGTTAAAGTATAGGACACGTCACTTGTCAGTTGTCAGCTTGAAGAAAATGGTGAAATTTGAACATAGGCTATCACATATTGAATTTGAAGTAGAATTCAAATATAGTGTAACAAATAGAATGATCCATTTAAAATGACATATTAAGTGCCAAAATTTTTGGACCCTTACATATAGATCACCTATAGAGAAATAATATTTATATTAAATCCAAAATATTGTGCGCTGTTCTGTATTTTTCTTTACCCCTGTAGTTTCTGAAAAAAGGCATATTGCGACCCTGTAATTAATTAATTATAATTTAGTTATAAAGCTCCGAAAGAAAATTGTTATTTTCTTTACAGGTTCTTTTATCTTTTAGGATAAAAATAGTAAATTTAGTGCATAATCGTAAATTCCAACTCCTAATAATGAATAAAGTTTATAAGCGCTCAAGAAACTTAAGGCTTTTTATTAAACTTTTATGTCTCAAGAAACTTATAAAATTTTTAGTTTTATATCATTTTAAAAGCAGATTAATGCTTAAAATGGAATTTTACAAATTTAATTAATTAAGGTTAAATATGCCGACATAGAAATCTAAGTTAAATAAATATTAATTAGAAATCTATCACAAAATTTGCTTGACCTTTTGACGGTATCCACTAGAACTTAAATATAATAACGGATTAACACGTTTAGTGTAACTCAATTTGCTTTTTATGTTAATAACAATCACTATTTCCGTAGGTTTTTTTTTTGCTATAAAAACACTAATAAGAGATTGTGAAAATAGGTTAGGTTGACAGTAAGTTACTATTCACATCGCCGTAAATAAACATTTACAGAAAGTACAAACAAATTTGGTATAATAGTGTCGTTAAAATAGAAGCCCATTTCAGAAAAGAAATAAATTGAGGTACCCCCGTTATCGCTGAAACGTGACATACTTTTTACTTTAAATGTACGCACTCGGCATTTACTTTACCTTTTTATACCGAATTTAATTATGCTACCAAAAACGGTTTAATTATAGCTGTGGAGAAAATAACTGCATGGTCACCCGGTATTTAAAATAAGTAATATTTAAGTTAAATTAACCAAAACCCAAAAAACTTTAATTTAACAGCAAGACTAAATGCAGAGAAAACAAAGTAATAATATCAAGTTAATGGAGCATTTCAATTTTATCGTGCTTATACTATTAACTTCTTTTTAAACCAAAGCAATGGGCTGAAAGTTATTCATGAACTACGATAGCCTGGATAAAGACCACTATATTTTAAAAGTTAAATAAGGATAATGATTTTTGTCGGGTATGCGAAATAATGTTGATCCGTTGATTTGAAACTTTGTTGCCAGAGAAGAGAATATATAACAGTTACCTGCTAAAACAAAACAGTACTTCAAACTACGGAACGAGGAAAGTACATTTATTTTAGAAACCACTGAACATTCGTTACAACTTTAACCACATTGCCCTTTATGTATTGTTTGTTCTTCCTTAACAGGCAGAGCGAAGTCTGTATATGTGGACTAATCACCAAAAAGCACTGAACAAATTTTTACTATTTGCAAAGCATATCGCAAAAAGACATTAGGAAAATTGTCCCAATACTCGAAGAAGTTCACCAGATCACTGGTTAAAGCTTAAAAGAGATGTTTCGATTTTTAACAAAATATGAAAATGGGTGATCAGGATTTTGTAAACTAATATTTGACAACTAGGAAATTTTATATAACATCAAACTCAGTAATTACATAATCTTGAGTTGTATGACTCCGATTTTAAACTGCACAATTTTTTGTTGTTGAATATCCAATTTTGAATGATAATACACTATAGTCAATCGTATGAATATCCAATCGTATATTAAATTTGATTTGGATCGAAAAAAATTCCAAACACAGTATTATGTATGTATTATTTCTAAAAACGTAAAAAAACCTTTCAGAGCTTTATAACTATTTTTAGTCACATAAATGCTGTACAAAAATAACTCGCTAGGTATCTATGTGTATCGTACTAATTTCGTCCCTTACCTTGGGTATCATTTGTTCAGAGAACAGAACACATTCCGCTCATTATTCAACAAAATAAATGGCTGTTAAACTGGAAGAAATTAATTGTTATTACAAGAGAGAGGAAAAAAATACTTACTAATGATCCTTTGGCTATAATTAAACATTTTTTACTTGTAACCTGTTACTTTGGTCAATTTATTTCTATTACAAAACGTAGAATGTAAGTTAATCAACCAAATAAGGCATGAAAAAAAATGTTTGAGTTACATTTAGATTTTATTTCTTCTGGTTTAATTCTCAGACGGAAAACAAGTAAAAGAAAAATTCTTTCTAAATTAGGGACAAATGAAAAACGATAGTCCAACAAATTTCCGGTGTGCCTTTTGCGACTTTATAAAACGTTTGACCATATATTTTCCACTTCTCTCCATTTTATCGTCGAAACATACATTAACGGCCATCTATTTTCTATCTTGAACAAAGAAATTCTGAATGGCAAAATTTTTCAGAGATAGCGTCGTAACTTAAAGGGATGTTTGTAAACCGTTGAACCCATTTATTTTAAGTTATATACATAGTTTTGTTGCCCG